>OY787674.1:31383336-32097117 GCA_963678985.1 Spisula subtruncata | reverse complement strand
CAGTCACTTTGGTTTCTAGTTGCTTGGCAGCGAAAGAACACAATCTTGCTGCTACATTGTTGCTTGTAGTCAAGCAAACAGATGCCAGGTTTTCAAAATTTATTTTTTCCAAGTGAATGTTTTAAATTCACAAATAGACTATCTATATATATCTAGGTATGACTTGTATTTATACTAATTTACTGTCAATATGTGTGAATTGTTAGTTCGAGCTATATTCTGAAAATAAAGGGATACGTAAAGTTGTAACCCTTTGTTAAGACAAACATCGATATTACGAACACATGGCCTATGTCGAGAAAATAAAAACAAAATCACGACGAATTTGAAATAAAAAAGTTATGTTGCATATGAATGTGCACCTTTGCATGTAATAGCCTCCCTAGTCGTGATGCATGTTGTTTAAATGTATTGTATAAAAACTAAAACATATACTTTTGAAATGTGACAATGAATGATCGTCCTCTCCTTCAGTTTATCAGCGAGGATCCCGAGGCACGAGGACGGTTTATACTTAGTTACAGAATGATTTTGGATTATTATGGCTTCTTATTACAAGACGAAGCTACGGGACAACTGTCAAGGTCTGATAGCTGTGTAGAAAGGCTCTATCATTTAAATAGGCAAGTATAATTTATTTTGATTACATTATGGACATGTACTTTATATATCGTGGCACCTCCAATTCACAGTCGTGTTCAGCCTAGTACTCAGATGATCCAGGGGGAGAATACACTGCGAGAAGGGGAATATGGGCATCTCTAGACTGGGGCTTTCACTGTGCAAGACCTTGTTCAAATATTAATACTCGTCCAAGGCACATAAAATAGGTCTTTATGCCGAGGCCTCTATGAACATATTTGCCTCTCGACTTAATAAATGGACATCGGTATATATCGAGAAAGGGGTCATCGTGGTCTAATGGAAACTTTGAGGAAGGCATTAGGAATATTGTGAAATTCTTGTTCCCGGTGCCCAACGAAGCTAAACTTTATTCAAATGGGGGAGAACATCGCCGATGCAAAAATGCTCAGTGGGACCTAGGCTTTATGCAGGCCTCAATGTGTCTTCCTAGCCTTGATGACCAAGAAGTATACGTTTTATTAGCATCCGTAATTGTATTGTGTGTTGTATCAACTCATCCATTTTGCAATTGATTGTTGGTGTCTTTTCTTTGACAGATCCAGAACCAGTCAGCGACATATAATTAGGATCATACAAAGTCTTGGAGATGTTGGGATGCCACAGTATCAGGGTCCTTTCGTTATGAGTTTGTACCACGAAGTGTTCGAGACATCGAGCTTATCTGCTCTTCCATGTGTCACAGTAGTGTCTTGGTTATATGCAATACACAGTGTTTTTGAACGGGATTATATTTATAAACTGTATTACACTTGGCTACGGACTATGGGTAAATTCCATGTACTTGAAACACAAACAGCACGTGACAAAACTGAGTATGACAAACTGAAGGCATTTAATGAAACATTACATCAATACAGATCTACAGCATATTCGTCTGCAAGATGATGGGGTTTCAATCGTGAATGCTCGGCCATTTCCGTTTGTCTCCGGTAAATATAATTGCATAAAAACAGAGGTGATCAGAATGGATTCGGCTTGTGACAGAAACATTCTGATCAAAGTTTAAAATGGCTGGTTCCTTGTTATTATGACACGTACGCTCGTACTGCAGGACATAAGCCGCAATATTAAAAGATTCGTTTTTGATAAGTTCATGTGCCATAATTGTGTTATCTCCCATCCCCTGTTCATGTTTACAATAGTGTTTTATCATAGACTCTCCCAATATTTGCTTCACTGGTGATTAAACGCTGATACAAGACAAAATCAACATAGTTTAATCCCGTTTACATAAAATGCACCGCAGCATACTATGTTTGATATTGTTTGTGCTGTGAATACGCAAAAGTATACAGCTTATCACAAGCAAGAATATCCTAAGACAGTATGGGGCGTTCCATACCTATATCAACAGTATAGATATGTCAGAATGAATGTTAGTGCAGTGAAGGATTGTCAGTGTTACCGTACTAACGTTGCAAGAATGAATACCAGGGGGTCAGTGTACGTCTACGGGTATGCATACAAGGTCTATCAGACCTATGACCCCAATCTTAGTTCTACGTGTAAGGCATTACACGTTTAGTCCAAATGTATCCAAGAGCTGACTTGGTGATAGGCTGGTCTAAACAAAGAAACAACAGCCCATTACGGAAAGCATCCTCACAGGCTCATATACCTGTACAAGGCATGATGCACGGGGAGGCGTTGTCATCTTTTTCATGTACATAAGCTTGACCAAATTGTTATTGCAACTCCATGGTCAGTGATCATCCTAGTAAAAATATGTTTACACTAAATTGTTAGTATGCAAGGAACATATTTTCGCAAGATACGTATTGGTGCTGAGCATGCGCCTTCTGTCTTGATTTTTAATGTTTTACATTTGAGATCACCCTACACATATTCTTACACTGAAAAATTCATAGATATGTATTCACAACAATATTACTTTGCTCATATACTAGTCAAAGTATGAATAATTAAATGAAATATATGCCTTGATAGTTGATACTAAAGCGTTTAGTTATATTAATTCATATTGTGATGACAGCATTTATCAGTATGTGGCCTTGTTCACAAACACTATTTCTTTCAATCCAACAATTTTTAAACGAGTGTGGCTAGAACAAAGGCTTGTGCTTATAAAATGTCCACCAAGCAATGCCGATCTTATAAATTATTGTTTTGAACGTGTAAGCGAAAGCTGTTGCCACGTCCCCAACGACATGTGGTATTTAACGTCTCTAAAGCATTTGGTTTCAATTGTGTGTAAACTTGTTTTTCTTTAATTGATGAGTCCAATGACTCGACCGTGGTTGAGTGGTTAGGGCGTCCGCCTAGGAAGCGGGAGGTCGAAGGTTCGGATCTCGGCGGAAGCCGGGTTTGAACTGATGAGACCGGTTGGTCAGCCGCCAGCTAGTTAAATTAATGGTTACCGTAGGCCCATCTCTGCCAGACGCCCGGCATAACGAGAAAGGATTCGGGAAGGTACTGTATGCATGAATAATACGTAAGTGTCTCATAAGTCAGAATTGTCTGGCCCTTTCAATAGGGGTGACACTATAATAAACAAACTTTCCCTTTAAAAGGGTACGAAACGGGACGATCGGTGACTAGGAAACAACATTAATTTGCGCACAGTTGAAACCAAATTCACATGGCTACTTCATACTAAAATTTGCAAAATTACTGTTCCACATTGATCATAGATAATGATGACTAGATGACGAAAAGTAAGAAACCGGTGGCTTATCAAGAGCGGACGTTCTAGAGACTAGAATGGTGACTCTAAGATAAGATAGACCACGAAGATAGAAGCTTCATCTACTTTCTTTTGCCAAAATAAAAACAAAACTACGTAATTTGTATGAAGCGACATTCATTCTTGTTGGTTGAAAGCTTATTAGTATTTTAGAGAGTTACAATTGTTTAAAATTGCTCGATCTATGTCCCCTTGCGGGGTTTGACCGCACCAGTAGATGGATACCCGGGTTGTCAGATGTCGTCCATCGTGTGTACAAAGCGGTCAGCATGACGTCACAGAGGTACCACACTTTTGAATCAAAGTCTAAAATCAAATTCAAAATCAAACGATCGGCTTTGGTGAAGACGAATGAAATTGAAAAGTTTGGTGGATTAAAACTTATAACAAAAGCCACCAAGGAGATGAGAACATTGTATTATGTGTCATTTTGAAGATGAATCCATACTATGAACCTGTTAATTGTGTGTCCTATTTACAAAATATTTGTTTAATAACAATTTGAACTATTCAGCCTACATTAAACCCAACTCATGAAACATGGGCGTAGGAGAAGGGGGGGGCCAGGCCCCCCCAATGTCTGGACAGGGGGGCCAACATATCTTTTGGCCCCCCCCCCCCAATAATTCAGACGAAAAGTATAATCTACCACCTACTATATCTCGTTATAAACAATTTGCCTCTAGTTCTTGGTGAAAACGTATAAAAAATTTTTGCTCGCTTCGCTCGCTCACTAAGTAAATTCCTTATGTCAAAATAAGTCAACACCTATTGTTTGCAAAATTACACTCGTGACACAAAGTGTACTCTAAGGCCGACTTCATTTGTTACCTGAGTAGCGACTCGAGAGTGAGCAATAACACCCGGATGTTGTTGTTTGCGCATGTCATTGACTCCGATGAACCGAACGTCTGGGATACATGGAGTAGCGACTCTAGGGTAAACAATCATGGCGGATCAGTTCGTGATTTTCAATGTGTTAGACTATATATTTGACGATGATATGAGTTTTGAAATGAGGTTTCGACAAAATGAATCTGTTATTAAAATTATAATGTCAAAACTACGAAGAACTCACAATCCGCGCGTAACAGGAAAAAGTAGTTCCTCATTTCATTGAAAAGGACTTTCTGCAGCATTTTAGAATAACTCGAGGTATGTTCGAAGAAATATTTCCTGCTATTGCCAATGAAATAACGTCAAGAAATCCTGGTGGGCATGACGATATTGATCTAGCAAAGCAGCTTCTGATTTTTCTCACCTACACGTCAAACCAAGAAAGTATGAGGGAACTTTCCCAGTATTTTGGTGTTGGGCAATCTACAGTACATGGTATAATAAAGAGGGTCAACAAAGCTATCGTCACTCGTTTTTCAGAGGTATAGTGCGCCTATCATTCAATACGATTCAGCTCGTATTTCTATTTATATTACGAATGAGACCGGGTACGAATCCGGCCGCATATCCGATCTGCGGAGTACTTCACGAATTTGTGCAATGTCGCTAATAGATACCACAATTTAATTCAAACAAATCATGTGTGATAATATTCTAACTTCAATTTCAATGCAACAAACGTATTTTTCAACTGGGCGTAAAAACTTACAATTCATCATCTGCTGCATTGCATTTGGCCGCCATGTTTAGAATGCACTAACCCAGCTCGGACCTTGGGTTGAAGAAGAGTCGAGTTCAAAGGTTAAATTACGTCACTAGAGTTGCTACCCCTTGCGTTCTGTTCATGCGCGAGTTAAAATAGTTCGTACCCGAGTAACAAGTGAAGTCGCCCTAAACGTCACCCAACCTCCTATACGACTTTGGGAGGTTGTCAATTATATATATTTTAGCCTCTCAAACAAACGTTTTCACATTAAGCTTCAATCTCAAAAAATTTTTTTACCCTAAGTTGCCAAATGTTTGCCCCCCCCCCCCCCCCCAATGTTGAAGACGCTCCTACGCCCATGTGAAAATAAATAGAAATTTAAAGAAGCTTGTATGCAAGTTATATTTAGTACATACATTGAAAAGTAAACGCTCCAAAAAATAGTATGAAAGCTTTCGTCGACTTTATTCGCCAATTTTCAGTTATATTGATTATTGATCTGGCCTCAAATTGAATGAACGAATTCTTTCATATTCAAAACGTATTCAATGATGTTTTCCATCCTGTATACACTACTATGTGTGTACAATTTCAATAAATATGATCTGAAATAAAGTTTGGTATGCAGTGTAGATCTATATGGTAACATGCGGTTATTTTCAAATAAAATCTATGGAGTTTGGATAAAGTGATACATTTTTTAAATGATGTATAATTTTCTGAGGATATATTACTAGTATAAGACATTGTGACAAAAATAAGTTTATATTTCTTATTATGGATTAAAATCATGTTGACACATTTTTTAAAAACAGAAACACATCATAAACAGAAACAATGAGGTTTTAGAAAACGACCCGATTATAACTGACATCAACATATTTTAACTAACACTGGTCCCTGGTCCGAGGCCAGTGGAAATCAAGAAGGACCAGTGACAATCTTGAAGGACCAGTAACTGTTTTATTTACTTACGTTTTTTTGCTGGGGAACCAGTGACCAAAAGTAGTAAGTGTCAAGCCCTGTGAACTGATATACCGCATGATTGAAAGTTTGAAATGGGGACCACCACAGGGAAACAACAGGTAAGTTAGTCAGGTTAGGTATTCACAAAGCATCTTAAGTGAAAACTTAAATACTAGTATTTTGACTTGAGTAAAAAACGAGATGCACAACAAACAAAGTATAACCCATGTTTTGTTTTTGAGCATAGTAGCACTTTACATGACGCTTCTAAAAATGTAAAAAAAAGATTATTTTTATCATCCTGTATAGCTGGAACACTTGAGGAAAATTCAATATTTTGTGAAAATTCTAAGTTTGCCCTTAAGATTCTTTGTGAATACCATCACTGATTCAAATGATGTTGTGAATATTGCATCAAACTTTCTAAAAACTATAGCGTAAAATACCACCAAAACGTCTGTATTCAGTGAAACCACAACTTGTATAAACGAGTAGACTTCCTGTTATCGCAATAAGTCATAGAGATGGAATATAATTATAGTCTCCGAATAAGCCTTACAGTGATAGAAAGTTACATGTGATTTCGCTCGCGATAAGGCATACTTGTTTAACTTTATAGTCTCTTGATAAGTAATACAGTGATTTAATTGATACGCTTAGCACTTTTTATAGACAAGTGGTTAGAGAGACCGCTATACGTAACTGAAGCTCTAAATATGGACTGTACAAAACGGCTGTACCTTTCTCAAAACACTGAATATCAAGACAATTCCCTTTGCAGTTTGCTTCAATAAGATCATTTTTAAAAGTCTAAAAAAATCTAAAAATCAATATGTTTGTCAACATAGCAGGTTTTCCTGGAGACAACTCATATATTTGATACACAAATGAACATGTATAAATTTGCTTACAAATTGATTATAATTATATTACAGCCGGCACAGGGTGCTGCTAGTACAAGTCGTCCACGGGCGGAAGGAAGTCGACCGATGGCGGTGCAAGTGAGTAGTCTAGTTGTACACTTTATAAAAGTAAGTCAGATTAGAGCCATCAATATTTTTTGCAGGCAGATAACAGTATATCCATTTTCACGGTTGCACGTCGCGTGTTTTATGATCCGGTCTTACTTATGACGTAGAACGAGTACATTCTTATAATACAGTATGTTAAAAAGCGGAAACAATGTTAACTTCGCATGCATATCATATCATTATTGCGTTTTCAAATATACAAAGGAACCATAAATACGAACTTTATATCATTACTGTGTAAAATCTTGAATTTAGGAGATGGACATGTTTGAAACAGAATCATTTCGACCTGGTTCGGGTCGTTACAGACGCCACGCACCTGCATTCAGACCACCAGAGGAAGCCACTACAGCCGCACCAACGAGCAGGTCCGACTGGGCCGCACCAGAGAGCAGGGTGGATCCAGTTAGCAGGGCCGTCCCAGCGACCAGGCCTCCGAGACAGGAATATCAGGTTGAGCCTATTGTAAGACAACAAACAGTTGATCGACCCGTAGAGCATGAACCAGTCAGAGCAGATGTCAATCCTTGGTTAGACGATAACATTTGGCCAGAAGGTGGACTCGTTGCACCATTGGTACTATTTTTATAATATAGGATTTTGACAGATATTATGTTGTATACTATTGACCAATTACGTTAATAAAGAGTATACGTGTTTATTTTTGTATGGTTGAATTAATATCCACTTTGGCTTTTCAAGACATATTTCATGATTACCTTAAAGTTGGAAACTTTACTCGAGAAAATGAAACTATTACATGTGAAATGCTAGAGCTATCAAATATTTGTAACCGTATTCTATATAATGTTTTTGGTATTTGTAGACGCCATTGGAGAACACAGAACGTGACCGACATCCGCCTCTGACCGCGTTCCCTCCTCAACCACCACCGTACCAGGCTGTGGAAGATCCTGTCCGTCCCAAGCCAATAGGCAAGCAAGGTTCCAAACCGCCACCAGCAGCAAGACCGCCACAAGCTGCTAGACCACCACCAGGGACGCAACCGACACCGGCTCCACATATAAATACCAAACAACAACCCCCCACAGACCCTCCCGCTCAACCGTTAGATAGCATTCAAGAAGAAACACCAATGGTTGACCACGACAAGCCTGACTTTTCCAGTACGATTTTTACATCTCTAGACAATTCTTATATGTTTCGCACAACCTCTAACAAATTAGTAGCTAATCCACGAAATTGACTGGTCAATCACGATCACGTGGTGACCTGGGTTTCATCATGTGTCCGGTCACTAGTTACGCTTGTTATTAAATATACAAAGTATACCGTCATTATGTCGAGCTCGATTGAGTCAAATTTTTCTGACACTTACGATAAGCAGTGTGTCCTTTCCTTGACTACCCGGTATGTGACTTATGACCACTGCTCATTATTGGGGTTCAAATCAAAGGTTTCGATAGAAGCACATTGTCCACGATTCCGTAAACACATCGAGATAGCAATAATCGCCTGTATCTATTGAATATTCATGCTATTGTTTCTTATAGTGTCGGTGAACCAAATAGACTCGGCAAATGTATTCTTATTTGGGAGGGGGCGATCTTTTAGCATTGAGCTACATCGAAAAGGGTGGCTGTGCCTTGCCACCGACTCAAACGTCAGACATAGAACGAATTATCCAACATAGGACTCTCATATGTACAAGCAGTTTGTATACCATGCATTTTAAAGCAACGTTTATTTTTGTAGATTACGTGGTACCAAGTTTACTATCGCCGGAACACGTGATGCACATGTCAGACGAACCCAGAGTGCAAGTTGCTCCACCTACCGTCCAATCTGTACACGAGGTTTCATTCCTTTTCTTTTTTAATTTTGAATTATTTTTAGCATTCAAGATATGAATGTATAGGGGTCTGCTACAAAACAATTCGGTGATTATCGTTCCAAACAGACACATATAAATGTACGCCGTGATTTTGTGGTTTGTGGCCGTGTACTGGATGTGTAACATGGCGATATAGGTTCGATTCCGGGTGGTGACAGGCCATATCCTTCCCAAAATGTGATAACAATGACTATGTTCATCCACATGAAGGGAAGCAGTTGGTTCCCGTGTGAAATAGTTAGTACTGGTTAGGATTCAGTCCATCGAAAGGATCAAATAAATCCCCTGTCGTATGCAACAGATCAGAAAACACTGAATTACATGTGAGATATAGATACTGGGCTGGCCACCAGTCCTAGAACCATCCTCATTAATTGATATACCACCAGAGTAAGTTAGAGCTATTCTACTAAATAAGATCTAGTTCTATTTGGCTGTTTATTGTTTATTACCAATGAACGCAGTCTGAAACATACAAATGACAAACGATTACTTATATGAATAAGCACCACATGGTATGGTATTCCTCTATCTCCCCCAAGTCTTTGCTATATACATGTACTAGCACATTGTCTATGTGAGTGTCAATGGTAAAGATTTAAGTATAAAATCACTTCGAAAACATGATGGTTATGTTAACATAACAGTTAATTATGACTTAAAATGTCTCTTGTTCACTGTCGTATCTCTTCATGTGGAAGTGTCATAATCCTTGTGCCATTTAGGCTTCCGAATGTTGCGAGTAGACCGGCGTGTCTCTACAGGCACATTAACCTGCACGGGTGGTGCTGGTGTGTTCAAAACCAGATCTGTGTTGGGGCTCGTGTGGTTATCTAATAACAGATGGCGACGACTAGATGTGTTACGTAGTGGAGCTGTTGGAGTACCTGGCGGACTTGGTGTGCCAGGCGGACTTGCTGTGTTTGAACCAACCTTAGGAGTTCCAGGTGTAGGGTTCGATACTCTAGCTGGTGTCTCTGGTTTAGCCTGTGTGACAGTTGTGTCACTGGATGGTTGAGCATACTTCCGTAACATAATGTCATTGTCAATCGTCAAACGTGCTGGCAGCTTGTTAACAGGAACATATTGTCTTAGGAACTTTCTGTTGCGCAAAGTGACACGTCCTGATCCGTCGACCTTAATCACGTATTGGTCAAATTGTCTGACTTCTATGACAATGCCTGTTTTGTCCCATTTGAGTGGGTGGGGACCAACTTGGTTTTGTATACGTACATGGTCCCCGATGACAAGTGGTAGGAGACGTTTTGTATGTTCTGACCAACGTTCAGCATCTCTCATGTGGCGATTCCGCAGGGCATCCTCTCTAGTTGCCAATGTTTCTCGCCAAGTGTTATGCGGCAGATAACGACCAGGTGGAATGGGTATGAAGTCGCGTATGGGCCTTCCAAAGATGCACATGGCAGGTGAGATTCTTGTGTCTCGGTCGGGAGTGTTCCTGTACTGGAGCATCGCGCGTTGGAATGCGTCCGTGTTTAGATCACCGTTAGGACTGGTGTTGTCTGTGAGCAGACGTTTGACTGTTTTGACACCCACTTCAGCTCGGCAATTACTATGTGGAAATGCGACAGATGACAGCCTATGATGTACGCCCCACTCTTGCAGGAATCTACGTGTAGCTACGGCTGTGAACTCAGGGCCACCATCAGATGCTAGTTCATCCGGTATTCCAAAAGTGACAAACACTCGGCGTAGGCAGGCGATCAGGCCAGAGGCTCCCTCAGAAGACTTCTCAACAATCGGCCAGTTCGAATAACGGTCAACCACCACTAGATAGTTACAGCCGCGATAGTGGAAAAAGTCTGCACATACACATTAGAATGGGTAGTCTGGATTCGTCATAGGAGTGGGTGGAGCACATGGGTTAGATGGCGCATTACGATTACACTGGTTACAAGTACTCCGTAAGGCAGTGATGGCTGGGGTAATACCAGGCCAAAAGATGGAGGCCTCAGCCCTTGCTGTCATCGATGTGACGCCCTGATGTGCAGCATGAAGAGCAGCAAGGACTTCCTCTCGTAGCAAAGGTGGAATTACGATCCTATCTTTATATAAGATGACGCAATCAATAGTGTGCAAATTGTCCCTGAATGGGTGGTATTCACGAAGCCGTTCTGGTAGTTCATGTCTGAATTCAGGCATACCAGACTCCACCAACTGGCTAAGGGTGTGCATGGTGTTGTCGCTTGCAGTAGCAGTGCGAACTCTGTCCCAAGTGACGGATTTCATGCTGAGGGTATCCAGCGTAGAGATAGCAGATGTGGAATTGGCATCTTCTATGGTGGGTGTGTCTGGGGCAGGTGTGCGTAGACCCGTCATAATGGTGGTGGAGTGAATAACAGCGACATCGTCCGACAGGAAGTATTTATGTGGTTCACCTATAGGATGACGTGAGACGCAATCTGCGGCTTGGTGGCGGACACCTGGTACATGCACCATGCGAAAACGGTATCGGAGAGTCTTCTCCTTGAGGTTTCTGAGACGAGAGTTACTGATATCCTCCAGCGATCGGTCGTTGAAGATTCGCAGTAAAGGTTTGTGATCCACAGCGATGATGAGGTCCTTGCAACCAAGTACGAAATATCTTGCCTTATCAAGGGAGTCTGCCAGTGCCAGTGCTTCACCTTCCACAGGTGCATACCGAGATTCAGCTGGGTGTGTAAACCTACTTCCTACCAGTGTGATTTTCCATCCTGAGTGACAGCAGAACGGTTGAGCACCAGAGCATGGGCAGTGTTTCTGTAACAACCAGAATCCAATGCAATTTTTTAGACCAGTCAGTGGCCAGGCATGTCGGTCTGCTTGGATCGAATATTCTGACGCCTTCTTCTATTTCACTAGCGATGACAGCCTTGGATTCATCAAACAGACTCTGAAGCTGTTCATTCCATTCAAAGGGGACATCTGATTTCAGTAGTTGTCGAAATGGTAACATTTTCTGTGTCATACTGAAGGCATATGAAACCTGGTTTACGAGACCAAACCAGGATCTGACATCAGTGATATCATTAGGTGTTGGAAATTCCATAATTGCACGCAGGTACTTCTGGCATGGTCGTACGCTATCGGGCGTTATCTCAAATCCAGCAAACTCTACGTTGTCTTCAGCAAATACGAACTTGTCGGGGTTTAGGGTAATACCGTTGCGACCACAGGTGTCGAGCCACTGTACTACTTGAAAGAAACTGTCCTCTATTGTATCGGCCCATAGGAGCACATCATCAACGCACTTGGTTTTGTTGGGGATATCTGACACAATTTCATCGTAGCGCCTTGTATATCCGTCACCTGATGCTATATATCCTTGTGGAGCAGTCTTGTACCTGTATCTGCCCCATGGTGTGATGAAGGTGGTAAGGTGACGATCCTCCATACGAATTGGCACACTGTGATATCCATTCCATGCATCAAGGACTGTTTTCTTTTTGTTGCACGGGACTAGACGAGCCTGGTGGAACGGTGATGGTGTATGGTGCGTTTCCCTGGTGACATGAGCATTAAGGGCCTGGAAGTCAACAGTGCGTCTTGGAGAACCATTTTTCTTCGCACACACTACCATTCTGTGGCACCATGTCACTGGTTCACCCACAGGTACAGGTTTAATTACACCAAGCTGAACATCCTGGTCAATTCCTGCTTTCACCGCATCTCGCCAATGAAGAGGCACAGGCACTGGTGTATGATGAGCAACTGGTTCAGCCTGGGGATCAACCATCAGCTTCATAGGTGGCCCATCCATAAGCGGGAGTGTCTGGTGTTCACATATGTTGAATGTGCTCGCCTTGTAGAGGTCAAGTAGGTAGCTTTGTATCTTTGACCTGTTACTCTCAGTAGCGGGAAACGGTAAGGTGGTCGGAGGTGGTGGCGGGTTCTGACGTCTTGGGCAGTCACAAGGTGAAGTTAGATTAGTAGTATCCTGTAGCACCGCTGTACTGTCTGGGTGATAGGACATGGTTCTAATTTCAGGGAATGTGGCTGGTATGATCCCTAGGGCAATACAATCTTCTTTGCTCAAGAACAGTCTGTCCGATGAGTCTGTAATGTATGTTATTTGCCGTGTTTCAATAACATTGTCTCCGTCATCCCAAGCTGAGAGACGAAGTATGGTAGCACCAAGGATGCGAATACCCTCATTGTTAGCTGTGTGCATCCGCATTGTGACAGGGATCAAGTCCGACTCGCGTAATCCAAGTTTGTGAATCACCTTTAAACCGGCCAGACAACTCTGGCAACCAGTATCAGCCATAGCAGGGATGGTAGCAGTTCGAGTCTGTCGTGATAGTTGAAAACCAAGAGCACCATAATCATCCGCAGACACCTTGGCCGTTACATTGACAGTTGGTTGTGGTTTAGAACGCTGCCTTATCCATGTGTTAGAGAGCTTGTCATAGATGTGATGATCAAGTGAGATAATTCTTTCTGATAGTCCTTTGTCGGATAATGTGCATGAATTATCGAACAATGTATTGTCACACTTATTGGTTTGTGTAGGGGTATTGTTTATGGTACATAATGCATCAAATACAGCACTTTCATTGAATACTCGACTGTCTTTAGACATTGGCTTATCCTTACTACGGCAGACGGTTTCAAAATGGTGGTCACGGTTGCAAATGTCACATCGATGTCCGTATGCAGGACATTCTGTTTTGCGAACACGAGCCGGGGAGCGTTTACCATGTCCTTTTTTGTCACAGTATGAGCACAAATCATGTTTGTCTTTAATAGCAACACTTTTAGACTTTTTGTAAGTACTGCTAACTGCCTCTGCAGGATGGGAGTCAAGTAGTCTAGATGCTGACCTCTTGCCAGCCTCCTTAGCTTCAACAAACTTAAACACATCTTCAAGGGACATGTCCTGATTTTTGTCCCCCAGTAGGTCTAATTGTATCTCTGAGTCTGCAATACCCCTAGTTAACACATCCCGAATAATAGCTTCTGTGTAATTCACACTGCCGTCACAACCAGGACACTTAATGTCGAACTTGCAGATGCCGGCTTGTCCTCTTAAACGTGCGCCGAAGCTGCGAACAGTTCCGTCCCTGTCTTGCCGCATATTATGCAGTGTGACACGTGCCACCATTGTATTTTCCTCACGTACTGCAAGTTTTTTTATCAATGTTATAATATCATTTTCTGACTTGTCTGTGAGGCTTCCACCATTTGATCGTGTTAAGTCTTTCCGTAATGGTTCATCGCAACACTCTAATAGTTGTACGACTCTATCATTTCCTGTTATCTTAGTAGCACTAACATAGTCCTTCCATCGAGATTCGAAATAGGCCCATTCCTCGCTGGTGCCAGCGGCGGTGATTGTTGGCCTCTTAACTTTTTCCACTTTAGCAGCAATACCAGTGTTCTGAGTGTGGGTGACAGTATGCGCCGTGATTAGCGCTGCCACTATAGCCGCGTCGAGATCTGGCGTTGTGTACTCACAGTCATCGATTGGGCAGGAAACAGCAGGCATGATTAGATGATGTCTTTACACTGCGTTCATAAATAAGATCTAGTTCTATTTGGCTGTTTATTGTTTATTACCAATGAACGCAGTCTGAAACATACAAATGACAAACGATTACTTATATGAATAAGCACCACATGGTATGGTATTCCTCTAGCACCGAGGACGGTCTAAAAATATATGTGCTAAAGCAATCATTGCGAAGCCTGTAGACTCTATGAAACTTTATTTTGACACCTTGTTCATTTTGCATTACTTTGGTCACGGGTTCAAATTTGATTTCCTTTGATCACGTGTTTATTTTTGATTTCATTTGTCCATGGTTTTATACTTGCTTTCCCTTGCCCACGGTTTATGTTTGCTTTCCTTTGACTACGTGTTTATTCTTACTTTCCTTTGACCCTTTTCATTTTGCTTTCCTTGGACCTCTTGCTTAGTTTTGCTTTAATTTGAACACGTGTTTATTTTTGCTTTTCTTTGACCACGTGTTTATTTTTGCTTTTCTTTGACCACGTGTTTATTTTTGCTTAAACTTTTACCAAACGTTAATTTTTGCATTCCTTTGACCACGTGTTTGTTTTTGCTTTTTGACCACGGGTTCAATTTTGATTTCCTTTGACCACGGGTTCAGTTTTGCTTCCTTTGACAGACAATGGGTTTAATTTTGCTTTTCCTTTGACCACGGGTTCAAATTAGCTTTCCTGTTCAATTTTGCTTTCCTTAGGCCACGGTTTAAATTTTCTGTTCTTTGAAAAAGGTTTTATTGTTGCTGCTCTTTGACCACGGTTTTATTGTTGCTGCTCTTTGACCACGGTTTTATTGTTGCTGCTCTTTGACCACGGTTTTATTGTTGCTGCTCTTTGACCACGGTTTTATTGTTGCTGCTCTTTGACCACGGTTTTATTTTTGCTGTTCCTTGATCACGTATTGTTTCACTTTCAGAAGGACGACGATGTATACATCGGGGCGAATTTGAAGTTTTATCGAAACCAGATTCGATTTCGACCGAATGGTAATGTTTACTTTACATGTTAACCCTTTCCTGTCTTGATATAAAGACGCTGTTCAACTTTGTTCCAAAACAAAGTGCCGTTGTATTGAATAGCAGATATAGCAAAAATATGGTTTAGGATAATAGAGATGGCTAATGCTTCAATTAATATTGATACATGATTGTGTAATTTATTATATGTAACAGAATCATATCATTGACATATCCAGCAAAACTCCCAACTAAAATATTAGTACTCTACCAAGTGTAGGTACGCCACGTGCAACATATAGATAATGGCATAATAAATACATTTAGTAAAATTATGTACTATCTTTTTTATTTCAGGAGAATTTATCGACTACATACACAGATATTGGTTCAAGCATTACAGAGTACTAGAAAAATGTCATACCTATATACAATGGTAGGGTTATTTGGATGATTATTAATATTTTCTTTACAACTCATAGACTACTCATAGACTAACCATTATCAACACAGAACGAGTAACTTTCCAAAAAGTTAATGTTTTAAATGTCAACATTTGAATCTATCGTCGATTGTTTCTCGGAAGAGGTTTGCTTCATCATGCGGTCGCTGGAATATATTAAGTTAGTTATTGTACACATTTCTATTGAATCGGATTCATATTTCAAAAGTTATGGCAAATATAATCAATGCATAGTTAGAACATTCTTTCTGTGTATGTTGTATTTTAACTTCTGTAGGCTCAAACATGTACCAATGCTTTCTTGAAAACAGAGTAAATTTAACCATCCTTAAAGCCTTTTTTATAATTTTGTAGATATTTTCAACGGTTTACTAGCGAATATCGTGTACTTGCCTTATAACACACCGACCATAACTAACCACCGTCCAGCAAGTCGGGGGGGGGGGGGTCTGTACTTTAATAATGTTCAGTTCGGCGATGACTACGATATATGGTTAGCCTATAATTCAGGGTTTTGTTACGATAACATAATCCTTGATTATTTATTGCTTAGTATATCGTGTGTATACGGGGTATCGCTTAGTATATCGTTTGTGTACGGGGTATTGAACAACGTTATTACAATAGTTACTCGATTTACTCACACTAAATGGTATGGTATTATTTCAGGTTGTTTCCTATCTCAGAATCAAGCAGTGTCAATAGAGACGCGGTACCATTACGTGCACATGAAGCTAAGGTGAACAAACTTGTAGTAGCATTTATACATGTAGTGGGACTCGAACTCATACTGTCAAAATAACACAATTCCAACTAGATGTTTTATGACAATCAAAATAACGCATACAAATAAAAGAGAAGACCCTCTTCGATTTGAGGAAGTCATCGACATGACCAGATTAATTTTGGAACATTGTGCACGACTGCAAATTATTAACATCAGCATTTTGGTGACAAATGTGTCAATTCCACCCCTCTTACATGTCCACATGTTTTTATTTTTTTCAATCTTCTTCATTTCTTTTTAGCACATCTATGCGGATTTGGAAACCAGGAGTCGATACATAAATTCTTACAAACTTATGCTGGATTTCTATGGGTTTCGTGTCACAAACCTTCAAACTGGCAAAATTGAACGGAAAGAAAATTGGAGTGAAAGATTTTATAATTTATTAAGGTAGGAAACTGATCAAAATTAAAATGAATATGAAACTAGATACCAGCAATAAACGGTTATATTTAGCACACTCAAATACAACTCTTGGCATGCTTTGACTGGTATACTTCGATTGGTTGACAATCAAAATAGTGAATCTTGTTTTTGCAATTTTCGATTCTTTCTTTAAGACATGATTTTACTATTTGGCTTTAGATATGTTATTCTAATCTTATATTCATTTATCTATTGTAGAAATCCACATAACAATGCGAGAATCACACGTATACTGAAGAGTCTGGGTGAGCTAGGTCTGGCACAATATCAAAGTCCGTTCGTGATGGCATTACTGCATGAAGTATTTGATACCCGATATCTACATGGTGTCTCTAGGAACACTATCATGTACTGGATTAGAGCTATAAACAATCAGTTTGAGAGAGATTATGTGTATAAACTATTCTATGACCATATTATGAGACTGGATACTAAGAAACAGTACCCGCCGAGTGAAAATAAAAGACTTATTGTTGATAAAAGACAACCTATTCAGCCTCTTGTTATGTGAATAGAATAAATAACATGTTTGTAGAATCTAGTGTGATATGGTGAATTGTTGCGGCGTTAGAATCATCGGCAAGGGATATGAAATGCGCATGTGATCGAGTGCTCGAGAAAGCAGTATAATGTACAAGAGGGATTTTCAGATAAAATCCTTCGTAGTAATAACTGTTATGATACATGTAAAATGAAATAAAATATTATACATTCATAAATATCGCTGCCTTATAATGAGGTCGTAAGTCCCTTACGAATCTACATCATAATGTGTTTCTTGTGGGCCTATTTTCAAAAAAATGTCATGCTGACCGAACTGAAAGAGCTTGTTTTATTAAAGTAAAGAGCGATTGTCAGACAGTTTTTCTTGTTTTCTCAAAATATTGATTTTGTAGTTACGACCTTCTCATTCTATGACTGCGATGTGCTGCGATGTGCTGAATTGCGAAGTAGTAGAGGGCAGCAAAGATCATACACCTGACTAGTTTCTATTTTATACTGATCAATCGCACAGCATACTGCCAGGAAAGACAGTTTCTTCAACAGTCTCGAGTCAAATTACACACAAACATGGCTATTTATAACGCAGAAGAATTGATATGTTCAAATAAGTAAGTGGTTTATTTTGGTTCATGTGACCACTAGCAGACAGTATGTTTGACATTTAGTAGTGGCTTGATTATACAGTGCCCATCAAAAATAAGTATACATGTACATTTATGTATTTTTGACAGATGGAGAATCATAATTGGTTTAATTATTCCATATCGTTTGGTCAGACAATAACAATGTTTGTAATTTCTGAAACGGCAGTCGATAAAGGAGTCAAAAATGTGAGAGATATAAAGATGAACATTTACTGAATCAAAAATAAACTTAAGGGGTTCAAGGGGCAGAATTTGCCATTTTTTGTCGAGCCCGCTGGCGGTGAGCTCGATATAGTTGTCACAATGGCTGTTCAGTGTATGTGCGTCCGTGCGTCCGTGCGATTTTGTCCGGGCTGTTTCTTCATCATTCAATGGGTGATTTTGAAATACATTGGCACAAATGTTCCCCGTGTTGAGGCAGCGTGTCGCGCCCAAGACCAGTACCCCTAGCTTGAAGGTCAAGGTCACTCTTGGAGGTCAAAGGTCCAAAATGGGCATAATACTGCTTGTCCGGACCATATGTTCTTCATTTGTTGGGTGATTTTGAAATACATTGGCACAAATGTTCCCCGTGTTGAGGCGGCGTGTCGCGCCCAAGACCAGTACCCCTAGCTTGAAGGTCAAGGTCACTCTTGGAGGTCAAAGGTCCCAAATGGGCATAATACTGCTTGTCCGGACCAAATTTTCTTCATTTGTTGGGTGATTTTTAGGCTGGCGATTTCGCGCCAGACTATTACAATCCTACGCGTTATGAACGCGATATAGCGCGGCGCATCAATGATTTTATTATCTTAAATTATTTAGGTCAACATTCTCCAACGAGATCGTGGTCGAGTGGTTGAGCAACTCGCTTAGTAATTTTCTGATGCTAAGGTCCAGCGATCGAATCACGGCGACTCCAATTTTTTTATATTTTTATTTTTTTAATTTTTGTTAAGTCCAGCACTTACCTCTCTTTCGACTTAGAAAACCACTTGATGTTATATTACTTGAAAAGCCAATTGTTCCTTAGCAGTTCGCCAGCCTGTCAGTACTTTCAGTACTTTGATTAAAATAACTTGGCATAATTGTTAAACACCACGAGGTGGTGTGCAGTGCGCAAGATCCAGGCCTCTAGCTCAAAGGTCAAACTTAGAGGTCAAAGGTAAAAAAATGGCCATTATAACCTTGTCCGGGCTGTATCTCCCTTATGCATTGACACTTTTTAAAATAACTTGGTATAATTGTTAAACACCACGAGGCGGTGTGCAGTGCGCAAGATCCAGGCCTCTAGCTCAAAGTCCCACTTAGAGGTCAAAGGTAAAAAATGGCAATTATAGACCTTGCCCGGGCTGTATCTCACTCGTGCATTGACACTTTTTTAAATAACTTGGCTTAATTGTTAAACACCATGAGGCGGTGTGCAGTGCGCAAGATGCAGGTCTCTAGCTCAAAGGTCAAGGTCACACTTAGAAGTCAAGCATCAACAATGACCATTATAGACCTTGTCCGGGCTGTATCTCACTCATGCATTGACCAATCTTTTTTATATTTGGCATGAATGTTCACCTTCATGAGACAGAGGTTCATGGCAGACCCCGAGGTTCATATCTCGAAGGTCATACTGGAGTGTCATGCTCAACCCTCAGGTTCCGATACCAAAGGTCAAGGTCACAGTTGAAGGTCAAATTTCCAAAGAAGCTTGACTGGACCATAATTATGTCATGCATTGACCAATCTTCCTTGAAATTGCCATGGATGTCAACCTCTATTAATCAGAGTGTCATGAGCAACCCCTGGTTCTTTTCTCAAAGGTCACAGTTAGAGGTCAAAGGTCAAATTGAAGTTTGAAGGTATAATTTGTTCTTTATGCATGCTGGCATTAGACGTAACTTAGCACATTTAAGTCAGTGCATTTTTTCAATGTGCACCGAGTCTCGGCATCATTTGCCCGAGGGCACAAATTTCTAGTTATGATCAACTTGCTGTTCAAAGCTGGCAAAGAAACTTAATATTTTCAATCTAGGGTACCAATCAATGTATGGTCTTTACACTAAATAAACAGAAATATTCCTGGTCTTGAAAAACAGTGTTGCTTCTCTGTTATGCAAGTAGTGTTATACTGGCAAATAAATGGGAGAAAACTTTCTGTATACTTATTTTTGGTGGGCATTGTATATCTATATAAGACATATTGAGTTTATATCATACTAAAGAATCATACTTTGCTGTTTGATAAAATGGTTTTATAACAATAGAAAGCCCATGGTGAACTAAAAAATACACATAATAATTTTGCATACATGTACATCAAGCTGCACTAATCCCACCTTTAAAGTGTATAGAGCTATATCGGAAGATATCTTTTTTAAAAGTTTAAAAAACTGAAAAACAATTATGCTTTCATATCCATCAGATCATTTTTCGCTTCAGTTTTAACAGAATTTCTCTCTGTGATTTATTGCACATGTAAACTGTCCATTTTCATACGAAAGTGTTCTAGAACACCCTATGAAACTATAAGAATCGTCTATTTTTCGACAATTGAATCAAAGTACACGGAACCCATCCAAAGTTTTAATTTGCAATTAAGGTAGTCTAGTATCATACTAAAAACGATGTTAGTAATTATTTTGACATTGAATGACTGTTAGAATATAGCTATATACACTTTAAAAGTGTTAAGCCACGAACCAGTATCAGTCGATATAACAAGTGACAAACTAGAGCTACCTAGTGTGCAGCATTGAAAACTTCAAGTGGGCAGTAAGTGTACTTAAATCCATGTATACTGTGTGCACTATTCATGATTCTTTTAAAAAGGGTAGAAACGACAATAAACACAACATTGGGTTGAGGTTTAAGCTGCAGTTTTATTCTGCCGTAACAAATCCATATAAGCACATGTTATCAAATCTTCAGTTTTAATATTCAGTTTAGCCATCAAATCATTAGCAATATCTTCTCCTTCTTTAACACTTTGACCTTCCTTCATAACGACCTGTGAATAGTTAATATGTGTTATAGTACATCACATAAAAACTTGGAACTGGTGAGTGTTAACATTCAAAGTTGTTATGGCACTGGACAATGGATATAGGGTGATCAATATACAGGGTTGCTATAAGAGGCAGTTGTAAGCCTACCGCAACTTTGGTCACCTTAAAGCTTAAACTAATTAACTTCTTTTATTTGATGAAGTAACTGTATTGGTTTGTGTTAAATTTAAATAAGGAACGCTTAACAAAATATTAATTAACCATGAATATAGCTAACCTAGACTGAACTTTTTATGCCAAGCACAGCCTTTATTTTCCAGTCAGCTTTCTGCTGAAACAGATGACAGGCACATGGATGGAGTGTCTCCACACAGATTTGATTAGGCAACAAGCTTGCTAACCCCTGAGCTATAAAGGCTGGGGTATCATTAAGGGAGTTGTGATGAAAATAATCTAGAAATCAATTTACCTCTAGTTCCATGAAGTTACCCAAACCTTCCACATTATCAACATGTACACGTGTTTGTCCTACCAAATACAGTAGACGCGTTTTCTTTACTTTACCCATCACACCCAATGCTGAAGATAATGTAGTCTGTAATAAAAAACAGAATTCAATGTTTATTCTTAACTATTTAATGAAAATTCAATGCAATACTAGAAGACTATAGTTCAAATACATTGAGAGTTATGAGCAACAAAAGCAAATTATCATCAAATTTCATAATTCCAGGAGCAATAACTCTGCTTAAACTGGCTGTATGTGAATAAAAATATAGAGGTGGACAAGCACAAGGCAACACCATGAACAATATTTCTATGAAGTTTGAAGACTGTAACACAATTACTTTTCAAGTCACAGACAACACAAGTCAAAGATCATCATTCAAAGGACAATAACTCAGGTTATACTGGTCAGATCCAAATGAAAATACATAGGTACACAAACGCATGTAGACAGTCTAAGACTAATACTCCTAAGTAGCTTGAAAAGTAAAGCACAATTACTTTTCAAGTACAATTACACTTACAGACTTTGAAAACGCACCACTTTTCAGGGATCGGTATTTTTTGTATGAACTATTTAGGATTATTTTATACCAATGGAATAATGTTCCTGGGTTAGAACGTTGTTGGTAAAGTGTATTTTAATCCATTTTTACTTCGCTAACCGAATCGCTAATAGTGACCACGTGTCCAAATCTCATGTTTAGCGCGTGAGTCTCGTGCGAATGACAATATCCGACCTGTGTAAATGACGATGTGTAAAGGATTCATTAGCGTACCAAAAAAACAACACATTTTAAGTTTTCAAAACCAAAGGTTACATTTAATGTCAATCTGAAACTGATGTGTCTGGAGGTAAAGACATATTACAAACCGGAAGTAACCACTGCGTGGTTTTTGCGCGATTGCATTATCATGATACAATAAATATTCGTCTACAATAGCGTTTTATGCCAACAGACACCACCGTTGATCTTCAAATAGGGATTAAAGGCCTAAAAAGCCACCTAATTCGGATAAATTAATGTGCATGCTCAGCCAAAGAAACGACTTCCGGTCAACAACCGTGGCTGTCAAAAGAATGCTTGGTGTCGAAAGATATACTAAATCATCAAATAAAAATATCAAACACGTTTATTTATGAAATACAACATTTTCACTTAGTACCCTGCCAATTTTTGTTTCATCTAACATTGAACACGTGCTTCGACATGCAGTCACTTCCTTCTTGTATTACTATTTCCGGATGACAGGGTTTTAAACCTTGGGCAATATGAATATAACCAAGCGCATAAATAACGAATAAGAGTCAATTTTCTTGAAGAAAGCAATTTCTGCGTGATGGAATGTCCCAGATTTTGATCCCACCGAAAACATATGACATGTTTTTTCAAACCTGAGTCCACGGATGAGCTCCATGACACGATCTACCCAAAAGGTTGTACAAACCTGTGTTGGTGAATAGAGGAACATTCTCCAGAAGCGTACTGCAATTGTAATTAGGACCCGCTGTTGTGAACGCACCAAAACATAACTTTACACACACTCTCCCTAACTGTGAATTTGGTTTTTAGACTTTAGCATGTGGATGTCACGTGACTAAGTAACATTGTAAACTGTCGTTTTGAAATTTTGCTAGATGTTAAAACATACATTGAGCTACCTATAGACAAAATTTTAATACAATTAAACAATGTTTACTCTTAAATTTCGTGGTTTGAATAAGTGGTGCGTTTTCAAAGTCCGTGAGTGTATTTTGTAGGTACATTAAAATCACTAAAGCTGAATTTCATTAAATTTCAACATTTCAAGGGCAATAATTAAATTGTGTTAAATAATTTCTTGGTTTACAGTATTCAAAACTTTTCTAAAGCTTACCTCTAAGCTGTCAGGATCATCTGTGTATGAAAAATTATAATCACAGAATTTAGGGCCACTCTGGTCACTTCTCTTGTAGAATATAAGTTGTGATTGTTGTCCCTGGAAGATAAAGAACAAACTGATGGATCAATATTATATCAGTAATGTGTGCCTCCTAAGCTCAGTGGTTAGTACATTTGCCGTCTTATCTGGGGATCTGGGTTCAAATCCGGCTGGAAGAACTCTCATATGTATGCCTGCTATATTTCAGCAGAAAGCTGGAGGCACTCATATACGAGGGCCCATCAATAATTTCGTGAACTAATTTTATGTTGCGATTATAAATAGCCTAGCACACTATTTGACTCTTGTCCTTTTTAAAGTAACACCCCGTGCACAGTTTGCATTTATTCCATTGCTCGACCCATAACCGGGTCACGTGCTACATGCCGTCACGTGACATCTCCCGCAAATTTCCGTTTGCGACACATCCACCTCCTGTCGGGGCTTGTATTTCTAACCATGCTGTCTATTTTTGAGTTTTTGGAAATGGCCAGAAGTTGCTAATGTCCTATTCTAGGTTATATGATGGGTGCGGTAACAGTTTTATATCCAGGTCCTAGATTGTGTCCAAAACAACGCTGATGCTGTTGGTTTGCGAATTATTATGGTATAGCAGAATATGATACATTTGAAGTTGTTTGTGCGTTCTTTTCATAACCGATAGCAACTGAAATTTAGTTATTGCTGCAAAAGTTTCTTATAACAGTAGGCTTTCGAATCAACACATTTATTACAAGTTATTCCATGTATGCCGCAAAATATTACGGTCAATACACTTAACCGACCGCCAATTGTAAAGGGAAATAGCTGGCGAATATGCTTATCTTCTTTGTATGGTCCTCTATTGCCCTTAAAGCAGTTCTTCAACAATGAAAATGCACCATTCGATTGCCAAGAGTCCCTATAAATTGCATGCAAATTTTCTTGAATGTAGAAGACATATTTCCAGAGTAATGTATAAACCATTGACACTAAACGTTACTCGGTCCTACTAGACGACGTCATTTTTTCTAACGAACGCCCATGACATGACGTTCGAATGTTGCTATGACGTCATAAATCGTGACGTCAGCAATCATTTTTCATGATGAATTAATTGGAGAATAAATTATCTTTGTCCATGCAAACTTTCTATAAGCTATGTCAAAGCGTTATGAAACTGTGGAATTAGTTCACGAAATTATTGATGGGCCCACGTATATGCCTGCTATATTTCAGCAGAAAGCTTACTGACAAATAAATGCTTCGCTCGGCATTTAAAAACGAAAGAAAAAATATATTGTATCGGTAAAATTGGATCATTATCATTGGGTACCAGAAATAATGTCTCTTGTGCCTGTGTTGGAAGTGTGAGTTTACATTTGATTGTTCATCTATATACTGTTTCATCCAATCCTGAAGGGCCTGGTGGTCTGTAGTAAGATCATATGACATAGGTAAAATATACCTAATTTCCTTGTGACTAGCATTAAATACAGGAAATACAGAAAGTACCATTTCAATCAACATCAAAAACAATCAATTTGATTACAAAGCCAAATACATGTACTATTTTGATCAAATTTTGAGGCAAACTATAAGTTAAATTTTAAGAAATAAACAACTGATTGATTAACCATCACATCTGGAAAAGTCAGTTCAAACAGAAATCTTCATAAAGATTAGTAGTGTTGATTAGTTGGTCAGTTCACAGCATGAAGGTGTGTAGTGTTGATTAGTGGATCAGTTAATAGATGGTAGCATGAAGGTGAGTAGTGTTGATTAGTGGATCAGTTAACAGAGGGTAGCATTAAGGTGAGTAGTGTTGATTAGTGTCTCAGTTAACAGATGGTAGCATTAAGGTGAGTAGTGTTGAATAGTGGATCAGTTAACAGGTGGTAGCATGAAGATGAGTAGTGTTGATTAGTGGATCAGTTAACAGATGGTAGCATGAAGATGAGTAGTGTTGATTAGTGGATCAAATTTTAAGAAATAAACAACTGGATCAGTCAACTGATGGTAGCATGAAGGTGAGTAGTGTTGATTAGTAGATCAGTAAACAGATGGTAGCATTAAGATGAGTAGTGTTTACTAGTGGATCAGTTAACTGACGGTAGCATGAAGCAGAGTAGTGCTGATTAGTGGATCAGTTAACAGATGGTAGCATGAAGGTGAGTAGTGTTGATTAGTGGATCAGTTAACAGATGGTAGCATTAAGGTGAGTAGTGTTGATTAGTGGATCAGTCAACTGATGGTAGCATGAAGGTGAGTAGTGTTGATTAGTGGATCAGTAAACAGATGGTAGCATTAAGATGAGTAGTGTTTACTAGTGGATCAGTTAACAGATGGTAGCATTAAGGTGAGTAGTGTTGATTAGTGGATCAGTTAACAGGTGGAAGCATGAAGATGAGGAGTGTTGATTAGTGGATCAGTTAACAGATGGTAGCATGAAGATGAGTAGTGTTGATTAGTGGATCAGTCAACTGATGGTAGCATGAAGATGAGTAGTGTTGATTAGTGGATCAGTAAACAGATGGTAGCATTAAGATGAGTAGTGTTTACTAGTGGATCAGTTAACAGATGGTAGCATTAAGGTGAGTAGTGTTGATTAGTGGATCAGTCAACAGATGGTAGCATGAAGCAGAGTAGTGCTGATTAGTGGATCAGTTAACAGATGGTAGCATGAAGATGAGTAGTGTTGATTAGTGGATCAGTCAACTGATGGTAGCATGAAGGTGAGTAGTGTTGATTAGTGGATCAGTAAACAGATGGTAGCATTAAGATGAGTAGTGTTTACTAGTGGATCAGTTAACAGATGGTAGCATGAAGATGAGTAGTGTTGATTAGTGGATCAGTCAACTGATGGTAGCATGAAGGTGAGTAGTGTTGATTAGTGGATCAGTAAACAGATGGTAGCATTAAGATGAGTAGTGTTTACTAGTGGATCAGTTAACAGATGGTAGCATGAAGCAGAGTAGTGCTGATTAGTGGATCAGTTAACAGATGGTAGCATGAAGGTGAGTAGTGTTGATTAGTGGATCAGTTAACAGATGGTAGCATTAAGGTGAGTAGTGTTGATTAGTGGATCAGTCAACTGATGGTAGCATGAAGGTGAGTAGTGTTGATTAGTGGATCAGTAAACAGATGGTAGCATTAAGAAGAGTAGTGTTTACTAGTGGATCAGTTAACAGATGGTAGCATTAAGGTGAGTAGTGTTGATTAGTGGATCAGTTAACAGGTGGAAGCATGAAGATGAGTAGTGTTGATTAGTGGATCAGTTAACAGATGGTAGCATGAAGATGAGTAGTGTTGATTAGTGGATCAGTCAACTGATGGTAGCATGAAGGTGAGTAGTGTTGATTAGTGGATCAGTAAACAGATGGTAGCATTAAGATGAGTAGTGTTTACTAGTGGATCAGTTAACAGATGGTAGCATTAAGGTGAGTAGTGTTGATTAGTGGATCAGTCAACAGATGGTAGCATGAAGCAGAGTAGTGCTGATTAGTGGATCAGTTAACAAATGGAAGATGAGTAGTGTTGATTAGTGGACCAGTAAACAGATGGTAGCATTAAGATGAGTAGTGTTTACTAGTGGATCAGCTAACAGATGGTAGCATGAAGATGAGTAGTGTTGATTAGTGGATCAGTTAACAGGTGGTAGCATGAAGATGAGTAGTGTTGATTAGTGGATCAGTTAACAGGTGGTAGCATGAAGATGAGTAGTGTTGATTAGTGGATCAGTAAACAGATGGTAGCATGAAGATGAGTAGTGTTGATTAGTGGATCAGTTAACAGGTGGTAGCATGAAGGTGAGTAGTGTTGATTAGTGGATCAGTTAACAGATGGTAGCATGAAGATGAGTAGTGTTGATTAGTGGATCAGTTAACAGATGGTAGCATGAAGATGAGTAGTGTTGATTAATGGATCAGTTAACAGATGCTAGCATGAAGAAGAGTAGTGTTGATTAGTGGATCAGTTAACAGATGAAAGATGTGAAGTGTTGATTAGTGGATCAGCTAACAGATGGTAGCATGAAGATGAGTAGTGTTGATTAGTGGATCAGCTAACAGATGGTAGCTTGAATGCGAGTAATTAAGTTTATTAACCAGTTTAGATGTGTGGATAAGTTGACATAGTAATGTTGATTACATGGTGGATCAAGTATTTGGGAAAAAATCGGTATTGTAATAGAGTTCATGTTAAACATATTTGCCTGAGTGCTAAATGATTTAACAAATACCTGCAGTTTTCTAAGTTTGAGTCTTCCGTTATTAGCATTGAAGAATGTGTCTTCTTGTTTGATAACTTCTGGTTCACCACCACTCAGGTCAGCAGCTAGTTTCTTCAAACTGTCAACATCTTTCACCTTAGCTTTGATTTCAATGTTGGATGGCATTATGTCTGGAAATTACAGGAAATTGGTTACATATCTAGTCCCGGGGTTCTGGCAACATGAATGAGCAGAGCCTTGTGATGCTCAGAAGGCAAGTAGTAAAACATTTTATTAAGATTTATTAAATATTGGCATTGCTTTATCATGTTTATGTAGCTATGTCACGATGGCCCTAACGGGACACCGTAGATATCCAACTTGTAGTTTGCACGGGTAAGAACGGACGGTCCGGGTTTTAAATACTCGTTAGTGCTGAAACCCCCATGGTGATTATCAAGATATTCCTGAAATTGTCCAGAAAAAGGAGCTCAGCTTTCGTTGAAAATTGAAAATATGTAGAGACCTTAAGGGAAAAATCAAGCTGACATTAGCCTTAAATCAAACAACCTACCTTTAAAAATATCAAATTAAACTGTTGCAAATTCCCTCGTCGTAATTGATTGGCTGCGGCGAAAGTGGGCGAATCACCAATTTACATGAAAGTAAATTTATCCGCGTATTCCATAATTAGCATGAAAATAATATTTGTCTTTGAAAAACAATATTATATATTAATAAGATACACACAATACTTAATTTTACGAAATCTCAAGATTTCTCAAAGTTCAGAAACTTGCAAATCTGAGGCACTATTTTTTCGCGCAAGAACAATTTTGGACCAATTACTCCTCAACAGTCTCTTCCCGACCGGGATCGCCTTTGTGTTTGAGGTAATTTCTCTTTGTGCATGTATTGTAACCCCGAAATCGTGATTTGGATTGATGAACAAAACAATAAGGATTCAGTTAAGACCGAGCGCGTCTATGTTCGTATGCATTTGGCTACGTTTCAGAGAAAAAATCTGACGCTCGGTAGATTTTCGTTCAACGGTGTCGATGTAGATATCGTCCTGTAATATTTGCCCTATCGACTAGTCTTATTGCTTTTGTTTGTTTCACTTTGTGTATTTGCTGGTCGTCAGAGTTGTGTCAATATTTGAAAATCTCCGAACATTGGCGGAATAATAAACATGATTATGTTCAAAGGTCCCTCTACATAACTTGTTGATCTATCACACTGTCATTGACAGCATGAAAACAATGAGTGGAAATTATCTTTGACTTTGAGCCCATTCACCGTTGCCTCAATTTGCTTACAAGTATCAAACTGCTACCTTAATGTGTAGTGTCGCTAAAAGCTGACCCTTTCACAATATTAAAGGGCTTGCCGTGCTGAGAATCAGCTAGTTCAGATCCGTCGTTTGTGAAACATAGTGGTGCATACCGTGAAGCAAACGCAGGGTTATGGATGCCCTAACTAATTTACTACAAGGGTCTTTTGTTTACACTGATGTCAAGTCGCCTGATTATCGTCAAAGAGCTTGGAGTTTGACTAAGAATCAGTATGCTAATCAAGTTATAATGATTTTTTCTCCAGATTGACACGCAGAAGAAACCGAAAATGGGAATTGACAGCGGAGGTTCAAGACATGCGCCATCAACTGGGATGACAGCCACTCAGCTGTGTGAAAATGATGATCTGGCCAATGCTATGTGTTTGGATGCCTATCTTGGGTTCCAGACCCATAAAATGAACACAAAGTAATGCTTTTAATCTAAAGTACTTTATGATGAAAGTTTGTTTTAAACTATTAACATTAATTTGCAGTAGAATAAAATTGCTTGTGTATGAACCAATAAAATGGTCAATCATTTCGATCATAAATTAGTGTGTTCCAAAATCCAATGCCAGCCAGTTCAAGAAGTTGAATACCAGAACTTGCAAAACATGTTTTTTATTGTCTAATCTGTCACCTCATCAACGTTTGTGTATAATATAGCCATTTGCATGCAATTAAAACATCAACTTTAACATAGTCAGTACTGAGGTATCATTACACTGCAAAACTTCAACAAGATGTATTTATTTTATTTAGTTTTATTTTAAAATAGTTTATTAATACTAGGCCTATTATTAAAAGCCACTTGTGAAACTTTTTTATTAGGCGTTAGGTGATAAAGTTATCGCATAATTCTATCATTGTTAGCTCAAATTATTTAAAAGCCTGACTGTTTCTTGTGTATACATCATTACATACACATACTTATGCTTTTAATTTTTAAAATGATTTTACTGATAAATTTGGTGTACAATAATTTATAGATAAATTCCCATTCCCAACTTTTAGGTATGCCTCACCAAAAAAGAAAATTGTGGATGAATGTAAAACTATCATGCAGAGATTTAAATCCCATCAACAGTATGAGAAAGCCTACAGAGAGATGCTATCTGTGGATGTTGTACGTACATTCCTCATGAACAAGTCTGAACCTGAGCATGATATATTCAAGGACCATGTAAGTATGAAGTTCAGAAGTTCAAGACTTTTCGATAATTAAATTACCCATGTTACCTTTAAAACTATCCATTCAAGGGAGGTAACTCTGATATTTAACTTCAGGATAATTGAGTTTGTCTTATTCTTAATACTAAGGTTGAATAATTAGCTCAAATCTATAATAAACTACTAAAATGTGCTAAAAGTTGAAAACCTTGCCGATGGTGTTTCATTGTGCTAAAAGTTGACACCTTGGTGTTTCATTGTATGCTTGTTCAGATTGTACTGTTTTAATAGTTATGTTTTACTGTATTTTCTATTTAGTCTACAAAAGACTCTTCATTATTCTTTAATGTTGTCTTTGTTAAAATGTGATTATAATACCAAGCCTGCTTGACTCACCAACGGCCAAAGTCATCAACATTTCATAGTCTGAAATTTTATGAGTTACTGGATTTTCAAATCTTGGTTAAAGTAAGTGCAAATGTTAATTATGTTGGTCTAGATGAAATCTAGATAGATTTATTCTCGTTCAACCAGCGTATTGTTACATCTGAAAGTTCAAACAAATAGTCTGGGAATTTGACTAACCACTCATGTATGTGGATGGGTAGACTAGAATATAGGTATTCTTGTTTCAATTTACACAGATGAATGATGCAGGGCCCGCCGTCTTGAGCCTCTTGCTATATTGATTATTGGATATGATGTGTGATTATAAATCAGAATGCAGATGGTCCGGTTGTTCTAAAAAGCTGCTATAACTGAGGTGCTAATTATAACTAACACCAGTGTTAGGGGAAGTACCTGTGCTACCAGTAGTTATTATATATATATTGATCCTTTTGAAAACTTGCTTACAAAACTGCAAGCTTTTAGGATGGATCAGTTCAATGACCGACATTCACTATAAGTGTGTTGTTCATACACTAGAGGTCACAATTTTCATTTATAAAATCATTCATTAAGTTCATTATTGGGCATAATGCTGGTGTCATTATTATATATAATAAGTAGGTCTTATTAAAATCCCTTCTTTACACTCTAGAGGTCACCATTTTGACTTAATCTAACTCTTGAAGTCTGGTCCAATAATATAAAATAACATACCAGTAATTATAGTTTATATTGGCTTAAAATACAACATAGAACATATAGTCAAACAAACAGAATTACGAGATAGAATAACACCGTTCCAATAATCCAGGATTGTTATTAAATATTATATAATGGATTAAAATTGCTATTACACGACCACAATTAATATCTATAATAAAGCCCCTATTAGGACTCGTGAAAATAAATCCTCTTTACTGAGATGCTTGTAATATTAACTTTAGTTAAGGTTTGTAAATATATTAAGTAAATAGCAAATCTGGGAAAATTAAATTATTTATTGACTTGGGTTTGATGTTGTGATTGTGGTCTGTACATGTGTACATGCATGTAACTTAAAGGTTTATCTGTTACTAGTTACTATGTGTTGAACATGTATTACACTTTTTGTTCACCCACCTTTCGAAGGAATAAATTCAATAATACCTGTCCCAATGCTATAGGTCCAATGTCTGTTCCTTGTGAATAACATTTATATTAAAACTTTTTTCAGATTTATCGATATTTGAAGATGTTTGACAAATGTTCAGGGTTTGAAATACAAACTTGTGATCGTTACGCTATGGAAGGTCATATGGGAGGCAAGATTTGTGCTACAAAAGAATGGTAAACTTATTGTATGTTTCTATAACTGAGTTTGACATGCAGCATTGCTCCTACAGTCTTGTGATTATTGTACATCTGTAAAACAGGCTGTTCAGGTTTAATCCTAGACACACCATGTAACCAGGAGTATGACAAGCTGGCCCGGTGTGTCAGGGATGTGATTTATATCCCAGTCTGCAACATTTCTAAATCTTCTGTTTTCATATAGCTATATCCCTACGTAAATTGACTAATTTCTAGGATTTTGATATTGTGCAAAACTTGAAACTTTTACCCATGGATCAGTGATTTTATTGAGTTAATTAGAAATTATGTTGAAGTTAACAGCTACCTCTGTTGTTAATTTCAATTTACTCTTGAAATTACTATGCTTTTTAATCAGTAACCTTCATTTTCCAAGGTAAGTCTCGTTTAAATTTCCAATTATTGTTTTTAGGAAGAAACAAGAAAAGATCGAAATGTTGATTGGGTGTATTGCTGAACTAACAGAACGAGAGGAAACCAGCTTACTGACTCCCGGCGTTAACGATTTCAGTGTTATGTTCTCTTGTCGTAAAAATTGTGCACAGCTTTGGTTAGGTCCTGCATCCTTCATCAATCATGATTGTAGAGCTAACTGCAAGGTTTGTAATAGTTTGCCTGGCATTTTTCAGGATTGTGTCTAATTTCAGCTTTGTTTAATCCGAAAATTTCCTTCTTTGTTTACGTTGAAAAGTGGAATTTCAGGCTTGAATATGACTGCTTATTACCAGGACTGGTGTATTAAAGTTGAAATAATAGTTGTAGTAGTTTGTCTGGGATTTTCGACAGGGGCTTATAGGATTTCCACACTCCGCTTTTAGGGAGTCAAATATGAGTTAATTGATTCCTATTTATGTCAATTTTGGACTTTATTTTTCCTTGTCTGATATTGATAAGGCTACATTTGTTAGATTTGTTTATTTAGATTAATGCATTTCTGAATAATTTTTCTGATATATGCAGCAGTTTTCCTGGACTGTTTTTCATCCTACACAAACTTACTCTTCTGAAAAGAACCAGCAACATCTCTACATGTTGAAGAAAAATTCAACAAAGGTGTAAAACCATTAAAAAAAAATTTGGTCTGCAATGACTTTGAAGCAAACTGGATCACATAGTTGCAAAAAGCAATCAATGCAGCTCTGTAACACACTTATCACTTGACTGCATCCGCAACAACTTACAATAGTAAATTTGTATGTATTTATGGTGCAAGCTTTCCAGAGCGGCCCTCTGTAGAGCAAGAACCATTCTACAACAACACATTCAAAAATTCCATAACCTGATGTAAACGATAAATTTAGTCTCTGTAGAGCAACAATTTAACCTCTGTAGAGCACCAGTCTCTTTACACCGGCCATTATTTGCCTTCCCAAATCATGTTGCTCTACAGAGGTTGTACTGTGTATAATTTTATAATGAATATTTCAGTTTGTCTCGACTGGTAGGGACACAGCTTGTGTGAAGGTTTTACGAGATATAAAATGTGGAGAGGAGATTACTTGTTTCTATGGTGAAGATTTCTTTGGTGATGCTAACAGTCTGTGTGAATGTGAAACTTGTGAAAGGTAAAATCTAGCTTTTTTTATGCCCCCCATCTTTCGTGAGGGGATATAGTTGTCACACCGGTGATTTTTCTGCCATTGAAATTAATGCAAAATGACCCAAATTCACATCTCTCCCTCCGTTTCACTGACATTCCAGGTGATTTTCTGTGGCCATTTCCATGAAAAGCAATCCCTGTTTTCCCAAATAAGCTGGAGAAAATGGCATGTCGATAGTTTCGTTTTCGAGCTACTGCAGGGCTTCTGAAAGGACAACGCTATTTTCCATGCCCCAAAAGCTGACTTGACTGAAGCACACATACATTGTCAGTCTTCAGTCACGGAAAGATAACTCAGAAAAATATCAATTAAACACTCTTAAAAGTTAGCATGCAGATCATATTCGCTCTATATTCATGTAATTTGGTCAACAATCAGCAGTTTCCACATTAAAACAGTGCTTCAACAGAAATTTTTGAAAGGGACTATTTTAGCTTTCTACGACGCGGAAGCACTTTCCGACGGTGTGACACCATATATTGCTTTGTACATGTCAGTCAGTCTGTTGTTCTGTCGGTAGATCAAATGGTTTCCGTTCAATAACTCTGTTCAATAACTCAAGAACGCTTTGTCCTAGGATGTTCAAATTTTACAAAGAGGTTGACCAGCAACAGCAGATGACCCCTACCTTCATTGAGGTCAGAAAGTCAAAGTCACTGTGACCGTTATCATTTCCGACAATGTGGCTGCCATGGGGGCATGCATATTATACAAACATCTTTTGTACAGTAAATCTTTGATGCCTCAAACTGGTAGAATTACTTCATTCTAGATGAATAAGTCCAGCTTTGTATAAAGGTCGGTCAAGCAAAAATAATGCAATTTTTAGAGAGCTTATTGATAAATTTTGCAAGTAACCAACTGGAGTTTAGTCCCTGAGTAACTTGTACAATTAAGCTGAATTACATTGTTTTTATCACCCTGATTATAGAAGGAAAGTTGGTGCATTCAGACGAGCTGATCCCACAAGCCCAGCTGTAGATAAAGGATATCGTTTACGAGATACAGATGACAGACTTCATCGTATGAAATCACAAGCTCAAAAACATCATCGTTCTGACTTTGTCCATGTAAATGGAGTTGTTGGAACCAGTGGTTAGTATGCACAGTATAATTCTCTGTTCTTGTCAGCTCTTCTGTCATAACAACTACAAGTTTTACACCTTAGTTTATAAGCTAGTGTCCATGGTCTAAGCAAATCACTACCAAGCGCCATCATTCAGTTTCCTTCTGTTCAATTAACTTTAAAAGGCATAGATTATCTCCTCAGGAAAGTGCTTTGCTTAGGCAACTGACATCAGGGTTTCTTCTGTTGGGGGAAAGTCAGATGCAATGCTGCACAATCACCCTTAGAAGTCAGGAAAAACTGATCTGTGGTCAGGGAAAAATCCGGTGATTTGTCATGGAATATGTGTGAGAACAGCCATTTAACTATCCAGTTATCCTAGAATGAATCATCGATCATACTTATTTCAATAACTTACTCTTTTAGAAGCAACTTGTGGGGACATATTTTGAAGAAAAACTAACCTGCCTAACTTTTTGGAAGCAAATTTAGATCATCACTGCTAGGTTTAATATAAGTCTAAAATAAATACAAAAATATGGAAGATAATTTCATTGACCAGTTGTAAAGCCGTCATCAAAAGACAAGAATATGTTTGATACACACATGTCATGAACTGCAGGAGTAAGGATGCAACATGAGTGGTTGCTCAAAACTGTCAGTGATTTTTTACTGGATTGGGAAAGGAACCCTACCTGAAAAATTTGGAAAAGATGCAGCGTTTTGACCAAAATTATAGTCTTTAAAACAAAGAAAATGATCTTATCTATGACACTTATATCGTGCATTGCGCAGTCTCAATGCAACACTGCTGCAGATTGGGAATTTTTATCTCTGAAATTGGAAAATAGATCAGGTTTCAGATTGATAAGGTACCCTTTAATGGGTACCTAATAAGAAGGGGAAAATTACTTACAGTATTTATTACTTTACCTTTCAGAATCCTGGGACATTCGAGATGGTAATCTGAAGAAACAGGCTCATCTTCTATCTAAAGCCGAGCTTAAACGTCGTGGAATTACACGTTATGATGCTGAAATATTACTTGCACAAGGTATCAGTCTACCAGAACCGAAGGTCAATCTGGGTGGGAAATTACCATCTCCAGTGAATAAAAGTCACACAGTGAAAGTCAGTGAACTGAGGCTGTCGCCACGGAAACATTTATCATCACAATCATACCTGAAAAGTCTTTCTGCCGGTTCACCACAAGCATTAGATAGGAGAAACTCTAAGAAACTGAACCCTACATCCCCTGATCTCGAAATGGCAGAAAACATTGTAAACAACGGACAAAATATTCCTAAAAAGCCACTATTTAGTTTAAGGCAAGAAACAATTAGACAAAAGAACTTAAACGGGAAGAGGAACAGCACCGCTGTTCATAGACATTCTCGAAATGGTAAAAGAACAAAGAAATTATCTCATAGACGAGCTTTGAAGTTGAACTTAGACTGTATACCTTTCTCAGGAAGTAATAGAGAACAATCAAGACTTACTGAAACAGGATTGAGACACAGTCCAAGACTGAAGAACAAAGAGGAAGGTCAGAATTCAGCAGAGAAAAAGGAAACTAAACATAAACCTGGTCAGAATCTCACTAATGATGGTAGTATTATTGAAACTGGTGACCCCGAAATTACGTTCAATATGAAAAGTGAAGTCGAGAACCGCAATATATTCACACAGCTTCAGATTGATGTTCTAGATAATATGTATGATTCAGACATTGACAGTTTATCTGATACAGGAGCGAGAAATAAATCAAAATGTGAGCATAAACTGACATCTAAATCAACCATCTCTCCCCCATCTGACATGCCACGTTTGATTCCATACGATTCAGACCCATCTTTTGATACCTCGTATAAAAACAGCAGGGTTAGTCCAAAATTGACATCATACAAAAACCATCATAAAGATGGTAAAGTGTTAAAGTCTGTAATGGGACCCAAATCTACAGGTTCTGATGTACAATTACGTCAAAGTCCCAGGAAAAGAAAGTTGAAAACTTGTGTAAAACACGACTTGGGATCTTATGATACAACTATTAGTCATAGTTCTGTTGAAAAGACTGTGGAACCTTCTATAAAAAAGGAGCAAAGCATTAAATACTCAAAAAGCTATAGTAGCCCATTACAATCAGCGAGGTTGCAGGTAAGCTCTCCGAGACAAACTTCTATGAAGAAAGAAAACAGTTTGTGTACTAACAAAAGTGGTGGAAATCATTATTTTGGCAGCAATGTGTTTGAAAAGTTTAGTAGTTTAGGTGATCAGTGTAGTACGGGGAATGAAATGGATAATGAAAGTGATGATGTTGATGTCGAAGGTTTGAGTGAAAGTATTTTACCGAAGAGTTCGAAAAAGTTGAGCAGTTCAAAAAGTCGAAATCGGAACTCTTCAAGATTAAGTTACTTAAAAGGACGAAAGCGAAGACTGAGTTTTGGTGGTCTCAGTTCACCCAAGTTTGGTGAGCAGTTCGGAGAGCCACTGTCGAAAAAGATCAGTGCTGTAAATGAAGGATTTGCACAGTACAGTCATTTATGGGGAAGTATATCCCCTCCTAAAAAGGTCCCTAAAATAACAATTAAGATGCCCAGAGATCCTGTATTAGTGAAAGAATTGCAGAACTCAAAATCTGAGAGTGTTCACTTTAAGCTAGAAAGTCCTCAAACCTCAGTGTCCGTTACGCCCGACTTGAGTGGACAGAGTGAATCGGACGAAGAGGAGAGCCCCTTAAACTGCACAAAATTCCGCCCATTTAGTCATACATCACAAGGTTCTGAGTTCCCACGTACCTCCTCACGATCATTGTATAAGGACACGAGCGATGTTGAACGAGTCTGTCCAAAGTTGATGAGAATCAAGTTTGGTGGAACACAGATAAATATCAATATACCTGCACAGAAAAGTTAATGTATTTCAAGTTTTAGTGAATATTTTATAGATAAATCAGGGTTTCTTGTCCTTATTACCAGGGTTTTGAATTGGATTTTATAGTATCAATGTTAAGGTCAGTTTCATTAACTTGAACTTCAAGTTGAAGTGAACAGGCCCAGATCTCCCGAAACATCTCCAAGTAGAAATCTCATCCCAAATAAAGATTATGCTCAAATCAGAGCCTATATTTGAGATAAATCTTCAAGTTCAAGCTCTATAAATTTAAGTTATAAACTTAGAAAAGTGCTTTCTGTTTTGTGATGTAAATTTTGAGTCCAGCCAGGAAATTATGAATCTAAATGGCACATGGCAAAATTTGAGATGAGATTTTACCATTTAGCTCAGATTAAGATGTTCAGGGAGATGGGGGCCAGATTTTTTTATCTCAACTCATTTGTGTGTGTGAGTGTGTATGGTTGGGTTAATGATGGGACCACAAATTAACATCAAATAATTAAATTATTTACTATTTTTGTCTTTTTATTGTTTAACGATCACTGCTTAGTAAGAAATTATCACTACATAATTATCGTGTAGGCTCAACAGTGTCGCTGTATTGCTCTTACCTGATTTGTTGGCCAGCATGTTTAATCTGCTTTAATTCTCCTATATAATGTATCCATTATCTCAAATTTATTATTAATATTAAGCTGTTCTAAAACTTATTATAAATGCAATATTAATTACATACTACATCATTTTAAGAAATTCTACAGAATGTGTCGAGAGATTACTGTAGTATTTTATATTGTATAATTATTAAGTTACTACAATAGATTACAACAAGGTTAATAATCTTACCTGGCTATTCAAAATACCATAGTTTTCCTAACTCAAACTAAAAAGTGCTTGTCTGCTTGATTTATATTCTGTATGAAAATGTGTAAGAACCGTTGTAAATGTCTATTGCTAAAATTCTACTTTCATTTTGCTGCATGATGAATAAAGTAATATTAGTGTAGAACAAGATGATACTGTACTTCGGGATATTTTGGTGTGGTCATATTTTCGCCATTTTCCTAATTTAATTTTGGTGTGTGAAATTTTTACCACTTGACTGATTTTCACGACCGCACACATTCTACGACACCAGAAAAATGGCTCCTGCATAAAAAATAAGTAATTTTGCCAGTTACATTTTGGACAGTTATATTTTCGACACTTGAGCAGGGTGGCGAATTAAGCCAAAATTAAACCATGTCCAAAATATACCAAGGTACGGTACATAAGGAAACATGTCTACGTGAGCTAAGGAACAAGAGTCATGTGTGCTGTTATTTTCAAATTTGAGCTGTGTGTTAGAATGTTGTCTGTTGTTGATAACTCAGATGTTCACATTCAAGGAGTATATGCTGTGCAGTGATACTTGCTACATGTGTGCGTACTAGTTAAAGTAATTTCTGTCTGTAGTGATTGCAATAAAGTGTGATGTTTATATGATATTTTAATTTTTTGATAATCAAATTGAGTAATTTCGGGACCTACTTTGCCAAGGTCAAGTACATTCACCACACTAACACGTAATCGTCAAGCTAAGTTTTCTTTTTACTTAACTTTCATTGGTCTATGTTTGTATATTATTGGTGATCTAATTCCAATGGATATAATTATTCTTTGTATCAGGACTGTCAATTTTTTTTGAATTCGGATTATCATGTCTGAATGAGCAATGACTCTTGACCAAAATAAAAGTTATTTGATAAAAATATCTCAAGAAATTGGAAAAGTTAGGTAAATTCATTCTGCTCTGAAAGCTTTTCTTTGATAAAAACTTTGATAAAAAATGTGGAAATAACGTCATTGAAGGCCTTTTGGCAAAGATGCTAGGGCGTATATGATTTTCCTGATTTTAAATTTTGCCTTGTTGACACCACGGTGTGTATTAAAGTCGATCTTTGAATTTCAAAATGTTTGTGGGATTGTAATTAAAGGGTCTAATATTTTTGTAATTATACACTTTTTTGGCACTTTACCTTACCAAGTTTAGTCGGTCACATTTCCCAATTTTTTAATTATTATTTACTAGTACAAATACAATCTGAAATGGCAAGTGCACTACTAGTACATGTATAGATGATGAAATGAAATCAGTGTGATTGAGTAAATATTTGTGATGTTGCTGATAAGTTTGATTGTTGAGTGACGTGTTATAACACTATTGTATAGATGTGGTTTAGTATGTGTATGTATGGGAATGATGTATCTAAAATCACCTATGATATGTGATTTTGTAGTCTTGTTAACTTGTTAATTTATTAGAAAACTACTTTAAATGAATAATTATTTATTTATCCATTCACTGAGTTAACATATATTTCAGCTTTTAAGCATTTTATTAGTAGTATGCTTCCACTTAAGGTTATTAGAGGCGTTTATCTTTGGTGTGTTTGTTTTTCAACGACAATCTGATTAAGATGAAAAAGTTATTGTATTAAAAAGTAAATAACAAAATTTTTCTGCGTATTGCTATTTCCTTGGAAACTTTATCCATATTAAATGCTGAAGTTCTACTTAAGTCATTATCCATTTTGAAAACTTTAAGGTTTCGATTAGGAAAACGATATTATTTTATCTGGGTCCTTCTGCAAGGAACAACAACTCAAGCAACCTACACTAATTTTAAGATTGTATGACAATATTTTTCTCTCTTGACTTGGGCTTAAATTGGATGGAATAAATGCAAATGAGTGAATGTTTAGCTGAAATATTTTATACTAATGATAATGTTTTATTATTTAGATTAACTTGGTAATGTTCTGTGATTAAGTATTAACTTAAAATGTAAGGTCGTTTATAATCATTGTTACAAATGTTTCAATTGTTTGGTTAGTTCTGACTTGTGATGCCAGTTGTTATTATGTGTGATAATGTTAATTAATTAGAACAAAACAACAAAAAAACATTTTTTACCAGATTGTACTATTTTAATCTTTATCTTTATTGTGTGATCAGGCACAAGCAAAATATGATGCAGTTCAAGTTATCTATCCAACCCTAGATTTTCGACTCGCCAAAAACCAGTCTTAATAATTTTGGAAATAGTTCTTCAGAATGACCAGTTTTTGTCCATTTTCGTTTAACATACACAAAAAAATAAGTAATACTATCTAAAAAATTAATTTCATAAAATATTTCTTCACCTAAAAAGGCTTAAATATCAAGCTGTGGACACATTTTGTTTTACGTAAGCTTGAACTGCATATGTTTTTATTTGCCCTTGCTCACTAAACATGATGAACTTTGTTGTACTAAATAAATGTAGACCTTTTTAAAAGTGTTGCTTCTTTTTATTTCATTGGCTTGTCAATAGTTAGTGAACAAAATTTTCATTGGCTGGTCCATAGTTCGTGAACAAAATTTCCATTGGTTGGTCAATAGCTAGTGAACCATATTTCCATTGGCTAGTCAATAGATTATAAATTGATCACTAGCTTATATAACATCTTTTTATTGGTTGTCAGCTGTTCCATAGGCTGTATGTAATATTTCTTTTCTATGTTTCAAGCACTAGATTGATCATGCTGGTGATCAGGTTTGGCAGGCTTTATTCTCCTGATACTTTGCCTATGGAGACAATTGTCTATTATTTAAATCTCAAACAAGAGAAACGATGTAGAAATTGTCACAAAGAATCCAATAAAAATAAAACAAACTCATTTCTTGCAGAAGTATTGTATATAATGAAAACATATTCATACAGGTCAAAAACAAGGTACTGGTCATGTTCAAGTCACAATAAAAGCTACAATAAGCGTGTCATGTCCAAAACTCATGGGTCAAGTCAAAAGTTACTGACCGTTGATCATACATTAGGCACAATGGGACTGGTTTAATTAACTATATGTAGAAATGTGAGCTTCGTCCTTTTCAATCCATTGAAAATGTCTTTCACTGAAATCCTTTCTTCTCTTCTAGTAAATCAGGATTTAGTTCCAAATATCATAATCGTGTGCTTTACTGCATTGTATGTCTATGCAATGACACCTACCAGCAAGCTCTTTCTCCACCCTTTGCTAGGCAAGTAGAACCGAGCACTTTCTAGTGCAACGGATCAACACTAAGTGCATAGGCAACTAAGCTGTACCTCTTTACAGTCATTACAACAATTTGCCTACTGCTTAAGACAAATAAGATTATTTAATAAAACAGATGTGAAAACTTTATGTGGATTTTGACAGATGCGGTTAATGTTCAATTATGTACATTTAAAATTGTATTTACAAATACTACTGCCGAGCTAGAGTTATGCCCACACATTTTTACTGATGTTTATTAATGGCAATTTTTTATCAACACGACAGCAAGTTACTTAAATAGGTGAAACTTCATGTGTGTGGCAACTACCATGCACTACAGATATTGCAGTCCCGGTGAGGTAGACAATTACAATATTGATCTTACATAATTGTAGAATAAGGATAACCAACCACATCGTCTGTTACTGACCAAGAGTTCAATATGATGTGATCTGATTGGTTATCCTCAGGTCAAGTAATATCAATATTGAATACCAACTCTGGTGGGACTGAGTTAGAAACAAATAGAGAAAACAATGTGCAGATGTCTATTTTAGTCCTGAGTCGTGCTCTTGACAAAATAGCATAACTGCTTGGTTTAGTTCACTATCAATACCTCAACAACATGTTTGTTATAGGACCTATCGTTGGTACCTTGATACAAAAAATGTATTTCAATTAAGTTACTCAAATCATAAACACCAAGTTTAAAATGCTCAAACGGTCGCTCACTTATCTACACGTACTGTACATATATAACATCATGGCAATACTAACTAGATGTTCAAACATTCTTAACGGTTTTCTCAGGATCACCGAGAGTTGAGTTCCAGATTTTTGTCTTATCACCTTTGACGGTCCATCCGTTAGAATTTTCACCATTGTTTATTATGTCATTTCTTGGTACACCAACCATGGCTTTTCCAAGATTCGAACTGAGATCTCCCAACTTTTTAGCATCTTTGAAATGTGTTACAGCCTGAGCCATGGCCACCGTTCTCTCTTGTGGGTTTGAGCTTTTAAATATCCCAGATCCAACAAAGACTCCATCCACTCCAAGTTGCATCATCAGGGATACATCCGCAGGCGTGGCTGAATAAAAAATGTTTTTAAAAAATCATTTTGAAGTTATCAAAGCACTGCTACATATTATTGTACGTATAGTGTTGCGCCCTATTAACTTACTATACATGTAATTGTATACATGTAGGTATATGAAAAGAACACATGTAAGGTCTAATATACATGATACATGGTATATATTGCACAAAGAGCAGGGAGTGTAATTAATATTGATATCGATGGTTTGAGTGGCAGAAACATGGTGAAAATTGACTCAGCTGTTGAAAGCTTAGGAAACATCGTTAATCAAACAGCAAGAAGACAGACCGTACTAGCCCATAGTATTATTAATAAATTCGCACGCTAAAGTGTTGTTACCACTGCTTTACTTGCAACTATTTCTTTCATTATGTCCTTATGTAATTCAGGGAACTCAACAGTGTGAGATAAATGATAGATTAGACATAATTTTGGTCTGGTACATGAACATGTATGATCACACTATAAATTATTCTCTGTAATTGTTTAAGAAACTATACAATAGCCAGTAGCAAGTAATTAAGTGTCGCCAGTTTAAACTTACCAATTCCACCAGCAGCAAAATTGACTACAGGCAGACGACCTAACTCTGCTGTTTTCTGTAAGAGTTCTATAGGTACTCGTAGTTCTTTGGCATAATTATACATTTCATCTGCATCTAAAGCTTGTGCGACCCTGACTTGTTTGTTGATAGTTCGTGCATGTCTAACAGCCTCCGCTACATCACCTACAACAGAATACGTGCACTTTTGTAACACCATACATTCAATATCACAATGATGACGTCATTGACCAGTTGCTAGTTTTCCTACTTACATTCCCTCTCTGAGTAGATGATGGGCAATGATTGGCAGCTGTTTTGGAGCATGTGTACGTTTGACCTTACAATGCCTTCTTCTACTTCATGTCTTCATCTACTTCATCCAACATCCGTATTAAATTCGGCACAAACTAGTTAAACATAATAGACATAGATCTACATGCATACATGTACGAACAAATCAATACGTACGGTGTATGTCATTGTCCCGTCCGTCCGAAAAAAGCCATGTAACACTATCTAGATTTTTAACAGAATTATTGCCCCTGGTTGTCTTAGCTAGTTTTTATTGACGAGGCTTCCACTGGGACATAAGCGTTTATTGAACGCAGTCTTGTTTCAAAACAAAGCCTATGAATGAGTCACGTGACATACCTGTACCAGCAAGACCCTTCGTTCGAATCATGGCCGCACCTTCAGCAATTCTGCGCAAAGCTTCCCCGAGGTCACGTGCTCCACACACGAAGGGTACCTTGAAGTTGTGTTTGTTTATATGGTGCGTCTCGTCTGCTGGTGTCAACACTGAAAACATGAAATTATATACATGTAATCGTGTTTGGAAAAATCATTCTAAAAGTAGATTGGTATACCTGCAGGCATAAGAAATTTCAAATTATAACACAAGCTACAGTTCTTATTTCCCAAATGTTTCATCCATTCAATGTAGTATATATTTTCCTTTTCTTGTATGAATGTGTGAAAATTGGGAATGACAAACGCTGTTTTTTGTGATGTATTTTTGGTGTACCCTTTCGAATATGAATATTAAAACTATATTTGTAGTCAAAATCGGACCCAAAGGTACCAGTCTATTTTAGAAGATGCCTTTTACTAGGAATTCCAAATGTTATTTTACCTTCTGATTCATCAACCATATCGACACCCAGAGCTTCGAGAATCTGTGCTTCAGCAAAATGTCCAATCCGGGATTTAGCCATCACCGGTATAGTTACAGCTGCCATGATCTCCTTAATCATCTGACAAAACATGAACGGAATTAGTAACTAATGCAGGGGCTAAACAGGTAGTATTTCATAGTTATTTAGATAGTCACATGTACACTATTTGAACATTGTGCGTGGCGAACGAGTATACAAACTACCAACGCAATATCTATAAAGTATATGGACTTAAAAAACTTGTAACAATACCTAAACGTTATAAGAATTATTATAAGCCGACACCAACGTCTAGTAGACGCCTACTACTCTTGTGTGGCCTCGTTAGCTCCCCTTGGCATCGACTTGTACCTAAATTTTAATATTTTAACTTTTGTTCTCTTTTGTCTGATCGTTTTCTAGAGCGTTGTTTTGTATAAATAAAATAATTAATTGTACCTGAGGATCCGACATTCGTGCTACACCACCGTCACGTCGTATGTCTGCGGGAACTCTCTCCAATGCCATCACTGCGCATGCCTGAAATTATACAAGCTTCTCTATATTAACCTTAACATCTCAATATTTTAAAAGTTTCATAGTAGCCAAAGCGTGCTTTAATTAAACAAATTTATAATCACTTGCAGATCAACTCTACCTGCAGACCTACTGTTCATTTTCATGATTTTTTGCCATGACTCGACAAGTCTATTATGCTAATATTTGTCAGAAGAAAACATACTACTTTATTTCAAGTTTATTTCAAGTTTTTTTATCAATTATACCCATGCGAACAGGTTAAATTGCATGTGATTGTTTTTCAAATTGTGAGTAAAGAAAGTGCAGTTTTTATATGAGTATAGACTGTATCGTGTAATAAAAGAGTGAGAAATATGTTACCCCAGCCTCTTCAGCGATTCTGGCTTCCTCTGCATTGGTGACATCCATAATGATGCCACCTTTCGCCATCTGTGCTAGTCCAGCCTTAACAGCGAACGTCCCTGAAGTAAACATACAAACTCAACCGGTCAGTGAATACATTAATTAGTCTAGATACAAGACGTAATCGAGTGTCGCTTCGTGTTTCGCGCAATTATCTCCCCTCGCCCTCTTGATGCGAGGCAGGATAATTCATATGGCACAAACCGAATTCCGTAGTAATCGGATAATGGGTTAGTTAAATTATAGTTTTGCTAGTGCTATGTATTCCCGATTGAAATAAATACGCCATGGCAACAGGATCCTCTGGTATAAGGAAAGGTTCGTAGAACAGAAGGCATGAGACATTGAATGATATCGCGAGTACATCGGCAAATTTCAATGCATTTATCTTTTTAAAATTCCGATGAGGATTTTCTCAGTGGGGCCTTGTATATTGGCTTTAAGAAAGTCAAACCGAAAGTTACATTTGTCGGACAATGGATACATCAGACATGACCACTACAACAGATGATTGCTTTAATCAAATTTAAATGCCTCAGAGATTTACCATTGGCTCACAGATGCTTGCTTAATTAAGACGTCCACGCACAATATATTTTAGAATTCAAAAGCCGACAATCTGCATACATTTGGTAAGTCTTAAATTATTCTTAGCCAAAACATATGATTGAACTTTCTTCTACATGTAAATTGTGTTACAAACGTGTAAAAATTGTGTAATAATGTCATGATTCGTCCTACCTGTTTGAGTTTTCTTCTCTGGTCCATTTGGTAAAACTAGATTGGTCACCCCGAAACCTACAAAACAATGTATCATATACTTAAAGGTTAGATTATTAATACTCAAATACATGTAGTATTCCCTTCTGTATTAAAATATACTTGTAAGGGGCTAGTGTAGATTAATACATGTAGTATGTCCTACTATAATATACTTGTAAGTGAGTTATTCAGAACAAATGACAAATGTCCAAGGATATGTAATCATGTACTAGTGGCTACATGAACAAGTCGCTGGCTTAGAATGAGAAAGTCGTAACTACAAAATAAATATTTTGAGAAAACAAGAAAAAAAACTTTATGAAAATGTGCTCATAAGAAGCGCCTTAAGATGTTGATTTCAAATATGAAATCGTTATAAAAGGTCGTAGGTAACCTAAGCCAGCGAAGTAGTGGTTATCTAGAGTCCGCAACCTCCCTATTAACCTATCTGTTAGTGACAATGTGTATATATGGTTATTATAATCGTGATTTGGATGAAAAGATTACGCACATTATCTACGAATATTATGTAAGCAAGTTGTGATTGTCGCAGTCGTTCACGCGCACATTGCATGAGAAGAACGCGAAATAACAGGTGTGACATTTAGACCTCAGTTCAATTTAACATTTAGACAGGCGACTGTTCCAAGGACACAACGTCAAAGAAGATAAGTTCAGTGTATTAGCTTGGATGGAGTTGTGCCGATAAAAAAGACAGAAAATACTTATAATGTAGTTAAATGGGAGAGTTAATACAAATAGACTGTGTTATGAACTAATAAATCGATCTTGTTGATTAGGTGACAGACTATCTTATAACTTTAACGCTACTTCCAATTTACGACGTTATTCATTACAATTTCATATAATTATATAATAATACAATTATATAGAGTTTAAGCAAAGATAAATAACAACGACATACATTTATTAGCAGAAATATGAATCAGTGTATACTGAATACATCAACGCAAATAATTCAAGAATATAAATGTTTATTAATACAAACTCACCGCTCATTTTTGTTGTTTCCGACATGTTATCCCAACTGTACGTGAAGACTCGAAGTTGTGTTATAATATTATTAAGTTGTTGATCCTAAAACAGACGATCATGCAACATTTGTGTGACACATCCAGATTGTGACAATGGCATTCAAACTATACTGCGCACATTTAACCACGCACCTTTTATACAACTGTAAACACATTGTTATACTGTTTATATAATTACTTACATAATTTTATCAATTATACAACGACACGTGACTGAGCAATTAAAGTTATATAACTTTGTAAATATGCGATATATTTAAAATCTTTATCAATGATATTGTTATATAAGAACGTGACACAAAGAAAAAAAAAAGAAAAAAAAAATAAAAAAAAAGAAAAAAGAATCGCGCGCTCGTAACTAAAGTTGCGAAGTATAGTTATATAAAATGTATTTATATAACATTTACATTGTTTACACAAAATTGTTGTGACAAGTTATTCAACTGGAACATTGGGACGGAAAGTTTGTTCTGTGATAAAACAATTAATGTAAGTATTAACTTTACATATCTCTATGAACTTATATCTGACTTAATATCAGTACACAAATTTGAACTTTTGATTCTGACTTTTTCGTATACTAGTATCATAAATACATCTACTGGTATAAGTATTTTGAATGCGTTCGTATTCAGGATAGTTCTATTTATTCGTCATTGTACTCTGGTAGTTGAACTGTTCGTAATTAAGTATATTGCATACGTGTAGTGGTTTAGTCATATCGTAACCATTGTATAGCTTATACACAATAAATTATCACTGCGGTATAACGTACACCGGATATTGCTAGTAAAGTGAGTAATATAATCAATCTTAAGGACATGAAATGGAGACCAGGGTGAGTTTAGATGCGATATTTTCCTAATTACTGACTTCTTATGCATATCCCAATTGAGGTTTAGCTTCTTCGGGCATTTTGGTAACTTTATAGAACACTTGCGTATATCAAATGGTCATAGAAAGGTTAAAATGATCAAGTATTATGCCGTTACTCACTCGCACATACTGACAGCAGTACTGTACAAGCTTCTGGAAAGGCTGTATTACCAAATTGTTGATTTTTTGAACTGGCCATTTTGTTTATATTGAACTCCAAAATGTTGTGACCAAATTTCATAAACATTGTTCGAAAAACAACTAAGATACACCCCAAAAGAGATACACGGATGTGTACAGAGTATTGCTGTTTAGTGTACAGAGTATTGCTTAATAAAATGAGTAAATAAAGTATGTAAATGGACAGTTTTATCGTATTATTACGTCTGCAGACCAATAAGGTTATGTCTAATGGGTTATATGATATACTAAGAATATTCTAAAAAAGTTTATGTTAAAATAGTTCAATCCATCAGGCAGATGAATGCGATTAACAATATAGAATGCTGAATTTTATGCATAAAGTGTTCTTGTGAGTAGTACAAATGTGATATTTAGCTAGGATATGTGCAATTCGTTGAGAGTCATGCTTATGGTCAAATGGAAAATAAGGCATTTCACATCCATATATACACACCGAGGTTTATTTTTAATCTCTCAACTATTTCTGATGCCGCGATGAGGTTCCTTTGCTATGACTAACATTCAACGTTGCTCATTCAAACTATTGGACATTGTATTTGTTTTGTGTTTGTCTAATGCGATTGTCCAGTTATGACACTTTACTGTATGTAAAACACAGTTACTAATAGAAGTTTCCCATAAAATTCGCGGGGGGGGGCTTGGAGCTAGGATTAGCTTGTTACATTAATTGCTTCATGTAGTCCATGTAATCCAGTCTAAATAGGTACAGATCTATTCAGTATAAATTATTTTTACAAAATAACACTGATTATACCTTGTATTTATTCAATTTGAGTGACAAATAGTCACTGCACTTATAAGCAATACTCCGTACACGATACAGCAATACTCCGTACACCAGGGAGCAACCATATAGCAATACTCTGTACACTAACACTTGTATTTATTCTCGCAATGCATCCTCATTTTTTATTAGTTTCGGATACTACATTTGAAATATATTCTTTGTAACAGGAATGACAATTCGCTCGATTCAAGTTGAGTATTTTAACGAAAAATATAAACAAAAACATCTAATTTCGGCAGATCGAGCTTACTTTCTGCGTGAGTAACGATGCGAGTTTGGTCTTTTAATCACCCTTTTAAGAAACCCAGGCAATTTACCGGTTGCACATGCTAGGAAATTTTATGGAGATGATAGTTTTGTATAAAATGTACATTAAACACACTCAGAAAAATTAAAAATTGTCTCTCAACTTACCCTTGTCAACACTAGAATGTCGCGAAAATTGATAATATTACTCATCTTGCTAGCAATATCCGGTGTACGTTATACCGCAGTGATTATACGCAAATCGATAGTCACCAAATGATTTTGATCACGTACTAGTATAATCATAGGTGGCAGTATCAGTGTTTGGGGAAAAAATGAAAAATCCGTCACTGAGCTAATACACTACATGGACCGTATATATATCGATTGTCTATCTAACTCCATGAACATTATGAGTATACTATTAGCTCAGTGACGGAATTGTTTTTATATTTTTTTATTTTATTTGTTTTAATCGTTTGCGGACAAAACACTGATACTGCCACCTGTGAGTAGGCCTATAATAGCAAATGCCACGGTTGAAATAGTTTGTGAACTTTGTCCGGTATCATCTAAGACGGTCACTGGTTGAAAAGCTAATCGGACAAAGAAGGCAGCATTCACGAGAAACTGCCCCAACTAGTTGATAAATAATTAATTGAATGCAAGTAGTCGCACCATGCTTGTAATATTCTTGGCCTTTTGGTCAAGCTAGGATTTATAAGGTAAAATAGGAGTCGAAATTCCACTAGTAGCATGTATGGATGCATGTATACATAAGCCGAGATGCTTTGGTATAGATTACGAGTCATATTTTGTCATTGTATGTTTAACTATTAATGTAAAAAATACAAGTATTCATTTCATTTATACGTTACCCTTTAAGTACACGTGTATTTGTGTTGCAGACAATGCCGCCATCCGGCCCCACAACCACAGACACGAGGTCTATAACTGTTGGAATTCTTGAAATTCAAGGAGCTTTTCTTGAACACAGAATCGCATTACAAAACGCATCTCAGTTGCTTGGCAACGCCGTTAACCTAAACATAACGGAAGTACGAACGCCGGAACATATCACCGAGAAGATGGACGGTCTCATTATACCAGGTGGGGAAAGTACGACAATTAGCATCTATCTGCGCAGAAATGACCTTGAACTACCACTAAAGCAGTGGATACAAGGTGAAGGTCATGTGACATGGGGCACGTGTGCTGGGATGATTTTATTATCCAAATTGACGGATAACCAGAAAATTGGTGGACAAACATCGGTAATTATGAACAATTGTTATATTGTCAAATTGTGATAGGCGTGTGCTTACTTGCTTGTACATATTGGCAACGGGTATATACCGGTTGAAATATCCTTATAATGACTATGTAAAACTAGCCGGGTAGAAACTATACCGTAAGTCCGTAACCATGGTAACATACTTTCTCCCCTGCGATGTTTGGTGGATATATTAAGCCGTTTAATTATTTGTGATTACTAGTAACCGTTATTACCAGTATTAATAAATGTGTCAAAAACATAAACTTATAAGGTACAGGATAAGCCTCTAGCTGTTGGTGAAGAAAAAGAAACGCATTTCGTTACCGGGTATAAACTCCAACAGTAAGGCTTCAACATTATACAGAACAAACATATTCAGCTGACAAAATCCATGTGGAAAAGACCAGTGCAGTTGTTTGGTATGGTATTTAGATATACCGTTTGACAGTCTGTCAGTTTGAAATCAGTCATTGGTTGAATACATGACATTGACCGGTTGTGCACCAGTCAATATTTTGCCCGACCGTGGTGGCGGAGGGCAACACAGAGGGGGTGAGGGTTTATAGTCTTTATATTTTTTATGTCTAAATACAAACCCTTGAGACACTGCTGACTGTCTATAAATCCCTGGGGTCGGAACACGTTAGATCACGTTGTAATTCCCGGGTCTTGGAACCGAACTCAAGTCTATTGCCCGGGTCTCTGAGTTGATATAAGGTTGTTTGTCTAATCTATGTATTTTATTCAAATGTCTCAGTTGCGGATATCATCTACTCGTATTCATAGTTTTTGGTATTAGGACGCGCCAATATTTACTTATCCAGCCGCATAATTATTAGAGTACCAACCAAGGGAAATAACTCGAACTATACCTCTAGGTATTGTCATTCACAATGATTTGCCTTGGAAACAAACTTAACGATGGTTCTATGAATGATAAAAATATTTCTTATGCGTGTGTAGAATCCTACATTACAAGTATATTTAAATATTTATTTTACAGTTGTCACTTACGGATACAGAAGTATCAAGAAACTACTTTGGTCGACAAGTTCACAGTTTTGAAGCAAATATCCACATCAAAGACAGAACATTAAAAGAAATAGTTAAAACAGAAACATATCCAGGAATATTCATTCGTGCGCCTGCTATTGTTAAAACGCTCAGCGATGATGTTCAGATACTTGCCACAATTGCTGACCAAAAATCAGGCAGTGACGTCATTGTTGGAGTACAGCAGGGGAACATCATATCTACGGCCTTTCATCCAGAGTTGACGCAGGATTACTCCTGGCATATGTATTTCTTAAAGATAATTCTTAATAAAACAATGTCATATACAACTTAAAATGACAATGGTTGCCGAATCATTTCGTTTGATTCATCAATGTGTAAAACCTTACCTTCTACCTAGCTCATAACTAATTGATTAAAATTCAAAATCATGAATATGTGAAATATATCCTGGCTGAGTCGAGTACCAGAGATCTCCACCAATAAACCTCGGTTATACAGGCCATTTTGAATGGTGAGCTCCTAGTCTCTTTTAGTTGGATCCTACAGGTATTTCTTCTACCAACACAGTGCTTCGAGCTGGAGGAAATGTGAAAGGGGAGGTAAACTTGCCCGTGTCTGTGTTTGGGTGAACTGTTGCATCTTCGGTGAACTTGTTGACTTGTTTTACTGACACTGCCAATCAAATATGGTGACTTTGCTGTCCTGGTGGCCGTTGCCTATGAGGCAAAGCACTATGAAGCCGGGGAGGTAATCCATGCCTTCTATAATTGAATAAACAGGAGGTAACTGAATGAAGGCGCTCTGTAGCGCTTTGCTTAGGCAAGTTCCAGCGGACAACTGGCAGTTGAGATGATCAATACGACCAAGTTGCATAATTATAATACCAGAATGGTGACCTCCAACAGGGGCGTAGCTAGGACCTTAGCAATGTGTAGGCCCGTGGGCAAACATGAAAGAAGTAGGGGAGTACGGGGCATGCACCTCCGGATTTTTTTATTCCTTGAAAGGTACTGGTGAGTTTTGACGTATATTTAGGAGATCAAATTTCAAGTTAAACTTAAAAAATATATATATTATTTTTTCTCGAAATGATGTGTAGGCCCGGGCCTATTGGCCTTGCGGCAGCTACGCTACTGTCCAAGTGTCTACACAAGCGAATTGATGACTGACAACAGACGAAGAGGGATCACTACAGCTCTCGTCCACTTCGATGGCCCCAATAGTCGAAAATGGTGAAGGTCAGACCTTGACCTCAAAATTAAAAGAGTAATCTACTATAAAAGTTGACATCCTAGCACGAAAACACTTTGGTCTACTAACGAACATGAGCAAAACATTTGGACTGTACCCACTCATCTAATATAGGGGGGGGGGGGGGGGGGGGGGGGCATAATTAACCATTGTATAGCAACCAACACACTGTTTCTTATTAATATAGCTTAGCCAATTTGACATGAGCCTGACCTATTGATTAGCATAATTTAAGTAGATATAGTTTTTACGTTTACAAAACCGATTTGTTTTCATAATCAGAGAGTATCACGAAGACGCTCGAAGTGTAATACAAACACACATTTGAAATACCGATATTGTACGATTCGCTTTCGGAAATTGATGTATTTTAAAGCAAGAATCTTGTAATATATTCTTGCATACAGGTCAGGCTCTCGTCAAAATAGCCAAGCTATATCACCAAACTACAATAGTAGTCATATAACCTCTAATAGTCTTAGCCGAGCACCACCGTAAGGCTTTTCATGGCATTTATAAGGCCAGTTCCTCTTGGACTGAGTCATGTCCACAGCAGATCCTTTGATTTTCCTTCTGATTACAGGAACAGTCGTAAGTATAAGGACAAATTTGATCCATGTATAATCCAACAGCATATGCAAAGCAATACAGCCTAGATGGGGCAAACACTTCGGGTGAAAATAAGATCTAGAACGTGCAGCTAATATACTGAGTACATCTAGAAACGCAACACTGGGGTTACTGTCAACTCTTTTTCAACCTTTTTATGATTGACAACCAAACTACATTTACCTGATGATATTGTATTCCATGAACAATGCAACTGTTACATTGTTTTTATAAAGTGCTATTGATGCGATTGTACAGTGCTTGTGTGTATAGTGCGGCTAAAAAGTAACGAAACACACATTGGTAAAATCCTATTTTTTCAGAATCCTTGTTCTAAGTGAAAAGTTCAAATATTGATTAATTATTGATTGATTACATATCCATGACGTCCAACAAGTTGTTTAGCAGTGTATCAATTTGTTGTGAACTTTGCCCAGAGATGGTAAATGCGAAGTTATTGGTCCTGTCGGAGAGTTATGTCACATGGATGACCTAGACATGGGTGGATGTAAACGGTGCCAAAGTGTTAGTAAAGTGTCTCCAGATAAAACACTGTCGTTTTATTTCAATTTAGCGGAAGTGGAACCTCCCAATTTGACGTCCACGTCATATGCATCCGAATTGCCTGTTTTCGCCCATGTTCTGACCCTCCTGGCATTTTTATTCCGAAGCCTAGAGCTTTTCTTTTGTGATTTTCTTTCCATTGGCAAACCTTATAAAGGATTCAAAGCAATTTACACGAAAATTTATCATGCGTGAATGGTGCCCGTGGAATTCGTGCGTTTTGTGATTTTCTTGACGCACGGGAGTTACGTAACCCGATCGATAAAATTTGGACAATAGCAAAGTTTCTACGCAATTATACAATAGTATTACACAAAATTAAAAAAATGTATGAACAATGGAAGTAAGAAAACTTCAAGGATGAAAACGTTGCGTTTCTAGATGTACTGAGCATACTACGGGTTTTTCTTGAAATTCAACTATGTAACATGCAATACACCAAGGCTGAGCCTGAATAACCATTAACCGAAGCAGATCCTAGACTTGAATCCAAACCAGAGGTGATATTCACAAAGCATCTGAAGTGAAAACTTAACTTAAAATATTGAGCTGCATATATTTCCCTAGAAATAAAGTGTAACCAATATTTCTATGTGGTAACTGTAGCTCTTTACATCATGCTGCTAAACATTAAGGGTGCAACGATATATCGTATCGCGATACTTAGCCCACGATACAATATGTATCGTGACATAAAGCAGGTCACGATACGATGTGAACCTAAAGTGATTGTAAATGTCTGACAATTATAAGAAAAATTTGAACACTAATGCAAAATATTGTTTGCTGTTGTTTAAGCTCAGTGTACAATTTCTTCGAGTTGAATTAAAATGATTAGTTCATATTAATAAGTAAAATATCAACTATATTCTGAAAAGTATCAATACTTCATAGGAGAAATTAGGTATGTCTGTATTGCGATATGTATCGTATCGTCAACCTCATATCGCGATACGTATCGTATCGTTAAGTGACCGTATCGTTACACCCCTACTAAACATTGCAAATAATTGTTAATGTTAGTTTTCCTGATTAGCTGATACACTTAAGGAAAATTTGAGATTTTTAGAATATTCTAGGTTTTCACTTAAAAGATGCCTAGTGAATACCACTACAGTACCATTATCAATAAATTATAGTTCTCTGATAAACCGGGAACTACTCCCAATATGGTACACAAGTAAAAGCCTCTAACACAGTTACCATGGCAACAGAAAGACAAATCTCAAGTTCTGATGCTTGTTTTATTGTATTAAATTATGACATTACAAGAAATAACACAATTAACGAGCAGCAGCACCTCCAACTTGTCCAGGTCTTGGGGCACCGCCATCCTGCTGTAAATAGAGAAAATATACAATTTAATGCTTAGGAAGATCAAGATTCCTTCATGGAATTGAGAAAACACCGGTGTACAAACACAGGTAACTGTATCGTTGAAAATGAAAAAAATATTTCTTTCCAAATTTTTTGTTTTCGTTTTCAACGATACAGTAACCTGTGGGTACAAACCAAATATTCACATTTACATTTCGATGGCTTGCTTAGAAGGTTGTAAGTGCCACTTACGACCTTTTAAGATTCATACATATTAAGCATCACAAGGCGCTTCTTATGAGCCCATTTTCATAAAAATCTGAACTTGACATGTTGACCAAATTGAAGTAGTAAAAGTTTGTTTTACCATAAGTAAAGAGTAAATGTCAGTAAAGTTACCACCTTCTAATTCTAAGCCATCGATTTGTTGACACTACAACGAGTGGTAGAAAATGAATCTGCAAACTAATAATGAATCGGCTAATGATCTTCTTAATACCTTATCTATCTCTTCATAGTTGTTAAATTATTATGAAGATTAAGTATTGGAGCAAAAGATAAATAGTATTGTAATTGCTTTGATAAAACAGTATTAACTAAGCACTTTTCCATCAATCAAAAGAAGCTGTTTGCCTACACTTGAGGCAATCAAAGTCGCAGTGAAAGAAGCATTTTGATGCAGTGAATTATAGTTAATAATGACAACCCGAAAGAATTCAAAGATTCGTCAGCGACAGTTTTTGTTCACCTGTACATTCTAGATTTCATCTGTTACTATGAAACATTACTTTACACGCGTGTATTACGAAAATTACTCACTCTGATGGGTCTGAAACGGATTGGTGGTGTTCTGTCCTTACGGGCTTCACGTGATCTGTTTCTTACGACCTTTGAGTGAATAGCACAGGATACGCAGTACAAAAGTTTAGCATACAGCTTGGGCAGAGCATATACTGAAATAAATAAAACATGATCATAAGAAACATGTACCATGTGAAACTAAGAAATTCTGAAAAATTGTCAATTTCTATGTGGAGAAAACAAAAAAACTTTTTGGTACACTCAACAACCAGACATCAGGTATATGTATATATCTGAAAACTTGGCAAACTGCAACATGCAATTCTGTTACATTGACTGTAGTACAGAAAACACCAATCTTGACTTCTTTATTAAAATTACATTATTATAAATTAAATTTCTTGAGGCCTACTTATAAATCCAAATCACACATTCCAAGCTAGTTTTGTCTTACTCTTAGTCTACATTGCTACTTCAAAAACTTGAACTGCATAGGTGTTATGGTAGGGGTAAATGACTAAATCTATCAACCTTTCTATGTGGAGCGTAGTTGCACCTTTTTGAACAGGGAGTTATTAAAACCATCATCTTACCATCATAAACACTGGCATCAGAGATATCTCTCACAGCTGCAGCTTCAACAATGTTTCTTATCACAAACTTCTTGATAGCTTTGTCTTTAGGGACACATCTGGCACAGTTAGTACATCTTACTGGCTGGACATGACCCCGCCCCTTCTTGTTACGCCCATTATTTCTGCGCTTGGAAGTCTGAAATTATATAATATCATAAATTGTTAGGTTTATTTAATTCTCCACTCATAATACAGACGTCCCAATAGCTGTCGGACGAGTCAAGACATTTTTCCTCTTAGTGACTAAGATGTCTTGACTGGTGCATCAGGCCTTTCCGTCAGCCCGGGTGTCCGATGATTTGTAATAATCTTGGTAGGCTGGTACATTTGCATTGGGTACATTTTGTACTAGGTACGCTACCTTGTATATTTTGTTAACCTTATTTTGATAGGTTGGTAATAAACTAGTAAGCCAATTGCAATGCGTGAACCGTTTTTCTAACTCAATGATGGTACTCGGAAATAAGGAAAACCATCCCTTAGTCTTACTGTGTGTATGCCGCCTTAAAAGGGAAATTGAAAATAGTCCGACAGACTTCCTTCTGGTCCCCAAGTTTCTCCAAGTCCATGGGACCATTGGTTCGACAGATTGTCAATGACAATCAGGAAGTCTGTTAACATTGGTATCTAATCTTGAACCAGATCTTGTTCAACCTGTCATTGAGCTGTTCACGGATTTCCCTCAATCGCATTGACAGTATTAACTATTTCATTAAATTGTGTTCACATGCAGATTAAATTTCAATAAAAATGATTTGTTGGACACAATTTTAAAAGAAACTTTGAGTTTGTCATACAAGACATTTTAGCAACACATAGACCAGGTTGCCTAAATACAAAATGTAGTTAAACCAGTGCAACCGAGCAAGGGAAAAGCAAGGTTTTACATTATGTTCAAATAATCCGTGGCCATCAAGTTCAAAACAGGATTATTGTGACAAAACTTTTATTGTAATAGCAGGTAGCTTTCTACGAAAGTAGCACAGGAGTCTTGCCTTGCAATCGACGAAAGCTGCCTAAATCGTGTTAAATAGTCACAGGTTTTCATAGTTCTACTAGTAAAACTCAGATACTCGCGGTATGAATATGCTCCTGTACTGAGTTTTATAGCTCTATTAATAGCTCTCCATAGCAAAGTGTAATTTGCAAACTAAACCACCTATTCTGTATATAACAGCTAACATGGTCATAGTAACGCTTATTTCATTCATAAACTACAAAAACATCATTAAATATACCTTTACACAACCAATATTAGATAATACGTTTTTCTGACAGCTGCCATGAATCAATTTCAGTTGACCCCATTTTGGTTATCTAATGTAGACGCACGTGTCTTAGACGAAATAATTAATCTGTACAGAGTAGTCGTTCTTGATTATCGTTCCGGATTTTATGTTCCGGATACCGGGTTTTAGCCACTTTTTTCGTCTAATAAAAATTCGCCATATTGTTGTTTGTCAACATTCTGGAAATTTCAGTAATTTGGCAGTGGAAGTGAAACGGGATTAATTTGTGCATCAGTGAGGTTAGTGTTCTTGCAAATATTGGTATTGAACGATAGGAAAGGTATTTATGAAGGCATGTGTGGTGTGCTTTAACTGTATATTGAATTTAAATGCTCTAAATCGGTCACAAAACAGCGACAAAGAATCGTGTCGCAAAAAGCTATGCACATCTAAGAGCCGCTATTTAGCACCCTAGTTTGTGAAACATAGTGTAGCATACCGTGAAGCAATCGCAGGGTCTATCATTAGCACTAAGGTTTTCATCGCTATAACACTTTGTTGAAGTGTGTGCTACAAACAATTTGAGCATGTAAAACCTCACTTCTTCAGTTCCTAGTTTAAAATAGGTATATATGCAAAGGAGGCCATTGCAAAGGCAAGGCGCAATTGAGCGCTTCGCTAATTAACAGATTGCTAAAAAAATTGCTTTGTAGCAGACAAGTCTTGACTAGCTATCGAGCAGTACCGAAGCGGTCTGTTGCATAAGCAAGGGTTCGGTATCGCTAGCCCAGCCAAGTGTCAAGAACAGTTTGCTCTCCGCGAAAATGTCTTGTCCACTGGACGACCGTGCCATGATGCAGAAAAAGGTAGACAGGACAAGGAAACCCCTTTTAAAAATATTTTTAAAATAGGATCAAGGGCAATTAACAAAATTTACTTTATTTGGGATATTATATATAATTATATTATAGTCCTAGTCTAACGGTATTGCCACACAAAATAGATATATCCGAATATATCGCATCCGATTCCATTACTTTTTTTAGGAACTAGTTGCACATCGAATGGAGATTGAAATGTTTGACAGTTGAGGTAACGGAACAAGCTTGTAATGAAAAATAAATATTTTCATCGGTTCAGACAAAGAAACACCGAAATCATGCAATTTGAGACATATATTTTTCTCGGATGAAATAACCCAAGTCACACCACGTGGGTTTTACACGCCGTAAATTATCGTTAAACACAATTTTAGGAGTGACATTTGTACATAACTGTAGTAACTTTACTGAACGCTTGTTAAATGAACTAATGCTTATAAATTTGACCGATAAGTAACCAGAATTAGCCCATAATTGTAAATTTTATAAGGAGAAAAATGTGCACCTACCATCCTCGCTAGCGAGGCAACCGGAAAAGAACGCGTAGATATATTTAGTTTTAGTTCCGCGCAATGCAAAATATTGTTTGACATATTATATTATCTATGTATGCAAAACATATAATTTGAACTATGTATTCATGTATTTCCTTAATATAGAAACCTTCTTTATTTCATAAAGATCAATTGAATAATCATTAACTATTAATTTTTGCCGATTTACTTTCTCTCTCGTGAGATTACAATATTTGAGGTTTGTGATACGGTTTCCATTATGAAGCCAAAGCACAATAAATGACAGAAAGTATACCATTAAGCAAAAAGAGAATAAAAATCAGATACGGAAGACAACACACGAATTATACAGCCGATCAAAGAAAACACAACAGAAGGACTTTTCACTGACCTTAAAAGTATGTTTTCTTCTGACGGAAGGAACACTGTCAATACGTAGAAATGTTGTCAGATGCTTTCAGAAGAGGGAGTTAGAATTGGTAGCATAGGTCAACTATTGATTGTGGTCACGTAATTTGGAAAAAGAAGAAAATAATTAATTCCAAAACAAATAAGCGGACAAAGATGGCCCTATGTCGATTTACAGGTATGTGCACTTTGATCTAGTATTTGTAGAACACTACTCAAATGGTTGCCATGGTAACTATAGAAGCAGGAACAATATTATAATTCTATATTGTTCCTGCAAGAAATTATCAACAGTTATACTGACTTCAATTACTCACTAAGTAAGCTATTTTTTGAAATTGACCACTCATGAAGCATTGAACCTTTACGAATGTTGAATGAAATCCTTACTGTCAATACTATCTAGATAATAATTAAATTTATAATATATACACGTTTCTAATGTCAGCCAGCAACCATTTTTGTAAAAGTTTAGGCTTATTGAGTAGGCCAACATCTAGTTCTAAACGCAACACAAGGTTACAGACAATAACTTATTTCAACATTATAATAGACAAACAAACTGCCTTTGTACTTATATTGATGATAGTTTGTTCCATTATCAAAATATCTGTTACATTTCAATCATGTATCTTTGTCTATATGCGTGATTTCAATACAGAACTACTATCAAAAAGTAACCTTCTCAGTTCTGGTATTTGAAACTTTATTTGTTAAACGCAATCGACCGGCGTCCGGATGTACATAGCTTAGCTATCATGCGGCTCAAAAATACAGAAACAGATGTTTTTACTAATTAAAATATTGACTGGTTAACATAAATCACGCTGTCTAGCAGTGTCTGATATTGAACGCAGCACGCGCCGGTTGGGCATGTTCGAGTACTTTACCGTACATAGTGTATAGACAAGTACAATCACCCTCGGTGCTGCACGCGATATTCGTTACGTATAACACTAGCCACGTTGTCTGAATCTATTGCCTGATCTATATTGTTTATATAAGATAAAAAACTCATTCTGTGATTTTGATTTCGTGAATACAGATCTTTGTTTGAAACTGGTTTCCTTCCATACATATTTTGTGCTAGTATAGCCTGTGAAAAGGCCTAGCCACCACGGCGTTATACACTTCCGATATTCTTTAAATTATTGGCCTTACGTATGTTTGCAGAATCTTAGACGTCTGTTGCTCCATTGTTAGACGAGCAGTGTTAAAACCACAGGCGTTTGTTTATTATTTCCTGTGATTAGATACAAACACAGCTTGTATTTGAAAACTAAGTAGGCCCCATAAGAAATTGTCCGACACATGTAGTTAAAACAAATATCAAACCATCCAGTAGTCTGAGGAACAATCGTGTACTATGACAAATATTCTATATAAGACACAAAATAGTTTCTTTCTTTTTTGTGTAATAATGTCTATAAAACATATTCACTAACGTTATCACAGGATACTAAAGTTCGTATATAATCATGTGTGTGCGTATAGTATGTACGCTGATTCTGATGCAAATAAGTAAGTACATTTTCAAACATTTGATACTGACACTGATTATATTTTCTAACATTTAGTACTGACACTAAATTACATTTTCTAGCATTTAATACTGGCGCTAATTACATTTTCTAACATTTAATACTGGCACTAATTACATTTCCTAACATTTAATACTGGCACTAATTACATTTTTCCAACATTTTATACTGGCGCTAATTACATTTCCTAACATTTATTACTGGCACTAATTACATTTTCTAACAGTTAATACTGGCACTAATTACATTTCCTTACATGTAATACTGGTACTTATTATATTTTCCAACTTTTAATACTGACACTAAGTACATTTTCTAAAATAATTGGCACTTTAAAATTATATAACCTGGTTATGCCAAATGACGAATATTCTGCAACTGCTTAGGGCCCTCATACTTACAAGAAGATTCAACAATTGGGAGCGGTCATCGATGACATGACAACCATCAGCAGTATCAGTCATTTTCGAACCACCCACTGTCTTACTGACATCCCGCCTGACAAGTTCCTTGACCATGTTGCAGTAACCACACGCAATTGCACCGCCAGATACCTATTCAGTTTCTGCAGCAACCACTCGTTCTTCACAGCTGGTATTCAATTGTGGATAAACTTTAACTATATATCAACACGGCACATAACTTTTTTATGAGGCTTATCAAATTCAGTTTATTTTTTACTTACCGGTATACAGATATTTCATCGCCATATAAAGCCTATTGTAACAAGTATCCATCAACGGAAAGCCACTATACATAGCTACTTTAATAGCATGTAATATAACGTAATGGATTTCATCATTATGCCTTTGACATTTTCAATTATTTTTCCCAGTCACCGATAGTACCATTATGTGCCATAAAGAGAACATGTAGGGTACATAACAGGACTATTGGTGACTAGGAAAATCAATGAATTTATGCACAGTTGAAATCAAAGGCCTATGGGCATACCTGTCAAGTACTCCTATTAAAGTGGAGTTACTCCTATTTTCATTGTTAATTTCTATTTTGCTTAATTCACCTTACTTTGAATAATTTACGTTTGATTCATTTTATGACCTTCCGTCCCATATTTATAACCACTAGAATTAGTGCATTCCTTGTTTATGTATCCAGATCCTTTTAAAATCACATTTATAAGTGTATCTTGTGACATGTTTTGTTTTGTCACTCCTATTTAGGATTTAACTAGCTTGGTTGGTATAACTATGGGATTTATCGACTTTTGTGGGTGGGTTCAATTGTCCCGCTATCTAACTTAGTTTTGACCGGTTTTCAGTGACACATTTGATATCACTGCTTTGTTATTTCAGATAGCGTATATACGGGCGGTACAACTCCACCACCGTGTAATACCGTACTACAGGAATGTCAGAATACGTACGCGGCCAACACAGGAAGCATATGTAGTAAAACACATCTAGGCGAAACTAAAGAAGACTGTTTAGACAGGTTGTACGGTACTGACACCAACATGGTATCTTTCAACCCAGATTACTACGGTGATACCAGATGCTTTGAAGATATATCATGTCCATGGTCAAGATTTCAATTGTCCAACTATAATTCAACGAGCTATCGCATCGGTTGCGAACAAGGTATTTTTGTTAAATCTGCATACGTATCGTCTTAAGTATTTTGAATTCCGGTTTACAAAGGCAGATAGATCAATGGAGTATTTTATAAGAATCCTATATTGAAAAATAATGCAAAAATATAATTTGTCTCGGCATTTGATTGAATTTGAGGACCCTCTGTAGTCTTGCATATAATTATGTATGTTTTGGATAACATTGCATGAAGTTGAAAACATTTTTGTATATAATTTGAGTAATAAAATATGTCTAAACTATTACTTCAGCGTGTAACAGTGTTATTGTGACACCTTATAAAGATAGAGCAGTGCATGAATTTTACCAACCAGATGTAATACTGCAAGGTAGCTCACTCTCCAAGTGTACAAGCCACTGTGTTGAGATTGCATTCAACGGAACAACATGTACGGCCGTCTATTCACAACTATACGGCACCTGTAAAGTCTACACATCACCAACGTACCAAGTCTACCCGCACATATTAAAGAATGGCAAGAAACTTCTTATAGCAAGATGCAACAAAAGTAGGCATTTTACATTATATTGTACAGAGCAAATTCTAAGCGACTTTGAAACTTGCTCGAGATAAACCGGGCGCTCGTAATATCGATGATCGGCATAACGATTCTTTACAGTATTTCCATTTTGATTCTTACAAAGAATACCACATGTCGGTCGAATGTTTGGTGGACAAAACGGCATACCAAATACTTATACAAATCTAAAAAAAAATCATGTGTAATGGTTTCAAACCTGTACAAACTACATAGTATATGTATGTTAATTAGATTTATAAGTTTTGTATGGAATAACTCATTTTACATTTTCTTGTGTACATGTAGTCTGGTTCCCTGTCCTAAATCTTACAGTGGTTTAGGACCTATACTGTAATGTAATGAAAGATTTAGGTACCGGGAACCAGACTAGTGTACATGCAAAACAAGTGGTATAGTGCACACAGGATAATGTGATATTTACAAACATTCACCGGAGTTGCTTACTGTTGAAAAATTGAGTGCTTAAGTAAACACATAATAGTCAATTTTATACTAAAGTAACACTGATTAATCGTGCACACCTATGAGGGCTATACCAAATTTTCCCGCTTTTCACGTTATCCTGTGCGCACTATAAATGCGTGCACGCTTACTACATGCGTTAAGGTGCGTACACACTGTAAGTTTTGGTGTATAAGTCAGGAATGTACATTTTACCACGTGTACATCATGCCCATACATTTCCCTCATACCACTTGGTAACAATGAAGGTGAACATCTCGAGAAAATGTATGGTAGACGTAACAACACAGGCCTTATAGGTCAAGATGTATACATCAAAACGTACTGTGCACGCACCTTTAGCCAGCGTATATATAAAAAGCCTAGGCACCACTAAGGAAATGCTCATCGGTGACGTGGAATAAAAGTTCATTATTTTAATATACATGTAGTATTCTTTGAATTTCCTGATCCACACGGGATGTCAATAAATGTTTTATGACTTCAACGAAGCTTTCCATTGACCAGTGGATTTTGTTCCGGAAGTCACGTGAAGCTCATTTGTTTCCAACGGGCGTACATCGCCAAGGCAAAAACTGCTCTGTATGACATTAGCTTCGATACCATGTTACTCTTTTATTCAGGTTGTTCCGAACTCACCGATCCAGTAAATGGTTTCGTTATCCATACTGGACTTCATGTTGGAAGCAGGGCAACCTATATGTGTCACTTAGGGTATGTACCTACATCCGATCAACCGAGAATTTGTCAGCTCGATACCCTATGGAACGCTGACCCAATATCATGTGAACGCATCGACTGTGGACTACCTTTGTCTATTGCAAATGGTATCGTACGTATGAATGGTACACGCTATCTGGATACCATAGATTACGAATGTGTTGCAGGTTACAACATGAATGGGTCAGATACCTTCATATGTCAAGCTGATGGTACATGGAACGGTGTACCGGCCTGTGTATCCTTAGACTGTGGCAACCCACCAACAATAGCCAATGGTAACATTTACATAAACTCAACAACTTGTAACAGAACCATTGAATACATGTGTTTTGTCGGGTACATACTGGCTGGACCAATAACGAGGCGTTGTTTACCTTCCGGTTCCTGGACTGGTCTTGATCCAGAATGTAATATTGTAGACTGTGGAGCACCACCATCGATTCCGCATTGCACAGCGCATGTGAATGCAACCACGTACCAACAAACCGTCAATTATACCTGTGGTCATCCTGGACTAATAACCAAAACATGTGAAGAAGATGGGCAATGGTCGGCGCTTACATCGTGCTGTGACACGGCGCCTACAGACTGTGGTCACCCAGACGGTATAGCAAACGGAACAGTGATATATAATAGTACACACAAGGGTTCAGTTGCTAACTATGAATGCTATACTCGGTGTGAAATGGATGGTCATAATCAATCCACATGTTCGTCTACTGGATCCTGGAGCCATCCAGCGCCTCTTTGTTTATGTACACTCTGTGAAGATTTGAGCCCCCCTGTCAATGGATCTGTACTCACCACCGACGGTAGCTACATTGGAAGTGCAGCAAACTACTCTTGCAGTACTGGCTTTAGGTTGACCGGTACAAACAACCGAACATGTACTGCCACAGGCTGGACATCAACTGTACCAACATGTAATGCACCTGGTGAGTTTGCTAACATAAGAAATAGCTTACTGTAAAATCACTTAATATAAATGGGAATAAATTTTTGTTTCAACTCCAAAGCCCTTGCGTCGTTATAATAATAATGTTTAATACACTAATTTAAGCAGTATCTATACATGCATTGCAATGTATTTACCGGCGACAAACGGAAACGGTCGGGCATAAGAAATAAAGAGTTTACTCTCTTTTGATATTGCAATATTTATTAGGCAGCCTTGTTTGACTGTCACAGTTTTCACATGTACAATTTAGTATGTATTTTACAGGTACACATAAATGGCCAAGGTATATAATGCCATGCAGATGTCACACGACTTCAGCGTTTGGCAACATGACGCAACAAGAGATTGTAGATCAACTGGTCAAGGACACGATAATTGATGCCAAGAATACCGCGAAAGCCCAACAAAAGCTTGAGTGTCTAGTAGACTCTCGAGGATCTTCAAAACTTATCGGAACTTTGGGAATATCGATCATATCTATTGTGCTTGGTCTTATTGTTCTACTCGATTGTCTCTCGTTGTTATGCAATAATTGCCGTAATACAAACTTTAGATCTTTCCCTAAACACAGAGGAGAAACTACGGAATAACAGCGAAGCCTTGCCAAGCAAGCTCAATGTCGCGCGTCATAAAGAGACATGTATTTAATATCGAAATGTAGTAATAAAAGCTTGATATAAAGTTAAATCTTAAACGTGTTCAATCAAAAGAACTCTTAACACGAAAAAAGTGCAATTTTGCAAAAGAAGTGCCGAAAATTTAAATAAGACGTATGACTAGTGCATGTACACAACTTTTTTCATTTTGATAAATAAAATGATTATGATTTTTAAAAAAAAATACTATTCGTGTTGTATCATAAATGCATTCTTGATAATACTTTTCGAGATTATTACTATGCCATTTTGTGGAGAAAAATTGCCCTAGTCACGCCTTTTTTGCGATGCGTTGCGGCATAGACCATTTTGGAAACTTAAATATTTAATTATAAATCATAGTAACGTTAAGTACACTTGGAAATTATAATTAGAAATATTATAAGGGTAAACGTCTTGCTTTTAAAACTGCTTTAAGGTGTCCGACACATGTGGAGGAAAATTGTCATACGTTGCCATTTTGCGACGTTTTTACGTTTAATGCGACGAACGTTTTTACAGTCGACGAAATACATAAAACGACTTATTTTGAGCGAGAAGACACACAAAGAGTGACATGAGAACAATCCCTACACGTATTTCATGTGTGGCCTCTGGTTTTGAAGACACAGTGACTCTTAACGATGATTATACAGCAGTTTGTGAGGTTGTCATTATTGTAAAATATGAGTCTACGTACCATGTACGTTCAGTCAGTTTGTCCCCCTATTTATACGTCAGGACCATCCATGCATCCTTGTAATACGTAGTTTGGCCGTCAAACAAACCACCCGCAAAGATGTCCATCTTCGCCACCCATAGACAGTCAATCAGAGCACCTAGTTTCCGTGGCATCAACAGTTATGCATTATCAATTCATTTTACATGTATCACATTATTCAGGGCGCACTATAGAATGATGTCTGTTATTTCTAACAAAAACTGTTTAACAGATATACTTAACAACTTTTCTAAGTCCACACTTAGATTTTTTAAGATAACTTTGTGAAACGTGCAGGCCCGGATCCAGAAATTTCTGAGTGGGGGGGCACGAGGTATGTACGGGATTCCGGGGGGGGGCAATTGCTTAATATATGTGTGTGAAAATGCACAGGATGGGGAACATTTGTAGATGTGGGGGAATCCATAGTACTTTTTATGTTATAAGCGCGAACATGTACATTGTGTATGTTCGTGCATATTAGTAAGTGTTCACATACAGTATTTGTATATACCAGCTTTCATCCTTTTGGCCATTGGAATATTATAAAATAAGTAGGGGGGGGGGGGCATACTCCCCCGGGAAAATTTTCAAAGCAATGGATGAATCTAGTGCATTCTAAGCCTACCTGGGAGCCCTGAAATACCTTTTTTTCTTTATTCTGAGAGTTAACCTTAATGGTTTAGTTATGATTATTTAACAGTCAAAAGGTAATATAATGAGGTAGGGCAAAAATTCTCTTGTAATTGATTTCTGTGATGCAACAGCTACGTATAAATATATACATGTATTAAAAATATTATGCGAGCGAAGCGAGCACGAAAAATTCCCATCTTACAAATACTTTTTCATCTAGAACATAAGAAAAAATACCCATATTATTTAGAGACGTCTGTTCAATACCTGTTTTACTATTTATGAAAAAAAAAAAAAAAAAAATCTCTGCCAACTGGGGGGGCACGGGCCCTCGTGCCCACTGCCTGGATCCGTGCCTGAACGTGTATGTAGTCCAATGAAATGTGGCTATAACTTTCTTGTGATATAGGTTTACAGAATTGTAAATCAAAAAGTCGATTTTATTTTAAATTTATTGAGTGGACACACGCATAACATAAGACCACATGAAAGTAAAAGTCGCAAATACCTATTTTGTTATCTTGGATGACCACCATATAGTCTTATGTTTCTATTGACAGTCAAATATGCAAGTGGAAAGCATTGCTGCATGAAACGACTCATTGCATTTGACCGTCTAAACTCAAAGTTGCCATCTGTCTTTGGAGTAGATCGAATTTACATCATGACGTCACAATAAATGCTAAATGTTTTTGCAATCAGTATAACACAACAAGCAAACTATACATTTACCTTGAATTAAACACTCAACTAGACACGTATACGTTGAAAAGATATCAAACGTAGATGATTAGGTAGTAAATCATGCTTGGCGACACTAAATTCTACTCTGTATCGTACTGACGTCATTTCATATTTTTTCCGACATCATTCGACGCATACCTGTGATATCTAAATTATTTTTATAAACTATTTTTCATACGTGGTGAGTCATGGGCAATACATTGAAGACATTTGAAACACACTCAAGGTATATGTGAACGCGTGGCGTCAAAAAAGCTCAAAACGCACGTCAATCTTGTGACGAACGGACAACGTGACATACGACCAGTTCGATACACGAATTAGAATGACTCCGTTGTAGAAACTTCACGCGAGAAATGTTGTCACTTCATTGTTTATAATAAAAAAGTTATGGATACATGAAAATGAGGACTTAGAAAAGTTGTTAAGTATACTCATAATAGCTTTGTTAACATGCGTTATTGAAGACATACATGTATGCAAAAGGCACGGCTAAATATGAGTTCGTAAAATATAAGTTTGTGTATTGTGCGTTTATATTTTAGAAAGGGACATATATAAGTCTAAGTGTTCATTGAACTCGTCATGGTGTAAGTGTTTCCATTTAGCTGCAAAATTTGACAACCTCTACATAGTGACCATGAATCTACAACCTCTACATCAGAAGACAGGCTTTGACAGAGGCAACTGAGAACTAAAGACACAAAATAACACTATAATACGGACCACAATCCATGTCAAAAGACATATGTATAACTTCATCACAGAGGACCAAATTTTATGTTGGTAAGAAAAAAATGGATACTGAGACACAGGCCTAAGAAATTACATTGTATATCACAAACTACAGTTTTTACTTCCCCAGTTTTCATCGATTCAATATATTACCTATTCGTTTATCTAATGGTTGTATTATAAGTGAAAATTTGGGGATGTTTTTTGTGATACATGTATATACTTTCTTAGACATGTGCATCTTGGTAGGCCTCCAGTCCTATTTTCTTACACTTGCAACTACATGCATAATATCCGCCTTAAGGTCAAATGATGCGCCTTTCCTTCCTATATTCTGCTAGGTATAATTTAACATGGGCGTAGGAGCGTCTTCAACATTGGGGGGGCCAAACATTTGGCAACTTAGGCTTAAAAAATTTTTTTTGCTCGCTTCGCTCGCAAAGTAACTGCATTATGTCAAAATATGTCGATAACCATTGGTTGCACAAAAATAAACTCGTACATATATTGTACTCTTAATCGTCGACGACCCTCCTATATCTATATTATATCTGTGACTTTATGGTTGTGTGGTAATTTGATTTAGTAATTACGTGGTTACTGGAAGTTAATTAGTTCAAGTATACGGGGCCGGGGGCATTCCCCGAGAAAATTTTCTAAACAATGGACCAATCTGGTGCATTCAAGTCGTTCCGAGATACCTTATTTGGTATTAAAACAGGACCGAAATACAGGGAAATTAAGTTCTTACATTAAAGTGCTAGCACAAAATTTAAATTTCTCGATTTTTTTATTTTAGCTGAATGTGAAAACGCTTGTTTCAAAGGCTTTATATGTAATTGACAACCTCTCAAAGACGTATAGGAGGGCTGGGGGAGTACAATTTATGTCACGAGTGTATTTTTGCAAACAATGGGCGGTGAGATATTTTTAGATAAGGAAGTTATTTTGCGAGCGAAGCGAGCAAAAAAAAATTGTACGTTTTCACCAAGAACTGAAGGCAAATTGCCTATAATGAGATACATTAGGTCGAAAATTATACTTTTCGTCAGAATTATTGGGGGGCCAAAAGATATGTTGGCCCCCCCCCCCCCCCCCCTGTCCAGACATTGGGGGGGCCTGGCCCCCCCTGCTCCTACGCCCATGTTTAATTTTGTCACCCTTGGAGCTATAACATTAATTCTAGCACGAACATTCAAATATTGCGCGGTATAAATTTTTCTACATGTCAAGGGAAACAACTGCGTACAACGAAGAAAAATTAATTCGCGGAAGTGAGTTACTTCCCTTGTGTGTATTTGGCTTTGGCAGAAATGGCGATATTGTCTTAATTTTTAATTCAATTCTGTGATAATGGATTTCAAAAATAAACTGAAATCGTTTATCAAAAAACAGGTATATATTGCGAAACTCATAAACGTAATTTTGTCCCCTTCCTTATACATGGGTCAATTTTTAAAATGACAGTAATTTCGGACAGCACTATTTCGGCTAAATATTAATGATGTAGTGTTATTGTATGTTTTTGATTGATAGTGTTGATGATCTACACTAGAGTGAACATTATCACATTAATCTATTTAGTATTGACTGCAGGAAGTGTATAAGATAGTGGTGTTGAAGTAGCAAGTATATTTAAATAAGTTGTGTGTAAACTGAAATTATGAATATGATAGGTACTGTATTGATCAGCCCATATTGATAATTCTAGTTAGCAAGACCGGTGCAGACATCTGTACCAAATGATGTACAGGCAACCCTTGCCGAATTAGAGCCTTGTGTAAGTCCTTACATATCATGGAAAGTGTCTATGGGTATTATAAATATGAAAGTGGTTCATGAAAAGTTATTCCATACTTACCAAACCTATTTTTTTCAAAGCCAGTAGCAGAAACAAGCAACTTTTTCCTTTTTGGCCTAATGAATTGTTGAATGTTTTTGTTGTAGGATACGCATCCATCTCCAGTGGAAGAAACGATCAGTCATGACATTTTCAATGGAGAACCTGCTGTTGCTAAATTTAAGGTAATTTTTACTGACCAAAAAATAAAGTAACAGAAATTGATGTTTAACTGTTTATGGATAATATTATCGCTTCCCAAATTTTAAATTTTAATGCTGGGTTTGCCCCATTTTATGTATGGATGCAGCATCTTCTGTATGTGTTTTGGAAATTTAATATTCCAAATTTATTAATTTAGAAAAATGTAAATGTTTCACACGTGCAGGCCGGCATGTGGTACAAATGTATACAATGCAATACAATATATTTATTGCATTAAACATAATAACAATGTTTATAGCATATAAGCAAAAACATAAATACAATTTCAATACAGATGAGAACATGGAATGCAAAGAGCAGTATGTAGAATATCACCCTCTGAACGCTCTGAGCAGCCATTTCTATTTAAGTGAATAATACGGAAAGATATTTCACTAATAGAATTGAGTATATTTATTAGTTAGTATACAATAAATACTAGGATTTATTTCATTGATAGCACTATGCACGAGTCTCACAATCAGTAAGAATAGAATATGAAGTAATATTCAATGTGTACCTGTATATTTTCAGCATGAACAGTACCGAACAAATCCACAGGAGGACCAGGAAACAATTGAAAAAATAGACCAGGAATACTATGATGAGGTTGACTGTAGTCTATATGAGTTAGAGGTTAGACAGTCATAAAATATATGTTCATTCATCCATTAGTACAAAATGTACAACAAAACTTTTACGTTTATTGGGCCATCCCTAAAATATTGTTTGGTTGCCCTAACACTAACCAAGATTTTTAAGGTCGGTAGGTAGGTTGAATTTTTGTTATGGAAATAATTTTTGAGGAACCTTTAAAAAAATTCAAGTTGATGTAGTTATATACGGAAATAGGCTTGAAAAATTTTTGAGTAGGGGCGATTTCAATGAGTAGGTAGCGTTAGGGCAAACATACAATTTTTTAAGGATGGCCTTGACTCATAGTTATTATGGACAAGGCTTCTGTGGATGTATAAGCGTTCACTGAACGCAGTCTTGTTTTGTTTATTAAAATCTTATTCTTAAATAGTCAAGTTAATATCATTTGAGTAACTGTGTTTTCGTCCTAAGAACTTGCCATTATTTCTTCCATGCTTTCAGGGCTTGACACTAACTATTTTTGGTCACTGGTCCCCCAGCAAAGAAACATAAAATTTGTAAAAAGAACAGTTACTGGTCCTTCAAGATTTTCACTGGTCCTTCTTGAATTTCACTGGCATCGGACCAGGGGACCAGTGTTAGTGTCGAGCCCTGTGCTTTAGTATAATGGGAGAAGTTTTCTATGTAATTATCAAGTCATGCTAGTCTGGTTGGCACTTCTGTGTGTAATAATAGTAATGTACTTCAAAATAAAAGTAATAATTACAATATTAAATAAATAAAAATAACATGTTGATATTACGAAGTAGCCCTCCTGGGTTGTTAAACTTCTGGAACTTGACAGTAACAATCTAAACTAATGAGTTGTATTATGTGCAAATTGTTAAATAAATTGTTTTATTTTGGTAACCAAATTGTCCTTATCTAGAATTCACACATTTCTTTTTGTTGATATATTACAGAAATTACCTGAAGCATTGAACCTGGAACAAATAGATGATGACAGGACACGATTACGTAGACAACTACAAGCTGTACGTATTGATACATTTTCCAAGAAAAAGTCAAGCTTATGTCATGATGTGTGTCTGCGTTGGTTAAGTTTATTTTCAGAGTTGTTTTCTCACAGTTATCCATTTGAAACTTAGCATATTTATTTACCATCACAGTAGAAGTCCATACTGATAAGGCTAATAACCCTGTTTCCTATATTCATTGAGTTATCTGCCCTTCTTACTATCAAAAACGAAAAAGGTGAGGATCCAGGACTTGTAGGAGGTGCTCTTGTTCAGATTTATCTGTATCATAGTTTCTAACCAGTAGGAATGTGTAACATATAAATGCCTGCCATATTTCAGTAGAAATAACAAATAAAGGCTATGCTTGACATTTATATTTAAAACTTCATTTTGAGTTTGTCTCTACTTGAAGGTATCCAAGAAAGTGTCTGAACTGGTATTACAGAATCATCCAGCGTACGCTGCTGAGTTACAGAGAGTCATGGAGCTACAGAAAACTCTACAGTTAGCTACAATCATCTGTAAAAATGGTCGCAGGTAACAACAATGTTAATAATATATATGGGTGCCCGCAAGACTGTAGTAACTGCATATAAATAAAGAAGGACTTACTACAGTATTGCAGGCAACCCTCGAATTATTATCAATGTTTTGAACTACAGTGTTAGTTAAGGTTGCATGATTTTTGTTTGTTTGAAGGAAAACTAAAAACAATTTGCCAGACACATGGATTTACTAAGTTAAAGAATGTGTAGGACCAAAATGAATAATAGAATCTTCAAGATCAAAGGGAGGTAATCCTATTCTTTTAAAAGAACTATGTATCAAACTTTAGTTACGCCTAGTATATAAATGTGCCAGGCATTCAGACTGATTACTGTTGAAAATACATCAGTTCATATTAGAAAAATTATGTTATAAATGTTACTTTTCTACTTTTCATGTACTCATAAATTCCAGATATCCTGCATCATGCGTGAGTCTCCTGCCTTTGAGACTCAAATCTCGTGCATTTTCTTGGTAAACTGAAACCTGATAATTTTTGTTTAAATTATGAAAATGGTGACAAATACTAGTTTGAATTGCTTCAAGGAGCTTGCATGGTATGGCCTTACAAGTTAAATCAGTGAAAAGTGCATTAAAACTTAATTTATGGAAGTTTCAAGTTTGAGCAAGGAAAATCTCCTGCATTTTAATGAAATCTCCTGCATTTCCAACACTTATCGCATGCAAAGGGGTCTACAAAACTTGGCATGTATGTGTACTGAATACTGTTAAATTAAAAAGAAAACTCCTTAATGATCATAAATTCTTTGCTTTCCATGCTGAACCTGTAAATTTGTGTTCCAGTCAACTTGCTGATGCTAGCAATACATTCACTAGAACCAGTCTTCATTTATTATCTGGTGTCAGAAAACGACAACAACTTCAAAGTCTCCTCAAATCTCTGAGAACTATCAAAACATTGGTAAGTATCAGCTGGAAAACTTCATTTATTTTGTGGTACATTCAGGTCTTGATACAATGACAGCAAATAGTCATCATAACTAATATTATGTCAATAGGAATTGTGTTTTAAAACATTTGTCCGCATAAAAAAGAAGTCAGTATATGAATATGTCAGTCTATTTGGTTTGAACTAGCACAGTTTTCTTGCCTGATAGGGCTGTACAAATATAGAAGACTGTGTACCACTGCCCAGACTTGCTCTAATGGAAGGAATGAACTTTCCAGCAGAACATTAGCTGAGTGTTAGCAATATACTGTAAAATCATTAATTTTCGTGGGGCATTTAATTTCGTGGATTTCGTGGTTCACTTCAACCACGAACTTTAATCCCAACGAATAATGATTTTGACCCTTGTTTTGTTACCTGAAATGCAAAATCCACGAATTCAAGTGCCAACGAATTGTCTTTTTTACCAAAACCACGAAATTTCATCCCAACGAAATTAAATGATTTTACAGTAACTGTTGAAACATATTTTTGGTGTGGTGAGACTTCTTACAAACTGTGCATTATGCCTCAGTTAGACTCTGTTAAATATAAGTAAAAATGTAGGTAGTTCTTTGTCTAATGATTGAGTTAGGTTAAAGACTAAATCTGTTAAAATGGACATGAAAATCATTTTCTTGAATTTTAGATGGTTTTATGATTGTGATGGTGTGTTAAGTGAGGTCTTACTGTACTTTCGGTCCTTTCTTATTTCAGCAAAGAACAGATCTACGTTTACGTGAAATGATGGAGGTAAGATATTAATCTTACAACTTTATAAAACAGCAGTTGATAAGTATTGCTTCTCATTGCTCAATCAGGGGTTGACACTAACTATTTTTGTCACTGGCTCGACAGTAAAGATGCATTAAATTTGTAAAGAAAATAATTACTGGTCCTTCATGATTTTCTCTGGTCCTTCAAGATTTGCACTGGCCCGGGCCAGGGGATCAGTGTTAGTGTCAAGCCCTGCTAATAGCTTATGGTGGTATAAGCAGATATATATAAAGAATAAAATTAAAATGTTTGGTCTGAACCTGGCATTGAGTTCCAACTTGAGTATATTGTACCAAAAACATAGGAAATTACACATAATAGTATGAAAATCAGTTTCTCAATATCTAGTAGGTTTTGACTTCAAACTCAACATCAGTGATAACCTCAACCCTGCTAAACCAGGACGGGCTTGTATGTTTAATAAGCTACTGTAAAATCATTAATTTTGTGGGGATTAAAATTTCGTGGTTCACTTTCAACCACGAAATCAAATCCCATCAAACTACAATTGTACTTGTATTTATTACCTGAAATGCAAAATACACAAATTAAGGTCCCATCGAAATGGTTTTTTGTACCAAAACCACGAAATTTCATCCCATTGAAATTAAATGATTTTACAGTATGTAAAAGCATTGCATCTGCACCACTAGATACGGTTCATGTTTACTCTTCAGGAAGAAGATTACTGTGGAGCCATTCAACTTTGTTTGGAATGTCAGAAAGCGGCAGAAACTCTCAAACACTATAAATGCATCAGGTATATTATCATTTCTACATATATAGTAAAACATGGGGCTGGTTGTTGTACTGAATTGATTTTGATATTTTGGTAGTTTAATCCTTGATACGGTCATTACTGCTTCCTCGATAGTATTGAGGTAAAGTGTTACATTGCGTCTTTTACAAATGCGAGAGGTCCAGGCTCAATGTAAGGCCACATCATATAACGATAAAAAAAAAACAACAAGCTTTTCCTTTCTAAATGCTCAGTAAAAAATGGAAGTGGCTTAAATATCTAATACCTTTGTTGTAATTGATAACAAAAAGCCTTTCATTTAACTTTTAAACATTTAAACTTTTATGCAAATGTTGTCAGGATGTACATTGCAAAATATTTTCAAATCATTTTGTCTAGAGAGTGTGGATATAATGACACTAGTCCTTTGTTTGAACATGGTACTGCATGCATGCCAGATCTCCTGCATCATGCAGGAGTCTCCTGCATTTGAGACTCTACTCCTACATGATTAAAGCCAGATTGATCAAATCTCACACATTTTTTGGAATACTGAAACCTTGACAGTTTTTGTTTGCATGATGAAAATTATAACAAATATTATTGTGAACAGCTTTATGAAGCATGCATGGTAATGTCCTACATGTAAAATAGGTGAAAACTGTATATTAACTTTTTTAAGTTTAAAGTTTGAGCGAGCAAAATCTCCTGTATTTCATTGAAATCTGCATTTCCATCACCAATCTCCTGCATAGGCTTCAGGAAAATGTGGCATGTATGGTACTGTCAATCTGTAATTAAAAGAAAGTCATACAATTTAAACCAGGCTCTACAGAGTAAATGATATTTTTTTTTCAGTGAGCTTAGTTCAAAGTTACAAGATACACTTGAGTTAATTGAGGAACAACTAGATACTGCATTATCAAAGACATGTGTCAAGTTTGATGTTTCACACTATGAAAAAGTTCAACAGGCCTATGCTCTCCTTGGAAAAAGACAGGTTAGTTTTTGTTTTGAAATCTGAATTTTTTTCTTCTTTCTCAGATCTTTTCAGTACTTAGATGTATACTCAATTTGCTTAGTAACTCTGTGATTAAGTATTCCCTTGTAGAGTGGGAGGTCCTGTCTTATACCAAAGACAAAATTAAGATGTTACCAGTAATTCCCATGCTAGATGCTCAGCATGAAAGGGAAGCTGGCTTTCCTCTCTCTCTCTCATACCCTCGTGGTAACATACCATCTGGAATGATGTGACGAGGGTGATTTATATAAGTTGGAAAAACTTGTCTCATAAACAACTTATATAATTTATTTTTAGTTATTAACTATCATGCTTTGGGAAATGAGAATATTAGGATCATGCACCTGTGGTTTTGTTTTTCCTTGAACCAAGTTTCTGATATACTTATAGGATATATATATTACTTTTGCATGATATGCCAGTGAATAAATCAGTGTTTATAGTTCAAATGTGTAGGAATTAATCACAATTAGGCTGAGTGATCTTTAACTCTGTATTTAAATGACAAACCATGATCTATTTACCTGTATATCATTCCATTTGAGATCTACATTGTATTTCCATTCTAAAACATGTGATTGATGCAATTTTTATTCCGACTTATCAGTTTGCAGAGTGAGGATTTAATTTTATGCCCTGACATCTGCTGATGCTGAGGTTTACACTGTAAAATCATTTAATTTCGTTGGGACCAAATTTCGTGGTTTTGGTAAAAAAGATAATTTCGTTGGGACTTGAATTTGTGGATTTTGCATTTTAGGTAATAAACCATCGGTCAAAATTATTGTTCGTTGGGATTAAAGTTTGTGGTTAAGGTGAACCACGAAATCCACGAAATTTAATCCCCCACAAAAATTAATGATTTTACAGTAAAGTGATGCACCTGTCCTTCTGTTCATTCATCTGTTTGTTTGTCTGTTTGTTGCAAACTTACAAGTTGACTGGCTTAGTTTGTTATGGACAATATTGCAACCAGGGCATAAGCTTTTACTGTATTCAGTATTGTATCTTGTTTGTTCAACTCTCTCACCTGTAATTTAAAGGTTACAAAAATCAGAATAATATTTATTTTTCATCGAACTATTTCTTATTTAGCGCTCAGTTTCAGTAATGTACTGTTAAATCATTTAATTTCGTTGGGATGAAATTTTGTGGTTTTGGTAAAAAAAAATTTTGTTGGGACTTGAATTAGTGGATTTTGCATTTCAGGTAATAAAACAAGGGTCAAAATCAATGTTTGTTGGGATTAAAGTTTGTGGTTGAGGTGAACCATGAAATCCATGAAATTTAATCCCCCAAGAAAATGAATGATTTTACAATATTTCTTGTTTATGCTTAAGAACTGATACATGCAACATATAACTTGAATATTGATCTAATTAAAGCAATAAACATGTTTAACAGTTTATTGCAGTCACGTATACATGTATACACGATATGTATATAAATTATTATATCACATATTATACATACACATGGCCATTTTATATAGAGTTATAAGAGTCTCATATTAGGTACAATCACTTACATGAATAGAATAGTTAGTCAAATGTCACATTCTTCCAGAGTTGATGGTAATATTGTTATGCGCCAGGGGTTCTCAACAGTTGACTCGCTGGTAGCGTGACTCTCTATATGTGTAGAAATAGCCTAATGGTAGCGTGTCTAAATATCGCACACTATAGTATGCGTGCTTTCCTGACTAATTATAACACTGGTAGAGTGACTCTATATGAACACCTGACTTTAAAACGCTTTGCGTTTCAAAACCCGGTTATCTATATCTGAGCAGGGTTTAAGTATACTGGTTAGTTGTATGAAAATGCTAATATGTGTGTAAAATGTAAGCATATGTACAGATCCCATCACATCTATAGACACCAGGCCAACCAGTACTTCTTGAGCTGTCTGTCAGTTCTCAGGATGTCTTGTACTTGCACAGGAACTCAGCATCAGCTCACAGGAACTCAGCATCAGCTAACAGGAACTCAGCATCAGCTCACAGGAATTCAGCATCAGCTCACAGGAACTCAGCATCAGCTAACAGGAACTCAGCATCAGCTCACAGGAACTCAGTATCAGCTCATCAGTAGATCCCAGCTCATATGCATGTGTGTGTATGTGTGTGTGTGTTCATGTGTGTGTGTACCTGCTCAGATGGGGGGGGGTGGTCTCCACGGGACAGTAAAGGATAAGATGGTTTAACAAGAATGACTGAATTTAATATTCACTAACAGGAATAATCATACATAGAACAATTCTAGGTTTCAATGTCACTTTGAGTGCTTTGATTACTTCAACATAATTTAGTTATTTTTGACCTAAAGTCTATCAAGCGGACTCAAAAGTATAAATTCTCACAAAAATCACCAAAGTACTTATTTAAGCTAAAAAATCGCTAAAGACTCAATAAAAGGTAGAAATACTGTTATTTATCAACTCAGACGTGAAATTCTACATAAAAATGTCTAAAAATAATTAAATAGAGTTTTGCCTTGAAAAAAATTCTAAAGTGTGGAGACCCCGAATGACGGGAGCCTCGCCTTATATACCAGACAGCTTGCGCACAAAATTCTGTGGCACACAAAATGTGTACCACAAAATTTTGTGCGCAGTACACAAAATTCTGTGGTACGCAAAATGCGTACCACAAAATTTTGTGCGCAAATCCCGAATCTGATTGGTCGAGAGCTGCACACATAAAAAAATTGCGTACTGGCAACCATAGAACACCTTCCAAAATCTACAATCAACCACAAAAACACATTAAGACATCATACAATCGGTCTAAATCAATGCAATAAAATTAAGTATAGGGGCCTCTGTATCAAAACACCTTCAGCAGCGGCCGTGGTTTACAGGTTTTACGATATTTCAACATTTAGGGGTGTCCGACCGTTGCTACGGAGAACAACTTACATGCGCACCGTTTCCGGTTGCTGAAATTGACGCCAAGGACGAGCGAAAAATCGCTAAAATGCAGGTAAATATCTAACTACGTGATGAGAGTACTTGATCTTCAAGGAATAACATCATTTATACGTGTACTGATCTTAAAAATACGACGACGGCAGCCTCCGTTGTCGAGCTTTCTACACGAAAGCAAGTGCACCCAAACCACTTCGTACCCGAAGTTTCGTCCCTAACTTTATGTCAACAAATTGAACAATGTTTGTAAATTATACATGAGCGTTAAAAGGAAGACATGTGGTCGGTCAAACCTGGCGCACCACATCACTCCCCCCTTTACAATGTCAAAGCTCCGACTGACATAAAAATGAATTTACAGTAAGCCAACTGCTTAGAATTAACAACACATTAGAAATTCATTAAAACATAAAATAACACTTCCTAAAAGCATTATAGGAAATTCCCTGTGTCCTCCTCGACTAGAATGTTCACTTATTAAACACAATTTATAACTGTCAAATTTCAGTTACACTAGATTCACTATGTTCACTTTTAATTTAACTCAGAGTTCACTGTTCCATCCAAATAGGTCCGTCTACTGTTTGGCTCATCATAGATCCTGGAAACGATGATGTCGTATCCGTCTTCTGTCACTGGGTTCTTGCTGGTCGCATTATTGAGCGCAAGGTCCACTGGGAGTCGTTCCGCGCCCTTTGTAGTTGTATGTAGAGTCCCCATCGTCTTCTCATCCGGTGCTGCTGGCATATTTCCTGTGAACAGCCTTCGGCATGTGCCTCGGTCTTCTTCATCACTTTGCAGCTCGTCGGAGTTTTCTTCATCCCCAATGGTCTTCATCATCATATGTGTACCTCCTTTATCTCTGGGTCTCCTGCATGCATTGTTGCATACTCTAATGGATTTGACAGAAATATAAGCACTGTCTTTGGACCATGGTGGTACACATGTAGCACTGTACGCTCTTGTGGACTTCACGGAACTGCAAGTACCGCCTTTTCCTCTGGGTCTCGCCCCTCTGCATACCTCCGTCTTGCCTCTCACTGTCTTCATAGAACTGCCTGCTTTGCCCTGAGATTTCACACATCTCACCATACTCAACCGGTCATATCCTCCACCATTGTCTTCGCCATCCCGTATGCTCACAATTCTTTCACTACATCTTCCACTCAGCTCCACCTGGTACTCTTCATAGTTCCACGGCTCCTTCTCTACAGCCTTACTGCTTACCATCTCTGTTCTAACTGGCATACACATCTCATCAGTAACAGCCACCCTCCTGGACCTGTTCCTTTTCCCCACCTGGAAACATGGAATTTCTTCTCCGTCCAAGACTATCATATCCTTGCTCAACAGCAAATCGGCTGGCCCCCTCTGACTTCCCATGAGTATGTCGAACCCCAAAAGAACATCATCTTCGATATCAGCAACCACTATTTCATGTAATGTCCCATAGGCGCCCAAAGTCATATGGAAATCTGCTCTCCCCAATTCTCGGATTGGCGAACCATTAGCACTCCGCAGACTCCCTGACTTCTCCAACCTAGGCTTCTTCCCTTCCGGTATCTTCTCAAACACCCTGGAGGACATCACAGTCTTCGCAGCTCCAGTATCCGCTGTGAACAGCACTTCCACTCCTTCTACCAGTCCCTTAACATAAACCCCATCACTGAGTTCTTCCCTCTTACTGCTCTTCTGCTCAACCTGAGGATCTTCACCATTCACTTTCTTCACCTCTGTCTTCTCTGTGTGGCTGACTTCAACTAGTTGGACCACCTCCCTGCCACTGGGGTAGGTCCCTGGAAGTTTAAATTCTGGTTCCCTTCTGATTCCATCATATCGCCTTCTCTGCTAAAGCCTCTGTCTCTTCCTCCACCTGATGTCTCTCTATCCGGACAATCGCGGGCGTAGTGACCAGTCCTGTGGCAGCTGTAGCACTCTACAGACCTTCTATTCTGAGGTGTTGATCTTCTTTGTTGCGTCTCCCTCTGTGCTTCTTCTAGCTTGCTCAACCTCTCAATGACTTCTGCTAACAGTTTCGCTTCCTTGGATTCTGTCTCGCCATCTCTATTGGCTGACTTCTCTTGTCTATTTCCCTTAGCTGGTACCCTCAACACGGTGTCATAGTCTGGTGCTTCCTCGTCCTCTGACTCTATAGCCCGTCTCATCATCCTGTCTTTTCTACCTGCATTGCTACTGTTCCGAGTCTGTATAAAGTTGACTACATGGTAGACTGCGTCGTCTATGGTATCAGGTTCTTTATGAAATTCTACTTCAAATCTTATCTCATCATCCCTCAGCCCATCCAGGAACTTCCTAACTAGGTCTTCTTCCCTTGTTCTTCTGTCACGATATCGGTGTGCCTTGTCATACAGCATCTTCAGGTCGGCTGCATACTCCTCAGCTGTCTCTCCAGACCTCTGATTTCGTCTGCTGAACTTTGCTGCATACGCTCTTGATGTCTCAATAACCCTGAATCTGTTATGCATCTCTCTGACTACTTCGGGGTAGCTTCTTAGTACTGCAGGTGGTAGCTGCCCAAATAGAAACTGTGCGGCTTGGTCTTCTATGCGCGGTAATAGATGATCAAGTCTATCTTCATCGTCCCAGCCATACCTCTGTGCTATCGCCTCAAATCTTGCAATCCACACAGGCCAATCCTGCTTACCAGTGAAGACAGGGATCTTTATATTGTCTGATCGCCTACTGTATCTGTTGCTTGGACCTGTATACTGGAATCTAGGTCTGTTTGTGTTTTTATATTCTCTACTGTACTGTGTGTCATACCTCACAGGGATCTGTGGCTGGATTGAATTACCACTAGCATCATATTGGGGTACTCTCAGCCAAGGTTCGGCAGGTCGCGTGTGACGCATATGAGTATTGTCAGCATAATTCTGGCTAAGATCAGGACTGTAAGGATCAAACCCTTCACCTCCTTCATTGCATTCATCTGTAAAACGCACACCTCTGGGGGCTCGCTGTGGTATCGGATTAGCATGACTATTATTACGGGAAATTGACTGTTTCATGACTTGCATCTCCAATACTATATCTCTAATCATCCCAGTAATCTCGCTCAAGGCAGTTGGCTGAATTATGCTATCTTGACCCTGTCCCTGTGGTGATCTAATGCCTGCTGGTTCTTCTGGTTGCTGTGCCGTATCAGGTATAGTAGCTGAACACTCATTGACCATCAGGCTCTGGACACTGCTTGCTCGCGACATACGTGCAGCCCGGTCTTCTTCTATCGGTCCCTGGTGCCTCGGGTACACTTCTGCATCATTCGAAGCTGGCGAATGCTCTGCCATGGCAGACTCTCAAAGTACTTGAGTAGTGAGGTTCGAATCACTGGATCCCTTATAATAATATAGGATCCCACCGCTGCCACCAAAATATGTTATGCGCCAGGGGTTCTCAACAGTTGACTCGCTGGTAGCGTGACTCTCTATATGTGTAGAAATAGCCTAATGGTAGCGTGTCTAAATATCGCACACTATAGTATGCGTGCTTTCCTGACTAATTATAACACTGGTAGAGTGACTCTATATGAACACCTGACTTTAAAACGCTTTGCGTTTCAAAACCCGGTTATCTATATCTGAGCAGGGTTTAAGTATACTGGTTAGTTGTATGAAAATGCTAATATGTGTGTAAAATGTAAGCATATGTACAGATCCCATCACATCTATAGACACCAGGCCAACCAGTACTTCTTGAGCTGTCTGTCAGTTCTCAGGATGTCTTGTACTTGCACAGGAACTCAGCATCAGCTCACAGGAACTCAGCATCAGCTAACAGGAACTCAGCATCAGCTCACAGGAATTCAGCATCAGCTCACAGGAACTCAGCATCAGCTAACAGGAACTCAGCATCAGCTCACAGGAACTCAGTATCAGCTCATCAGTAGATCCCAGCTCATATGCATGTGTGTGTATGTGTGTGTGTGTTCATGTGTGTGTGTACCTGCTCAGATGGGGGGGGGGGTGGTCTCCACGGGACAGTAAAGGATAAGATGGTTTAACAAGAATGACTGAATTTAATATTCACTAACAGGAATAATCATACATAGAACAATTCTAGGTTTCAATGTCACTTTGAGTGCTTTGATTACTTCAACATAATTTAGTTATTTTTGACCTAAAGTCTATCAAGCGGACTCAAAAGTATAAATTCTCACAAAAATCACCAAAGTACTTATTTAAGCTAAAAAATCGCTAAAGACTCAATAAAAGGTAGAAATACTGTTATTTATCAACTCAGACGTGAAATTCTACATAAAAATGTCTAAAAATAATTAAATAGAGTTTTGCCTTGAAAAAAATTCTAAAGTGTGGAGACCCCGAATGACGGGAGCCTCGCCTTATATACCAGACAGCTTGCGCACAAAATTCTGTGGCACACAAAATGTGTACCACAAAATTTTGTGCGCAGTACACAAAATTCTGTGGTACGCAAAATGCGTACCACAAAATTTTGTGCGCAAATCCCGAATCTGATTGGTCGAGAGCTGCACACATAAAAAAATTGCGTACTGGCAACCATAGAACACCTTCCAAAATCTACAATCAACCACAAAAACACATTAAGACATCATACAATCGGTCTAAATCAATGCAATAAAATTAAGTATAGGGGCCTCTGTATCAAAACACCTTCAGCAGCGGCCGTGGTTTACAGGTTTTACGATATTTCAACATTTAGGGGTGTCCGACCGTTGCTACGGAGAACAACTTACATGCGCACCGTTTCCGGTTGCTGAAATTGACGCCAAGGACGAGCGAAAAATCGCTAAAATGCAGGTAAATATCTAACTACGTGATGAGAGTACTTGATCTTCAAGGAATAACATCATTTATACGTGTACTGATCTTAAAAATACGACGACGGCAGCCTCCGTTGTCGAGCTTTCTACACGAAAGCAAGTGCACCCAAACCACTTCGTACCCGAAGTTTCGTCCCAAACTTTATGTCAACAAATTGAACAATGTTTGTAAATTATACATGAGTGTTAATAGGAAGACATGTGGTCGGTCAAACCTGGCGCACCACATCATCATGAAATTTATGCAAGCAATCATCCTCATAAATCAATGGTTATTTTCAAATGAAAAAATACACTGGTTAAAGGAGAATGGCAAGCAATATACTAATAGAAAATTCTAGTGATAAATATTGCCAAAAGTCATCAGTGATATAGAGTTTATTTAATCCCGCAACATTTCTACACATGTGTACAACGTGATTTATAGACGATGTGGTAGAAATGTTCTGCTTCGGTTTTCATTGAATTCATATGTTCCTTGTTATAGTATAAACCAAACTTTCTAGGGCCGCCCTTCGTAGAGCTATAAGCTCTCAACAACAACATATTCAAGATTTTCCCTATGTGATGTTTACTCCTATTATAGCATAAAAACGGTGATTTTGCTCATACTTAAACGGGGAAAAAATGTACGTTATTGTAAAGATTCTCGCACGTACGCGCTGTTGGTGTTCAGTTTTAAGTATGCTTACATCAGGACCCAGCTGACGAAAATAAAAATTTTACCACGTTATATTAACTGTAATTCACATTCTAATTGTAACTACTAATGAATTTTCTATTATAGTAAAATTATAATTGTAATCAAACCCCCAATGTCACTGTTTTCTTGGTATTTGCCGATACCGGAAGTTGGTGCTCATAACAAAAACTTGTATGTGATGTAACGTTTGCTAAGCGACGTCGCGTTTGTTTTCCAAACTTCGCCCAAAATTTTCCAGCCAAAGCGTCATAATTTTGAAAAACACACTCATAAAGTATTGTTTTTATGCTATAATAGCATTTACGCATGCTTTTTCGTGTTATTACATCAGCAGAGTCCCGAGGGACGGTTGGTGCCCAAGCATGCGTTAACCCTACGATTTAACATCTCATGAGCAACAACGTCTCTACAACAACTCATTGTATTTTATATTACAGACGGCGATAGATCAGTTACATCTACATTTTACCAGTGCCATACAGAATGCTGCGTTCCAGCGAGTACTCGGTTATGTAGAACTATGTTCTGGTGGTCCGGATAAAAAATTCAACCGACTTCAATACTCTGATCTATGCAAGGTGAGCTGTAAGAAATAAAACCCCCAATTTTCTAGGGCTCTTTTCAGCTGTTAAGCGGCTCAAGCACCCTTTGACATTTTAACTTCCCCTGGTCATTGGGCTATCTACTTTTGTGTCTCTCTGGTAGGTGTAGAAACCAACATCGATCTGCGACGCCCAGGAATAGACACCGCCCTCACTGGTACCAATTTGCACCTTAGTGGTGTGGAGCACGTAGGTTATTCTTCCTCAGAGAAATTAACCAGTGGTCCAGACGGGGGATGAACCTAGAACCTCGCAATCCCAAAGCGCGCCCCCTACCTTAAGACAACCGCTCCATACATGTAAGGTGGATTTGGTGGTCAATGATGAAGATATTCAATTTATTGAACGCTGGAAAATCACCGAGCAGATCCAGGGTTGGACATAATGCCAGTGATTTAAATGTTAAACTTGATAACACAACTCATTACACTGTTATAGACACTAGATGGCTGAAGCGTGGCCGCTATGCTAAGTGATTGATAGTGCTGATATGGAGTTAAAAGGAATCCTGCTTAATGTATTTTGGCATTTTTCATTCTTGTTTGTTAATCAGTCAAATATAAAATTTTTTGGATAGTTGTCCGATCGTATTGTCTGTTAAAATAAGAGTTGTCCCGGACTAAATTTTTGCACAAAGTCAGTTGTCCGAAACTGAGTTGTCCCGGACGTCGGATTGTAGGATTTGTAGCGCCCTGATGTTAAATAATTGTCATATAGGCCTACTGACTGTTCCATGTTAGTCTCCATGGTGATAAGGTCCTGCTTTTCTTGTGCATATCATGTAGAAGTTTCAGTTCAAATCGAGAATTTGCTCAAATTAGAGACTAAATTTGAGATCAATCTGAAAATCAGAATAATATTTCTGTTTTGTAATGCCTATTTTGCATCAAGCCTTTGATTGAAACTAACTCAATGACACATGGCAAAATTTAGATTAGAAATTACAGCCTTAGATTGAGATTCTACTTGAGATTGGGGTCTTACTGTTGTTGTGTTAGTAAATGGTTATGTTTCTCTTTCAGCATGTAACTATAGAGAGTTTTCTTCCCTGTTTGATAGACTTATGTAAGTCATTATGGGGAGTAATGAAGAGTTACTATAGTACCATGATCTGGCATGGAGAACATGATTGTCTTGATAACATCAATACTGGTCAGTTTATTTTCTCTTTGTTGTTATGCCCTGGCATCTACTGATGCCGAGGCATATAGCGATGCACCTGACCGTTAGTTTATCTGCCTGTCTGTTTGTCAGTTACAAACTGTTAAAACTCAAATATGTTTAGTTCATCAAGGCATTGCTTTAAAACTGGGCATACTAGTTTGCTATCATAAACACAATGCATTGCCAAAGCCATGTTACAATATCCAACATTCCAACTGAATTTTGGCTCCTGATTGACTTAGCTAGTTTTTGTCTGTTCGTCTGTTACAAAATGTTGAAAGTCCATCAAGGCATTGCTTTCAAACTGAGCATGCTTGTTTACCATCATAAGCAAAATACATTGTCAAAGCCATGTAACACTATAAAACATTTCAATACTATGTATAAATTGCATCATTGTCCAGACCACAATGTAAATTTTTCGTTCCACTTAAAGAATGACCTTCATCACAGAATAGGCAATAGTTTGTAAATTTATTATTTGATATTTAAGATGAATCAAGTACTGACCCGGAGGCGCTACATATCATGTACATCAAACAGAAGTTGGAGCATGGACTAGGTAGAATATGGCAGGATATACAACAGAAAGTTAGAACATATATACTAGGCATAGATCTATCTCCATTCAAACTGGATCAGTTCATTCACTTCCTCGATGTTGTCAATAGGTAGGAGTTTATCTCTGTTTTAGTTACCTCCCCTTTATCCTGTCTGTTTTGAACAAATTGCAAATTGGTCGGGACCAAAATATGTCATCCTCTATAATTAGAATTTTTATTATAGATATAAAGAAGGAGTTTATAACTAGACCTATTTCAATAATAGCAGCAGCAGTGTTCGAGCAGATAATGGCTTATGTTCTTGACTCCTAATCAAGAGGTATCTGGTTCAAATTCTGACTCAAAGAAACTAAGCAGTGGTGCATACGGAGCTCAAACCTGATGCCTTCAATTCTAAAGTTTGCACCTTATATCTAGGCCACCACTCCCCACTATACACTTCGCCAGTATTTTATACTATTTTCAGAATGATAGACATTGGTGAGGACTTTTGTGACAGTAAATCGGAACACTTACAGGACTCACTGAAACAACAAAGTTTGAACTACTTCAAGAACCATCACAGGTATATCTACACTTCACCATCTCCAGCATGCTCATGTAGCCGGGTGTATAGGACTTAATAACTAATAGGGGTGAAACTTGTGTATGGAGCCGGCTAGCTCAGTCGGTAGAACATTGACCCTGTAAGCGAAGGGCCCCGGGTTCAAGCCCCGGTCTGGTTGCACATTTTTCTTCCCCTGTTACACTAACATGCTCCTAGCAACATGAAACAATACGGTTTTTGATGAGACAGTTTTGCTCTATATAGCTGGTAGTGACTTATGACATCCTACTATTGGTAGTTTAGAACAATTGCAAATAAAATACATTAATTTAAAGCAAAAGCAGAGTACTGTAAAATCATTAATTTTCGTGGGGGATTAAATTTCATGGATTTCGTTGTTCACCTTCAACACAAAATCAAATTTCATCGAACAATAATTTTGACCCATGTAATTATGTTTATTATAACCTTAATTGCAAAATCCATGAATTAGCGTCCCAACTCTGAACTATGATTGACTATAACTTTATATATTACATATTTTAGAGCCAAGATGGATGAACTAAGAATGTTTCTGGAGAATGAAGGGTGGGAATTATGTCCGGTGAAATCATCCTTCCATGTACAGAACCTTGTTGTAAGTATACTAATATGTCATGGTACACCTAATAGTAACCTAAACAAACTGTCATCCTATAATAGGTTGACAGATCTGTTCATTTTAAACTTGTATCAATGTTTTATCGGAATTCTAAAAACATTTTACCTTCATTGATAGATATGCCTGAAACAATTTTTCTGCATCCGTTTAGTCATCACAGAGTTATTGTTCTTTGACTTGTTGCATATTGTGGATTGCCGACTGAATGTTTTCTTGGATTTTCTATAAATAGTGAGTGTGTAATTGTGTATGTCAAATCAGTAATGCAGAGGTTTGAATGACATTCAGAAATACTGCTTGACATACACCACTTTTACGGATATAATTGTGTACCTACTTTCATAAACAGGAATTCAAGTTTATGAGGCAGACATCATCACCTCAGAAAGTTTCGTCCAATCAACACAGCAATAAGGAACAAACCCACCAATCAGATTCGGCTTTAAGAAGATGTAAATATTTTGAAGATTACTCAGGAAAGACAACTCCGTTTGATGTACAAGTTGATACAGATGATATGGAGGATGTATTTGCTGGAGCAGGGGTAAGCACTGAAGGTGTTAGCTTTTTGTCTACCGATCTAGTGGTCTTTTTTCCCCCGGCCAGTATTTCCCCAGTGGAACGAATGCACTTCTTTCTACCGGTATTAAATATTGTACATGCACAATCCAACTGAAGCCATACTGACATAGCCTCAGTGCCTAGTCACCCACACAAGAGACAGACAGATTGTACCATACATAATTACATATCCCTTAAAAAGCCTTATTAGTCCCCTACCAGTTTACAACCAGAGGGGACTATAGGTATGCCCTTTAGCCGTCCGTCGAGAAATCTGGATCCTGCCATAACTGTTTTAAAGCTATCTTTATGAAACTTGGTATGTGAATTGGGACCAATGAGGAGAGTATGCCCCAATATGTTTTTGTGATTCAAACAAAAATTATGGTTACCATGGCAACAAAAACATTGACAACCTGAAACCAGGTAGTTATCCTTGAAATTATGTCCCCATGAAATGCTCATGATTGTACAGTATTACCATGAAGATGAGTATTGAATTTACATGTTGCCCATGAATTGATAATTGGGGAGCGGTGGCGTAGAGGAAGGGCGCGCACTTCGGGACCGAGAGGTTCTGGGTTTCTCGGTCCCGGGTTCGATCCCCCTCTGGACCACTGGTTAATTTCTCTGAGCAAGACCCACATGCTCCACTCCACCAAGGTGTAAATTGGTACCTGTGAGGGCAGTCTATATCTGGGCGCCGCAGATCGATGTTGGCTGCCACACCACAGGAGAGAAGTAGTCTCCCCGGGGAGACACAAGTGTAGGTTTCCATTGGTAGCCCAATGACCAGGGGAAGTTGAAATGTCAAAGCGTGCTTGAGTGGCCTAACAGCTGAAAAGAGCCCTAGAAAAATTGGTAACTTAACACCAGGTATATTAGTGCCTCCATCCAGATTTGAAACCAGGTCAACAAGATGCGTGCTACATAGCTAACTACTGAGCTACAGAGGCAGAATCAGGATGTATATCTTGGCCTTTGTCCATTTCAGGATAACGTAAGTGATAATGATATGAGTGATAGTGACTCCGATGTTGCTGATGAATTAAAACAAGACTATATAGATGAACTGACAGGTGAAACACATTCCAGGTATGTTCTCTGTTATAATATTCTCATTGTAATACTGCCTCAAATGTCTTGATATTTTATAATGGTTGGGCATACTTTGAGAAAGACAAAGATATATGGTGATATTTGGATAGAGCAATAAATAGCATGTAGCAGAAAGTATTTTTAGGCCCCTTCCGGTTTTCAACCCGAGGGGACTACATGTATTGGTTTGCCCTCCATCCGTCCGTCAGTCAGTCCATCCGTCAAGAAAATCTGGATCCGGCCATAACTCAAACAGTTGTCAAGTTAGGTTTTTGAAACTTGGTATGTGGATAGGGACTAATGAAGAGATTATGCACCTCTAATTTTTTTTTATTCGGACAAAAATTGTAGTTACCATGGCTACGGAAACATTGACAACCTGGAAACCAGGTAGGGGACTTTTGTACTGCTTGCAATTCGTGTTAGTTATATTGACACCATAACATGATCATACCGGTATTACTTGGAGCATAAGAATAATTATACATGTATGAGTTTAAAGTAATGTTGCATTGTTATTTGGTAATATAATTGAGCCGTTCTCCAGGAAAACCGGGCTTAATGACATTGTATTGTAATTATGCAATAAGAATCAGAAAAATGTCTAAAATGAGAAAAAATCGTGTCCTTTGATTTCATATTTAAGTAATTGAATAGTATAGTACTATCCATTAGCTTCAAGTTTTCTTTAAAATTGGGTTAAAATAACTTCTGTTGTTGCTATGGTGATCGGTTTCTAAAAAGTACTCATATCAAGGAAAACAAGGATTAAGTGGCTAATAACACTTGGTATTTTTTCCAGTAAGCAAACACTCACAAATTGGACACAGATTACTCAAATAAGAATATGATTCTAAAATGCGTCACAATTTTAAAAGATTACGTCAAAAAATTATCAGATACTGGATCTTTGAAATGCCAGTTGATGTTACGTCACAAACGCAGAGAATGACGTTCGCAACATCACTCATAAAGTAGACGGTAGTGGTTGATTGAAAAAGTCTAGAACTTTGTAAGTTTATGGAATAATGTGTTCAAATTTTCAGAAACTGTTTATAAGAGTCTCCTCTTTCTAACCATATAATTATCAACATTTTCACAATTTTGTCAATAAGCCCGGTTTTACTGAAGAACGGCTCAATTATAATTATTATAATAGAAATATTTTTTCTATTTTTCAGACCAGGAAGACGGAAAATTTCAAGAAGTAGAAGTTATCAGAAACATATTTCCATGGTTACAAATACATCATTAAATGTGTTCAGAGTAATTGGTAAGATATCTGTTAAAATTGGCAACAGTCTGTTACACTCTGAACTCATTCAACTACATTTTTGCATTCAGGCGACTGTGTGCCTGATAACTTGGGAATTAGTCATTTATGGTGATTAAAATAAGTTGTAGTTACTTTTAAAGTAAATACCTGGTACTGGATATTGATTGTCCTTTTGTGTGGCAAACTGGCAATTGATAACATAAGGAATCAGGTGTGAAGAATGACTAATATACCATATACCATACCTTGCCTCTTTTTATAGTTCATTAAGAATTAATGAGTTGAAATAAATTTATATGTAACTTTAAGTGCTTTAATAAAACTTGGCAAATGATAGATGTAAAATACATGAAATTTTGTGTCAACTTACTCCATTGACAGGGAGAATAGAAAGGTCCATTAATGTGCCTGTAAATAAGATTTAAAAAAATGAATTATATACTTGTAATGTTTTTGCAGGTAAATATATACAGATGATGCGGTTATTGAAGCCTATAGCATTTGATGTGATGTCAAGTATGGCTCAGTTATTTGATTTCTACATGTATTCTGTAAGTATGTTCACACCAATAATGTGATTGGTTTATCAGGTAACCGTGGCAACCATAACTTGTTATTATGTCCCAGCATCTACTGATAAGAAGAAATATAGAGATTGTTCAATCTGGGCGTTTGTCCATTACAAGTTGATTGACTTAATTAGATATTATGGACAAGGTTTCCACCGGAGCATAAGGGTTCACTGATCACAATGTTGTTTCCATTCTTGTTTTTTGCTAACTTTATCAGGAAGTGGTCAAGGTGTGCTTTTTTTAATTGATTGCTGTACGCTGAAAGCATAAGTGTCAGGCCTGATCTCAAGTAACATCTCAATCTGAGTTTAATCTAATCTAAAATATGGCTTTTTGTCGTTTGGATAATTTCCATTGGAGGGTGGATTCAAAATTAATATCAAAAACAGCAAACATTATTCTTAGTTTATTACAGTACATTTTGAGTTCTCACTTCAGATTTATTTCGAATTCAGACTCAGATTTGAGTAAAATCTCAATGTGAGATGAGATTTCTAGCTGATATGCTGTGGTAGATCGGGGCCGTGTCTGTATACAACAACTACTGATATACTGACACTTTCATATACTGGCATTATTTAAAGGGGGACAAATGTTTCAAAACGCTTCATGTGTCCATTCAGTATGCTGACATATTCGTTTCAACGCCATTTTTCTTGGTATCAAACAGAGCCATTGTATCTAGACCTGGCTCTGATCTCCTGAAGCATCTCAAGCAAAAATCTCATCTCAAATTGAGATTTTGCCCTAATCAGAGTCTGAATTTCTAAAATTAAAATGTGAAGTTAGAGCTCATTAAAATTTACTGGAATAAACAAAGAGTGGCCTATGCTGTTTTGATGCTTATTTTGAGTCTATCCTCCCTTGGAAAGTATCCAAACAACATGTGGTAATATTTGAGATGAGATTTATCTCAAACTTGAGATGTTTCGGGAGATCGGGGCCTAATTGCATAGTTACTATCCTTCGATGGTCAAATGAAATTACCAACCATTACCGGTATGGGCTACTGCATACGTCTGTCATGGATCATAATTATACAGGTTTTAAGAGTAGAAACTAAATTCAATTTCATCCACTCCTAAATGTCTGTACAGTATCCTTGAAATGTAAGATTGCAGACATTGAACTTTGTCAAGAGTGACTGGGTGTAATTTTCACATCTGGAGGAAATGAAAAAAAAATATCTAATTAATCTGGAAGAAAATTGAGGTTTTCATGGAAATTCCATGTTCCCTGTTTTTTATAGTCCTATATATTACACTAGTGTTTAATTTACCAGATGATGCTGTTGTATAAATCAAGACAAATAGTCACTATAAGCTGGTTATAACTCTCATGTTTATTTCTGATTATGATGTTATTTATTACCTTGTTTTACAATAAGAAGTAAGGGATAGTGGGGAGTTCTGTCAAGGCTGTGGTTTGGGTCGGATTCAGTCCAAAGTAAATTTAGTCAACTAATCAAAACCTTAAGTGAGCGATTAGTCAGTTAATCATTATTTAATCAAAAGTATGTAATAATCCAAAACAAGAATTATTCTGGGAAAATTGTTTTAATGATTTTAATGAGAAAATTCATTGCACATTATAAAAGTGGGCGATGAAGATGTTTGATAGGGCATTCCTACTTCATTGTTATTCTGTGTTTGTTTCAATGTCAACATCAATTGTTAGAAAAGCACTTCTGAATTTGTTTTCCATTGTCTGGAATGTGAAATAATCTGCCAGGAACAGTACACCGCTATTTGCCAGGACTGATAGTGTTTACCAAATACAGTTGTCATGACTTGCTGATTTTATTTAATGTGATTGACCAGGACGTTTGCTGCAAAGTTTGCACAAGCTTCAACCACTGGTCTGCCTTTAATGAAACGTCTCTTACATACATGTTCTTGTGAACCAAGCCTAGTTGTGGATAACTTTGGAAATATTTGGTCGGATGATTATTGTCATTGTTGTGGCCCTTTGTGGGAGACAAGCCTTTTTCTGCACCAAATACCCATTCTTGTTATTTTCTATTTACAGGTGTTCAGATTTTTTGGAACATCATTGGTAAGTATCTGTACTTTTCTGTAACAAGAATATTACCATAAATCTATTGTCTAAGGGTCTTTTGTTCTTTGTTTTAAAAGAGTTTCTCCTCAATTTTTAAGTTTTCAATTGTTGTTACGTTTTCTGATGTCAGAAGAATGTAAGATTTTCAAATAAAGTTCCAGAGGGTTTTACCATGTATCTTCAAGACTTGTCTATCTGATAATACATGAAGCTACTTAAGTAAGAAATTAAAATTGTACATAGGTCAGACAAAATTCAGTATAAATCAAAATTTTGAGAACAAATTCTTTTAACACCCTGTAAATGCCATGTTTCACTAGCAATATCTATGTCCTCCATCTTTGCTTTGCTCACGTCTGTCAGTAGGTCGGTAGACCACATGGTTTCTGTTCAATTACTCAAGAACACTTTTCCCAAAAGATCTTCGAACTTTACATGGAGGTTGGTGTCAGCAACAGTAGATGACCCCTATTGACATTTTGTTAAAAGAAAAATATCTATGCTCTATACCCACTTGGGACACTATAGGTGCACCATGGTGTAGGTTTTGAGTAAAGTATGAACATGTTGTTGTTAGAATTTTTTGCAGGTGCCCTATAGGGCTGTAACGGTATACCGCGGTACACGAAAGACCGCGGACTTCAGTCCCACACGGTTCACGGTACAAGAGTTGCAAATTTCGGTTCGGTTCGCTTTTTTATGAGCAAAATAATATTCAAAGAACGAAAATGTCTACAAGCCCTCTGATTATTTAAAATAATCATGCATCATTCGTTTTCATTGTATTAAGATATGCCTCATATTGTCGATATTTATTTTAAATAGTTGAAAGCCACATAATAATTGCTGTTATAGAATCAACAAAGTCATTGTCACTTAAAAAGTGTAGTATTTAAGCTGCTGTTAGAGAATATTGTATCATACCGAAATATACCGAACCGTTAGAAAAATTGACGGTACGTATCATACCGTGAGATGAGCGTACCGTTACAGCCCTAGTGCCCTATAGTAATCACCCTGTCTGTCCGTCCGTCCACATTTTTCATGTTTTTTCTTAATAACTTGCAAACCGTTAAAGGTATCGACTTCAAACTTTAAACATAAGGTCACAGCAACAATACACTATTGTATGCCAAGTTATGTTACTCCAGCTACAATATTGTAAGAATTATGGCCCTTTGTAAAATTACAATTTTCCTCATTTTTCATCTTTTTTTCTACCTTTCTTCAAAACCGTTACAGATATTCAAATGAAACTTGCTATACATATTGACAGTGATAATACGCACATGTGTAGCAAAGGGCAACAACTCTAGCGTTAATTGTATTACAGTCATCAATGGATGAGAGATACATCAATGTGAGATTGAGAACCACGTTACAGAGAATACATGATAACTTGATAGCTGATGTCAACAATACAGAGGCTAGTCTAGAGGATAATGACTCACCAGATCATGCGGTATGATATTGATGGCTAAGAACCAGAAGGTCTTAACTACCACTTACGACCTTATAAGACTCATGCATATTTGACATCTGCTTCACAAGGCGCTTCTTATGAGCCTATTTTCATGAATATCTGAAATTGTCATGTTGACCAAAATGAAGTTTTCCCATAGGTAAAGAGTAAATTACAGACCGTTTTCTCATGTTTTCTCAATATATTGATTTGGTAGTTACGACCTTCTGGTTCTAAGCCAGTGATATATAGTTTGTAATCAGTTTATATGGTACTTATTCGCTGGCTTAGAATGAGAAGGTCGTTACTTCAAAATCAATATTCTTCACTTGTGGTAAAACAAGCCTTTTCAACTTCAGTTTGGTCAACATAACAAGTTTTCGATTTTCATGCAAATATGCTCATAAGAAGCGCCTTACGATGTATATTTCAAATGTGTAATAGTCTTATAAGGTCATAAGTAGTAGTTACGACCTTCTAATTTGTAAGCAGGCGATACGACTTTCTGAATCTCAATCTTAGCCAGCGAATTATGCTCTTATCTTTGATGAGGGGGTATATTGCTTTGTACATGGTTTGTCGGTCGGTCAGTAGACCAAACGCTCAGTAGGTCAAAGGTCACTGTTACCTTTATCATTTCCAACGATAGAGCTGCCATGGGACATACATGTTTTATCGTGAATGTGTTATTGGGGAAAATCCAACTTATAATAATCACTCTAGACACCTCGTTCCTCATGTTATCCATTGCCTCAAAGGTATAAGAGACGAGAAGCCAATTTTCCTGCTATGCTGAGCGTCTAGCAAGGAACGACTGTTACCATTTTTATTTTGTCTGTGGTATGATGGGGTTTGGGATTGAGGAGGTGGTTGACCACATGCAAAGAATACAATCTATAGCATAGCTGCTTTAACACCACTATAAAATTGTATCAATGTACTAGATTTGTAGCCTGGCAATCCAGGTTTGGTTGCTGGTCAAGGCAGACTATACTATTCCGTATCAATTTCCCTCCACATGTGGAGAAGTTGCTGGTTCTTTGTAAAACTGAAAGTTAGTACTAGTTAGGATACAGTCCAGGATTTCAAGTAAGATGAAAATATATCCCCTATATAACTGAAAAATAATAAATAGTGTTAAACCCAAATAAAACAAACAAACAAATAATTGATAGAAATGGGATTATGTGTTTTTGCATCTGTCAGTCCATCAGCCGAGTAAACCATGCCGAGATAGTTGTTGTCCCTCCCATATCTAATAATGACTTCAACTATGACCATGATACTATGTTTATCTTTTTATTTTAGTTTGGAGACAAGATTCCAGCCCCTCATCTGTCCCCTATTGTGAACTGTAACAATCCACAGAGAATGTTTGGGTTACCAGAAAGGATCGTGGCTGCGGAATCACTGTATGTGGTATTGTAAAATCCATTAATTTTCGTAGTAGATTTAATTTCGTGGATTTTGTGGTTCACCTTTAACCATGAAATCAAATTCCATCGAACACTAATTTTGACCCTTGTATTTATTAGCTTATATGAAAAATCCACAAATTCAGGTCTGATCGAAATGTTCTTTTTTACCAAAGCCACGAAATTTTGTCCCATCCAAGTAAATGATTTTACATTATTATATGACTTGTGTTAGTCCCATCGGAGGGGATCAAAGTTTGATCAGTTTGCAAAATTCTGAATCCTGACATAACTCACTCTTCTAATCTTTTTTTGTTCCGTCAAAAATAGTGGTTACTAAGGATACAAAGGATTTCATTTCGATGGGACATAATTTTGTGGTTTTGGTGAAAATGACCATTTCATCGGGACTTAATTTTAAGGAAAAGTTATCCACATTTCCTGTATAAATTATTAACATGTTGGGGATGTATTTTTGTGATTCAAATTAAATCCCCCACAATAATTAATGCTTTTACAGTACTTCCATTTAACAAGATCTTTGTATTACTCAAATATTTCCAGTGCTAGGTTGATTATTTATGAAATTTACATAGAAATTAAGGTTGGGATGACACATGTTAATTTATGTTTTACCTTGAACAAAACTTTGGTTTCCGTAGCAACTGTAAAATTGATAAGAATTTTGAAGGGTCATTGCTTCATACTGGAAGGGGACATCTTACCTTCATACAATAATGTCTATTTATATAGCAGTTAGGCTACTATAGATACCTCATTAATAAGCCCTCAGAAATTCTACATTGGAAATATCGCATAATTATGTTTGCATAATCAAATGGATTTGCTTGTTAACATTTAACAAAAACCTTAGACAAACACTTGGCTAGGGTGTTCTCGACACCGGTGTCTGGCCCATTTGTTCAACTTTGTGTTCTTTACTTTGACAAGGTCTGTCTGGAAAATGTCTTTAAATGAGGGTTTGATCTTGTTGTATGGAATCTTCCTACTCACTCGATTAATGTAATAAATCTACTATATGTATAATATATCCATTCTGTTCATGTTCATTTACTGACGTGATATTTAAACCTTGCAAAAATAGATAAAAGATCTACTAAATCATGTAGAGTACATGTATATTGACGGGTAACCAGTGTCATACTGATCCTCAGTATTCTGTTTCTCTGTATGAATAGAAATATGCCTTTGAACAAGTATACACTCTTCATGTTATCTGATATTTTGATATTAGATGTTTTTTTAGTGTAGCAAGGCCGTCTGAATTTTGGCTACAATGCCAAGACAAACTTGGTTTCACTTTGAAAAAGAAAAGAGCTGTAAATATTTTATTTCTATACTAATTTATATGGAATATAAGCCACGCTAAGGGGAAATATGTTAGCTTTCAACAAAATGCAGGATCCCTATCAGCTGTACGGCCGTTTTGTCTAACACCCTGTGTAACCTTGGGGAAAAACAGCTTGCAACTGTAGCCTGACACTCAAAAGGTTTCACAGGTTGTTTGCGTAAATGGCACAGTAACTGATAGAGATAATGTATGTTGCAGAAAGCTTACATCTTTCCCCTTAGCGTGGCGTATAGCTCATAACAATTGGTGAAGATATAACATACTTAAAGGCATTTAGTTTTCAAAGTGAAGCTAACTTATTCTTGGCTTTGTTGCCAAATGTTATGTAGTAATGCTACACTGTTTTTTGCTATGTCTGGAAATGCATTCATGTATGTTGTTGTTCATTATATGAGGATGCCATCTTTTTTTGCTATGTCTGGAAATGCATTCATGTATGTTGTTGTTCATTATATGAGGAAGCCATCTTGGCAAAATGTCAAGTGAAAATAAATGAAAACCTCGACTCGTCGAGGAATGATCCAAAATAATGCGGACTTTTGCTTTTGCTTCCAACATCATTGTAATTTCATTTATTGCATACGATAATATGAAAATATTTCACATTGACACAATATAGCAAGCATGCTGCATGTTTTTGTAACCATAGTAATTATATGCAGTGCACAAAATTTGTGCGACTTTTCTCAAGTTACATATGCACTTATATAACATGAAATGCAAGTAAGAAATGGGCTAAACTTAACCACCGTACTGTGGTATATGCAGGTAACATCTTGTTGAAATTTGATGTCATTGGAACTGTGCGTTTTCAACATACGAGGGTCAGTCAAGAAAAACTGAGAGTTGTTAAATTAAGCCTTCTAAATGTATATACAATTATATTTTCTATCAACTATCGTTAACTATTATCCATTGCGGATATGCTGATGAATTCCGTGATCAAAATATAGGCTTATAAATAAAGTTGCCAAGCAACCAAGGAACATCACTAAAGGGTATGCGTTCGCGTCAGTGACTGGGATACTGATTTTGCTGTCAATTCGAACGTTTATTTCAACTTTATATAGCGTAATTTAGTACAACTAACATGTGTATATTGTAGAATCGTGTATACCAAGTATTAATGGGCGTTTGTTACAGAATGGTCACTCATGCTGTATTGTTTAGTTGCCTAGCAACAATTTTACCCGTATTTTATCGATTTTCTCGACATGTGTTCTTTGCGTTGCCATAGTATTCTAAAACTAATCAATGAATTCACAATTTCTGCTCAGGATGATTATGAATGTATCTAATGGAGGCCAGTGACCGTAATAGAAATAAAAAATATAACTTCGCTTTTAAAAAACATCATGCGTTCTTTTGGGTGGGGTAAAATTGTGGTCTCAATACCTACAAATAAAGTGACAATTGATACTTCCATCAAGTGTAGTTTCTATATTGGAGGAACAAATCAACTGTTATCAAGTATATCTGATAGATTAATGTATTACAAAATAAAAAATAAGTTTGAAAATGTTCGATATAACTTTATGTTTCCATAGCAACGCACAATTGTGTTCTACAGACAGCGCGAACGCATGCCTTCGAGTTGTCTTCTTTGGTTGCTTGGCAACAAGAATCAAATGTTCATACACAAAATTGGTATTCGCCATAACATCGATGAGATTCCATACTTCACTATAATGTATAGACAATATACGAGCATTTATGCGTCTGATCATTATTTACCAACTCTCAGTTTTTCTTGACTGACCCTCGTACATGAACACTTTATTTTTGCGCGGTAAAACCTGTGTAACGACGTTAAAATGACGACGTCAAACCGGCATGAAATAGTTTTAATGGTAATGATCTACCCTGATCTCGAACAAATGCAAACAAAGGCGGTTAAAACGCTTGAGTAGACTTATAGAATATGTCCTAGGGGCTGTGCTGTTATTTTTCTTTGGCATCGTAATATGTGGACAGCGTACGTCAGGAGAGCGCAATCATCTCAGACGAAATAGAAAATACGGCTCGACAACAGGGACGTAATCCGTGATACGTTGGGGCTGGCTGATGCTTGCCTATTAGGAAATTAGCTAGTTGCTATATGGAGCCGTACAAGGAGAAAATCTTGCTCAAGTTCAGATCAAATGTTTTCTTAAATATTACAATAATAATTAACATCATTATATGACATTTTAGATCAAAATGAGTTTGCTCAAAACAGCAACAGTGACTGGCATTGATACACGATGCCATAAACCAATGTTGATGTGCGCTGGGTGGCCGATAGTGACCATTTTCTATTGCATGTAATTTTTCACTGAATAATTATTTTCCGTGATTCTTGTTCAGGACTATGCCGGCTATATTCCAATTAATGTTGATATAAGTTTGTAAATGATAAATTGACACATACGAAAGTTGTAGCAAAAGTCCACGTTATTTTGGATCATCCCTCGTATTTAAAGTTTCTTCCTAAGTTTTGTGGTTTTGTTTGTCATCAGCTACATTTTGCATTGAAGCACCTGTTCAGTATTATGTTTACAGTTCTGTAATTGATACTTGTGTTACATGTGTGTTTTCTGTATGAACAGAAATATGCCTTTGAACAAGTATGCTGTCATCATGTTACCTGAGAATTAATAGCAGATGTGTTTTATGCTGTATCCAGTAAAAGCAATAACCCCATACATTTTCATTGAATTACCTCTAATTAGTTGTAGATTTTGTTTATAGTACAGTCATTGATACATGTGTATGTTTTAAGCGTGTTCCTTGGTGAGCAGATGGATTTCCTACAGCCATACCTTGAATCAATCATTCCTCAGAATAAGAAAGCATTCCTTACACAATTTTATTCTCAAGTAAGTCGACTACTCTTCTGTTTTTCCTGGCCCCGATCTCACGAAGCATCTCAAGCAGAAATCTCATCTCAAATTGAGATATTGCCCAAATCAGTGACTGATTTCTAATAAACCTGAAGTTAGAACTTAATAAAAAAAATTACTAAAATAAACAAAGAATAGCATTTACTGTTTTGATGCTAAGTTTGAGTCCATCCTCCCTTGAAAATGATCCAAACAGCATGTGGTAATATTAGAGATGAGATTTATCTCAAAATTGAGTTGTTTCCGGAGATCGGACCCTGCTTCAACTTTCCCCCGCATTCATGTCTGTACATTATATTTCTACATTTGTAGAGCGGATACCCCTATTTCCAAGGTGTCTGATGAAAACAGTACTTAGTGTAGCCTACAAGCCACGCACTGGTCAGAAACCCAGTCAAAACTGTTTAGACAAATGTTGCAAACTGTAGCAGACAATTAACATAAGCTGTGATGAATATTTGTGTTGCTAGAGGTTTAGCATGTAACCTACTCTAAAAACAACAGAAAATGTACTCTTTTCTAGCAGGAAAACTTAATTCAAACCAATGATTTTGTTTATTCACTTTTTTCGCTACTTCTTGATGAATTTGTGAGATATAAGTTGTAGTGCACTAATTTACATGTATATTTCGTGTTTATATCACACACAACTGTTTATATCCAATACCGCAGAAATAGGGGTACCGCGGAAATATGAGGCGTGGCTATACTGATATGCTGTTTCTATGATTATAAGCCCTTTGAAAACGAGACATATTATGTGAACACCCTTGAGCAAACAGCCTTTAGTAACTTGTCACCTAGTTTTCATTAATTTTGATCGTCTTCATACTCAGTGACCATATTTACGGGCACACTTCTTGGTCTAGTTAGATTATGAGTCCAATTAGCCCATGCCTTCTTGTATTTGATTATGACTCTTGAATAACTGAAAAATTGAAAAAGAGGCCAATTTGGATTGTTTAAGTGCATTCACTATGTCCCCGAGATAACATATTTTGTATAATTTTGACTCTTGTTTAAACCGTGTCTATGCATATTTTTGACCATATCAACAGTTAACTCAGTAACAGTTACTGTCAAATGTAAACTTTATTTTTTCAGACTGTAAATATGGCGGTAGAATTAAGGAAGCCTATATACTGGACGGTATCATCTAATGTGATAAACTATGATGTTGTATTACAACATATGGCAGCAGTAAAATGGGATGTGAAGGAGATTATGTCCATGCATAATTCATATGTGGACGTATTAATGCAGGTACGACTGTACTGTCATGGTTTCATCTATACATAGTCGGGCCCGGGCCACACGCTGATTATAAATGTGTTCTTATACTCAAAATTCATACTTGTAAAACAGCTTTTTTTTAAAATTTGCATCAAAAGCAACACCAACTTTAAGCAATTTATCTAATAAAGAACCCCCATTTAATAAGTTGGATCTGACAGTCATTAGGTAGCAGTCAGTGTAGTTTTTAAGGTTTTATTAGCGCTACCATTTGACAAATAAGTACAGTTATTGTACTGCCCCAGCAAAGTGCGTGCCATAATTGAGCTTGGCACTCGTTATTTGCCACTCTTGTTAGTGATATGTGTACATGATCTAGCTCCTCTCTTATAACAAAGTTACATAAATACATTTAAGTAGAACAGAGTAAAGGATTAATAAAGTATGTAATTTTATCATTTCAGCAATTTTCAGGTTTTAATTCTCACTTAAATGAACTATGTCGTCACATGCCTGTTCCCCGAGCAACGTACGACCATGTATGGGACCAAATTTTACGAAAGGCAGGAAGAACATTTGTAGAAGGGTATGCTAATGCCAAGAAATGTAGTATAGAAGGCCGAGCCTTAATGCAATTGGATTTTCAGCAATATTTGAAAAACGTGGAGAAACTTATTGATCTTAGGTAGGTGTAATCTCAAGGTCACTTTAATTTAATTCCAAGGTCACAGCCTGACTTACGTGCTTCACTACACTACTCTCCTGTGTAAATCTACCTTTGAATTATACAGGACCCGTCATGAGTTGTCTTCGGAGATCAACTTTTCTTAAATTAGTCTGGAACTCATGAAAATGCAAAGTACAAAGAGAGCCGTTGACTAGTTTAATAATTTGTTTTCATGACAAAACTAAGAAATGTTTATCTTAAAGATTATATGTGGCATATTCTTTTTATAATATAAAGTTAACCTGGGGACATTATGTTTTCATGCTGAAAAGCTGATGATGTCACACATTTGTTATCACACACATTGAAGAGCATTGTTCCGTCATTTGTTCTCATATACCCTCAAGGACTATAGACTATGCCTTGCCATCAGGAATTAATTCAAGAATGATTTATATATGTTGCAGAACTTTTTATGCCCTGGCATCCACTGATGCAGGAGGCATGAAGTGATTGTCCTGTCTGTTCGTTCGTCCATTACAAAATGTTGAAACTAAAATATTTTTGAAGTCCATCAATGCATTGCTTTCAAACTTGGCAAACTTGTTAACCATCATAAACACATTACATTATCAAATCTGTGTAACACTATCAAACATTTCAGCAGAATTATGGCCCCTGAATGACTCAGCTAATTATATGGACAAAGCTTCCAAGTTCCACTGGAGCATCAGTGTTTACTGAAGGCAGTCTCGTTTCTGTATTATAGTACATATATAGGATCCATCATGAGTTGTCTTTGGAGATCAACTTTCTTAAACAAGTCTAGAAAAGACAAGTTATTTTAGCGAGCCTTTTGGCAAGCTTATAATTTGTTTTCGTGACAAGTTTAAGAAATGTTGATCTCAAAGACATCGAATGACGGATTCTTTTCATCACATTACCATAGTACTGAGTCAGAAATAACGCAATTTAAGCAGGCAATATTATGTTTTCGTAGATTTTGTTATCACATGTGTTGGAGAACATTGTCCCATCATATGTTATCACATCGAAATATCAAATTATTTATGTGTTTAAAGAATATTGCAGTCTCTGATGTTCGTATATTTCAGACCCATTCCAGACAGAGAATATGTTGAAGGTTACATCAAGGCATATTACTTTCCAGAAAATCAACTTGAGGCTTGGTTACCGGAACATCGGGTAGGTGACATATTTAGTGGTTTTTTTTTAAAATGATGTATTTACCCCCCTTCTTATCTAATCATTTACCAATTTTCATTGTGTGTAAAATACCAACATACCAACAAACAGTTTCATATATATGCTAGTATTGGTATGTTCTGCATAAATGCAAGATTGCCTGCATCATGAGTGAGTCACATGCTTTGGTCATTATGACTCCATAATATTGCGGGGTAGACACAATTTTGATTTTGTGCTGAATGGCCGGATGGATGACACAAAGTTTGTCCATGCTTGTTCTCCTTAACCACTGGTCCAATTTCAATGAAACTTCACATGCATTGTTGATACTCAGCCTAGTTGTGCATATTGTCATGAAGTTAATGTTGGGTGAATATTGCTTGTTCTCCTTAACAATTGGTCCAATTTCAATGAAATTTCGTATGAATGCTTGGTATTTAGCATAGTTGTGCATATTGTTATTTACTTTGGGTTGGATTGCCTATTTAACCTCCTGATTCTGATTGATTGTACCATATTGCATATTTTATTTTATAGGAGTACTCCATCAAGCAATTGTTGGCCTTAGTGAATGCTGTGGATCATTTAAATAGAAAAGCAAGACAAAGATTGGTCAATATGGTCGAAGAAATGGACAAAAATAGTCGTAGATAGTTGTAACAGAAAATATCTTATTGATAGAACTATATTTATTATTTTCTGAACAAGAATCCAATGCATGAGAGTGTGTCATACTGCTATTTTGTACAACACACCCTAATGCATTGGATTCATGGTACAATATGTATCATGAACTCAACTATTTAAATGCAAAGTTTTAAGTAGTTTGAACATACAATAAATATTATAGAGCACTTTTCCTGGAACTTTTGAAACGCCCTTCATACATGGATTAATTAAAGGTTCTTACCGTGAATGTATCGGTTACCTGATTAAAGTAAATAGTTCCTTTAGCAATTAGGGCTGTAACGGTACGCTCACCTCACGATATGATACGTACAGCCAATTTTTCTAACGGTTCGGTATATTTCGGTATGATACAATATTCTCTAACAGCAGCTTAAATACTACACTTTTTAAGTGACAATGACTTTGTTGATTCTATAACAGCAATTATTATGTGGCTTTCAACTATTTAAAATAAATATCGACAATATGAGGCATATCTTAATACAATGAAAACGAATGATGCGTGATAATTAAACATAATCAGACGGCTTTCAGACATTTTCATCCTCTGAACATTATTTTGCTCATAAAAAAGCTTATACCGAATTGTACCGAAATTTGCAACTCTTGTACCGTGAACCGTGTGGGACTGAAGTCCGCGGTCTTTTGTGTACTGCGGTATATCGTTACAGCCCTATTAGCAATGTAATATGTATTAAGTACTTGACTCAAAACCAACCTTGTAAACTTCAACTTCAGTTCATGGTGTGAATACAGTACAATCTCTGAAGTGCACCCCCATTTGAAGCTGCAAATATTGGCCATTGTGTAGAAATTGTTGGTCTTCTTAGACTGAATATCAGCTTAGGGAAAGTTTGAAGGTGATGTCATAGAGATTGTTGCTCTACAGAGGGCCACTCTGGGGGGTTTGCACTGTATTGGAAATCACTGAAAAAAGTGTTTATTAATTGATTGTTATTTTTATGTTACTCAAGGTTTGTTTAATGAGTATATTGACTAGCAGACAAGGGGTATAACTAGGGTATTTGTTTAGATAACTGATGCTTTTATACTGTTTTTCGAAGCTTTTATTAGCTCTCCAACTTTTATATGGTGGTACCATTCATTTTTCTCTGTTTTTTTTGACAATATCAAAGAATACATTATAAGTCTATTGTTTATGAATATTTATTGATAGGTTAGTTGTATAGATCTATTTATTGTGCATGTGTTTTATGCCCCGGCATCTACTGATGCAGGAGGCATAAAGTGATTGTCCTGTCCATTCGTTCGTCCATTCGTTCGGGTCTCTGTCCCTTGATTTCTGTTTGTTAACTTTAGTTTGGAATGAAATACCATGATGAAAGTTGCTGTATAGGTAGCTTATGTGAAAAGGCCCCCTGCAATTCAAAGTGGGACCTTTGGGGTCAAGGTCACTGTTACTAATAATAGAAATTATGGACAAGGCTTCCAACGGGAATAATCGTTACCAAACGCAGTCTTGATTTGCTATCATGTACAACTATCAGAAATTTTGTCTGATGGGGGAAACATGTACAAAATGTACCAAGTAAGACCAATAGATGTGAATTTGTGGATATTTTCCAATTTGCAATGTCCTGTTTTGTTTAAACAACTGCCAAAAAGTGATTGTCAAAAGTTGTACTAAAGTAAAACTCCTGTATCAAAGGGAATGAACTCTTGTAGCAAAGGGAGTGAACTCTTGTAGCAAAGGGAGTTAACTCTTGTAGCAAGGGGAGTGAACTCTTGTGGAAAAAGGAGTGAGCTCTTGTAGCAAAGGGAGTGAACTCTAGTAGCAAAGGGAGTGGTTACTCATGTAGCCAAGGGAGTGAACTCATGTAGCAAAGGGAGTGAACTCTTAGCAAAGGGAGTGAACTCTTGTATCAAAGGGAGTGAACTCTTGTAGCAAAAGAGAGTGAACACTTAGCAAAGGGAGTGAACTCTTGTATCAAAGGGAGTGAACTCTTGTAGCAAAAGGAATGAACTCTTGTAGCAAAGGGAGTGAACTCTTGTAGCAAAAGGAATGAACTCTTGTAGCAAAGGGAGTGAACTCTTGTAGCAAAGGGAGTGAACTCTTGTAGCAAAGGGAGTGAACTCTTGTAGCAAAGGGAGTGAACTCTTGTAGCAAAGAGAGTGAACTCTTGTATCAAAGGGAGTGAACTCTTGTAGCAAAAGGAGTAAACTCTTGTAGCAAAGGGAGTGAACTCTTGTAGCAAAGAGAGTGAACTCTTGTAGCAAAGGGAGTGAACTCTTGTAGCAAAGGGGGTGAACTCTTAGAAAAGGGAGTGAACTTTTGTAGCAAAGGGAGTGTGAACTCGTGTAGCAAAGGGAGTGAACTCTTGTAGCAAAGGGGGTGAACTCTTAGAAAAGGGAGTGAACTTTTGTAGCAAAGGGAGTGAACTCTTGTAGCAAAGGGAGTGAACTCTTGTAGCAAAGGGGGTGAACTCTTGTAGCAAAGGGAGTGAACTCTTGTAGCAAAGGGGGTGAACTCTTAGAAAAGGGAGTGAACTTTTGTAGCAAAAGGAGTGAACTCTTGTAGAAAAGGGAGTGAACACTTATTACAACGGGCATAAACCCTTCTCTGTCAAGAGAAGTTTTTAAACTAATATATCAAAGGGAGTAAACTCTTATAAAAAGGGCTTAAACTCTCCCCTGTCAAGGGAAATTAACTCTTATATCATACACTGTTATGAAAAATCCATATTTAATTTGTTGTTGTTTCTGTTACTTTTCTGATATTATGTAATGTTTACATTTGTTTTAATGAGCTACAAGTGTGAAAATTTGTGCAATATGTTAAAAAATAATTTCATGAAAATGATGTATGGATGATACCAATTGAAGTCAAGAATATTTCAGAAGTTTTCTATTTATCGCTGGATGATATTACATTATGCCTTACCTCTAGTGATAGTTAAGAATAACTGCATTTCCCAGAGTAACAATATCAAGTGACTCAGGGCTTCAAATCCAAGACAAAATTTGCTTCACTTTGAAAAAACAACGATGTCTCAAATTATGTATGCCATACTAAGGGGATAATCATTAACTTGCTGCAAGATAAAGTATTTCCTATCTGTAGCTGGGCCATTATTGCAAACAACCTGTTACACCATTAGAGTGTCAGACTACACTTTCAAGCTGTCTTTTCAAAGGTTTCACAAGATGCTAGACAAAACAGCCCAGCTGCTGATAGGGATCCTTGATTCTGTTGAAAGCTTATATACCTTCCCTTGGACTGGTGTACTGGTATGTTTCTTAGATTTCAGTTAAGAAATCAAATACTGATGGCCATTTTTCTCTTCCAATGTTGACTAATTATGTCTTGGATTTGTAGCTTTTAGTGTTGCCAAAGTCATTTAGTATTGCTACACTGTATAAGAGGCATAAATTAAGGCAAACCTTTCTGAAAACTCAAAAGGATTCTGCGAAGTTTGGTATGCTCTTGTATTATCAATGAATTGCAGGTTACAGAAAATATTTCTCACCAATGCAAAGATAACAGTAACATTTGTTATTACTTAGAATCAGTTTTATTATCAATGTTAGATCTGTGAGTATAGTGCCAAGTGCCGAGCATAGTCTTTATTTGTCAGTCAGCTTTCTACTGAAATATGTCAAACAGTTGAGTGCCTCCACCAGAATCTGACCCCCGGTTGCTGGATTAGACAGCAAGCACACTAACCACTGAACTACAGAGGCACATATCTGCTGCTTGTACATCTAGATTATATTCATGGATTTGTTTTAGAACTAAAAAAGTGTGTTTTGACACAAAAAGTCATAGTTTTATGTAAATTTTCAACCAAAATTAACATGTTGGTAACTATTCATTTCGCAAATTTGAAGCCTTAATTTAGTATTGAGTTTAAGTTTTAAAATATTGTGATTAACACAGCTTGGATGGTATTCAATATTGATCTTACTTGATTTATGGATATGGACAACCAATCAGATCACACCATGTTAAATTTTTCGTCAGTAATATGTGATATGATTGGCTTTCCTTATTCTCTAATTAACTAACATCAATCAAATACCACATCAGGGCTTCAGCCTTGTTATTGCTTAAATCTTAAAGAATGAAGATTATATTTTGTTACAATAACTACTTTAGAGTTACTGAATGTCACAATAAACATTTACAGGACATGTTGTTATGTAACTCTCAGTCATGCATCATTCTATGCTAGATCTATACATAATTTTATGTTTCATATATAGGTTGTTTTGATGAAATATATATTAAACTAATTATTAAAATATGATAAAAGAGGTCTAGTAGTTGTATTGTTATCCTATTGTTCATATAATGTTCTCTAAGTTTGCTGAATGTCCTCTCTAATTGGAGAAAAAAAGGATCAAGGAAAAAAACTCATTAGCTCGACTTTTATGAAGAAAAACAGTTGAGCTATTGTCGTGAAAGGATTGTATGTGTGCGGTTGGTTAAGTTTATTGTCAGAGTCATTTATTCAAAGACTATCAAAAGTTTCCTCTTGAAACTTAGCATAATTATTCACCATCACAAGAGGAGTCCATACCGACAGGACTGAAAACCCTGTTATCTATGTTTATTGAGTTATCTTCCCTTTTTACTATCAAAAACGAGAAAGCCGAGCATCCAGCGATTGTAAGTGGTGCTCTTGTTTTACTATACATGTAGATGTCTCAGATTTGACATGATTTGTGTGCAGTCTGGTGAAAGCATTTCTTGCCAATGCTCTATACTGTAATAATGATGGTATTGATTGATGAGCAATCTATGGAATACACCTACCTTTCTTTAAATAAGAATGTATTACATTTGCTAATGGCTTCCCTTTTCCGATCACATATTGCATCCTGTAAATTCCTGTAATGCCTAGCACTTTGTTATTTTAAGTTAACAGACCAAGGTCTACAGTGTTGGAACAGAAATAAACTGGTCTCCAATCTATGTGTGTCCATACAACCCATGAGTAGATGTCATAACCTGTCGGACTTCAACCATCCAACACATGAGTCGATGTCATTACATGCTAGACTTCAACAACACAACACATGAATGTATGTCATAACCTGCCAGACTTCAACAACACATGAATGTATGTCATAACCTGCCAGACTTCCACAACACATGAATGTATGTCATAACCTGCCAGACTTCAACAACACATGAATGTATGTCATAACCTGCCAGACTTCAACAACACAACACATGAATGTATGTCATAACCTGCCAGACTAACAACACAACACATGAATGTATGTCATAACCTGCCAGACTTCAACAACACAACACATGAATGTATGTCATAACCTGCCAGACTTCAACAACACATGAGTGTATGTCATAACCTGCCAGACTTCAACAACACAACACATGAATGTATGTCATAACCTGCCAGACTTCAACAACACAACACATGAATGTATGTCATAACCTGCCAGACTTCAACAACACATGAGTGTATGTCATAACATGCCAGACTTCAACAACACAACACATGAATGTATGTCATAACCTGCCAGACTTCAACAACACATGAGTGTATGTCATAACATGCCAGACTTCAACAACACAACACATGAATGTATGTCATAACCTGCCAGACTTCAACAACACAACACATGAATGTATGTCATAACCTGCCAGACTTCAACAACACATGAGTGTATGTCATAACATGCCAGACTTCAACAACACAACACATGAATGTATGTCATAACCTGCCAGACTTCAACAACACAACACATGAATGTATGTCATAACCTGCCAGACTTCAACAACACAACACATGAATGTATGTCATAACCTGCCAGACTTCAACAACACAACACATGAATGTATGTCATACCATGCCAGACTTCAACTATACAACCCATGAGTGGATGTCATAACATGCCAGACTTCAACAACACAACACATGAATGTATGTCATAACCTGCCAGACTTCAACAACACAACACATGAGTGTATGTCATAACATGCCAGACTTCAACAACACAACACATGAGTGTATGTCATAACATGCCAGACTTCAACAACACAACACATGAGTGTATGTCATAACATGCCAGACTTCAACAACACAACACATGAGTGTATGTCATAACATGCCAGACTTCAACAACACAACACATGAGTGTATGTCATAACATGCCAGACTTCAACAACACAACACATGAATGTATGTCATAACATGCCAGACTTCAACAACACAACACATGAGTGTATGTCATAACCTGCCAGACTTCAACAACACAACACATGAGTGTATGTCATAACATGCCAGACTTCAACAACACAACACATGAATGTATGTCATAACATGCCAGACTTCAACCATCCAACCCATGAGTGGATGTCATATCATGCTTGGCTTCAACCATCCAACACATGAGCGAATGGCATTACCTGCCAGACTTCAACCATCCAACACATGAGTGGATGTCATTACCTGCCAGACTTCAACCATCCAACACATGAGCGAATGTCATTACCTGCCAGACTTCAACCATCCAACACATGAGTGGATGTCATATCATGCCAGACTTCAACCTTCTAACACATGAGTGGATGTCATATCATGCCAGACTTCAACCTTCTAACACATGAGTGGATGTCATATCATGCCAGACTTCAACCATCCAATTCATGAGTGGATGTCATATCATGCCAGACTTCAACCATCCAACACATGAGTGGATGTCATATCATGCCAGACTTCAACCATCCAACACATGAGCGAATGTCATTACCTGCCAGACTTCAACCATCCAACACATGAGTGGATGTCATATCATGCTAGACTCCAACCCTCCAACACATGAGTGGATGTCATACCATGCTAGACTTCAACCATCCAACACGTTGAAGCCTAGCATGATATGACATCCACTCTCAGAACATATGTATACACTGTCCTGGGCATAAAATACACGCGAACAAACATTTTAAACTTTATTTATACAGGTTGTTGCAGAAGTTTATCCACATTTATAATAAGAATAATAGGAGGAAGATCTGTACAGTATGTACCACGGCGTTATGTTTTAAAAATCACGCTAATGATGTAGGAAACTGAGAACAGATATTTTATCACGAATTTCAATTTTGTGAACAACTCTGGTTTGATGCTGTCATGGCTGTTCATAAGAAACTCTGATAAATCGCACACTCGTGCAAATCTAAGTGCACGTACACCAGTCTGATACACAGGTAACAGTATCGTTGAAAAAGAAATTTAAAAAAAAAAATTGAATTTTTTTTTTTTTTCATTTTTTTTTTTTTAAATTTCTTTTTCAACGATACTGTTACCTGTGGTCTGATATGAACAGCTTTATACGATGTATTGTTCACGGTATGAATCATGTTACATGACTTTTGAGGTCCGTCTGAGCGTTACAAGGGTTTTGAGTTCCGTCAGAGCAATCGCAAGGTTTCAGACATGTTACAAATTCCGTCAGGGAAAACATCTGGTTATTTTAGTACCAGAAGGCTCGTTGCGGAGTATGGCATGATCGTAGAGATTGTGGTTTTGGTACCGTAGTTATAATCTCCAATTGTCATTTCTACTAAACCCAGAAGAAAGCAATATTATACTTACTTCCAGAACGTTTTACCGACGATATGTTGGAGTCAAGTGTTTACTTTTCTCTTTAACGGAATTTATAACCCGCGGGAAATGCCAACATTGCTCTGACGGAACTCAAAACCCTTGTAACGCTCTGACGGAACTCAAACGTTATGTAACAGGATTCATACCGTGGTGTTACGAGGATGTTATTGTAGAGATGTTAAAGAAAAAGATCACGAGCAGATACACGGTATGAATCCTGTTCCATGATTTTTGAGTTCCGTCAGAGCGTTACAAGGGTTTTGAGTTCCGTCAGAGCAATCGCAAGGTTTCAGACCTGTTACAAATTCCGTGAAAGAGAAAAATAAACACTTCGCTCCAAATATCGTCGGTAAAACGTTCTGGAAGTAACTATAATATTGATTTCTTCTGGTTATAGTAGAAATGACAATTGGAGATTATAATTACGGTACCATGACCACAATCGCACTCCATAATCACGAATGAAAAGCATTATATGACAAAATTTTGACACTTTGGAAGATTGTTTATTGTTATTGTTAATATCTTTCAAAACAACCTGAAAAATTGAACACTGCACACTACAACTATGTTGCTTAGTATCGCAACAAGTTGGATGCATTCAGACGGTGAAATACATGTATTTAGCCGAAAGTTGATGTGTTGTTACAAATTCCGATACATGAACATTTTTATTGATACAAATTCCGTTTGGACGTGATACAAATTCCGAACAGTAGTCTTCTCTACGAATTGTACTTTAGTGTTGTTAACTTGCGTCATTTGAGGAACTAATAAGGAAAACTCATGTTTTGAGAGATAGTTTGTTATTATCGGCATAATTTGAAGTAAATATAAATATAAGCACATTTTTGTAACTTATAAATCCATGAATTTGTTATATTACTCTGTTCCCTTTTTCTCACTGTAACTGCGCTTAACAATTAAGCGCTTTCAACATTGCTAGTAGGAAATTAAACTTCAGAAAGTAGGCCTAGATCTACATGTTTTCGCTCGTGTTTTCGACATTCTTCCATTGGTTTAAAAACTATCGGTCTAACACGTACGTGGGTGAATCAAAAAGTTCGTAGAAAAATATCATAACTCACAAACCACAGTTTCAAATATTTTTAAATTTTAGTACAACGTGATCATAAGTATAACAAAACTATTTGTCAAATTTCATTGAATTAGTCAAAACTAAATTATTTTCACACCGAATCGCGCACATACTGTATCAGTATACCGGAGCACGTCAGCGTCATTTGATGAACGACGTCAAACTTACACCAAGATTATCAATACTTACGTTAACATTTTGACTCATTTTCGCTTGTAGAAGTGGCTAATATGTAGGTATTTTTGGACTATCATCGTGAACATAGTTTCCGCATTTTCAATTGTTCGTTTAATATAGTGTGCGCTGTGTCCATAAGATTATTCTAAGTGTTTTGCTATATCCGTTATTATATAGCGCTGGTCCTCTTCGACGACGCTGCGAACCAACGTCACCAAAATCGGGTGTACTTTATTCGGGTTTCAACCTCTAGTATCCTACACATTAGCACTAATTCCACTTATAAATCGATGTCTATTTATTTCAGCATATATACCTTCACGTTTTAAACAATGTATTGTATCTGATACCGTACGTATATTCCAGTTTCACGCAGATTTTGATAGCAGCCCGTGATTCCGTAAAGCCCGATAGACCCGTTTTAAGCCGATGTTTCTATATAGTACGAGATGACGTCTGAAATTTTAATAGACTTTATACATGATATCAGGCAATCAGGCATAACATTTTAACGATTTTTGAAGGTCCTACAGTCGAGATATTTTAGGAAATTTATTAAAATGTGTTTCAAATTATCCGTGTGCTCCGGTATACGTTATCGCCCTTGTTTAAGATATAAATATTTTTGAAACGGTTATCATCAGGTCGCTATAAATCTGTGTATGTAAAGAAAATACCCATGCATGCATACAGCATAAATATGAAGACAATAAAAAAGTTATGACAAAATTCTACGAACTTTTTTATTCACCCACGCAGGTTTCTTGTGGAAAGGTATGCCTAAGGTAATGCTAGATGGGAGAATAACCCACCGTATATACATGTATGGTCCATGTTAAACTCTGATAGTGACCTATCTTTTCACTTTAAAAAACGATAATCTTACAAACAACTGCCTAATAATTGGTATGACCAGAATGAAAGTGAATTCCATGTAACACAACACAGTGCCAGTAAAATTCAAAATGGGTATAGATAAGAACAAACATAACATTTTGTTCCTAAGAATAAATTATGGATGTTAACTCGTGAATATAAACTTAGTGATAGGGCACGAAGTTGATATTTTTAAACTTTTTTTGCATGCAAGAAAATTGAGTATGGAATGACATATTTCTAAAATATATGGGTTTACAATAATATACAATAGTTCAAATGCATCTGTTAGATAAAAGACACACGGGTCACCTTAATTTTAGTGCAATTCCCAATATATCTAGTAATAATTCATTATCGCAAATATGCAATTAAGCATTCATGTAGCACCACCCAGCATCTTTCTTTGATATAAAGTTTTTGGTAAGGGAAGAAAACTACGACAAACAATAACGTTATTTGTATCTGTAAGGTTGCACCTCTAAACGAGGATAACATTTCCGATCAACAAAGATTCTATATTTTTGTTTCAGCTAAAATTTAATGTTATGATAGTACCCAATATCTTATAGTTTGGTCTTTGAAAATTTGAAAGACATTGAATGTGAGGTTTCAAATGTCCAGTATAATTGAAGGAACAATTCATAATTATTTTACATATACACAGCATTGTTTTTTTGTTGTCGGTAATTAAGTTGTTCTCAATAGTCAATTATAACGCTATTGTTTGCGTGTGAGCAAATATTTCATTAATTTTGTACTATGTTTACCTTAAAAGTCTTAAATCTGATCACGGTTTATGCCAAGTCGGTATTGCTCTGTATTTCGAACGAATTATCACAGCATTGTCTTGTGTAATTATGTATGAGTACAGTACACATATTCAAAGTTTGTGAGATCGTAATAATCCGTAGATTAATTTTGTTAATTATTATTTGATACATATGTTGAGTTTATACGAGTTTATATCAATTTAAATGCTCAGAATTATTGTCAGAATATTGCACAGTATGACTCAATGACAATGTGTCAAGTACTTTAAGCATTATAGTTCAAGGCTGTATATTACTTGTAAATGGTTACACTCACTAAGAACACAAATTGGATAATAAAATTAATGTTTTGTGTGAGAATGTCTCCTTTACAACTAAAATCATACATAAAAAGTAAGTGATTGTTTTCCTAGAATTTTATTCATATTCACGGAATTTGTATCATCCTTGTTTTGAAAACTTCGGAATTTGTAACAGTGGTAATCGGAATTTGTAACATCAATGTCAGATGATCGCGTTGGGATAAAAATATTTGCATTATACAGCAGTTCTAGGACTGCTTTCGTATTATATAACTAGCTTAGATATCAATTAACATTGACATTCAAAACTGAATGTTTGTTTTGAATATAAATCGTAGTTTATTAAGATCAAAGTAATGTTAGTATATCCAGCAAGAAAAATGCATAAAAACCCCATTACATTCATAAAAAAGAGTGTCTTTTCGAACAATTGTCTCGAGTAAACGTACTGCATTTATTATAATATCTACCTTTGTCTCTACGTTCATGCCATACTCCGCATCGAGCCTTCTGGTACTAAAATATCAAGATGTCTTTCCCTGACGGAATTTGTAACAGGTCTGAAACCTTGCGATTGCTCTGACGGAACTTAAAACCCTTGTAACGCTCTGACGGAACTCAAAAATCATGGAACAGGATTCATACCGTGAGATAGTATCAGAAAGATTGAACTGCTGAATTAAATTATTTCTATGGTATTACTGATAAAATCAAGGGCAAATTAAGTAAGGTTTTACTTATAAGCCCATTAATAGGATTATTTTGAAATCATACAGATATTTGCAATCGTAAAGAATAAAAATATTGATCTTGTCAGTAGAACTACACTGCATGCTTGAAACACCATTTCTCCCTTTGGTGCAACAAGGTTGTGTGTTACTATATGTGGTATAGTGAGATACAACCTTGTTGCAACAAAAGGACGAATTTTCGTGGTTACATTAACATCGTATCTCACGAACAGTTCCATTTTAGTAATGTTCCAAATGTAGTATTATTCAATCAAAGTGCTCCACATTGGCATCCTACGGTTATGTTCACAGGCATGAACTTCCACTCATTTCGTAATTCCGGCGGAATATAAAAATCCACATCTTCACCATCCCTGAGCTTCGTCATGACATTGATCTGATAGTGGTACGGTTGACACATGCGGTGACCATTTACACAAGCTCTCCTTACACACACCTTCTCCTTGATAAAACGTGGATGTACATTATCCCCTAGATTTGTCCATACTGTGTTCGTGTTACAAAACCATCGATGCTGTTCGTTTGCATGAGAACGTTTATGGATGGAAAACATGTTTTCTGACGTGTGCGAAGTTTCCGTAACATTTGATTTTCTCGATTCGTTGTCAACGTTGTTGTTCCTATAAAGTGATTCTAGACTGTCTTCGACTTGTTTGAACAAAGTTTGCAACAACGCCTGTTTGACTTCAGTTGCGTTCTGTACAATATAGGCATTGTGGATCATACCAAATGCCATGCATGTTACCAGTAGTGTGATAATGCTCTGAAATGACAGAAATAACAGTTAAAAGTGTGAGTCAAAGATTCATTAAAGGTGAGTCAAAGATTCATTAAAGGTCCGGGTGTGAAAGCTCAGATCAGACCATGGTCTGTAACTACTTTTCTTATCAAATGAAAAGTTTTTTAAACGTTTTAACGAAACGTGACGCGTCTTCCGCTTATTTCCGTTTTCCGACAGAAAGCAATGTATTATGACCAGAAATCGACACTAGGTCAGAGTTTAAGCTCCAAATCCACCTAATATAATAACACGCAAGTATATTAATAATTTATATACTTGCGTGATAATACTCATAATTATCATCTAATCTATAGAATTAAATCCATAAAAAATAATGTCACCATATCTCAATATTCGTTATTTTGACCGGAGCCTTTTCATGCATAGCTAACCATTTGTGCATAATTTTTTTCCCGTTTGTGCTGTGCTTTTTGTCCCTGCTGTGCTGTGCTTTTTGTCCCTGCTGTGCTGTGCTTTTTGTCCCTGCTGTGCTGTGCCTTTTGTCCCTGCTGAGTTGTGCTTTTTGTCCCTGCTGTGCTGTGCTTTTTGTCCCTGTTGTGCTGTGCTTTTTGTCCCTGCCGAGTTGTGCTTTTTGTCCCTGCTGAGTTGTGCTTTTTGTCCCTGCTGTGCTGTGCTTTTTGTCCCTGCTGTGCTGTGCCTTTTGTCCCTGCTGAGTTGTGCTTTTTGTCCCTGCTGTGCTGTGCTTTTTGTCCCTACTGTGCTGTGCTTATTGTCCCTGATGTGCTGTGCTTTTTGTCCCTGCTGAGTTGTGCTTTTTGTCCCTGCTGTGCTGTGCTTTTTGTCCCTACTGTGCTGTGCTTATTGTCCCTGCTGTGCTGTGCTTTTTGTCCCTGCTGTGCTGTGCTGTGGTTTTTGTCCCTGCTGTGCTGTGCTTTTTGTCCCTGCTGTGCTTTTTGTCCCTGTTGTGCTGTGCTTTTTGTCCCTGCCGAGTTGTGCTTTTTGTCCCTGCTGTGCTGTGCTTTTTGTCCCTACTGTGCTGTGCTTATTGTCCCTGCAGTGCTGTGCTGTGCTTTTTGTCCCTGCAGTGCTGTGCTGTGGTTTTTGTCCCTGCTGTGCTGTGGTTTTTGTCCCTGCTGTGCTGTGGTTTTTGTCCCTGCTGTGCTGTGCTTTTTGTCCCTGCTGTGCTGTGCTTTTTGTCCCTGCTGTGCTGTGCTTTTTGTCCCTGCTGTGCTGTGCTTTTTGTCCCTGCTGTGCTGTGCTTTTTGTCCCTGCTGTGCTGTGCTTTTTGTCCCTGATGTGTTGTGCTTTTTGTCCCTGCTGTGCTGTGCTTTTTGTCCCTGCTGTGTTGTGCTTTTTGTCCCTGCTGTGCTGTGCCTTTTCTGGCGAATGTTGCTTTCCTATCCGGGTTACTAGTATTTCACCTCTTACTTAAAACTATATAACTGAACAAAATTTAACATGGACGCCATTTATGACGTTTATAAAAAATGACTTTTGCTGGAATCTGGATTCATGTGTTACATTAATAGAAACGGGGACATGTTATATATTGAATGAAACTTTGGTATGTTAGCTTTCTTTTGGTATAAAATAACAATTGTAATGGGGTCAGATATTACGGAATAGTATATATACACTTAATGGAAGGAACTTCTATCATACATTAGCACTCATGCATCCTTTAATATGTGGTACTTGATGTTTTATGCATTCGTACTGGTTATTATAACTTTATAATAATTTACTTCCTCCACAGTAATTAACGAACAGGTATATGTAAGAACATATCGCTGGCTTAGAATGAGAAGGTCGTTACTACAAAATCGATATATTGAGAAAACAAGAGAAAACTGACTGTAATTTTAAGTCTTTACCTATGGGAAAACAAGTTTTTAAAACTTCATTTTCGTCAACATGACAAATTAAGATTTTCATGAAAATAGGCTCATAAGAAGCACCTTGTGAAGCAAATTCCAAATATGGATGAGTCTTATAAGGTCGTAAGTAGTAGTTACGACCTTCACATTCTAAGCCATCGGTATATACTAGAAACTGATTTACAATTTGTAGTAAATGTCTAAGTAATTCTGGTTCATTTAATGTAACATGACACTTCGATGAACTAGGTACATCATTACTCAACTGTCAAGTACGTATTTTTCAAATTAATCAGACAATGTAGTAAAATGTATTGGTTAAAATTAATACGCCACTAATTGTTTCATGGAGCAACAGTCTTATGATAATGATAAGTATAGGTTATAGATCATATATTAGATTTATAAACAAATTAGAGCAAGGGAGCGCTAGCGACCCGCAGCTCTAATTTGTTTATAATTCTAATATGTGATCTATAACCGGCTTATAGTTTACCCGCCCACTTTTGGTGAGCTTTCCAATGCTTTTGTATGCAAACAATAGCATGTCCATTTATTGAGAATTGAGAGTGAAAAAGTGTTAAGGTGTTTCACCGCTTTTGGGTGGAAGTTTAAAAATCGCAGTCACTTGGGTGTATTGTGAGCGTCTGACAACGAGATCAAATAATACAAAATGCTTAATGATTTTTCAGCATCTTCCCATGTCTTAAAATCCCGAGTGTACTGACAAGTTATTATGATTATAGACTTTTAATGAAAATACAGAAACACACTTAGCTCAATCACTTCGGATAATTTAATCCAAAGGATATAAAACATATAATCTAGCGAATTGGTTACGACGTATTTAAAACGTAGTTCTGTGCGCCAATATCAAACTTATTTATTAGTTTTAAACAGTATCCCGAACATTTTAGAGGACGGTTCTTTTGCATTTATTCCTGCATTTATTTCTGCATTTATTCCTGCAGAATATAAACTATTACATGCAGAAGTACCAAAATTAAAACTGTAAGCACCTTGAAGTATGAACTAGTTTTTAAAAATAGAATGTTCGCGAAATCTGAATACAACGGATGCAAAACGTTGATTATTTTTGTTACCTCCCCTGTTTTCAGCATTTCTGAAATCACTAAAAGTGTAATAAAATAAACTAACCGAGCAATTGTCATGAAATCTTGCATGAAACTTCAATATTTGTCACTAAACTGGAGGACTTGTTACATTCATGGAAACAGTATGTCGTTCAACGATTTTTCACGTTAAACCATGGAGTTAGACAGACAAAAGCTCAAAAACGAAAATTAACATATTCTAAAATAGTATTTAAAAATCAAATAACTTGCACAGTATAACATAAAAATTATTGTTTGGTTCTTTATATACGAAATTTTATGTATACCAAATTTTATGAGGATTAAAGAAAAAGTTTTTCGGTAAATTACAATTATCAGTTTTTAGGGGTTGTCCCCAAAATCCAAGAATATCTTAAAAACTAGCCGAGCAAAACTGTTGGGATTTTCCAGAATGATTGTTGTTAACGTGTTCTTTATAAATATAACAGGATTTATATACATTGTACAGAAAAATCCAACACCGGTGAATCACCTTAAGCAGATTATAAATTGCTGATAGAATAACAGTAAAATTATGGGAGTAGGCGGGTCTAGTTTTCCATATAAGGAAACAGCCAAATTGGCCTAATAAATGGATTTACTAAATAGTTATTATGTCCATTGCACAAATAAATGAATAAGTGGTCCCAAAATTTGAAAATCCCTGGCTTTTGATTGGACAAAGAAGTAGGGTGAACTATAAAGTGCTAATAAATTTCCTTCTAACACATGGACATGTTTCTCTAGTACATTTAGACATTCAATACTTTGAATGGTAGTCCTTAAGCTGGATTCTTTTTATATATTTTAGCTTTTCGTAATAAATTCTCATTGATTTTTTATTCCAGAGACTACTGTAAAACACCTGTCTTCTACTGAACACAATCCTAATTAACGACATTTTGTACTAGGAATGAAAGTCGCACACTTTGCGCGTGATACTCGTCATCAAGCTGTTGTGTATGGTTGATTTCCGTCAATCGTGAAAGCTCGATCATTTCCGTTTGTCTCCGGTAAATATCCGAGCAGATCAGAGTGGGTTTTCATGTCCGAAACTCTTTGCAACCATTAATATTCGATTATCTCATATTTTTTTAGAATCATTAAGATATAACTTAAGATATACGTTCAGGTGTTATATAATATAGCCAATCTCATTTAAATCAGACCCATATGACACTGCACCATGGGCGTCGGAGAATTTTCAAAATGGGGGAGGGGGCAGACATTTGCCAACGGGGGTAAAACATTTTTTATACGTTTTCACCAAAAACTGAAGGCAAATTGCATATAACGATATATATTAGGTCTAAAATTATACTATTTGTCTGAATTATTTGGGGGGAGATATGTTGCCCCCCCCCCCTGGCCAAGCCCCTGCTCCTAACCACTGTCAACGTATTAATGAGATTGAGAGATTGTCGTCAGGTTGTCAACAAGAGGAATGGTATAAACGATTCAAAATGACAATACATTTTTATAGTTGGGTCAGAAATGAAGAATACAGCGTGCAACTTAAAATCAGATCGTTAAACATGGTTTGATGCAAAAAAAAAATAAACGTTCAAATTAACAAACAAACAAGTAAGCCAATCAAATGTGCTGCCTGCTAAGTTAGACCAGCGTAAATCGTTATAATGTTACAAACATAGCGTTTCTGCTGAGACGTTTCGTAGTACGCACAGCTGCCGGCGAACTTGACCAGTAATAGGAACTAATGACAATCAAACACCATATAAACTGATCAAAACAATAATGCAGTTTAATAATTTAAATTCGACGTTTAGATATGATAATAATGATTGAATCATTTGAACTTCAAAAATAGCGTTCTTCCTCATTAAATTTGCTGATCTTCTAGATTCTATTTCGTTTGCTAGGAAAATCTAACGGTTCCTGAATTTACTTGATAGTTTTGTATTGTTCAAAAATGTTATGTCGTATTATAAAAATTATAATGAGACAAAACTGTGAAAATATATGTACTTAGTTTGCGCATAATCTTATAGAATATAGTAGAACATAATATAGTTTATTTGCATATTTAGTCCTGAAAAGGACTCTTTACAAAACAACAATAATACAACTGATTAAATAGCATGGTGATAAATGGCGAGAAAGTATTCATATTATATTATAGTTCACCCTACTTCTTTGTCCAATCAAAAGCCAGGGATTTTCAAATTTTGGGACCACTTATTCATTTATTTGTGCAATGGACATAATAACTATTTAGTAAATCCATTTATTAGGCCAATTTGGCTGTTTCCTTATATGGAAAACTAGACCCGCCTACTCCCATAATTTTACTGTTATTCTATCAGCAATTTATAATCTGCTTAAGGTGATTCACCGGTGTTGGATTTTTCTGTACAATGTATATAAATCCTGTTATATTTATAAAGAACACGTTAACAACAATCATTCTGGAAAATCCCAACAGTTTTGCTCGGCTAGTTTTTAAGATATTCTTGGATTTTGGGGACAACCCCTAAAAACTGATAATTGTAATTTACCGAAAAACTTTTTCTTTAATCCTCATAAAATTTGGTATACATAAAATTTCGTATATAAAGAACCAAACAATAATTTTTATGTTATACTGTGCAAGTTATTTGATTTTTAAATACTATTTTAGAATATGTTAATTTTCGTTTTTGAGCTTTTGTCTGTCTAACTCCATGGTTTAACGTGAAAAATCGTTGAACGACATACTGTTTCCATGAATGTAACAAGTCCTCCAGTTTAGTGACAAATATTGAAGTTTCATGCAAGATTTCATGACAATTGCTCGGTTAGTTTATTTTATTACACTTTTAGTGATTTCAGAAATGCTGAAAACAGGGGAGGTAACAAAAATAATCAACGTTTTGCATCCGTTGTATTCAGATTTCGCGAACATTCTATTTTTAAAAACTAGTTCATACTTCAAGGTGCTTACAGTTTTAATTTTGGTACTTCTGCATGTAATAGTTTATATTCTGCAGGAATAAATGCAGAAATAAATGCAGGAATAAATGCAAAAGAACCGTCCTCTAAAATGTTCGGGATACTGTTTAAAACTAATAAATAAGTTTGATATTGGCGCACAGAACTACGTTTTAAATACGTCGTAACCAATTCGCTAGATTATATGTTTTATATCCTTTGGATTAAATTATCCGAAGTGATTGAGCTAAGTGTGTTTCTGTATTTTCATTAAAAGTCTATAATCATAATAACTTGTCAGTACACTCGGGATTTTAAGACATGGGAAGATGCTGAAAAATCATTAAGCATTTTGTATTATTTGATCTCGTTGTCAGACGCTCACAATACACCCAAGTGACTGCGATTTTTAAACTTCCACCCAAAAGCGGTGAAACACCTTAACACTTTTTCACTCTCAATTCTCAATAAATGGACATGCTATTGTTTGCATACAAAAGCATTGGAAAGCTCACCAAAAGTGGGCGGGTAAACTATAAGCCGGTTATAGATCACATATTAGAATTATAAACAAATTAGAGCTGCGGGTCGCTAGCGCTCCCTTGCTCTAATTTGTTTATAAATCTAATATATGATCTATAACCTATACTTATAGTTCACCCTACTTCTTTGTCCAATCAAAAGCCAGGGATTTTCAAATTTTGGGACCACTTATTCATTTATTTGTGCAATGGACATAATAACTATTTAGTAAATCCATTTATTAGGCCAATTTGGCTGTTTCCTTATATGGAAAACTAGACCCGCCTACTCCCATAATTTTACTGTTATTCTATCAGCAATTTATAATCTGCTTAAGGTGATTCACCGGTGTTGGATTTTTCTGTACAATGTATATAAATCCTGTTATATTTATAAAGAACACGTTAACAACAATCATTCTGGAAAATCCCAACAGTTTTGCTCGGCTAGTTTTTAAGATATTCTTGGATTTTGGGGACAACCCCTAAAAACTGATAATTGTAATTTACCGAAAAACTTTTTCTTTAATCCTCATAAAATTTGGTATACATAAAATTTCGTATATAAAGAACCAAACAATAATTTTTATGTTATACTGTGCAAGTTATTTGATTTTTAAATACTATTTTAGAATATGTTAATTTTCGTTTTTGAGCTTTTGTCTGTCTAACTCCATGGTTTAACGTGAAAAATCGTTGAACGACATACTGTTTCCATGAATGTAACAAGTCCTCCAGTTTAGTGACAAATATTGAAGTTTCATGCAAGATTTCATGACAATTGCTCGGTTAGTTTATTTTATTACACTTTTAGTGATTTCAGAAATGCTGAAAACAGGGGAGGTAACAAAAATAATCAACGTTTTGCATCCGTTGTATTCAGATTTCGCGAACATTCTATTTTTAAAAACTAGTTCATACTTCAAGGTGCTTACAGTTTTAATTTTGGTACTTCTGCATGTAATAGTTTATATTCTGCAGGAATAAATGCAGAAATAAATGCAGGAATAAATGCAAAAGAACCGTCCTCTAAAATGTTCGGGATACTGTTTAAAACTAATAAATAAGTTTGATATTGGCGCACAGAACTACGTTTTAAATACGTCGTAACCAATTCGCTAGATTATATGTTTTATATCCTTTGGATTAAATTATCCGAAGTGATTGAGCTAAGTGTGTTTCTGTATTTTCATTAAAAGTCTATAATCATAATAACTTGTCAGTACACTCGGGATTTTAAGACATGGGAAGATGCTGAAAAATCATTAAGCATTTTGTATTATTTGATCTCGTTGTCAGACGCTCACAATACACCCAAGTGACTGCGATTTTTAAACTTCCACCCAAAAGCGGTGAAACACCTTAACACTTTTTCACTCTCAATTCTCAATAAATGGACATGCTATTGTTTGCATACAAAAGCATTGGAAAGCTCACCAAAAGTGGGCGGGTAAACTATAAGCCGGTTATAGATCACATATTAGAATTATAAACAAATTAGAGCTGCGGGTCGCTAGCGCTCCCTTGCTCTAATTTGTTTATAAATCTAATATATGATCTATAACCTATACTTATGATATCAAACATAAAGAAATTGGGGAGATCAACTGATACATAACATGCTTCTATACTGATATACATTTTACTTTCAAATAATGTAAGGTTTTCTAAAGCTTTAAAATACATTTTACACAAAATGATTCAGAATCACAAATAGCATTCAATAAGCCAGTGTATAAATTAAATATAAAATAAAACAAAATCATCATTTAAATTATTAAGTGCTGGTATATAGTTATTGCACATTTTAGAAGTGCAAACAATCTGAGTAATTTAGACCAACTTCGTATAAAAATTGAGTGTGCCTTAGAAACAAATGTTCGATGTATATAGTCTATATTTTATATACGTACCTTCATGATGAAATCCGGTTTTCTAACTGATTACCTGTTAGGTGAAATCAAGGTTTTATACATTTTCCGCCCCCATGTTTGGACCGAAAATAAAAATCGAGAGTCTTACAAAAGTAACTAAAGTTTATCATTTGTAAATATGTGATGTTATGGCAATACAATATTCATGTATTCACACTGTATCGATATGAAACGCTCTGTTTGCGACTTTATAGTCATGTGAGAATCACAGGTAATCGTATCATTGAAAAAAAGTAAAACGAAATAAAAAGATAAAAAAAATTAAGGTTAATATAAATTTCGAAAAAAAAAATCCAAATATTTTTGTTTACTTTTTTCATGATACGGCTTCCTGTGGTGGGAATTAAAAAAAGTCACATTCAAGAATATTGTAACATACTGAAGCAATATTGTGTCGATGTGTCGACGTGCGTTCTTGGTGGATATATACAATTTATACTATTTCAAATGGCATCGCCGGGATTTTTTAACAGGTTGGTTCAAAAGAACCTCCAAAATTGTAAAATATTGAAAAAAAACTATTAAAGTTCTATATACTAGTATATATTTTTTATACTGATGGACAGATAAGACATTTAACTTTCGTTACGCGTATATACACACTGTATACGAGGGGGTATCAAAAAGTTCGTGGACTGACACGTTCATTTTAATATGCGTAATGCGATTGAATTATTTATTTACATTCAATTCTGTATTGAGAAACAAATAAAAAGTTGATTAAATGATAGTATCAATGAAATATTCTAACGATTTAAAAGATGACCAACAGCCACCCGGCGCATGACGTCATGAAACGTAAGAAATTTTGCCACTTTTTGATCGTCTAAAGAATCCAAAACTCACCGTGAAACCTGGATTAAACTGTTATATTACCAGAATACTTAGTTTTTATTAAATAGCCTTTTATTCCAATAAAAGTTCGGTCAGTTAATGACAGATTTGACAAATTCATTTATTCCAGCGGCGATAATCACACAGTACATGAAGTCTACCCTTCCGATATTAGCATCATTCAACTATCATCGCTACATCTTTTATACCATTTAAACATATTAATTTTCCATAGTAACCACCACATACTCGGAAAAAAGTTATATGAGCTGGAAATTTGCAAATCAATTCAAAATACGTTGTTTTACGGAATGCGTGATTTTTACTGAAATTGGTCAAAAACTAAACAAGTGGCAGACACAGTACACGAACTTTTTGATACCCCCTCGTATTAAGAGGCTAACAAGTTCCCCGGAAGACCAAAGGTAGGTAGGTAGTGATGCGTTTTTTTTACCAAATTGTACTTTATGAAAATGTTGACCAAACATGAAGTCACAATAATGGCGATATATTTTCAATTATGATTATCAAAAAGGTTCTTTCAATATCCGTGTGGTTCATATTTTCCTTTTCGACGTTTCAAAGTTTTCACCATGGTGATTAGTTGAATACCATACCTTAAGTTAACATAAAGTGGTATATATAATGTATGACTTTTTGCGTTGTTATAATTAACATCTTCTCGCAAAGGAACCATGACTGTTTCAGACATATTACCATGCTTATTATAGGGGACAAATTTGTTTAGTTCTTCCGTACGTATTTTGAACGACACCATGGACACGCTATTTCATACAAAGTTTCTTGACCAGAAGGAGGTACAAATGTAGTTGTTGGAATAAGTTTATGTTAAACATGCTTCGCTTAGCAAGACAGTTTTACACACAACAGAGTACGAAGGATATCTCTTCGTCGAAGTTTGTGGTTTTGCAGCATGTAGGCCTATATACGACGTAGAAAAAGCAGTTTTGCGTGTGAAAGACTGTAGAAATGTGTGTTCGACCGACTGAAACTGATTCTAAACTTCGAAACTGGTATATGTTTTTGGATCACCATGTATTTTCAAAATACATACTTATATGTAAGGATATCTAACCGCAGTATACTAGTACTTAATGAGCGGTATAAATGCTACAATTGGTTACAAATACTTAGTACATAATTCGTGTCGTTTCACTGTCCACCATTTGTATATCACTCAGGTGAGCAACAAAGGTCATCCACAAGGTCAACCATACTCGGTCCACTTGTCTTGTAATCTTTAAAAACCGAAGATGGTGCATGTGGCGTATTATAACGATGTTTCCGTGATATCAAACGAGTACATGTATTTAGTATAATTGATTACGGGTCTTTTCACCCGGCGCCACCTGATGACCGTATGGTCCACCTGCATTGCTTTGTGTTTTTCCATCGAAGTGGAAACAGGCGTTAGTGAGACGTCTGCTGAAAAAGTTGGACTTGAACTTAAACACGCTGATTACAGACCCGAGAGTGACCTTGAACTCTTATCTAAGCTGATTGAAAAAGAAGTTCTCTCTAGATGCAATATTCATGTAGATGATAATTAATGAAGTATTACCTGAAATCCAACCTGCATATGGACGTTTTCATTCCTGCGGTTTGTTAATGAGCTGCTGGATGCCATGGAGAAACAGGAAGTCACTGCACTTATTGCGGTCAGTGACCCGGATTGGAACAGCACAAACTGTAGTGTAAGTGAGAATTCGACCATATCATCTCCCGATTGTAGGTGACGATGTCAAATCAGAAAACTGTACGTCGTATTTGGGTGTAGTGCTTTTGTAGACCTAGATGTCATAGAGACCAACAATGTGACCAAGTTTCAAAAGAATTCAGTCGAAAATGCATGTGACTTCTAGCGTGTTTTTTTCTGTGATTTGACCTAGTGACCTATAGTTGTTGATCCTAGATGACCCAGTTTCGAACTTTTCATAGATTTCATAGAGACAAACAATGTGACCAAGTTTGAAATGGATCAGGTAAAAAATGTTAACATAATGGCTCATGAAAACCACATACCAAAAGAGGAGGTGTCATCCTCATATATTTTGCTGCCCGACCAAGCTCAGTTGTATGAAACAACGATGTCATTGTAGAATCAGTACAGGAGAGGATAGTTTGATAAAACAGTGGACGTCATTCAGAGAAATTAACAAAATATATCCATGAAACAATAAGGCATTTATTATGAATAACAGTGTATTATCACACATACAATAGGCTACGATAAACCACGTGATATATAATGGTATACCTGCCAAGTATTCCTATAAAAGTGGAGTTACTCCTATCTTCATTGTTAATTCCTGGTTTTCAAAGTTCACCTAATTTTGAACAAAGGTACATTTGATTCATTTTATGATCTTCTGCCCCATATTTATAACCACTAAAATTAATAAATTCCTTCTTTATGCATCTAAATCCCTTTTAAATCACATTTAAGTGCATCTTGTGACATGTTTTGCTTGATCACTCCTACTTTGGATTTAACTCGCTTGACAGGTATGTTTTATTGTTAATTCAAAACATGATTCATTTTTATTCCATCCAACATACAATGTATCCAGATGGTTTAAAACATCAGTAATGAGGATTACAGGGTAACAAGGGTATGTAGCATGCATGTATGTATCACATATATAATGTATTATCAAAGTCAAACATAATGGATAAAAGAAATAAGCATTAACAATCATACTGTAAAGTGATAAATATTTGCTGTTGATTAATTTCTTTGATTTCACTGATGACCTAGACTTAGACTAATAGGGGCTATTGAAAATACCCAGACCGGTAACAAGCGAATGTGCATGTCTTTGTTGAGTTTCTGCAGGTACTAATGCTTTTAAAAAAAGTTATTTCCGGTCAAAAATTTAAGGCAGTTTTCCGAGGTGAATAGTCCTTGGAATATAAAAAAATAGTAAGCTGTAAACGGTTGAGCCTATCGTTCTCTTTCGATTAAATATCATTTTTAAAAAATGTGTAATAAATAAAAAAACTATTTTTTGAAAAAACAAAGGGAAGTAAGAAATATGCTCTACTCCGCTTTACGTGTCACTAGCCAATTGATTGCAAGTGTTTGCGAGATTTTCATGTGCCCATTGCACATGGAAGATGTTTTAAGAATCATCAAAAATAAAGGTGAAATTTTCATTTAAATAGCCGATTTATCATGACAGTAGTCAATCTCCAAAGTGCATTTGTTATCTCCCTTGAATAATGCATAGCAACTGTTGCTGTGTCTATATCTACAAATATAGCCTAGCGGTTACCTAATATTTATTAAATACCCATTATAGGCAATGCCTTAGTCCATATTAGTGTCCATTATTTCCTTTTGACATTTAAAGTACACAAATTTATGAAACCCAGTCACCATTTTACCAACATCCACAAGATTTATTAGCTGCAAAAACATTTATTTTACAGTAAAAATGGCATAATCGGTGTACCACAACACAGCAAAGGTATGAGCTGTGAAGTCAAATGTCTTACTCGTATCTTTCAACTTATTTCTTCCAAATTTGTGATTGCTAAATACAACATACCTAGTAGAGCGTCAACATGAGACTAACACATACTCTCACATGCTACAAGGGTAGGTTAACACGCTATATCACTGACAAACAGATGTTATGCAGTTACCTCCCTTGTTTTCAATGATTTCATAAATAATCCTATCATAACCTTAAGATAAAATAAGATAAGATAAGAAAATCTTTATTTAACAATAACATAAGCTTGAAGCTTGTATCCGACATAAACATTAACTATCCAATAACATACAAACAAACAATCTATAAAATAAACTAAGATTAAACACATTAAAGACAGTATCACATACAAACGCTCATTATAATATAGATAGGTAAAAAATTTGAATACTCCAGGAGAGACATGGGTACAAACTAAAACTAAGACATGTATATTAAAGAATGTAACACAAGTTGAGCAGAATAATAGAAACAATGGAAACCAAATCTAGATAAACAACAAGATTATTGGAACAAATGTACATAAAAACAGTCACAAAAAATAAAAACTGCATTTATAAAAAGGTCATGACTAAAATAAATAGCAAAGAAAGACATGTTCAATGGAATAGGCATTAAGTGTCTAAAATAGAAGTACAGAATGGCATACAAAATGGCATACATAATGACATACAGAAATGGCATACATAGTTGCAATCATATAATTAAAAAGAATTCAATAAATAATCTATGCAATTTTATGTATATACATCACAGACTGAACATGTACATGCAAAGTTAGGCAAATAAACGAACATAAAACGAACATAAAACGTATACAACCAGTGTCAATCGAGTGGATGCAATACATCCTAAAAATTAATTAAAAGGGGGAAAAATAAGAAACTGAGAGGAAACGTGAAGCAAAAGCCGACGATTAAGATAGTGCTAAGAAGGCGTATCACCTCATATCAGATATGAAATGAGCAGATTGACACTGCTTGTATACGGGTAATATCAACAGCATGTGAAGCAATAATAAGTACATACGAGCTAGTCAGCAGTGTTTTAGCACATGATTATAGCATCACTGTGTTATAAAGTAACATAGATATCTATATATATATATATATATGCATTTAAGCAAATGATGAACTCAAACATAAAGGTGACAACATGGCAGGGGGGTAACTAGAAACAAAATAGCTAAACGATGTACATATGACAAATACAGCACATAAACATTTAAGGAAAAACAAAAGCAAAACTACACTATGTACACATGGTACAAGGGGGCAGGGGATATATTATTGGCCAATTTTCAGGTTCTGACAGGTAGCGAGCAGTCAAGTTGATTTCTTGAAAACAGCAAATAAGACAAGAAAGTATTCATATGTCAGTCTCAGGGCACAGGCAACATAAGTAGAAAATAACATCAAATTGTAAGGCAAAACCCTAGTGTTGTGGAGTAATGGCCCTTTGTTTATCCCCCTACCCCTCCAAATTTTAGCCCTAGTCCTAGTTTTGGATACCTTTTACAATAATAGTATACCTGAGCTATGTTATTTCAGCAAGAAAAGTGTCTCCCATACTTTTTTTGATTTTTGGCTATTTGCTGCCAAAGTTTTTCTCCATTTCTAACAACGCTAAATTTGAGCTTCAGCCAGTAGTGGTGACCTCCATTTTAAAGAGCTACAAATCCTTCAGAGCAAGCTGATATTTATTTTCTCTGATTTTTCAAAATATTAAAACCTTTTTTGTACAATATACATACAGAATTGGGTCTTTAAAATACCAATTTATTATTTGGTGCCAATAAATAAGCCCTGCACTAAAGATTTCATATTTTCATCCCAATATATCCCCTGCCACCTTAAAAATAGCATATTAATCATGTCCCTTTAATATACACTGCTATTTAAAAGCACAATCTAATATTATCAAAGTTACATGCATTTTTAGTTTGACAAATAATTTCTTCTCTAAAAGAATATATTGCTGGCTTAGAATGAGAAGGTCATAAATACAAAATTGATAATTTGAGAAAACAAGAAAAAACTGTTTGAAAATTACTCTTTACTCATGGTAAAACAAGCTGTTTCTACTTCAGTTAGGTGAACATGACTAGTTCCGATTTTCATGAATAGGCAAGTAAGAAGTGATTTATAATATGTATCAAGTCTTATTAGATTAAGGTCGTAAGTAGTACTTATGACCTTCTCATTCTAAGCCAGCCATATCTAGTAATTCCATGGAAACCAGATTTTCAAATGAGGACTTAACTACTCTGCTAAAATGTAATGTTGGCAAAAAGCAAATCCAAAGTGTCCAACTTCATATGATAATCAACAATCTTACAAAAACATTATTAATTAACTAATTGCTTCAGACATGTTTCAGTAAAACTCGCTTATAAGATTTCACTGTAAGTTGCTCACATATAACGAACTTCGTTATAACCAGTATCAGAGGTATAATTCTTCTAGATCTATGTAAATATACTGAGTTCCAAAAGTTCCGCATCCGATATATGATGTGTCTTGTTTACTAGAATCTCCAACTTATTTATGATAATTCAAATGCGCATGTGTAGAGCGATGTGTACTTGATATAAATCCATGACAGTTATCGATTTGAAGATATGTATCGATCCATAATAAAACCACATGTAAAACCACCCCACGAGTCTAAAGTACACACAACGATAAACTACTATTTTGTAGTGGAAGGGAGGTAATAAATACCGAAAATTATCTCTCTTTGACCACAGACAATTAATGATGTTGCAATAGAGTCTGTACAACAGGCCAGATTTTAAGAAACATCCGCTTTGACATAAAAAACGCAACAATAAAGCAAGTTTCCCATAATTTTAATGTTGGGTGGACTACAATTATGCTACAACAATGCCGTTGTTCTTGGTGCAAAAATATAGCAGCATTACCTGTCTATGTCAGCGGCATTGACCCTTGACCTGTTGTCACGTGGTACGTCATATACTGCTTTTTTCGGATGGAGATGATACAACAGTCTTATTATGATACAGACATGTCAATTTAATTCGACACAATGTATTTTTAGTGAAACCCCGTCCCTAAATATGCCACAGTTTTCCACACTTTGCCAGTTTGTGGAGTATTTAGACAGTTTGCCACACTTTTTCGCATCCAAGTATGGCAAACGAAAAAAAAATGAACAGAACTTGGCCAGTGCATGTTTTCCACAAAATGCCATACTTTTCCACTTATTTGCCACACATTGTGGAAAAGTGTGGAGTATTTAGACAATTTGCCAGTTAATGCCACACTTTTACTGGCGAATTCATTTTCCACAAAATGCCATACTTTTCCACTTATTTGCCACACATTGTAGAATTGTGTGGAAAAGAGTGGAAAAGTGTGGAGTATTTAGACAATTTGCCAGTCTTTGCCACACTTTTACTGGCAAGTTCATTTTCTACAAAACGCCACACTTTGCCACACATTGTAGAAAGGTATGGCATATTTAGACAATTTGCCAGTCTTTGCCACACTTTAACTGGCAAATTCGTTTTCCACTAAATGCCATACTTTTCAACTTTTTTGCCACACATTGGGGCATTTTTTCCACTAAATTCTAGAATTTAAAATCAACAATTTCTGCAGCAATTACTTTCTTTAATAAAAAATACATTAAATGCATGTGATAACACAAAACACTTCAAAATAGTTAAGCACTTTCTAATGTTTTCTCCAAGAATAACTGATTTATTCAGTGATCACAGATTTCATATCCAAATATGCTGCCACATCAACAGGAAACATATCTGAAAATAATAATCAACATCATTAAAATCTAGGTAATTAATTTCATGTACTGTTCAAAATAAACTTAGTGCTTTCAAGAATGGTCTATAATTTCTATACATACTGTAGGAACATAATCATGATAATTAAGTCATGCTAATATTTGTCATGCTGTTGTTTAATGTCAACAAGCCCCTTCTGGTTCCGCTCAAATAAGTTGACATTACCTCTCAAAGGTCAGGGTCATATATACCTGAGAGTTGAAAGAGACCTTACAGTAACAATGTGATACAACATTACAACAAAACAGCATATCACCAAAACAATACATGACAGCTTAGCTACACAAACTATCCATTAGAAGTGCCAATATATATTCTATTAAATTACCTTACCTGATATTGTAGTTGAAACCATACACTGTTTGAAACCATTTAATGTCTTCTACACTTCCAGAAATCATGTCATTTTGGCCAATACTCTGTAAAATGGAACAACAATATATACATTTTTGCATCAAAAACAAAATGTGACGAAATGAATACTTTAAAACATCATGATCATCATTTATTTTTAAAAAACCCAATTTTGAATGCATTTCGCCATTACAGCTTCGTCAGGGGTATAATAAAACTTTATCACTTAAAATTATTATACCCCTGATGAGCCGTAAGGCGAGATGCATATACGTTCTGGGGAAGGATGTCATTCTTTTTTGTTTACATGTTTGTATTTATATAGATCAAGGAATAGTTTTCTAGTAAAACTGAGCAAAATGTTTTCAGTGGTTTAGATTTATTTTTGCCTTGCAGATATTACTCGCATTATAATACAAGTTTTATTATTTAGTATTATTATCTCTTTAAGCTTTAAAAACATAGATTTGTTAAACAAAGCAAAGTTTTAATTTACTTACACTTTCCAATTCCTTTCTCCTGATGGCTGCACCATCAACTGTCTAATGAAATCTCCTACACAAATAATCCACTCTTGATAATCACAATTGTTTTTGCTTGTAATCAAAAGTGAATAACAATGCTACCCCCTTCATGAAACATCACATCTATATATTTTACAACACACCAAAATACTTGCGAACAATGTGCCAACTTCCCCAGCATGTAAATAATCAACACAAAGAAAATGGAGTTCTCATTCAAACTATCTGTTGACCTAGAAACTTGTTCAAACTGACCAATCAATGACCATCTGTTATCAACTATTCCATCAGGTATAGAAGATTAAGGGTCTCTCTGTGTATATGTATAAGAAAGTGTTTAAGGTGTTTACTTGAAAAGATCTGTGTGGTTAACAACCCAGGCGAAAATGATGGTCATTTGACTATGAACTACCATGAACTACCATGGTACTTCATGGTGATATAACCATGAACTTCCATGGTTGACCATGTTTTGTTAAATGGCACCATGGCTTTTCATGTTCTTCTAACCATGGTCGATAAACACCATGGTCTCCCTGAGACCATGGTCACCCAAAGACCATGGTCTACCATGGTTGGTAGCACATGAAAAGCCATGGTGTCTTTTAACCAAACGTGGTCAACCATGGTAGTTCATGGTAAAATGAACGGTTTAAAACCATGAACTACCATGATAGTTCATGGTCGACCAGGGTAGTTCATGGTCAGGGGACCCAAGGTTATTTGGTAATTGGCACTTGATGGTCAATGACCATGGTTTTGTAACATGGTCAACCATGGTCTTGGACCATGGTCAATGACCATGGGTTCAAGCTACAGATGAATCAGCTTGTTGCAAATAATGTCAGGTAATATTTGATTTCTTATAGGAAAGCTTAATAAATATTTTGTTGTAATTATGAATTTTTTATTATGTCAAACTAATTCATAAATCTTTCTATTTTTATAATAAGAATAATATATTACTTTGCTAACATTTCATTTAAAAGTGTATTTTGGGACTTTAAAAAAAAATATATAATTTTTGTTAAAGGGAGATAATATAAAAGTGTGAGACAATAACATGGTTGACCATAGTCGACCATGGTCAAATGGTCAACCACGGTTGAAAACACTGACCATGTTAGACCATGGTCAAGCTTCAGTTTGTCTTTTCTCACCATGGTTGACCATGGTCAAACGGTTTATCTCTTTTTCTCACCATGGTCAACCATGGTCAGTCTTCTCTTACCATGGTCGATCACAGTCAACCTTGGTCGACCACAGTCAACAACGGTGACCATGGTTGACCATGGTCGACCATGCTCCTGACTATCTCTTCAACATAGTATTTGATGGTTGACCATGTTTTTAACATGGTCAACCATCAAATACCATGTTGACCATGGTTCAACCATGGTCGCATTTCGCCTGGGAAGTCATAGCTATAACCAATTAATAGCCAGGATATTATTATTATTAGATAATTGATCACTGACACAAATATTGTAATATTATCAATAAATAAACATCACTTTGTCAGTTTATAAGTTAAACTGAGGGATAGAGAACATGTGGTAGTTTATTCACTTACATTTCTGATCAATCAGTGAGTATTCAAAAAGTAGCACGAACTTCTCATGATGGAATATGTTATGTCAGATTTATTGTGATTGATTGATTGATTGGCATTTTACAAGTACATGTTTTAGTACACATTGATCATCTGTATTTTGGAGTGAAGACACTTCATGAAAACGTTCCGAAATAGTAGTACATTTTGAGAATTTTACCTTTCAAATCTGTAAGTTGAGGAAACCCAAAATTTACAAAAATGACTATGTTCCATTTTTCCATACATTTCCACATCCAAAAATGTCTAAGTATTTTTGCCACACTTTATACATACACACATGAAAAATAACTAAGTCCCTAATTTCCACACTCTGCCACACATTTGCCACAGGTAAAAATATAGAAGTTCAAATTTCCACAGAATGCCACAGTTTTCCACACCAAATCTATGGCAAATTGCTGGCAGAATTGCCACACATGTGGCATAATTGAAGTGAAAGTGTGGAATTCCACACTTTCACCAGTTAATGCCACTCATTTCCACTCATTTCCACACTTTTCCACACATTTTCCACCGATAACTGTGGAAAAATGGAACAAAGTGTGGCAGATTTAGGGACGGGACACCAGCTTCTAGCGTCTCATATACACGATTCGTTCACAATTATCAATTTTTGCAATCAAATTAAGCGCACATTTCTAACTTATTTGACTAACTTATTGTGTTTTTTCGTAACACAGACACGATGCAAGTAAATTGGAAGTGAAATTAAAGTAAAAAATGAAGAACCCAAATTATGCCTGCTTGAATAGACGTTTTTACCATTTGTGATGGTGTGATCATTCAAGCGTGACGAAATCCAACGGAAATAGGTTCAACATAAACGCTAAGGGTACGCAAACGGACAGTGTTCCTAAAAAGTTCTTTTCTGTTAACTTTTCCAAAAAAATGAATTTTGAATTAAGATGCAGAACTTTTGGAACTCAGTATATATGTCATGCAATAAATGACTGAATAATCATGTCTTTCATTTTCAATATTCCAGTGATCGTGCTCGGTACTACTTAAAATTTCTTTGCAACACTAGTTTTAGATTCAGTTTCACACGCCTAAATAATCTCATTCCATATTTTAACATAAATATTTCCTGACTGACTAACGCAAACAAAATGAGACTTTTAAAATTTAGCAGTGCCGTACCCAGACACGAATTTTAGCCGAGGCAGTCTTGGGGAAGGACAGGACCGTAACTAAGAATTGTCCAAAGGGGTGCGAAATCGGGTCTTAATTGGGTGACGGGGTATTTACAGGAGGGGACGTCCAAATTCGTTCTGTACGTGTTATTTTGAATTTTTATAATGTATTTTGCGAGCGAAGCGAGCCAGAAAAAGGGACTATTTGTGGAAGCTGACACAAATTTCTTTGCACTATTTGGCCGAGCCCACACAAATGTTTTTTCTACATGATATTACATAAATTATTTGGCGAGCGAAGCGAGCCACAAAAAATGCACTATTTGTATCAGCCCACATATTTCGTTATCTACATGATATTGAATGGTGATAAATTATTTGGCAAGCAAAGCGACCGAGAAAAATACTAATTGTACGAGCCCCCCCCCCCACGAAATTCGTTGTCTACATGATATTATTAATGGGTATAAGGTATTTGGCGAGCGAAGCGAGGCAGAAAAAATGAAATATTTTTCAGCATAAACTTACTCCTTTAAGACGCATGCTTTACCCTAGCTAACACAAACTCGTTCTCTAAATGAATGGTATGATCAATCCTCGCACTTTTTCCCCGAGCTGTATGCCACATAAATTCGTTCTCTACACAAACTTATGAAAGATTGATGTTAGGTGAAGGGCAAATCGAGCCAAAGAAAATGCACTGTTTCTCCAAGTTGCATGTCATGCAAACTAGTTCTCTACATGATATTTCAAACGAGTAGTTATTAGGCAAGCGAAAAGATCATGATTTATCTGAGGTTCAGGTAGCACTAACTACTCTCTACATGACATTCTTAAATATGTGTTCAATTCAATTTATTTACAAATGTAAAACTTTGCACTCCTAACAAGGACCACTTAAATTAGTGTAAAAGGGGTACGTTTGCGCCCGATGAAACCCTTAGGAATGACCATGTAGTGGTTCGGTGTATTTGTTAACCTAGAACGATTATGAAAGCACGCTATTAAACCACCAAATACACTTTCAACTTTCAAAAGTAGAATAGCGAAGCGAGCTAGACAAACATTATTTATATTATTTGAACACCATGCCAAAACATATTCTGTATTTGATAGTATTCACTTATAGCTTTATCTATGTAGCTTATAGAAACTATTTTTCTAATTGATAATACATGTAGTCACTGATACAGCTGTTGTGAAGGCGAAGCCAGCTCGAAAAAGCATTATTTTCTGTAGAGAACCATTGGCGACAGGATCGTTATTCTATTCGAGACACCTTTCATCAGCATATCCTACGAACTCATAGGCGGCACATTTGTGTTAAGGGGAAGCTTGAACGTTTTGAATGCAAGTAAATTAAGGGATCAATGTCATGCTCCACGGGACTTTTAAAACAACAAATTCATCTGCTACATTCTTTGGTCCCTTGTTTTGGTAATGAAACGGAACATCAAGAAATTCATATATCAAACAAGAGCTCAAAGAAGAAAATACTTATATGCACATGCTTATACTCTTAAGTGTGTAGCCAACCTCATCATTAAATTGATTGTAAACAGTACCATGTGATCGTAGCGAGCGAAAATTGGCATATTAACAATTTTTACTCACAGAACATTGACCTGGATTTTGGCGATATTGAGGGGAGGATGTGCCGGTGCCACTTTCTTTCTATATTTAATAAAGGGAAACTGTCTTGTATACTACCATAAAGGTGCAAATCTAGTGCCTCAAGTTGCACTAGGTATACTACCAGTAAGGTGAAAATTTAGTGCCTCAAGTTGCACTATGTATACTACCATTAAGGTGCAAATCTAGTGCCTCAAGATGCACTCTTTGTTTATAACTTGCCACAGCTTATAATATTTTTTGTTATTCAGACATTTTGTTTTACATTTAAGTTGAAGACGAATTTTCCACGTTAAGGTTAGGTGTGCAAATTTTAGCCGAAGCAGCTGCAGTGTAGTTACGGCGCTGCATACTAGATAACCGTAGTGCCTCAGAATAAATTGCCTCATTGTTTATTACATGCGACAATTTGAGACATTTTATTTTAAATATATTCAGGGATATTTTATTACATGTATATATTTATAACAAAAATAAATGTTTGGTCGCCAAATTTTAGGCGAGGCAACTGCCTCGCCTGGCCTCAGTGTAGTTACGGCGCTGAATTTAGGCAATTTTATAAATCCTTTTCACTCAATAAACATGAAATAATTGACTACAAAAACATTGAGAACTTACTCAAACAAAACTAGAGCTATCACTGGAGTGATGAATCATACCCCCGCAGCACCGCCTTGACACAGGAATATTATTTAAAATTATAGTCTAAACAACACATTTGATGGAAATCTGCTGCTATACAGATTGAAAAACACCATGATTGAAATTTCATGACTTTGTACCAAGCCATTTTAAAATCCAGTAAGAAATGACAAAGTTACAGAGCGGACACGATTTGCATGACTATTTAACCTTTGACCTCTAAGTGTGACCTTGACCTTTGAGATAGGGACCTGGGTCTTGCGCATGACACACCGTCTTGATGTGGTGAACATTTGTACCAAGCAATTTTAAAATCCAGTAAGAAATGACAAAGTTGCAGAGCGGACACGATTTGCATGACTCTATAACCTTTGACCTGTAAGTGTGACCTTGACCTTTGAGATAGGGACCTGGGTCTTGCGCATGACACACCGCCTTGATGTGGTAAACATTTGTACCAAGCAATTTTAAAATCCAGTAAGAAATGACAAAGTTACAGAGCGGACACGATTTGCATGACTATATAACCTTTGACCTGTAAGTGTGACCTTGACCTTTGAGGTAGGGACCTGGGTCTAGCGCATGACACACCGTCTTGATGTGGTGAACATTTGTACCAAGCAATTTTAAAATCCAGTAAGAAATGACAAAGTTACAGAGCGGACACGATTTGCATGACTATATAACCTTTGACCTGTAAGTGTGACCTTGACCTTTGAGGTAGGGACCTGGGTCTTGCGCATGACACACCGTCTTGATGTGGTGAACATTTGTACCAAGCAATTTTAAAATCCAGTAAGAAATGACAAAGTTACAGAGTGGACACGATTTGCATGACTATATAACCTTTGACCTCTAAGTGTGACCTTGACCTTTGAGATAGGGACATGGGTCTTGTGCATGACACACCGTCTTGATGTGGTGAACATTTGTACCAAGCAATTTTAAAATCCAGTAAGAAATGACAAAGTTACAGAGCGGACACGATGCTAACGTACCGACAGACCAACATGGTGACTCCAGTATACCCCCTTCAAACTTTGTTTGCGGGGGTATAATAATTTAAATTGATACACTCCGGTAATCGGTATTTATCATCTGTGAAAACGTATTGAATTTCATAGCAATGGAAAGCTATGGGTCAAAATAATATCCAATACATAATTATCACGGTCAAAAAAAGTTTTTGCTTTGATGTTTGAAAAAATTTAGTTTCATTGTAACCGAGCATATTTCCTCTAAAACATGATTCTGGGGCCAAAAAATCATTTTAATGTAACCGAGTTTTCACTGTAACCGAGTTCACTGTAACCGTACATTTTTATATAGAATAAAGAAGGCCTCAGCCGGGCCAAAAACATCGTTTCACTGTAACCGAGTTTTCACTGTAACCGAGTTCGCTGTTAGTGAGTTTTACTGTACAGTGAAGCAAAATACCACACGACGTTAGACAAACCCAAGAAGAAATTTGCTTCACCTCGAAAACAAAAACAGCTCTAAGTATTTTATTTCTCATTATAGCATAAAAACGGTGATTTTGCTCATACTTAAACGGGGAAAAAAGGTGCGTTATTGTAAAGATTCTCGCGCACACGCGCTGTTGGTGTTCAGTTTTAAGTATGCTCATTTCAAGACCCAGCCGACAGATATAAACGATTTACAGCGTTATATGAACTGTAATTCACATTCTAATTGTAACTACTAGTCAATTTTCTATAATAGTAAAATAATAAACGTAAACAAACCCACAATGTCACTGTTTTCTTGGTATTTGCCGATACCGGAAGTTGACGCTCATAACAAAAACTTGTATGTGACGTAACGTTTGCTAAGCGACGTCGCGTTTGTTTTCCCAACGTCGCCCAAAATGTCCCGCCAAAATGTCATTAGTTTGAAAAACATACAAATAGAGTGTTGTTTTTATGCTATAATAGCGTTTACGCATGCTTTTTCGTGCTATTACATCTGCAGAGTCCCTCGGGAGTGTTGGTGCCCTCGCCCTAACGGGCTTGGGCACCAACCGTCCCTCGCGACTCTGCAGATGTAATAGCACGAAAAAGTATGCGTTAACCCTACAATCTATCTCCAGTTGGGCCATGTTTGCAAACACCCTGTGTTTTGTTTTCAAAGTGAAGAAAATTTCATCTTGTGTTTGTAGTCCAAAGTCACGTGGTATTGCTACACTGTACTATGCACAAGACTATGTTTACTACATGTATTAACATTGACAGAGCCAGTCAATTTAACTAATGATACACAAATTGATCATGTGCACAATACCTCTCAAATCCCTTCTCTTAGTACCGGATATAGTCAGGCGGGGGATAAAATAGACTAGGCCATTTCTTCCCCCATCATCGTATTAACTATACTCAGGTGGGGGATACAATAGACTAGGCCATTTCTTCCCCCGTCATCATATTAACTTTACTTAGGCGGGGGATAAAATAAGACCAAAATAATGGCAATAATGATGCAAATCTTGATCAAACCGTTTTTACAGTTTAGTCACTTCAAGAACAAATAAACCACATTTTCAGGTTGAAACAACATTAATTTAATCAAAAGTAGCATTATAATCAGTAATACCTTAAAAAATACATTGCTTAGGTGGGGGAAGAATAGGCCTGGGGTGGGGGGAGAAAAGGACTAGGGGGGATAAACCGAGCCGGCCCATTTTATCCCCCGGGGGATAAACTGGGCGGGGGATAAAACTGACCGTTACACCTAACAGGCCCCGTTTTCCCCCAGTCAGTTTTATCCCCCTGGGGATAAACTGGGCGGGGGATAAAACTGACCATTACACCGGGTACCTGGAAGAGATGTGCATGTAGTATATATTTTTTAACTATAGCTGACGACTAACTAACTCAGACCACATCTATTTTAACCCAGCTTCTGCTGGAATTTGAAACAGTGATCTCTTATTTTATAAGCAGACGCCCTAAACCACTTGATCACGGCCATAATATGTTTGTAAATCAAAACATTTTGATATAGCTTGACCAGATTTAGTAGGCACTCCGGACATATTTCGTGCATATTTCGGACAAAGTCGGTGCAAAATAAACAAATATTTCGGATAAGTGCCGACTACGCTTACGGAAAATAATACACGCTTCCGAAGTTTAATGAGTGCATACTAAATCTGCAGTGCGTTCATTAACAAAACTCGCCAACATTCGCGAACAATACATGAATTCGCGTTAATGAACGATAAGTTCTGTATGATTATAACAAAGACAATGCATGATAAAATAGTTTGTGTGCATTCTGATGAATTGCTAGCAAGTTCTGTCTGCCTGACATTCATTTGATTTGCAATTCACCACTCACTGATAATCCATTGTTTCGAAATCCAGTATGAAAACTGATTCACATGTTATTTTTACAGTAGGTAAAGATTTGAGACACTTGGACATGTAAGGCACAGACTTTGTCCACATCTGGTCCACAGATATATCTGTGTCAGTTGTACTAGCAACTGATGTAATTTTACAACTACAGTATATAACTGAACTTTGATCATAGACTGAGTGTTGACACAACTCTCAATGAAGGATTGAAAGCATTTGCCACTCATTGTGATATCAGACAGTTTTATATCAGCAGGAGTTTCCTTGGGATGAAGTTCTATTATACAATCTTCTGGAAAGATGATGGAACACAATTGTATAGACTTAATGCATGACAGAGTTTTGATGGTAGATGCCAATTCTGTCAGTGTTGTTATCATGCTTGAAATCTTTAACAATTAATAAATGTTCAAGTTGTGAGTGATTTATACAATTATATAAATCTATATACTGTAAAATCATTTAATTTCGTTGGGACGAAATTTCATGGTTTTGGTAAAAAAGACAATTTCGTTGGGACTTGAATTCGTGGATTTTGCATTTCAGGTAATAAAACAAGGGTAAAAATCAATGTTCGTTGGGATTAAAGTTCGTGGTTTAAGTGAACCACGAAATCCACGAAATTTAATCCCCCACGAAAATTAATGATTTTACAGTAACTAGCACCAATCTACAAGGATGTACAATGTAATTTCAGGCTTTACAATCTGGACATGTTTACACCAGTACACAAAATATGAACTTTATCCAGACATAACGAAGCAAGTTTTGTATGGTTTTCAATATTAAGTGTCAAAGAACAGTAACTATCATTTAGCCAGTGATAATCACAGTGGAGTCTGGTCAAGTTTATGTTTTCCATGAGGACATTGTCAGACAGACTTTCCAACAGAACATGTAGTCTTCTATGTTGCAGATAAAGACCCGTAAGAGATAGGGATGTCAAATGATGGAGACTTTGAAATGGTAATTCTGGTATTAATGCACCCTGAAAAATAACACCCTTCAACGATGTTCTATAATGCAACATACACACATTGAATTCGGTACGATCATCAAAAAATACTGCATAAATATGTAAATATTGCACATTATTGACATGGTCTGCTTCAGCACAATATTTACTACTGTCTGAATGTATTGATTGTACACCCTCTCGATTAATCTTTAAAAGCTCTTGTAATATTTTCAAGTTTCAGTATCATACCTATTTGCTCGATTTTCATACCTATGTGCTCGATTTTCATACCTATTTGCTTGATTTTCATAACAATCATCTCGAACAATACGAGTTTCACTCCAGATGAAATATCACCATGTGTAGCCTTCCTTCTGCATAACTTTAGATCATCTGACAGTGTCTGATAAATACTCTTCAAAATACTATCTGCGTTATTTCCCAAAAACCCAGCAAGTAAAACCATGAAATTTTCTAATTTCACAAAATCATCTATAGTTGTGCATTGCTTAACAGCGTTATCAAATGATTTGTCTGTGTCGAATGCAACTACATACAATGCAGCTAGAAATTCCATGTAGCTTTCATGCAAGAATGACAATTTCTGTTTTTGGGGAAGAAAGCACCCGCTGATTTTGTTCTTAGAGAGAAGTCCAATCTTGCACAAGAAGTTTATATCTTCCTCAGATAATGAATATGGTTCAGAAATTAACTGGTCACTAGTGAAAACAAGGCTTGTTATGTTATCATCCTGTTTAAACAATGACCTAAATGAGAGCAAACATATTTGACGCAAAAATGAGACACGTCTAAATGTTTGAGTTTTGTGAATACGTCAGGAAGTTGAACTACCGTACCTCTAACTGGTGGAAAATCCAGTTTTCGTTTTCTAGCTCTTTCGAAAAGCATATCAACTACATAGCCGTAAATAAGTGCTCTTGACATATCTGACACTCTATGATTAAACCATAATACCACCAAATGTGACGCAATCATGGGTATGTGCAGCTGGTCCCGCAATTTAAAACGCTCTATTTCACGCTGGAAATCACCTGAACTTTTATTGCAACTGTTTTCATGATTCAAATAACTTACCAGTTTTTTTATGAAAGCTGTTGAAGATTTTTCATCAAGCCCATTCACCTGAACCTGATGATCAATGTCTGTGCGTGAAAGACGACAGGTCTCTATTTTATACGGTCGACATGTCGTTAAATAGACACATTTTTCAGACGGTAATTTACTTGGCAATACATTTTCCTTGTTACTGAGTGGTTTAGGGTACCATTCATCAAATCCATCCATGATAAGCAGACATTTGTTCTGCCTAATGATATTCTCAATGCAGCTGTACATTTTCTCCCATTTAGCATCAGACTGAGCAAAGAACAGTTGATCTACAATCATAGCTATAACATCAGTACGATCAGTATTGCGAAGTGAAACAAAGAATACATAATCAAACTTGCTCATGAAAGCAACATCTTTTTCCGCTCTTTCACTCAACCCACCCTCTATACTAGAACCACTCACGGCCTGGCACCATAACATACACATATATTCACAGAAAGTTGTTTTCCCAACACCGGCATCACCGGTTATGTAAATATTGCGATATGATCTATCCTCAGAACAAAATATATCTTCAAAAGAGTTAACAGGTAGATTGTTCTTGTCTGTTTGGTCTTTAAAATAGTTCACATGTAGCATTGAAGGATACTGGTATACGCCTAACAGGTGGTCACTTTCACAGTCTAACAATGGTGAGACTTGTACCATGGAACAATCACGTTGGTAAATATTGATGAGATCTTGTTTGACAGCTGTAATAGAAAAACAGATATATACTAGAACTGCCAAATTGGGACATACAACCTCCTAGTTCAAGAAACCAGATTTTCAGATGTGTAATCATCATATAATGTTACATATGCAGCAGTTTTTATCTCAATATCTTGTTCCTAATCTAAAGATAATGAGCAAAACTTATTTACCGAGATTAAAACATTTCCAAGCTACCAGTAAATTATTCTATTCATTAATCACTCTGAACACCTCATTCCTGATGTTTTCCATGGCTATGAGGGTATGAGAGAAGAGAAGTCAATTTCTTTTATTTAAGAGCGTCAAGCAAGGAATTTCTGGTACCATTTTTATTTCTTCTTTGGTATGACGCAGCTAGGGATCTAACCCAGACTTCTCCACTCGAAGTGGACGCTCTACCACTAGGCAATCAAAGAATAATATATCAAATAACATACGGACAAGCAGTGCCATAAAGCAGTACAGAAGATATTGTTTGACACTGCAAGGGTGTGTAATAACTATTTAAAGTAGCCTAACATAAAGTTAATCAATGAAGGCATTGATTGGCACATGAGGTTATGACAATACCAACATCTTCAAGATGTCATGCTCACTGTACCGTAAACTGTACGGTACTGTAAATTTCGACTGAAGCATATGCAGCATATATCAACACTTTGAATTATTATGATCTCTTAACTTTAATGGGATCAATAGAATCTTGCATACTAAACTATTTGACAAAAAACAACAAGACAATGACAAAGCCGTGTGTTATGTTATTTTGTCAACTTGATTAATAAAATTTGTATGTAATGAGCAGTCATCCAATATCCTCAATGCATTGCACAGAAATAATGAGAACTTCAAAAAAATAAGAAACATACTTTCACAACTTGTCTCTAAATTTGTTGTAGCTTGTTGGAGTTTACAAATGGCTTCATCTCTGTGTTCACTGATTTGATGGACAGCGTTGTCTTTCTTTTCACTGATTTGATGGACAGCGTTGTCTTTCTGTTCACTGATTTGATGGACAGCATTGTCTTTCTGTTCACTGATTTGATGGACAGCGTTGTCTTTATGTTCACTGATTTGATGGACAGCGTTGTCTTTCTGTTCACTGATTTGATGGACAGTGTTGTCTTTTTGTTCACTGATTTGATGGACAGCGTTGTCTTTCTGTTCACTGATTTGATGGACAGTGTTGTCTTTCTGTTCACTGATTTGATGGACAGCGTTGTCTTTCTGTTGAACAATTCTGTAAACCGCTTCGCCTTCTTTCTTTTTTATGTCAATGACTGCATTATCATATTCTTCTTTAAAATTGTCCAGAAACTGTTGACGTTGACTGCTAACTTCTTGTTTCACTTCACCACCTAACTCGTTAATTGCAGCAACAGAGTCCTGTACCAGTCCAACAATATCAACCTCAGTGATGAATATCTGACCCGCCTTCAACTAAAAGTGGAAAATTTGACACATTTTATACTTTATCAACATGTAATCTTGTTAATCATAAACTTTAAAAACTTGCATAATCTCCTTATTAGTCCCTATCCACACACCAAGTTTCATATACCTTGCTTTAAACTGTTTAAGTTATGACAGGATCCAGATTTCTTGACAAACTGACCGACAAATGGATGGCAAACCTATAGACGTCGCGCACGGTGTTGCGTCGTGGAAGCGTCACACGGAAAACGTAAATATTAACGTCAAAATATTCGAATAGTCATTTTCATCGCGCTGTCTTCAAAAAACTCCTAAAGTGATTTGTTTTAAATCCAATATATTGTTCTAGTATATATCGATGAGCATATTACTGAAAAAAACTAATGTTACTTGTAAGGTTATTTAATAAATTTCATAAAGAACTTTGGGCAATTCTTTTGCATTTAGAAAATGAACGGGTTTAATGATGTTTTACAGCTCTTTCTTCAACTGTAAGATCTTTAATTGTATAATAATCTTCATCTTCAATTCATTACTTGTAAATAACATCTTTGTGTTTTATTACTATATTTAGCAAACAATACACTGGCTTAGAATGAGAATGTCGTAAGTGCATTATCGATATTTAGAGAAAACAAGGAAACACTGTCCGAAAAATACTCTTCACTTATGGTGAACAACAGTTTGGTCAACATGACAATGTCCGATTTTCATGAATATAGTTTCATAAGAAGCAGATTTCAAATATGTATCAGTCTTTTAAGGTCGTAAGTAATAGTTACGACCTTTTCATTCTAAGGGAGCGAATATCATGCAACATGTAATTGATAACTAGGTTATTTTAATGTATTTCGTATATTATTAATGTGTCCATGATAAGATTTCATTCATAAAACAGAATGTTTGACATAAAATTTGCATAAAATATATGCATATCATACACGTGTGTGTTTAATTGTGACGTGTAATGAAATTATGTATCTTTGTGTCAGAACATGCGGACGTCAATAATGCCCGACGTCATGATCAGAGCGTAAATTTATAAAAGTTTACAAGCTATGATGTCGATGTAAAATATCGTATCATTTTATCATTTATATATGGAAACTTATGAAATTTTACATGATAAATCTGTCATGAAAACAGAATATGAATATCATATTTTTGTTTCAGTATTAGTTAAAATATATTAGCTTCGTAGTTAAAATAATAATTAATAATTCTAGCCATGATTCGAAATTCAACATTTTAGAAAAAGTTTACAAAACGCCTTGCGTCTGTATATAACCTTCCAAGGACAATATTAATGACCCTATCTATTTGAAATTTTTGCAATTTGATAAAGGTGCAGCACTCAATGAAACAGTACCTTTCATTTTCACGAAATTGTGTTACAACATTCAATATTAATGAAATATGATAAACCACTGGGACGCTAACTACGAAAAATACGTCATTTTCTATTTTGTGACACGCCGGGTGGCAAACGAAGAATGCTAATAAAATCATAAAAATTATAGTTCAGTTATTTTTTAATTATTGTACACTTTGCATGATGAGCAAAATTATAACATGCGGATACGGGAAAAAAGAAAAGTGACGATCATAAAGAAATATGTGTGTATGAAATCTTTTTTTCGGAATTTACTGTCGCGTCAAAATAATTTGTGACACTTTTTTGTATTTTTATAAAATTGTTGTATTTTCTAAAATTGCGTCTTCTCAACCATTTGTTCACAACAAGTATGATGTCATATTATTTCTCTTAAAGTGTACAAAATATCAATATTTTGCACGGAAAATAAAAATACCTGGAGGAATTTTTATATAGAAGTTTTATATATTTTACGCAAAAATGGCAAAGTTACAGAATTTTACAAACTATTTAACAATTACCAACTGCTATGTTTGACGTCTCACGTTCAAATGTAATATGCCACCTTGTTCGTTATTCATTGGCGAACACATATGGTGTATTCCCGTAAAATTTGACCTTAAATCGACTTCTTTAAGGTGAAATATCGCACACTGCATCAAGACAAATGTGACGCAGTTACACGACGTTTTTCAACAAAAATCTCAAGAAAAATGCCTATTATAAATTTTCAGGAAGGTGTTCATCTATTTTGAAATTATGGCCGAAAAGTGCATTTTAAAAGCTACTCCTAGTTAAAATTTGAAAGAAATCCGATAAAAATTAAGCTCTTTACCAATTTTCTTCTAGTGCGCATACCCTAAAAACGTAAAAAGACGGAACATCGTGCGCGACGTCATAGTCCCCTCCCGTCGAAAACCAGGTAGGGGACTAATGAAAGTCAGCGGGCTCTCTGTCTATATGGATATATAGAGTAAAGAAGTGAACCTTATAATTACATTCCAACTGTATACTGTAAATCCGGTATTATTCGCGGTGGTTTAATTTTCGCTAATATTCGCGATTGGCCCCAATCGCGAATTCATCATTGCGCGTTAATAACATTTCACAACATAAGATGTATTCAAAAATAATCTGAAAATCGGAAGGTTCGAACGTTTACTTTTATCACATCTAATTACTTTTGTGGACGAAGCTATTGTGTTGGCATAGTATACTTTTGACATTTTGCATGCATTTATTTCAGAGTCTACCATTTCATGTCAACATTTAATGAAGACCATTGGTTGTAAAATAATGTTATTGTTTTTTCGATATACGGGACAATAATCTTCTCAACAAACCTGAAATTGTTAAACAGCTTGTTTACCGAGTAGAAAACAAGACACCCTATTGACAAACACACGGATCTGTGAAAACCTGATTAACTAATATCAGAAGTGATGCATTTATCAAACTACACTGATCACTGTATAAAACGTGTGATGTATATGTTAATTATCGGTATAAAAGTAGAATTAAGCGCCATTATTGCATGTTTAACGGGGTTATGTTTAATACTGATCGTACTTCTAGAATAGGGTTTTTAAAATTTTGATACTCTCGTGAATTTAAGATTTAGGGACTCTCAATCGCGAATTCATCAATTCGCGAAATAAGTTCAAAACTGAAAATTGCGAAATAAAATTCCAGCCAATATAAAGAGATTTACAGTAGTGAAAACAAAGCATTAAAATAAAACCACTCTCATAGGCGCCGCAGTCAGGTCCATGTACATTGTAATAATTTCTTACAGTTTAAATTGTAGATTGCACGAGCCTGACCTTTATGCAAGCATATATTACAAGGTTCTTGCTTTGAATATATCAATTTTCGCAAGCAAATCGTGTGATATCAGTATTTCAAATTTGTGTTTTTATTACATCTCGAGCGTCTTTGTGATTCTCCACGATTATGAAAACATACGATCGGTGTTGTATCGTAGGTAATATATCGACTGTTAAATTATGCTAATCAAAAGGTCAGGCATGTGTCAAATTAGCCAAGCTATAACACTCCACAAACTGCAATGAATAATACAAAACATTGAATAAACATATCAACTTGTGCATATCCCATGTTTATTATTTCTCTATATAGGTGAAGATAATGTTTTGCATGAACATTTTATTTTTTATGGCTGATAAAATTCTGCATCAGGTAGATTGATTTCTGCTAATTGATCTTGGACTGCAGATTGGCAGAAATTTCCATCCTGCAGAAATAACGAGATATACCGTAATAAAAGTAACAAAGGGCCATAATTTTGGTAAAAATTGACCATGCAAAAATTTCAACATTTATGGTCGACTATACATTAAGGTTGATAATCTGTGAAAGTTTGAAGAAATTCAACCCATTGGTTTGTGAGGAGTTCAACACACAAGATATGTGTTACATACTGACGGATGGGTAGAGCAACACTAATGCTTTATCCCCCTACTTATAAATGAGTGAGGGGGGCACAAACAGTGTGAGGCCCAGATTTCATTTGTTTGCACTATACAAACCTTATTCAGTTGTATAACCATCTGCTTTGCCCTCAGATCAGTGATTAAATACTTCCTGTCTTCTAAGACTTGAATCATGTCATCAATATAGTCTGCCAGTTCATGATCAGCAACATGATAATTGCCCGAGTGAAAGATTTTATTCCTATTGTCTCGGCACTGAAATAATTTCAAAGCAAATGGTCAGACACAGGGTGATTCATATCAAAGGTCACCCTTTTCACATGAAACAGGTTTGATATATCTGACTGATGATAACAACAAAGACTTAAAACATCCAACAAGAGGGCCCAAAGGGCCCTAGGTCGCTCACCTGATTCAAATTTGGCCTAGATTGCATCATCAAAATAGTCACCTCTAGAGTGAACATAAGGTTTTTCTAAGATTTGACCAAGTGACCTAGTTTATGATCACAAATGACCCAGTTTCGAACTTGGCCTAGATTCCATAGAGAACAACATTATGACAAAGTTTCATGAAGATTTGATCAAAATAGAGACCTTTGGAGTGAACAAAAGTTTTTTCTCAGATTTGACCTATAGTCCAGTCAATTTAACTTTTAACCTCAAACTAATTGCAAAACAAACAGTTTTGTGTTTATATGGTGCGTAAAGCTATCCTTAGCAATGTACACAATGACATAATTGAATATTTGTGGGACTTTTTGAGATATTTACAAATATATTCAATTGTCACATGTTTTCGCGATATTTGTCACGTTTGATGTAAATAAATCTTGACTTGTACCAGTAGCTTATTTTATATCGTGCTTAGAGGTCGCAATTTTGGTCGGATTTTTATGAAACTTGGCAGCAATGATCATCGTAAGCTAATCTAAGTAAAATAAAATTTTGAGTTAACCGGAGCCAAAATCTAGGTCACTAGGTCAAAACATAACAAAAACAAGATATAGTCACCAGGGGTCGCAATTTTGACCTTACACTTGTGAAGTTTAGTCACAATGATCACCTTACAAAAATCAAGGTCATGTATGAAATTGGATTAACCTGAGTTAAAAACTAGGTCACTAGGCCAAATTATAGAACAAATCTTTAAAATGCACCCTTTTTACCTAATCTTTATGAAACTATGTCACATGGATCATGAAGACAAAATGTAGGTCAAATTCAATATTTACTTATCATGAGTTAAAACTAGGTCACTAGGTCAAATAATAGAAAAACCTTCATGCGCCAAAAAGTCGCATCAATTATTTTAACCTATTGACCTAATTTTGACCCAAATAACTCAATAACATACTTGTCTTAGATGTTTTGATATGAGCATTGTGACCAAGTTGCATAAATATTAGACCAAAATTGTGAATTTTGTACCTACACAACATTTACCTTTGATTTTAACTAGCGACTTACTTTTTGACCCCGGATGACCCAATTTATAACTTTGACCTATATATTGTTGATATTATTATTGTGACCAAGTTTCATAAATATAAGGTCAACATTATGACCTCTAGCGACTACACAAGGTTTTGCAACAATTTGACCTGGTGACCTAGTTTTTTACCCTTGATCATCCATTTTCTACCTTGGCCTAAATTTTGTTCAGATGATCACTCTGACCGAGTTTCATAATCATAGAGTCAAAATTGTGAATACAAATGCAATTGTGGACGAACAGACAAAGAGAACAATCAATATTTCTCCAGAATCGATAGATTTGTGTACATTTTGTATATTGTCTGTATTGTATACTGTCCAAACACAAATATCCTTTTTCCATAAGACACACATGTATACAACACATGATATGTGTAAATTTTAAACAAATTGGAATAATATTAAAGAAATGAATAAAACTTTTGTTTCCCCTTCCAGGTGCTATTTTGAGTCATTTTGTCGACATTTGAATGGGTAGTATACCAACACGTAGACTGGCATATATATGAAAAGTAAATTGTCTGATGATAAAATCAATATTTGTATTCGATAGAAAAGGTTGTATCTTTCAGAAAATATAAGCTTTAAGGTGCAATTAGTAAATATTTAACGACTTACACGGGAATTATTAGAACTTAAAATTCCCCATGTAGTATGAAATAAGGAAAATGCTGAAATTGCTACGAAAAGTGACCTTAAACATGTCGAATTTTTGTATTTTCCCCACTGAACTCGCATATTTGACGTTTTGTCTGTAGTCGATAATAGTCTGTAGATGATAAAATGCAAAGAAACTCTGTTTTGCAATTTGCTTGAGGTTGACCATATTTTTTAGCTTCAATGACTGGACTACTAGTGACCTAGTTTTTGACCCCACATGACCCAGTTTCCAACTTGGCCTAGATTTCATAGAGAACAACATTGTTACTGAATTTCATGAAGATTGGATCAAAATGTTGACCTCTGGAGTGAACACAAGATTTTTCTAAGATTTGACCTAGTGACCTAGTTTTTTACCCCACACAACCCAGTTTCGAACTTGGCCTAGATTTTATAGAGAACAACATTGTGACCAAGTTTCATGAAGATTGGATAAAAACTGTTGCCTCTAGAGTGAACACAAGCAAATTGTTGACGGATGGACGACACACGAAGAGTGATCACAAAAGTTCACCTTGTCACTAAGTGACAGATGAGCTAAAAATGGTCAGACATGTTAAATCATGCACATACAAGACCCTTCAGTGAAACAATGTTTATGTTAATGGTCATATTTGTTGAATCATGCAACAATATAACTTATATTCTGACCATATTTCATTAAGATTGGATCAAATTGGCAACCAATGGAGTGTACACAAGGTTTTTTCTAACATGTGACAAAGTGACCTAGTTTTTAACCCCACATGACCCAGTTTCAAACTTGGCCTAGATTTCACTAAGAACAACATCCTGACCAAGTTTCTTGAAGATTGGATCAAATTGGTGACATCTAGAGTGAGCACAAGGTTTTTCTTAGGTTTGACCTAGTGACCTAGTTTTTGACCCCACATGACCCAGTTTCAAACTTGGCCTAGATTTAATGAAGAACAACATTCTGACCAAGTTTCATGAAGATTGAATCTAATTGGTGGCATCTATAGTGTATGAGGGGGTATCAAAAAGTTTGTGGACTGTGCCTGCCATTTGTTTAGTTTTTGACCGAATTCAGTAACAAGAGGGCCTGACACATAACGCACAAATTAATAAAGTTAGGTACATACTATTTGACCAATATAAACGGATATATACTGCGATTGCCAATACATTGTAGTTGGTTAGAGGTGGTTGCTATGGCAACACAAACATAGAAGATATTAGGCTATTCCATGTGTTTTAACTGGTACATTTAAGATGGATTCATGTAATTATGCTGAGATGTGTCCAATCATATAAGTTGCTGATATACATATTTTGTATGGATAAAATACCTTAATCGAAGACAATAGCGTATACTGCACTTATTCGAATTGCCTCGAGTTAACCAACATACAGAAAATACAGATTCCTATAAATTTCATTAATTACCTAAAAAACAATATCGACTCATTATTTTTCCGTTAACTCGTGTAGATTTAGATCAATATGCTGAAGAATATTTACCGACCCGCTACGTAAGAGAGTAGTGTGTTCTATTTTTAGACTGTTTACAATATTGCGTCATGACTACAGGTACTATATAAAACCTATATCGATTCTGGACGTTTTTTGACACTTTAATCTGAAAATGACAAGGTAAAATCTCTTTTAAAGTAAAAAAATCTAGAGGACACAGTTACATCTACCTAACTTTTGGAAATAATATAAATTCCGCATCAGATGCAGATAGGTTGGGAATATATTTCGACCACAGCGCAGTCGTCGACAATCAAGCTATTTTGTCATTTCAAAGATTTTTGACATTGCAACGACTGACTAAAATATCTCGATTGTCGACAGCTGCGCTCATGTTGAATTTTGATGTTGTAAGTCCAGAAATGCTCTAAAACTCGAAAAATATGGTGATCATAGTGATTTTAGAAGCTTCAAGCTGGATACCATGGATACAGGGAATGTCAAAACGTGCATATTTCGGTTCTAGGAGGCCTTGGCTAATCAAAAGTATAACCAAATATAAGATTGAAAGAACTTTAGTTTTTACCATTTCTTTAGGCCAGATTGCATGGTTATCGAATCTACTCCTTTTGTTGACAAGATCATGGTTACCAAGTTTCATAAAGATTAAGTTAAAATTGTGACCTCTAGTGACTACACAAGGTTATTGTATGAATTGACCTTGTGACCTAGTTTTTGACCCCGGATGACCTAGGTTTTATTGAGATGATCATTGTGACCAAGTTTCATAAAGATTAGGCCAAAATTGTGACCTCTAGTGACTACACAAGGTTTTTCTATGATTTGACCTTGTGACCTAGTTTTTGACCCCGGATGACCCAATATTAAACTTGACCTAGATTTTGTTCAGATGATCATTGTGACCAAGTATCATAATGATTAAGTTAAAACTATGACCTCTAGTGTCTACACAAGTAATTGTGGACGGACGGACACACCCACGATCGCTACCTTAGGTGGTCATTCCATTGTTTAAGATCAAAGGATTGACCACTTAAAGGACAAAAGAATTAAGTGGTCACGGAATGAATTGAATAGATTTCTATTGTGTTAGGCCACACCTCCGACCACCTAAGGTAGCTTTCGTGTGTGCGGACGGACGGACAATGGACGCAGAGTGATCACAAAAGCTCACTCTGTCACTTTGTGACAGGTGAGCTAAAAACAAGGTCAAAGTAAATTGCCAGACCATTAAGTTAATCAAGATTGCTTCCAGTAAATACTTATGTCTTGCATGGCCTTCACACTGTAAGGTGTTTATGATGATATGGCTGGTCTATTTTGACCTGACCCTGACCTTTATGCAAGAATATATTACAAGGTTCTTGTTTTGAATATATCAATTTCCACAAGTAAATTGGCAACCTCAGCATTTAAGATTTGTTTTTGTATTACATCTCGAGCGTCATCGTGATACTCCCCGATCATGAAAACTTAGACAATATATCGACTGCTAAATTATGGTTATCAATAGGTCAGGCTCATGTCAATGTGGCCAAGCTATAGCAAGTTTGAAAGCAAGGTCATAATGAACTTGATTTTCACAACCAGTAAGTTTCGGTCATCATGTTCAATGGGACAAACAGACGGACGAACAAACAAATGGACAATCACTTTATATGCCAGAGAGGCATAAAAACAATGGTCTCGCCATCTGATCACCTGTCAGCAATGATGACTGATAAAAGTACTTGTAGTGAAAACACATTGATTTGAATGTTTTACTAGTAAGTTTACTTACCTTCTTAAATAAATTTACATCATGCACAGACTGCTGGATGTAATCATTGTGGACAATAATGGACAGCAAGCCAGTACAATCTAGCTCCTTCATTGTGTTAGCAGGAGAATGAGTACTAAGAAAACACTTGGCATATTGAAAACAGTCCATAAACCACTTGGTTGGATCAGTACTCGACCATAGAGGACTATTCTTCACATGGTCATCCACTATGAGATGATAGAAATAGCTGCAGAAATTGACCGGACATTTCCGTCGGGTGTGAGGGTCTTGTCGACAGTAGCAGTTGCATCTGATTCGTTGATTACAATGATTTCCTGTATGATCAGGTAACAGGTTGTTGAAAGTACATGAAGAGCATGACTGTACATTCTGATATTGTTGAGCTACCTTCTGCTTCAACATTCCATGTCGTTGTCCTATTTGATTGGAGACAAAATCTTCAAGTCCCGATTTTAAATATCTAAAACCATATGCAGCTTTAAGCCAGTTTTTGAAACCAGGATCATTCATAGTTAATGTACCTGTAAACAAAGTATACATTATATATGCATGATAATGATTAAAATGCTGGCTTAGAATGAGAAGGTCGTAACTACTACTTACGACCTTATAAGACTCATACATATTCGAAATCTGCTTCACAAGGAACTTCTTATGAGTCTATTTTCATGAAAATCGGAAATTGTCATGTTGACCAAAATGAAGTTTTAAAAAGTTGTTTTCCCATAGGTATAAAGAGTAAATTACAGACAGTTTTCTCTTGTTTTCTCAATATATCGATTTTATAGTTACGACCTTTTTATTCTAAGCCATCGAAAATATGATTATAAAAGTTATGCTCATTTACTTGCTCACTTTCAAATTCATACTTATATAAACAATACTTTTAAATAACTTAATACATCATCAGTTAAATATGAAATTTATATATGACAGGAGGCTCTTAGTTGTTTATCCTTCCATAGTAAACTTTCATTTAAAACAAGACTTAGACTATTGCCATGCAATGAAAGTCCCCTACCGGTAGCCAATTGTAACAGGGAGAGTTATGGTTTTTGAGCACTGCACTTCTCCTAATTAATATCTATCCACATGTAAAGTTTCAAAATAATATCTCTTTTGGTAATGGAGTTAGGCTCTGAACAAAATTTAGGTATAAAAATAAAAGCAGGGGCAACCAAAAAATTAAGCAAGGGAGAGTTATGGTTCTTGTGCACTGCTCTTCTCCTCATTGCTATCTATCAACATGTAAAGTTTTAAAATCATATCTCTTTTGGACTTGGAGTTACGCTCCGGACAAAATTTAAGTAAGAAAATTAACAAAGGGGAATAACTCAAAAATTAAGAAAGGGAGAGTTATGGTTCTTGTGCACTGCACTTCTCCTCATTGATATCTATCCTCATGTAAAGTTTCAAAATCATATCTCTTTTGGTAATGGAGTTATGCGCCGGACAAAATTTAAGTATGAAAATTATCAAAGGGGAATAACTAAAAAATTAAGCAAGGGAGAGTTATTGTTCTTGTGCACTGCACTTCTCCTCATTAATATCTATCAACATGTAAAGTTTCAAAATCATAGCTTGCTTAGTTTTGAAGTTATGCTCCGGACAAAAAAGTGTGACGGACTGACGGACTGACTGACGGACGGACTGACGGAGCGTAAACCATAAGTCCCCTCTGGTTTCACCGGTAGGGGACTAATAAAGCATTGGCAGTGAAACTAGCTACCAGCGCATTTTGTGTAGTATCCTACAGATGTATAGATCTGAATGTGTTTTACTAGAAAGGTGAATACTGTTATTTTTTATGTCTTTCATGCTCTACCCTTACTGTCGAGTACACTGTTGAGTACACTGTCGAGTACACTGTTGAGTACACTGTAGAGTACACTGTTGAGTGCACTGTCGAGTACACAGTCGAGTACACTGTCAGGTACACTGTTGAGTACACTGTCGAATACACAGTCGAGTACACTGTCAGGTACACTGTCGAGTACACTGACGAGTACACTGTCAATTACACTGTCGAGTACACTGTCGAGTACACTGTCTAGTACACTGTTTGAGTTTCAGATCTTAATGATCTTTTATCAGATGTTATTGAAGTTAAGGTTTTTATAAACAAGTTAAATAAATTACCATTTGGACCTGGATTCTGCTCAATACCAGCCCTGAATAGCAGAATGTCAATAAAACGAACTGCACACTCTGACTGTAAACCAAACGCAACATCAAGTACAACATCTTTCTCATACATTATTGTTCCTTTAATTAAGCCACTATGTCTAAGACTATAATATTTCACTCTTGAATTAGTCTCTGTTCCATTTCAACAATTAACACCTGGGCATGATGACTCAGACAGTCTGAAATGAAAAAAGAAGGCAAATCATTAACTTTGTTCACAAGTAGCCATGAACACAGTTATGGTTCGTACAGATCTTTCGAAACAAAATTCAAGGACTTTTCAAGGACTTTTCCAGGACTTTTTCCTCATTTCCAAGCACTTACTTTTACTACTCGTGATGTCAAACAGCACTGAAACATCGTAAAAAATGGCCAATTTACACCCCAAAAAATTGACATTGGCCACAGTGTCATGATAATCACGAATATTGTATATTTTGTACCCAATGATTTTCTTCCCCAGGTAACCGGTACTGCATCTTGGGACATTTGTACTCATCATTAAGCTTGGGCGATGATTTTTTGGGTGATTTTTATCTAGTTTTCTAGGATATTTTCTCATTTCTACTCAATGGACATAAATTCAAGGACTATTTATAATAATTCATTTGTCTTTATAAAAATTCAAGGATGTTTCAAGGACTTCTTGTAAGTGAGAAATTCAAGGACTTTTCAAGGACAACGTATCAAAATCAAGGACTTTTTATGGTCTGTGCGAACCATGAGTAATATTATTTGCAAAAGATAGGCATCTTATATGAACCACATGAAAATATTAAAATGCCTTTGTAACACAGGTCTGGGTGGCTTAATAAGCACAGTGTATTTTTTCTTCTTCTTCTAACAATCACATTTAGATAAATACAGCCTACTCCATGAAATTGAACGCCCTTATAAATTTCATAGTTAAAAAAATACTTTCGGTAGCAAGAACCAGTGATTTTTTAGAATTTATTTGATCCATTTATAGGAGTATAAAAAATAAAATGACCTTTACTGTGCCAGTTTATTGACACCAACGAAGTGTAACCTTTATCATTTCATTTGTGTATTTGTAATATTTTATTGGTTTAACTCAAAAAAGTGCTTTATTGGGCTTTTATGATTTTGGATTCATTAGTTTGTGATTTTTTTTTCAATTGTGATTTTTTTTCAATTGTGATTTTTTTCAGCAATTGGGATTTTTTTTCAGCAATTGGGATTTTTTTCAGCAATTGAGAACCAATTTTGAGGCCCAATAAAGGCATGCTTCCCAACCTTTAGTTATCCCCAAATGGGGTTGTCCTGATTTCTAAGTGGGAGATTTGGATGTTCAAGTGGGCGGTTTTTCGCTGGTATATTTTTTGCAATGTCGGCATAAAAATTGATGGTTTTAACCGTATTTTGATTGTTTTCTTTTCATATTAGAATTATTGGTGTCTTTAGTTTGATATAAAGATCTTATAGGAATTATAAGCAAATAAAACAGTTACACCTTTATTGCATTCTCTAAAATAAACATATATATACAATGTACCACTGAATTACAATCATCATACATAAACAGAGCTAAAGATAAGCTGTGTATTGGGATAATTACCTAATTAAATTTCTTAAAAACCCAATTGATTTTGAGAGGAGGAAGTAAGAAAAAGCAATGACGATATGAAATATCCAAAAAGGAAAGGATGATTTAGTTAAAAGGCCTCAGACAATACCAAGAAAAAGGTCTGGATTGAGTAGTCAAACGCGTAGACTTAAGTACTGTATGATTAAAACAAGAAAAGCCTGGTCGATGATGATTTTTGTACAAAACGGACGACAGTGACTAAAAAGGAAAAGACAAATACACATTTGGAAAGTTGGAAACAAATATTTTGGTGTAGATCTATTTATTAGATGATATTCGAGTTGATCATATACAAAATAAAACATTATATGTATTTCGTTGAGATTATATATATGCATGTTAAACAAAAGAAATTAATCCACTATATTGTATTTTGTCATCCACGCGGGTAAGCATATTGGAGCGCGCGGTAAATCGATATTAGGATTGCATCACTTTCGTTGGTTGAGATTATGAGCGACCTTCTTATTATTATTAGTTCTAAAAGGACAATAGTTTGGTGTTCTTGACATAGGCGGATCCAAGGAAGGGCGGACCCGGCATACGCCCCCCCTAAAATCGCCAAAGTAACAATTTTCATTTGTCTGAAATAGTCTAGTTATATGTAATTTGCCTTTAATTCTTTGGGAAAAATATTACAATGTGAAATTTTCGTGCTAGCTACGCTTACAAAATTTACTTTAATCTATAAAAGGGGCAAATACCCATTGAAACAGTTTGGCATTTTACAAGTCTGTTGACACTTCATTAGGATAAATCCAAGGACTTCAATTTTCGGTATCTAACTATAAAACATGCCCTGTTAAATACTAAATAAGGTATCTCAGAACGCCCAGAATGCACCAGATTGATCCATTGTTTAGAAAAATTTCTCCGGGGAGCCCCCAGTCCCCCTACTTCAACTGACCATCTACCAGTTACCACGTAATAACTTAATTGCCAGAGAACCATAAACTCAGTTGTTATGAATAGATATAACCAAAATACGCTTCCGTACATGATGTATTGTTATGTTAAAGACGCTCCTACGCTCATGCAGGACTTTGCCCTGGACCCCAACAAATTTCTTACGCCCCCTTTAACCGAAAATCCTGGATCCGCCCATGCTTGATTAGAAGAAAATCAAAACATATCTGATTATAATCTTGCGATTTGTCGCCCAACAAAAATCCGGAATTCCGAAAAACGAATATTAATTAAACTCTGATGTCGATATATATGGTGAAAATACGAATTCACCAAACATTCCAAGTATCATCTTTATAATTTGATGAATAAAAATAGACCATCAACAAAAAATATCTTTAAAAAAGAAGTATTCTAAAGTCACTTTAAAAGATTTTGGTCCCAAAACGCAGTTACTTCCTTTGTGATTCATTCTACTTTCGGTTTCAGGGCTCAAACTTCAGTCTCAGCAAAAATCATGAAGTGGAAGCCCTTGCAATACAATACGAATTAGTGCTGGAAAATTAAATTTATATTAATATCTTACTCTCTATCGTAACATCTAGCATAAAAGCAAATAAAACAAAGAATTGTTATTACGCCTTCAAGAAGGAATTTTAGGGTTTTTCCAAAGACGACAAAGTGATTCTCACGATGTCGTAATTTTTATGAAGCCGTGACAAAGTCCGTGTTAGTAGACGCAGTCATCGTTCTGAGTGAAGCAAACGCTTATAACTGTCAACATGGCCAACCTACCTGCAAAAGTTGATGTTGTCGTTGATCCTGCAAAAGTGGGTGAAAATAACTGTTGTGATGAAGTTTTGCAAATTCTAAAGGCAATCAGATCCGAATGGTTTGATGGAGATGCCGCATTGGCTACATTGAAATCAAAGGTAAGTTGTCAGTTCGTACCATAACTAGTCAAACAATCTCGACTTAGAGTTGCCACATCTAAGTCAAGACCCATTATGCGCTTAACTGATCAGTTTTTGAGTTTCATAAATTTTGCTGTTTACGCCAAATTTGGGCAGTTTTCGGCTATTAACATGTAAAATGTAATAAAACTAGACGAATGACACAGAATACCTGGTAAAATTGGTCGTTATTATCGTTTAATCGATAATTAAATCAGCACGTGTAATTTCCGAAAATCCAAATGTAAACATAACTGTGAGTATCCGGTACGCGTATACCGCCCGTACAGCCCGTACAGATGAGCGCAACACGTGTGTGATTCATATGCTAACGTTGTGCGAATCGCTAAGCGAGCAGTAAAATTCATTTAACTTATCGTATTCTGTTCATAAGTCATTAACTATCAGTTTACAAGAAAAATCAGCTCGATTTGTCAACAATTCTTCGTTAATTTTTCGTTTTTAGTTTCACCCGAGCGAGCTCAGTGTAATTTGTTTCACGCGTACCAGTGTACATCACTGTGAAAACCAAATAGTGCCGAAGATCTCCCAGCATCCTCCATTGTTCTAGAAACTCATTCCATCGAGTATTCTGATTGGTCGATATGGGAATGCGATCTGCATATCAACAACAAATAGCTGTGTAGTGGAATTTAAAAGTGCGACCTCGTCGTGTTAAAATTGTCGGACAAACGAACCACTGAGTGTTTTATGGATGTTTTTGGTGCAGATAACGAGAAAAAGGGTTGATCTTCGTGGACATGCTATATATTTCATGGTATTTACAACTTTTCATTCACCTTTTCAAGTTGCGCCAAAAATTTGATCGCAAAGCCCCCCATAAATATGACACTTTCATCCACATCTGCGGTGGAGATAGAGGTCAGAAATTAAAAAATCTCCTAGCAGATTGCCCCACATCTAGTACCATAACCATTTCGTACCTGTTGATTATGTGAAATGCTGGTCACAAAATTTAATGATTTATAATTATGATTCAGCTAAAGTCCAGCTATACATTTTTTTGGTTTCCGAATTGAAAAAAAATGTCCCAGTAATTTGAGAATAAAAAGTATCTACCACTGTTAGCACTAAACACTGCTGAACCTAGTGCTAAGCCTAATATGTTAGTCTCTACGTATGTTTCACTTACTAGAGTGCTAATTGTGTCCTCTTAGATGTCTTTAGCACTTTGCAACACGATTATTTATCGATGTTTGGTAACCGATTTAAAAGCAATATACAGTTAAACCACACCACTACGGTGTCCCATTAGGGCCATTGCAGCATAGATATAAAAAGTCAATAGTATGATAGTGAAAAGTCGATACTATGGGAGTAAATTTGGCTCTTGGGCTTAAATTTCAAGAGCTAAAATAGACACCTAAAAGTTGTCAAATTCAAGAGTCAAAGTGCAGTTTCCAGATTCAAATGAAAGCCCTGGATTGGTAATATTTAAACATTTAAGGGATGTCAAAAATGGTCACACCAAGGGCTACTGGCGAGGGGGGGGGGGGGAGCACGGGTATACTGGTCAACTTCTCTGATTTTCTCAGATTTTAAGGGTTGGAAATCCCAGTCAGATTTAATTTGCTGGGTGGACATAAGCTACATAGTCTACATCCATAGTGGTAGTCAAACAATCTCGACTTAGAGTTGCCACATCTAAGTCAAGACCCATTATGCGCTTTACTGATCAGTTTTGAGTTTCATGAATTCTGTCTTTTAAGCCAAATTAGAGCCATATTCAGCATTGAACATGTAAAATATAATAAAAATAAACGAATGGCACAGAATACCTGTTAATATTGGTCCTTATAAAATATAATCAATAAATCGATAAATAAATCAGCACATGTAATTTCCGAAAATCCAATGTAAACATAACTGTGAGTATCCGGTACGCGTATACCACCCGTACAGATAAGCGCAACAAGTGTGTAATTCATATGCTAACGTCGTGCGAATCGCTAAGCGAGCAGTAAAATTCATTTAACTTATCGTATTCTGTTCATAAGTCATTAACTATCAGTTTACAAGAAAAATCAGCTCGATTTGTCAACAAATCTTCGTTAATTTTTCGTTTTTAGTGTCACCCGAGCGAGCTCATTGTAATTGGTTTCACGCGTACCAGTGTACATTACAGTGAAAACCAAATAGTGCCGAAGATCTCCCAGCATCCTCCATTGTTCTAGAAACTCATTCCATCGAGTATTCTGATTGGTCGATAGGGGAATGCGATTTGCATATCAACAACAAATAGCTGTGTAGTGGAATTTAAAAGTGCGACATCATCGTGTTAAAATTGTCGGACAAACGAACCGCTGAGTGTTTTATGGATGTTTTTGGTGCAGATAACGAGAAAAAGGGTTGATCTTCGTGGACATGCTATATATTTCATAGTATTTACAACTTTTCATTCACCTTTTCAAGTTGCGCCAAAAATTTGATCGCAAAGCCCCCCATAAATATGACACTTTAGTGCACATCTGCGATGGAGATAAAGGTCAGAAATTAAAAAATCTCCTAGCAGATTGCCCGACATCTACCATAGTGGAAGAAGACCTCAGGAGTCAGAAAACGTGTCTAGCCGTTATGCACCAGTCAATTGCGCTGCCCCCTGACTGGGGAAGGACAGTGATTTTTACTTGCCCTGTAGTCCCAGATATATTCCCCTGCTCTTTTGGCAGTGTGGATACTAGGTAAAAACCTGGTATTTTTCTCCCCTCCTTCCCTGGGGTTGCTGGAGGGAGGGGACAGGTTTTTAATTGAATAGTGCATTAGCCATGCTGAAGCATACCACAGCCCTTGCCAAGGTGAAAAAAACAGCGCCTCAGTGAAATTGGAGCAATACCATAATAAGCATGTTTTAAGAACAAAATGCCCCAAATATAAGTAAACTTTTTTTATTTAACTTTAAGTTAATTACCTACTTTACAAGCGTTTTAGATCACTTGGCACTTTCATCACTATCAGACAGTGTAGCATGCACATGAAGCATGAAGATATCCCCACTCCAAGGTCATATTGTCACGGAGTGTAAGGGAAAGATTTCAACATGACCATGCTATCTTATCACCTGTTAAATTTTAAACTCATTCTGCACACTGGCAGCATGTATACTGCCCTCCAAAAGTTCCTTCACAAATTTTTAATAGCTTGCAACTAGAAGTATAGTGATCAAGAACAATAACTCTATGTATTCCAGTTTTCAAATAATTCCCCTTTGTTTGATATATTTTTGTCTAGAACATAACATTAAACTATTAAAGGTATTGACTTGAAACTTGATATGTAAATAGAGGGTAACTAAGTCACCAAAATTCTTCATAGCCATTGAAGTTTAAAAATTATCTCCTTTTGATTTATTTTAAAATAGTTCAAAAGTATTCAGTTGGTTGACTTGAAATTTAAGTAGTTGGCATCTAAGAGAAGTGCAGTGATTGAAGTAAGACCCATATTTCCCCTAAGTTGGACTCCAAAACTATGCAACAGGTTTCAAAAAAGCCCTTTGTAATATACAGTAAAACTTTGTTAATACCAGCATCGATATTACGAGCACCCGGCTTATTTTGAGCAAATTTCAAATTCCTGACGAATTAGCTAAATATCTGTTGAATACATACATCATACATGTATCGAGCTCCCGGTTTATTTCGATCATTTAGCTTGTCCCGATTAGTCCTCGAGATAACGATGTTTTACTGTATTATATATATAGCTTGGAGTTTTTAACATGATTCTGACCGTTTAATTAGCGTAATATAACAGCCGATGTATTGTCTATGTTTATTACCCCGGTCGTATGTTTTCATAATCAGGGTGTATAATGATGAAGATGCTCTAGATGTAAATTAATGCAAACACAAGCTTGAAATACCGATATTGCACGATTTGCATGTGGTAAGCACCTTGCAATATATTCATGTATAAAGTTAAACATTAGGTAAAAATTCTCAAAGCTATACTAGATTAAAACTGTTAATGCTAATAGAACTTTTTGGGTGTAGCTCAAAAGCCCTACTCCAGACAGATTCACTAGGAACACCTGGATCAATGATTAAAATCAATGATTCTGGATCTTTATTGATAATACAGGGGTGTCAGTCTACCTGACTAGTCCTGAATGAGCCACGATTCCTGACCAAAATAAAAGATAGTTGATGAAAATATCTTGAGAAATGGTCATTCAAGTTATAGTCAATTTAGTCTGCTTTGAAGGAATTTCTTATTAAAAACTGAGTTAAATAAGAAAACAATGTTGTTGAAGGCCTCTTGTTTGGAAAAAAATGGTTGACGGCGTACAATTTTCTTGATTTTGAATTTTGCTCCATTGACATCCCTGATAATAATGATGTGAATCAGATTGTGTTGTTATTTCAGGTATTTACTGGTGGAATCTCTAATCTACTGTTTGGATATTACCTAGATGGTAAATTCAAGGAGGATGTAGTACTACTCCGTGTGTATGGTATCGGAACAGAATTAATGATTGATCGACAACTGGAACAGAAAAATATACAGGTACTTTATATGTTGGATTCTAACCCTTTAGCTTGATAGTTAAAAAGACAATCTCATTAAAATCAGATCCTAACACTGCTCTATTTCTTTGCACTGTTATGGATCTGACGACATTCCGTAAAATGGCTCAATTCCCAACTCACAACTAAACAAGAAAATTAACTTAACCACTAAAAAGTTTCAGCTGTCCAAAAATGGAAAGTTGATATTTCTATTTCAGTTGCTCCATTCTAAAGGGCGAGCGCCACCATTGTATGCAACCTTTACAAATGGAATAGCATATGGTTTTGTGTCGGGAGTCACGTTAGATGAAAACACTGTCAGAGATACTACTATAGGAAGGTAGAGTGATATCATGATATAGAGGATGTTTGTAGACTTTGTTAGAAAGTTCGAGTTCTTTTTTACCAATCGGTCTCAGAAATCAATATCTTTTTATTTTCAATTTCAAATATTTTGTTTCTAGGTGTGGCCTCCATGGCTCAGTGGTAAGCTCGCTTGCTGCCTAAACTGGCAACCTGGGTGGAGGCACACTTACACCTGCAGTATTCAGCTGAAACCTGACTGGCAAATCAAGACTATGCTCGGCATATTACCAACTGTTCTTTTGAAGTATCACAATTGTGAACCTGTACTAAAATATGTTACTTATGCATTTGTTGGTTAATAACCTACAAATTCTTACACAGACCAAAATTAGATATAATCAAGAAGTCAAAGTAAAAACTCTAACTGGACAAATCTGCATCAGACTCATGAAATTGGGTTTAAATGCTTTGTATGCATGTATCATTGTATGTGATGTAGTGAAATTGTTTTATTCAGAAATGTCAGTCCGGCTTTAATGTGAAAGTGAAAGTAGGGTTTGGGCTATCAGACTAGGAGTCAAACTGTATGTGTGAGAAAATATGTTCCCCGAGTTTGATGAACCAAATTTTTCTTATATGATACATGACACCCTGTTTTTTTTTTCATTTTCTTGAAGCTGGAAGCTCTTTCTATTGAAGATTATGAGAGAATCCCTTGGGCAAAAGCTTGACATTTTTGTGGCTGACATTGGTCATTTTACATTGAGTTAAAGAACAATTTCAATTGGTGGTTTTTGACCTGTTTGAAAAATCAAAAAGATCTTGAGTGATAGTTCCTTCTTGAATCCAATTTATTTTTTCCAAAGTTTGATGAAAATTGTACAGTGAATTTAAATGCCTTTCTCCAGTATGTTCCCCCTTTCAATTTGTACTAGATCAAGTTTGATACATGTATTGGTTGTACTTGTAGGTTGATTGCAGGAGAAATGGTTCAAGTACACGCTGTGCGACCAGAAGGCCAGGATGTTAAGTCAGGATTATGGGATAAAATGTACAGATTTCTTGAACTCGGTCCCGATAAATTTGATGACCCTGATAGACAGAAACAGTTAGTATTTACATCAATTTCAAATGGCTTTCCTTGTATCCGGGTTAGTATAGGGAGAATGTATATTCTTATACTACACATGTGATGTATAACTTTATACTACATGGGTGTGTTTTTCCAATAGTACATTGTGTAATTTGCGTTATAAGTGTCATATGATAATATATACCTCTGTCTCATAATTTCGTGCCTTCTCATGAAAACCGTGCTTAGTTGAATTCAACTCTTGTATATGTTCTACATAGTCATTTTGGTGAAATAAGCCAAATAAATCATCCAACAAATATCCTTCATCAATTGAGGCCATTATTTTGGACGACACGCCATAGCTGTCACCTTGACGACTGGGAACAATACACCTAGTAATTATTCCAACTGATATTTTTCAACTGTTGTTAACGTTTTTTGCATCCCGCTTTCATTACGCATTATTTTTATCACCTAAGGCTTTAATACTCAAAGTGAATACGCATTTTGATAAGCACTACTCCAAATTTATCTAATCTAACTACAAATTCGAAATTCCTTCACTTTGAGCCCCAATACAGACCCATTTTTACGGAGGCACGGATTTCATGGGAAACAGTCACCAGGATTCTGAGCATCGACCTAGACATCTAAAAGTTATGATTTTACGAGTTTTTGTGATCATTTTTTAATTTTCTTTTTCTTATAAGTTAAGTATATATGTTTTCTTCCGAAAACGGTGCGAACAATTTTAAAACTTGTATGTGCTAGTGCGCATGCGTAGCTGAAACTGTTAAGGATCACGGAGATACGAGACAACAGCATAAAGAATCTATCACTTATTGTCAATTGATATATTTATACTAAGCTTGTTCAGGAAATATTATTCGGCTTGCCAGAGGCTCGCTTAATAAAATTTACAAAACTAGTGTAATATAAATTTTTATCAGTTAACAACTCTTAAAATATCCTCTATAAAGTATATCACTCATTTTAGGCCTGATTGTTATACAGTCTTAATACTTTATGGAAAGGTATTTTCTGTATGGAAATATTTACTGTAAAATCATTTATTTTCAATTGGATGGAATTTTGTGGTTTTGGTAAAAATTACCATTTTGATGGGACGTTAATTCGTGGATTTTGCATTTCAGGTAATAAATACAACGGTTACAAATATTGTTTGATGAGATTTGATTTCATGGTTGAAGGGGAACCACGAAATGCACAAAATTTAATCGCCCATGAAAATGAATGATTTTACAGTAGTTTACTGATGCTATTGTAGCCAACATGTTGTCAAGCTTACTGATTTGAAAACAATTGAAAATGATGGGTTTTCAGTCAGTAACTGCCACTGGTAAAGTAACAGTTGGTATGTGGCTATCCAAGTTTAATTTGCCTATATCTCTATAAGTAGACATCTAGGTTATGCATGCTTATGTACTATTATGATTAGAGGTATTCTAAATGATTACATTAAATTTTACAGTTGTAAAAAATTCCTTGCAATTACTTCCCCACAAAATGGCCATTTTCACCATAAGTTCATAACCACAAAAAATTGTCCTGTCCAATTGAAATTCAATAATTTTACAGTATGTCCCTTTTTAGCTCACCTGTCACAAAGTGACAGAGTGAGCTTTTGTAATCACTCTTCGTCCGTCCGTCCGTCCGTACGAATGCACCGGTAGTTGTGGGGTGTGGAACAATAGGCTATTTTAAGATTCCATTTATTCCGTCACTTGTGGGGTGCAAAATGCTACTTGTGGGTTGCAACCAAACAAAAGAAAGAACAAAAGAAAACCCCACAAATACCGTCTCATGAGTACGTCCGTCCGTACACACCCACTGGTAGTTGTGGGGTGTGGAACAATAGGCTATATTTAGATTCTATTCATTCCGTTGCTTACGGGGTGCAAAATGTTGCTTATGGGGTTTTACAAACAAAAGGATGAACAAAAGAAAACCCCACAATGTCAAGTCAGTGAGAATGTCCATCCGTCCGTCTGTCCGTCCGTCAACAATTGGGTTGTGTCCTCTCTAGCTGTCACAATTTTGGCCTAATCTTTATGAAACTTGGTCACAATGATCATCTCCATAAAATCTAGGTCTAGTTCGATATTGGGTCATCTGGGGTCAAAAACTAGGTCACTAGGTCAAATCAAAGGAAAACCTTGTGAACACATTAGAGGTCACAATTTGAGCCTAATCTTTATGAAACTTGATCACAATGACCATCTCTGTAAAATCTAGGTCAAGTTCGATATTGGGTTATCTGGGGTCAAAAACTAGGTCACTAGGCCAAATCATTGAAAAACCTTGTGAACACATTATAGGTCACAATTTGAGCCTAATCTTTATGAAACTTGATCACAATGATCATCTCTGTAAAATCTAGGTCAAGTTCGTTATTGGGTCATCTGGGGTCAAAAACTAGGTCACTAGGTCAAATCAAAGGAAAACCTTGTGAACACATTAGAGGTCACAATTTGAGCCTAATCTTTATGAAACTTGATCACAATGATCATCTCTGTAAAATCTAGGTCAAGTTCGATATTGGGTCATCTGGGGTCAAAAACTAGGTCACTAGGCCAAATCATTGAAAAACCTTTTTTTTTTGGGAACCAGCCGGACGAAAATGTCACGCTTTTGTCGGCTCTTAAATTTCATAATAATTTAACAAAAGTATCGATCTTCAACATCTATTTTTTGGACAATTGTGTAATTTAAACTTTACTTGTGAATATGGATTTGTAAACTTGGAATTTGGATGTGTCTACGGATGGTAACTACTGAAATTTACATGTTATAAACATTCTACGTATACGCTAGGTAGACGCCATGTTTTGTTAACTTACATGACTATTGCGTTATTGATCAACTATAGTAGTGTGTATATATAAGGAGCATTCCTCGCCAAAATATTTTAAAACTATACTACTTGGAAAAATAATGAGTCAATTAAAAGCACAAAAGTGGACAATAGAGATGAAGGTAATGCTGAGGAAACCATCGAAATCGAAGATAGCTGTACAGATAGTAAAAGATCTAACCGCAAAGGTAGGCGGACAACGACTAGTTTAGAAGATAAAAGAAAAGCAAAAGAACATGAAAATACAAATAACCAAGAAATGTCTGAAATAAAAATTCAGTTGAAACAAATGAATTCAACACTATCGAATGTAATGATGAAGAATGATAGTTCATTGAAAGACACAATAATAGAGGTCATGAGTAGATTGAAAGATGACCTACTATCGACAGTTTCGAAGCGTCTAGACATCATAGAAAGTAAGCTCTTTGACAAAGAAGTAGAAAATGATGAACTCAAATCTAAAATAGAATCTCTTGAGAAAGCTAATGTAAAACTGAATGAGGAGAAAGAACAGTTAAGATCAGATATGAAAGCAGCAGTAACTGAATCGAATTTGAATACTAACAAGCTGGAACAATATTCGAGAAGAAACAACATCAGAATTGATGGAGTTTCAATTAAAGCAAATGAAACCGCAGAGGAAACAACATCACTTGTCTGCAGCACACTCAACACTAAATTCAAGGCTCTTGTATTAGATATAAAACCAAACGACATAGACATAGCTCATAGAATTGGCAATAAAAAGGACAATAAGCAGCAAATTATAGTCAAATTTCAATCGCGACTACTAAGAAACAAAATCCTGTACAACAGAAGGATGTTGAAGCACTCAGGTGTTTCAATTAGTGAAGATTTAACAAAGTTCAACTTTCATCTTTTATCCTGTGTGCGATTTAAAAATCGCGCTGAAGTCGATGACGCATGGTCAAAGGAGGGCCGAATCTTCTACGTGGATAAATCGGGTCGAAAGCATGAGGTCAACGAGTCAGATTACAGCAGGTGGATAGAGTTGAAATGGCCAGAAAAGAACGCTCATTAGACACTTAATCATAAAATTAACAACCAAATAAAATAAAAATCTTAAACATAAATGTATTTTAATATGACCACACAAATATAATAGAATATACAGTGCGTTATCTTTTCTACCAAGTATAGACTTTTCTGAATACACAACCTCGTGAATGATGTATCCTGTAAACGCTGGACAACGAACTTTATACATGAGAGATCAATACATTGAATTATACTAACGATTATTTGTTACACATCCATTTGATAAGCTGTCATACTGTAATAATAAGTGTAAGAATATATACTGCTATGCGAATATAATGAGAAAGTTGATAATAAAAACTCAATTATAATAAACTAATAATATATTTATTTAAAAAGATAATGTAAATGCAATATCGTGTTTAAACATAGAGCTAAGGTTCTATACATTTCTGATTATAGTTTCACAGCAGTAAATATATTATAGAAATGATAACATAAAATTGATTATTCTATGAAATACGCCGATGTGATGTATTCTGACAATGTATTTGGGTCTCTTCTGGAATGAACATGTTCATATTGTTGTGTTCTATGTAGTATTGTCTATATTTGTTCTACCCTCACTGTCGTCATTGTACAATATAATAATGAAATATCCCCAACAGAGTAAACACTCGTACATCATTATTGTAATATATAACAATTATGATTGATTATTGGAACTTGGCAACATTTTCGAACAATATAAAAATTGCATTAATATAATTCTAATGAGCGTGTATCTCATGTTTTATACTGTATTGCTACTAATGTTCGCGGTGTATTACCTTTCCAGTGAACACCGCTGGGTATGTTAGGCTGTCATGCATATTTTTATACCCGAAAAAGCTAATGAATTTTACTGTGAAAAAGCATGTGTATAGTCAAAGTATGTGCTACCTAATTTGATATAGATATTGAAAATACGCGCTGTATTTAAATAGTTCAATTGATAGTCTATATACTTTTCCTGTAATGCCATGTATATTGTTCCCCGATGAGGTTTATTATCCGGTATATTCCTTTTTATCTGCAAATAATAACCCTCGGGACTCTTTCTTCATAAAAATACATGTATCACAAATGTTTCTTTCCAACATCATGCTGCGGGGTCAATATGTAACTCGTATGTCGGGTTCTCCTAGTATCTTACCCTGTGGTATTTCCTTGCATTTCGTTTTTTCGTCAAGGTTACCAGAAATGGGTATGATGCGTGCACGTATAGCTGAAAACCATCTTTCTATGAACACATTTGGTATGTACGGGCCAGTTAATATACATGTATTAAAATATTATTATCCCATTTTCGTTTCCTTTAATCTTAAAGGTCATGTTTTTTGGGGGATATGTACATCCAGCTTGTTACGTCACACGCCTTTAATTATAAACTACTCAGACCCGACATTCTAGTATACTATATGACCAGCACCCATAATTTATGTATAACTATGTCTCCCTTTTTTACGTACTCAACAGTGAATAGTCCACTATCATATCTTTTATTTTATAAGTATTTATAAAGTAAATATTCCTTTTCGCTCTTTTAAACGTACAGGGCATAAGAAATGATACCCGTCAATATTGTTTCAGTATTACCTACTAAATTATATCATGCACATTGTGGTTATTGCAGAGAAATGAGGTAGTGTCATATACATCTACTGTACTTGCTTTGTATGTGTAAAATGAACATGTTTATTTGCGTGTGTGTTCGTATGCGTGTGGAAGACGGGCGCGTGTGGATTTGCATCTGTGCAGTTGTGTGCGAATTTGCGTTGGTACTTGATATTTATTGAACTGTTATTCGGATACGATGCATAAACTGTCCAAATAATAATACCTTATAATCTATGCGGGACACCTATCTTTTTCATTACATCTTTCTCTAATGCATCTTTATCGATATTTTACCACTCCGAGATTAACCATATCAAAGTGAAATAATCAATTAACCTTAAAAAAATGTTTCTCCTACAAGCATACGTAACGTAATCTTGTATATTAAAGTTATAAACATAGCTTAAATGTCCCATATGCGTACATGTCAAGTGTGTGGGTATGTTAACGTGCGCGCGGGCTTGTGAGGGCGAGCGTGCATGAGCGTGAATGTACATAATGTCATGCATTTGTTGTATATTGGATTATTTGATTTTGTTATATGCATAACTACTGTCAATTGCGTATCATAAATATCTTTAATAACCCTTCCCTGACACATTTAAATTCCACATAGGGAAAATCCCTATACTTGAAAACTATTCACAAACCCCTTTGTTTCTCTTCTATGAGCCTGTTGCTCATGTTCTCATCTCGCTTCGCCCTTTCCTTTGTGAGCCTTTTTCTCATTTACATATATAGTATAATTCCGTGCCTAACAGTGCATAATGATTCAGACATTGCATATCTTTTTCCTAATGATAACACATGACTTTAAACATATGTACTTTTAACACTAAAGGAGTTTCGTCCAGAGAAAAACGATTAAAACTATTTGAATATCTAAAGCTTAAAAAATACGACATATGCCTTTTACAAGAAATCCACTGTATTGATAGTAACGATAAGGAATTATGGAAAACCGAGTGGAAAAATGACGTCTTTCTAAGTGGTAATAGCTCAAACAGCAAAGGCATAGGTATCTTCATTAGTGAACACATTGATTATCAAATTATAGAATATAAAGACGTAATCAAAGGCAGGCTTCAGTTACTAAAACTTGAAATAAACGAGGAAATATTTGTCTTTGTAAATTGTTATGGGCCAAATGTTGAAGATAGAGCCTTTTTTGAAACACTTAAAAACACGATTGTGGAATACAATAATGAAACACTGATTGTAGGTGGTGATTTTAATGTTGTCTTAAACTTCGATATAGATAAGCAGAATGGAAGAAAGAATACAAACAAACGTAATTCCGAAGAATTGAACACTATAATTTCTCAAAATAATTTACATGATATATGGCGCTTAACTAACCCCAAAAGTAAAACCTTTACCTGGCATAATAATACAAAACCGCCAATATTTTGTAGGCTTGATTATTTTTTAATTTCACAAGATTTAATTAACAAAGCTACCCAATGTTCTATATCGCCAGGATATAGGTCAGATCATTCATTAGTTAATTTAAAGATAGATTTATCCAAGGCCGAAAAAGGACCGGGATACTTTAAGCTAAGTAACAGCATAATCCTTAACCCAGAGTACCAAAATATCATACGAACTTCTATTCAGGAAACCGTCCAATATAATAATGCGGCAAATCCTAATACTTTATGGGAAGTAATAAAAGGCACTGTACGAAATGAATCCATAAAATTTTCAGCAAAAAGGAAAAATGATAACAAAAAAGAACAATTGCAACTAGAACAAAATATTAAAAAAATTGAAAGCGAAATAAATGAATCACCCCATAATCATGAACTCCTGAATAAACTTAACACAGAAAAAGAAAAGCTAGACCACTTGCTAGATGAAAATATAAAAGATATCTTAATAAGAACAAAAGCTGAATGGATTGAAGGAGCTGAGAAAAATACAAAATATTTTTCAAGCTTTGAGAAAAAACAAACGAAAGAAAAAACAATAAATAAAATTGAAAATAATGGGTCAATAAAAACCAAAACAAAAGACATCTTAATAGAAATCCAATCATTTTATAGCAAATTATACCGCAAAAACGAACAAATTGAACATGATACAGATTTCTTTCCAGACGCCCATAAACAACTAAATAATGAACAGAAGCTAACATGTGAAGGCCTTTTATCAGAATACGAGTGTGGCAAGGCTCTTAAAGATATGCAAAATAGAAAAAGTCCTGGTTCTGATGGCCTAACAACAGAATTCTACAAAATTTTCTGGAATGATATAAAACCATATTTAATAAAATCTTTGAATTACTCATTTCAAAATAATAAACTCACTGAACTCCAAACACAAAGTGTAATTTCTCTCCTGCCAAAAAAGAACAAAATTTTAACAGACATAAATAATTGGCGACCAATATCACTTTTAAATGTAGATTATAAAATAGCTTCAAAATCAATTGCTAATAGAATGAAAAAAGTACTTGATGATATAATTAATAAGGACCAAACTGGATTCATTAAAGGAAGATACATTGGTGAAAATGTAAGAATACTTTATGATGTAATCGAACAAATAAACAAAGATAATGAAGAAGGGTTAATATTTTTCTCGGATTTTCATAAAGCTTTCGATAGTGTAGATCACGATTATATATTCAAATGTTTAGAATACTTTAACTTCGGTAACACATTAATTAATTGGATTAAACTTTTCTATAGAGACGCCAAAAGTTGTATTACAGTAAATGGCAACTTGTCAAACTTTTTTAAGATAGACAAGGGTGTGAGGCAAGGCTGTCCTTTATCCCCATATCTTTTCATTATAGGCATTGAAATATTATCACAATCTATTGACAAAAACGACAATATAAAAGGTCTCTCGATAAAAAATATCGAGATTAAACAAACGTTGTTTGCTGATGACGCAAGCTTCTTTTTAGATGGAACTGAAAAATCTTTCAAAAATCTTATTAGAACGTTTGAAAATTTCAATCTGGTGTCTGGCCTATCATTGAATGTGTCTAAATGTACTGTACTTAGAGTAGGATCACTACGAAATACAAATATAATATACTGCAAATCAAAACAATTCACATGGACATCAGATGAAGCTTCAACGCTAGGAATCGTTTTTACAAATAATCCCAATAAAATATTACAATTGAACTTAGACCCAAAAATAGATGCATTTCAACATACTCTATATAAATGGAGGAGATGGAAATTGTCCCTAGTAGGTAAAATCACCGTCCTTAAATCTTTTGCATTCCCAAAACTAGTATATCCATTAACTGTTTTAAATAGCCCAGATGAAGAAAGAATTAAAAAAATTAAAAATATCATGTTTGACTTCTTGTGGGATTCTAAACCAGACAAAATATCTCGAAATACTATTATTCAGGGATACGAAAATGGGGGGCTAAAAATGATAGATATTGATGCATTTTTAAATTCAGTGAAGGCAAGCTGCATTAAAAGAATCGGCACAAAAACTGAAGCTAAATGGAATGTACTTTATAAAAAGGAACTCTCAAAACATGGATACGATATATTTAAATGTAACATTAGTAAAACAGATGCAAATAAACTTAACTTTAACCATACATTTCTGAAAAACATTATCTCATCATGGTGTTCAATTAACTATACTACAGAGTCTATGAATAACCTCCCAAAAGAAATTATATGGAATAACTCGAATATTAAACATACAAATGGTAATATGTTTTTATATAAAAAATGGTTGGAGAAGGACATCATATTCATAGATCAAATTTATGACTTCCAAGTAAAAGACTTTCTTACCTTCGAACAAATGCAAAATGAATATGGTATCGAAAATGGAGAATTTCTCAACTACTTATCACTAATAAAGTCTATAAATAAAACACTGGGAAAACAATTAATGGACGACGACAATCTACCATCATTAGAACCTGAATACCTGTTTGACAAGCTCAAATCTAGTAATATTGGAAATAAAATGTTGTATGAAACACAAATCAAAACAAAAAAGGTTAATGCAAAAGCAATCATTAAATGGGAAAATGAATTTCAAGAAAGAACAATCACATGGAAAAATATATTTACTATACCATTACATTGCACCATAGACACAAAATTAAGAGAGTATCAATATAAATTCTTAATGAAAGTAACACCTAATAATGACTATCTTTATAAATGCAAATTAACAACTTCTAGATTGTGTGACTTCTGTTTAATGAACACGGAAACACAAAAACACCTCTTTTGGGAATGTCAAACAATCCAACATTTTTGGCTTAACATACAAGAATACTTGAACAGTAACAACATCTTTGTAAATATACTTAACTACAGAACCATAACACTAGGGCTGGAAAACGAAAAAGATAGCAGGACCGAAAACATAACCAATTTTATATTAATATTGGCAAAATACTTCATAAGCTATTGCAAATACGACAAATCAACTCCTTCAATAGAACATTTCAAACATTATCTTACACGACGCATATACATCGAAAGAATCATTGCAACGAAAAAAGACAAACTAGAATTGTTTGAAACAAAATGGAATGGATTTAATATCTAATAACATATCACTAGCACATCACTATAGAAAAATATATTGAAAGGCTCCCACCCTTCTTACACCCTCTTTCCTTCTCACCTCTTTTCGCCTTTTTCTCTTCACTTTTTTTTAAAAGCAAGTCAATACACAAACTAATAACCACAAGCATAGAATTTGAAGTTTACATTATATTATGTTAATAATTATGTATTGCTGTTGTTCTGTGTGTATTGCACTGGTTTTTATTTTTGAAGTGTATGTATATATCTGAAAAAATGAATAAAATATATATATATATAAAATAAAAAAAAAAAAAAAAAAAAAAAAAAAAACCTTGTGAACACATTAGAGGTCACAATTTGTGACTAATCTTTATGAAAATTGATCACAATGATCATCTCTATAAAATCTAGGTCAAGTTCGATATTGGGTCATCTGGGGTCAAAAACTAGGTCACTAGGTCAAATCAAAGGAAAACCTTGTGAACACATTAGAGGTCACAATTTGAGCCTAATCTTTATGAAACTTGATCACAATGATCATCTTTGTAAAATCTAGGTCAAGTTCGATATTGGGTCATCTGGGGTCAAAAACTAGGTCACTAGGCCAAATCATTGAGAAAACTTGTGAACACATTAGAGGTCACAATTTGTGACTAATCTTTATGAAAATTGATCACAATGATCATCTCTATAAAATCTAGGTCAAGTTTGATATTGGGTCATCTGGGGTCAAAAACTAGGTCACAAGGCCAAATCATTGAAAAAGCTTGTGAACACACTAGAGGTCACAATTTGGGACTAATCTTTATGAAAATTGATCACAATGATTATCTCTATAAAATCTACGTCAAGTTCGATATTGGGTCATCCGGGGTCAAAAACTAGGTCACAAGCCTTTGAAGGCCAAGTCATTGAAAAAGCTCGTGAACACACTAGAGGTCACAATTTGAGCCTAATCTTTATGAAACTTGATCACACTGATCATCACTATAAAATTTTGGTCAAGTTCGATATTGGGTCATCCGGAGTCAAAAACTAGGTCACGAGGCCAAATCATTGAAAAAGCTTGTGAACACACTTGAGGTCACAATTTTGACCTTATCTTTATGAAACTTGATCACAATGATCATCATTATAAAATTTAGGTCAAGTTCGATATTGGGTCATCTGGGGTCAAAAACTAGGTCACGAGGCCAAATCATTGAAATTTTGACCTTATCTTTATGAAACTTGATCACAATGATCATCATTATAAAATTTAGGTCAAGTTCGATATTGGGTCATCTGGGGTCAAAAACTAGGTCACGAGGCCAAATCATTGAAAAATCTTGTGAACACACTAGAGGTCACAATTTTGACTCTATCTTTATGAAACTTGGTCACAATGTTTATCTCTATAAAATCTAGGTCAAGTTAGATACTGTGTCATTTGGGCCAAAATCTAGGTCACTAGGCCAAACAGGTGAGCGACCCAGGGCCCTTTGGACCCTCTTGTTTGTGATTACAGATTTGTTGCCTCGGTTAAACCTAAAGACGTGTTACGTAAGGAAGTAGATGAACTGCGAGCCCACCTCACCGACCTTAACTCACCCGTAGTCTTCTGTCATAATGATCTTTTACTGAAAAATATCATCTTTAATGCTGATAAAGGTTAGTAGAGTATGAATATTTTAACTCAATCCTTCACATTTATGCATGAATATTTTCATATCTATAATGCTGATAAAAGTTGGTAGAGTATGAATATTTTAACTCAATCCTTCACATTTATGCATGAATATTTTCATATCTATAATGCTGATAAAAGTTGGTAGAGTATGAATATTTTAACTCAATCCTTCACATTTATGCATGAATATTTTCATATCTATAATGCTGATAAAAGTTGGTAGAGTATGACGATTTTAACTCAATCCTTGACATGTGTGTATTATATATTACATAGTTCTTGTGTTGAATATTTCAATTTCCATGAGAAGTTCAATAATTATATAAGTCCTTAAGGTTCAGGTTTGTTTACGAGCTTGAGTGTCTTCCTGCTACACACTGCTTATTAAAACATTCAAGTTACAACCATGGTTATAAATATAGCCAATAGAAGGTCAAGGTCTCTGTACTACAGGCATACGGTAAATGTTATCTTCCTATAATCTAAGAGCTTCAAAATTAATGTAGAGGAAACTTACTGATTTTGTACTGTGCCTGTCATTAAGTATATTCGGGGCCTTATTCACCTACATTATAAGACTGAAACTCAGACTTAGACTTAGACTTAGAATTGACAACATTTATACTCACTGCCATTTCTTTGCAATTATTGTAAGATTTTGTTTCATAATCAACCAAAAATAATTTTTCAAAAATATTTTGTTAAAAAGCTAACTTCAAATTTCTTTAAGCTCTACATCATACTAGTAGCTGAATATTGGTATTAAGTGTACGGTTATTCTCTAGAAAGCCTTAATAAGATAAGCTGACACCTGGTGTGAAAGGACTATTGAGTTACAGATACATTCATAACTATATGCTTCATTGAATTATAACACCAGATGCTGTGAATTAACCTATTCACCCGAAAAAGCTCATTGAACATATTGAGCTACATTTTGTTGTATTATATACTGATTTCTGACATTCAGTGTAGTTTTATTGATTACTTGTAACACCTTGTAGGTAATCGTGATATAATTCTATTTATGTATTCATCTTACCAAATATGATAAATATCATTAAACTGCTTCATTTCCTACAAATATTAGGTCTGCTAAATGGACACAGTGCCTATCTAAAAAATATCTAACAGTTAGTTTGTCAATTTCAAATTATAATCTGCAAAAAATCTCAAAATTTGGAAGGGCAATTCAGGATTGAATTTTGTCAAGTTTACATTTTACTTTGTCACTGGGTACACCCTCCATTTTTAGAACTAGAAAAACCGTTACTTGGGACGGGTAACTTTCAGTTTGGACGAGGTAAATATTAGATTTTCTATCCAACAACTATGATATATAAACGTCAACTAGCGCACCGTATGCCTTAAGAGTTGCCACGTACAGGTTGTCATCATTTACTTTGAAACTATTCTCCAATTAAACAAAATAGCCGGTGCCATTGTTTAATTTGAAAATAAAATATTTGATAAATATTTAATCCGGGAATCTTTTCAAAGAAAATTTATGACAACCTGAACAGGCAACCCTTAAAGTATACGGTGCACTAGTTGAGGTTTATGGATCATAAGTTGTTCGATAGAAAATCAAATATTTACCTGAAATTCACCCGTCCCAAGTAACGGTTTTTCCAGTTCTAAAAATAGAGGGTGTACCCAGTGTATGTACAAAAAAGAGTAAATAAGTGGAACACACGATTAAGACACTGAAGACAGGCCATGTTTCAATTCTTTTATTAAAGACCAACATTTCGACTATACACTAATACACTATACGGTAGTCTATTTTATATTCTAACACGATTCGCGGATTAATCCAATACACAAAGAACGAATCGAACCATGTTTTATTGCCCCCATAAAACATACCTATCAAATAGGCTGTTTCTATTTACGCCCAGTATCACTTGACATATTTATAAATGAATGAACGTAAACTTCATAGTAAAATTTACTACGAGTCACGATGACAAGGCGAGTTGCACGAGAATTCAGTGTTACATCTATGACGCATCTATTTTTAGAAACTCCAATATACTCTAGAAACCAAGTTTTATTAAAGCTTCTGATAATCAATCCATTTATATTTTTCATTTTATGAAATAGATACCATATACTCATGTAAGTAAAATTGTTTCAATGTTTAAATTGTGGTATTTCCTTCAGAAAATTACGAAGGTCGTTTTCTTTAACGAGGGAGGTAATTGTACCAGCTAATAAGCCACTAAATTTCATTGTGAAATTATGTTCAATGTCAAATGGGTGAAAATGGAATGCGCGCAGTTAAATAGTGCGGGATATTATCGTATTTAGAATCGAAATAAAAACTCTGTTCTTGTATATTGTCGGTGAATAAAACACGGGCACTCGTTCGGATGCGGAAAATTAAATCACTCGTGCTACGCACTCGTGATTTAATTTTTCCGCAACCGAACTCCTGCCCGTGTTTTATTCACCGACAATAAACGCGAACCGATTTTTATTTCTTAATTTTACTATGTAGTACAAAGAATAACAAAAAGCACATTTGAAGTCCGATACTCAGAATGATAACAATTATTATGAAATGTTTGAAACCTAGTTAAAGTTTAGAAAATGTGTGCTAATGGCACCCGGAAGAAACTTTCGACTCATTTTCAGGATTAAGCATACCAGCCAAAGTACCAGTAGTTTCGAAATAGGAATGATAAAGCAAAACATGTCACCAGATGCACTTAAACGTGATTTACTAGGGATTTAGCTGCATAAACAAGGAATGTATTAATTCTAGTGGTTATAAATATGGCACAGAAGACCATAAAATGAATAAAAAATTGTACCTTTGTTCAAAGTTAGGTGAACTTGGAAAACCAGCAATTAACATTGAAATAGGAGTAATTCCACTTTAATAGGAGTACTTGGCAGGTATGTGATTGAGCATTATGCCTCTGTTAGGACCACTGGAAGGTGAACATGTTTTGTTTCATTCTGTATTACAGGTTGTGTTTACTTTATTGATCATGAGTACGCAATGTACAACTATGAACATTTCGAGCTGGGGAATCATTTCGCTGAGTATGCTGGTAAGTCGCTTATATTCTGGACGCAGGTTTGAAACAAGGAAAGTATTTTATAAGGATGGCAACAAATATCCGGATAATTATTTGCATCGAGTTTCGAATACCCGGATAGTTAATTGGTTTCCAAATATTTGTTATAAAAATTGAACAAAAATCTTATCTCTGACTCATAACCTTTTGTCATGTTGACACAACTTTATTTATTCATGTGCCTCCACAGCTCAGTGGTTAGTGTGCGTGCCGTCTAATCAGGCGACCCTGGTTCAAATCCAGGTGGAGGCACATAAATATGCCTGCCATATTTTAACAGAAAGCTGACTGGCAAATAAAGTCTAAGCTCGGCTTTGATTCATTTCTCCTGAAGAAACATGTTTATTGAAACCGCTAGAGGTTATTAAAGTGTATAGAGCTATATTCTAACAGTCATTCAATGTTGAAATAATTACTTGCATCGTTTTTAGTACAATACTAGACTACCTTAATTGCAAATTAAAACTTTGAATGGGTTCTGTGTACTTTGATTCAATTGTCGAAAAATAGACGATTCTTATAGTTTCATAGGGTGTTCTAGAACACTTTCGTATGAAAATGGACAGTTTGCATGTACAATAAATCACAGAGAGAGTTTCTGTTAAAACTGAAGGGAAAGATGATCTAATCGATATGAAAGCATAATTGTTTTTCGGTTTTTGAAACTTATTAAAAAATATCTTCCAATATAGCTTTATACACGTTAAATAAACAAATCATACTGGCTTGCTGTTTTAACTTTTAAACCTTTATTATACACGACTTATGGGTATGTGTGACCTATGGCCGATTATTTACAGTAAAATCTTAATATACTATTTTACAGGTGTGGATGACCTGGACTTTACTCGTTATCCAAATAAATCCTTCCAGATGGACTGGATACGATACTACCTTGAAAACAAGGCCAAAATTCAAGGAAACAATCCTGATACAGTATCAGACAAAGATGTGGAAACTTGTTACGTAAAAACAAACAAATTTGCTTTGGTAAGATTAGTATTTTAAAATAAGTATTTGTTTTGTATGATCAGTGTACAGTTCTGTACTATTTATGATATGAATAGTTACCAGATTTATTTACATGTTGGGCCCTTTTCATGCAAAACACATTTAAAGATGCTTTGCATAGTGTCGCAGCCACAAGGGTGCAGGTGTTTCATATACTAGTACAGATACGGCGAGTTCTCATCAGAGGAACAGACCGAGAGAAAGTGAAAAGGACAGGAGAGAGAATTAGAAAAGGCATATCTGGCATTGCATGAGTATGTCTAACTCTTATTTTTAAAAAAACTTGTTCCTTTAATGTGTCTTGTGTATAGCACAGATACGCAGCTTCCTGGCACCTTTAGCCAGTTACTTTACTAGTCACAAATAGCTGGTACCAATGGTTACTATGTATTATTTCAGGCTGCTCACGTATTCTGGGGTTTATGGGGACTGGTTCAAGCTAAGAACTCTCTTATAGATTTTGGATTTTTGGAGTAAGTATGCAGAATTTTAATTTTGTTTGTTAATATAATTTTTGCAAGTCTTCCTATTAATCTCTGGTCTGTAGTGAGTGTTCAGCTGCTACAATACAAGCCATTGGTTTTAATACAGGATGGCACTGTGGTCGAGTGGATAGTCCAGTTGACTGCTGGTCGAGAGGTCCCTGGTTTGAACCTCGGCCGGGGCACTTGGTTATTTCTGAAACACTTTTCAGTGTTGTCCACTCAACTAGAGATGAACTGGTTGGCAACGCAGAGGTAGTCTTGCGTGTATCAGTGCTGGACACCTGGCACATTAAATAACAAAGGTGTCTAAGGCAGCCCGCCTGGATACCTTGTAACACCCACTGTCTCCTCTACTTGCTGTCTCTTCAGCAAAAACAAAGGACCCATGGGAAATAAGTGCTTGTTCTTTTATGGGTTATCCTTAACCTAAAGGTTAACGTAGCATACAGGCAAATGTCCTTCTATATTAATTTGCTGGAAGAGAATGTGTGTAACAGGTAAATAGTTATTGGTTGGCAACTCTGAAGCACATGTGTGTCACCACAGCTCAGTGGTTAGCGAGTCTGCCGCTTAATCTGGGGACCCGGGTTATATTCTGGGTGGAGGCACTCTTATGATTACCATATTTCAGCAGAAAGCTGACTGGCAAATGAAGGTAATGCTCTGCATTTTAAAAAAAATTAAATCAACTGACGGCCATGGATCACTTGAAATACTATTGACAAATGTCATAAAACCCAAAACATTAATATAATAAATCTACCAACTCCTTCCAGAGTTATATTTGTGGAACATTGACAAGAATATTTATCATGTTGTTTATTTTGAGATTTACATGTTTATTAAATAAATGATTAACATTGAATGTCCATAACTCTGCTGAAGTCTATTTCAGCGGATTTTTCTGCAAAATCGAAATTGTTTTTCTCAAACTAATAGGGAAGCCATGCTACATTTGTTACAATTTTCTTGAAATTTTCTTCCTCAGTTTGTGTTATCTTTGTGACTGTGAGTTATCGGACAATAATTTTGTATATTATACCTCATTTGCATATTCCCTTCTGATTTCAATGACTGTGACGTCATCCGGTCCATATTATTGCCTATTGACTGGTCAATATAATGCATATTGACCGGATGACGTCACATTGAAATAAGAAGGAAATAATGCAAATGAGGTACAGTAAAAACTCCCTAATCCGAAACCTCTCTAATCCGAAATCCTCCACAATCCGAAATTTTTTCAAGGTCCCAATTTTTTTCCTTCTATATTCTTATATAATGCTACATGAAAAAACTCCGCAATCCGAAACCTCTCCATTCCGAAATCCTCTCTAATCCGAACTAAGATTTCAGTCCGGATTGGTATTTTGTTCATAAATGTATATTATAATATTAATATATGCAAAACATAGTATATTTACATAACCTTTACTGAGAAATTATACCTTGACATTAAATAATCCATCAAACACACATTTAATGTATTCTGGACATATTTGATGGAGAAAGGTCTAAGCAGGAACTCAAATGTGGATTCTCCAAATACTTAAATTCGGTATAATATGGAAGTTTACGGACTGAGCTTCGGGTCATATACCATTCTAGCTCAGACGGTCCAGTCCGTAAATGTCAATAGTGACCTCAAAGCCATGTTTTATTTGTTAAATGTTATTAATGTTTATCTTGTAGATATGCTCAGCAGAAATTGGATGAGTACTTTGCACGGAAGGAAGAATTCCTAGCTCTAACTCTACCATCGTAATGTAATTGCATAATAGAAATAGTTTAATGTTCTCACTTGATATTTGGTAGCTTGATCATAGAAATATTTCAAATGTACTCATTTGATATTTAAAGCATTGTTCCATAGTTTTCCTTTCTTGTCTAATAGCTATAAGTCCTGTTTCAATCTGACCCCCATCTTACAAAGCATCTCAACTTGAGCTAAATCTCAACTGAAATATTGTCGTTTGTCTTTGAGGTAATTTCCATGTGAGACTTGGCTAACTTGACATCAGAACATAAAAGAAACATCATCATAAGTTTACTGCAGTAAAATTTCAAGCGCTAGAACTTCAGATCTACCAAATATTCAGAATCTGATTTGAGCAAAATCTCAATTTGTTTTAAATCTCAATTTGCGTTGAGATTTCTACTCGAGATGTTTCAAGAAATCAGAGCCTGGTGATAAATATGTGTAATCTTGCTTTAAATATCACTGGTAGTATCAGAATGTTAAGGTTTAAGGGGTATTATGGGTTTTACTATTTTTATGTCAATCTTATATTCATCTTGATCTTTTTTATGTAACTGTTGTTGCTGTATATATTATGCACCAGTCAGTTGCATCCAAAGACCCCCCGCCCTGGGGTTGGGCGGGGATATTTACTTGTGGGGTGTCAAAATCCCCGCCGTTCCCGCCTTGCGGGGGACAGCTGATGGTAAAATCTCAGGTATTTCTCTGCCCCTGACAAATAAATATTTCATGCGGTATTGGTTCAAAGAAAAAAATCCCCAACATTTCCCCGAAGAGTCGGGGGTAGCTGGAAGGTACAAAAGGTTTCCCCGGGTATCCACCGCCCATCCTTGGGGTTTGGAAGGGCCTGGATGCAACTGAATGGTGCATTATCTCAATGTGTTTAAGTTTCCGAGGGAAGATTGGGCAAATGCCTTTATAATTTTTTTATTATATTAGATAATTAGAATATAAGTTAACTTACTTTATTTGAAATAACTACTCAGGATGCATATTGCAATCAACTTTCAAATTGATAATTTTATCTTTTTACCAGTATTGTGTATTTATTTATATATGCATTTAATAATGTCCAGATTTGATTAAGAATTCACAGGGTTGTTAAATTGTGGATTTTGATTTTTCAAAAGGAAACGTCAATTATATATGAGCCGCGATCTGAGAAAAGGGCCCTTAATGAAAATTTTTCGATTTTCGTTTTTTTGCATTTTTGCGAAGAATCTATCTTTCCTGTGTACAAGAAAGAAAATTTTTTGTCAAAATTTCAAATATTAACAATTTTATGACATTTTAAAGGAACCAATGACATGAACATTTTTGGCAAAAAACGGGTATCTCAACATGGACATATTTTGGTACCGTTTGGTGTTTAAGTGGCATTTTCACACTGATGTTAATCTGCTCGGATTGAATTTATCATTTGAATAATGATTCGCATTTGTTAGGAGTAACATGTGTGTGTATAAATCTGTCTTTATCTTATTTTTTGTTGCCATAGCAACCATTTATTCAATTACTAAAATATGAAAATTCTCTGGTTTACTACTAATGATCAGGAAAATATTACAACTGCAATATATGGGCTTTGTATTAAATAAATACAGTTTGGAGCAGAACAGTAATACTGTATACAGAAGTTATTTTATTTCAGGGTATGTATGTTAAATAGGTCCCCAACCAGTTTTCAAACGGGGCCTATCGGTTTGCCCTCCGTCGGTCAGACAGTTTTTTAGTCAGTTAGTTCGTCAAAAATCTGGATCCTGACATAACTAAAACATATTTCAAGTTATGTTTAGCAAATTTGATATGTGGATAAGGGGCAATAAAGAGAATTATGCAAGTCTTTTTTTATTGTGTCTGAAATTGTGGTTGCTATGGAGACCGAAATAGTAAAAATATGTAAAAAAATACTGGACCCTGAAATTACTCATATAGTTTTCAAGCTCGATTTATGAAACCTGGCATGTAGGTAGGTGACAATGAGAAGAGTATGAACATCTAAAAATAAATTTATTTTAACAAAGAATGGGTTGCTATGGGTACCGCAATATTGAAAATACTTCAAAATCTGGAATTCTGTCATAACTCAAAGAATTTCAAATGTATGTGTATGAAATTTTGTATATGGAATTTGAAGGGAAAAACATATAATGATAACATTTACGCTTGAATATTGTCATATTCTGACAAATATAGTGGTTGTCATGGCAACATAGATGTAAAATATAATACAAAGGGTCGTAGATTCAAACATGTAGGCCTCTGTCTCGCTTGCAATTTTTTTAGTGGCGTGTTTATGTTAAACGGCATGTTCTTCATTGTCTGGTTTTCTCAAATTGTTTTACTTGTATAAACCATTTCCGGCATACGATGATATATGATGGCAAATTGATTCCGAAATTATTGATTTTTATTTCATAACATCATTAATGGCAGCAGGGTCCAAAAATATATTACGTTAGGATTAACATAAAAATATTGACTTTTCAATACTACATTTCTATGAAATGAAGATATTTGATGTTTTGATATGTTATTCAAAAATGTACTTCAAGAGCCTACTAACTCATTACATTGCTATTAATCACCCATAATAATTAATGGTTTTGTGGTCTGTCGATTCCAAAATTCCTCCATTTTTGTTTATGTCTGACTTAGTTTAACACCCAAAAGTCGTATTGTCTTGACTATCTGTCACTAAAGTTCGGATGCTGTAAATGCCAATCAGTATGTACATATTACAGGCTTTATATCGAAATTAATAACAACATTGTAGTTAGCAGATTCCAATAAAAAGGTTTTCCGTTTACATTTTTAGTGTTTTATCCCAAAATATCGTATTTCACACATGTAACTCACTTTATACTGAAATGTTTTGATGTATTAAGCAAATTGTTACCGCCAACCTAACACAGTGAGTTATTATTAAATGCCATCATTAATAATTATGTGGTCTTCTGATTCAAAATTACTTAACTTAATATGTTTATATTTTGTAATGTTTTACCCCAAAAATATCACACAATGAGCAACTGTTTAGAATATATTATTAATGTTTGTGCAGAATGACGACATTTGCCTATTCATATTGTTTAATTATCAACTAGAACAGTGCGTGGTGTTATGATTAAACCTATTCCAGAAATCATCAATTCAGTTTATAGTTTGTAACATTTTACCCAAAAACATGGTATCTTTGATCAACAAAAGCTTTAAGTTATCAATTTCTTACTATATAGTATTCTACAAGTTATTACAAGCCAATTGCAGTTATTTTTGATAAAATATGATTATGAATAACATTGTGATCAATTAATTCCAAAAATCCTGAGTTTTGTTATTATATTGAACTGTTTTACCCCAAAAGTAGGTCAAGACACGTATCATTTTGAAACTAGATTATAAATATCTTCAGCGGAAAGACATCATGTGACTATTTAAGTGCTTTATTACTAAACAATGTGATTAATGGCATTGTACTAAACCGATTCCAAAAATCACCATTTTAGTTTATTATTTGTACGATTTTACCCCAAATTAGCATATAGTGATCCAAATGGATCATGTTTTATTTGATATATTAAACTTTAACTTACTACAAACTAATTGCAGTTGTTTTAGATATAATACGATTATAAATGTCAATGTGGTCAATCAATTCCAAAAATCTTCACTTTTGTTTAATTTTACAATGTTTTTGCCCCAAAATGTCTGAGAATGGACAACATTTAAAAAATCAGATAAGCAATATCTTATGCAGGCAGACAACATGTATCCATCATACTGAGTTACAATCGAATAACATAACAAATTGCATTACAGTAAACCGATTCCAAAAATCACCATTTGTGTTTATATTTTGAAGGATTTTACCCCAAAATATCGTATCATAATCAATAACTGATAATTTCAAATGTTATATAACACTACAAGATACTACACTCATATCGTAGTTGTTTTTAATAAAATACGACTATAAATGAACATGTGGTCAATCGATTCCAAAAATCCTCACTTTTGTTTAATTTTCAATGTTTTTGCCCCAAAAATGTCTAAAAATGGACAACATTTGAGCCATCAGATTAGCAATATCTTATGCAGGCTGACAACATGTGTCCATCATACTGATTTATAATCAAATAACATAACAAAAGGCATTACAGTAAACCGATTCCAAAAATCACCATTTGTGTTTATATTTTGAAGGATTTTACCCCAAAATATCGTATCTTGATCAATAGTTGATAATTTCATAAGCTATATATTACTACAAGATACTTTACTCATATTGAGGTGGTTTTCAATAAAATATGACTATGAATGACCATGTGGTCTGCCGATTCCAAAAATCCTCACTTTTGTTTGTAATTTGTCGTGTTTTAACCCAAAAATATAGGCGTTATGTGTTAGTATAGAACTCCATATTAAGAGTGTTACAAGGCAACAATTATGTGGCAGGATAGAACATAAAACATTTTTGTGCATTCTTTGCCTTGTTCTGAAATTCGCAGAAAATGATGTCGTAACTTTAAACTCAATTTTCTCAAATTGATGTCAATGTCATTAAGGGCCCTTTTCTCAGATCGCGGCTCATATTGTTTTATGTCGAATTATCATAATATTGAATTTTGAAGTCATCCAAAAAGATTTTATAAAATATATTGTGAAAGTAGGTGTCAATAAAAGTATTAGGGTGGTTTTTTTTTTAGATTTTTTAATATGCATGTATTTACATCCATGTTGAACCATGAATTAGGGGCAGGCTCAACTGTTTTTCCAGTCATATTCATTGATACTTTATTTGCTATTACATACATAGCCTGTACTTGTATTGTGTCACAAATTACATAATGTCAGCAACATTTTCCCCTTCTTTATAAAGTAACTATAAAAGGTAGTTTCCCAATCAGGAATAATGACCATTTTTCCAAATTTACAAGCAAAAACATTCCCCAAAATGGAGACAATTAACCGTGAAGGTACTATAATAATTAGGAAAAAACATAGGGAACCTGCCTTTTTTGTTCTCTTTGTCAACAAGATTATCATCAATTTTGCCATAAAACAATTATTAAAACATTTATTAATCAGTTAATAAGTCAGACCGAAAATTTCCCAATGTCATGATTTCACATGAGCAAATTCCCAATTTCAGGATTTTACGCGCAAAAATTCCCAATTTGATTGGTTTCCGATTCTTAGCAATAGCAAGAAAAAACGCTGTGTCATTTTGTAACTGAACTTTTATAAAATTGATATTATCTTATACTAAGGTTAAAATGCACAGTTCAATCTTTAAATGTTAAAACAATGGTCCGAATCCTTACCTAGCAACAAATGTGCCAGTGAAGTGATCAATGTTGTAAAGGGTTGTGTTTTATTGTATAAACCATAATCATGTTTATGAAATCCACTTGTTACTGTTATTTATGTGCCATCCTCAATGGGTTCACTCATTGTTTTATGTATTCTTACTTATGTATTTTACTGTATGCAGATTGCTGACACTTGTTACGAGCTTGGATTTAATAAATAGAAACATGTAAAATGTGATATATATTTCTACAGCTATGACTTGATTTCATGATGAGTTTGTGATTCCTGTCAGCGAGGTATTAATGCTTAAATGTGGGGCTTAGGGTAGCGGGTATTTTCCTAGTTCTAGTTAAACTGATGATTCTATTTCTTTTATAAATCTGTGAACTAATGGCTAGTTATCTGCTTTATTTATTATCGATGTAAAACAAATTCTGAGCTTCTTAGCATAGCCACAAATCATGATGACCCGGGTAAGTTTCAAGTTTGAGCCTTGACTATGAATGTCCAAAGTTGTTATATATGATGTTGGATGTTACACTTCCCTTGCTTATTAGTCTAGGAGCTGGTGACCAGAAATTCTAAATTTATTTACCCCATCTGGTAGAAAAAGTCCATTGGTATTTTCGAATGATATAGCCATTCAGGTTCCAGAAAAAGGTGGATGCCAGATCTCTGCAGATTTTTTTTAACAGGGGCAACAACTCTTGCTTCCAAGCTAATTTATAAAAATACCTGGCATTATTTATATATATAAAGGATTGATGTTTTCATGTTTGTATGACTGACCAGTAAAGTATGTTGAATTATATCATGTATCATAATATTATATTTCTCACGGTTTTGGGTACATTTATATGCTACAGTTTCATGTTACATTCCTAATTATCTTTATAACAAAGGTTGCTAAATGACCTGTTAACATTTTCCCCCAGATATGCTGATATTAACTCTAATTCTAACCTCTGTAGATCAACAGCGAGGGACAAAATCATACAACTCTTGAAGGGTGTTGCTCAACAGAGGTTGTACTGTATTTAATGAAATGAACAAGTTTGATTTTATTTTGACATACTCACATGTTATGTAATACTGTGTATTGTTGTTATAAAATGTATATTAATTATTATGATTATTGGTGCAGATAATATATATATAAATTTATTGAAGGATACAATTGATCTTGTTTTTATTTTCTTCCACTTGTAAAATGAACAAATCTAGGTTCAGGTTATGCCCGTTGGTAGCTTCGCCCATAACAATTAGCTTAGTCAATCAGGGGCCATCAGTCTGTTGAAATGGTGGATACCATTACATGACCGCGGAAGACTTGAAAACGCTAAACTTAAATCGCTTTGATTCTTCTTTACTGTTGGACCAGTGACTAAAAATATTGTCAACCCCTGCCTACTGACCCCAAAATCAATAGGGGTCATCTACTGTTGCTGGTCAACCTCCATATTTGAAGATCATAGGGTAAAGCTTTCTTTAGTTATTGAAAGGAAACCATTTGGACTACAGACAGACCGACCAACGTGTGCAAAGCAATATAATTGTCTAAGATGGGTCAAAATTACCAGGAACTTTCTATAACCAACAGTTTTCATACTTGTTACCAGTAATAAGTAAATGCTTTTGTTCAATACAGAATCGCAAAATGATTGATAAAAGAATGACAAGTTTTGATATTTACACTTTATTTTCCCAACATACACAACTATTCAATGAGCTGTCCATTTTTCAACCTGCCGCAGATACTTAGACATTGAATATTCATTCGACGGGATTCCATGGGATAAAACAGCTTACAGCAAGTTGTTAAATGGAGAATGCCAAAATTCATACCAGCCAATTACAATTGAACAGCTAGTCTGCTAGTGTATGGGCACATAACCATATGTGAAATAGGCTGTTCTTATCACCTACTGCCAAGCAAATGAACTGTGACAGGTAAGAAAAATCTGACAACAGCCTTTGTAGCATTATTTGTATTTTTGTCCGAGGAAATGTTAGCAGTAAATTTGGTAAATTCACATTATTCACCACCATATTTCTATGTCGCTTACTTGACTACTTATACAGTCATCCACTCTTCTTCCAACCTCACTAGGTCTCGTAGATCTGTTAGTAACCACTGAAATAGACTCCGACACAGATCTATTTATGATTGGTCATGACCTGTTGGAAGCCAGCCAGCCTGCCAGCCAGCCAGTCAGAAACACTTGAAGCATTAACAGATATTCCATGTAAACACAACACAGTATCATAATTTCTGTAAACACTGTAAGAGTGTGTCTCTGAGTTTAATTCTCACAGCCTCGTCGCCACCACACATTATATGAGTTGATCCCTGTTCCACACGTATCAATGTATCATCATTAGTCTACAAAATGTAACAAAACAACAATATAAGACCAAAAGCACCGCCTATCAGTGCTGGAAGCTCGACTTTCTCACTTTTGATAGTAACAAGCAGTGGCAGATAACTCAATAAATATAGGTCACATGGTTGTCATCCTTGTTAGTATGGGGTACTCTTGTACTTATAAATAACTATGCCAAGTTTCTAGTCAATACCTTTGATAGTCATTGAGAAAATGACTCTGACATCAAACTTAACCAACATAGACAATCCCATCACAACAATAACTTTTTTTTCAAAAAGTCTAACTAAAAATGATACATGGAATAAGTTATTTATGATGGTAAACAAGTATGCAAGTTTGAAAGTAATGTCTTGATGGTCTTTGAAAATATTTGAGTATCAACATCACGATTTTTTTTAAACATGGATGCTCTCCATAGCAACCCAACAGTCAGTAATATCAAAGGTCATGGAGACCTTGACCAATGACCTGAAAATCACTAGAGTGTTAACTAATGATAGTGACCTAAATCTCTGATCATTTTCTTTTAATCTGTTTCTGAAGTATTGAGGTCATAATCAACCTGAACTTTGACCTCCTGGTCTTAAAAGGTCATCCATTATGGATAACCAACCTCTGTATATGGTAAAGTAAAGAAAAGGGCCAGCCAATTTGACTTGTGGGACACCTATCTTTCTTGCGGAGACTACCTGCCGAATCCCTTTATGTTTAAGGATTCTTCTGAGGTCAAGCGTTTTTGAGTTATTGAACAGAAACCATTCGATTTAGCTGCCGATAGAATCGACCAGATCAAACAACCAACATGTTCAAAGCAATATGATTAATTTACTCTCAAAAGAGGTCACACTGTACATACATTACTTAGTAAAATGTTTGCACTTACGAGATGAATAATATATCCATCCTCACTTTCCTCCAACTTTATATCATGGATTCCTTGCTGTAATATAAACAATCATTCAGTACACTGAGTTATATGTATAAACCAACACTTTATCATGCAGTGGTGTCAACTGTCCTGATTTATCTGGAATTCTCAAAGAGCTATGATTTCTGACCAAAATTAAAGTTATTTGATGAAAATATCTCAAGAAATGGCAATGTTCTGGATAATATAATCTTCATTGAAGGAGTTTCTTTAATAGAAGGAAACAATATCATTAAAGGCCTCTTGTTTGGCTAAACTGGTCAGCCGCATCTGATTTTCCAGATTTTTAATTTGGCCCTCTTGACACCCCTGTTTATGAGAGTCAAGTTCCTGTCAATTACATTGTAGAATATCCAGAATCACCCCCAGGACCATTGTATGTCATTTTGATGGGAACGGGTAGCTGTTGGGGTTCAATAATAGATAGCCAACTTTTTGTGTAGATCTATAAAGTTATTGCAAAGAAATCATTTAGAAATACATTACTGTTAATCCAATTAAAATAAATAGCAAATTTATTATCCACATTTATTCAAGTGATGAGTTTTGTTAAAATCGTTACTATCCTCATTTGCTTCCTTTTGAGACAATAGCAAAACATTTATTTACAAAATAAAGACATGTCCAATTTATCATGCATGACATAACACTTGATACTGTAAATATACTTTTTTCATGGGCATAAAATTTGGTGAATTTTGGAAAAATATAATTTTATGGGGTCAAGTATTCTTTGATTAATAAAGGTTGTAGGGAAACCAGGTTCAACCAGGAACAAAATACAATTCAAACCCTACGAACACAGGGGTTCTACAATTGCGGAATAATCCGGAAATCAGATTTTAAGAACTGGAAAAATAGACTTTTCTGTCTGCAGAAATTTTTTTATTTAAAAATACCAAGTATTGACCTAGTTACGGTCATATGAAGTTTCATATGCTGAATTTTATCATAAAACTGTTTAAAACAGTTTAGACATCTAGCGGTTAGTGCTAATGGCACCTAAAAAGACAAGCAACTTGTCTTCAGGATAGGGCATTTTGCCTCCGTAGATCCACTGTGAACGACAATGATTTTACAGTACATGTACTTGGTTATCTATCAGTACATACCTTTGTCAGAGAATCAACAAACACTTTAGTGTTTAGATTACCAAATATATAAGATTTGGGTTTTATTGGTTTGACATCAGATTCTTTGTCTGCCCGATCTTGAGGAGGAAGGCACTGAAATAGTTACATAAGAAATACAACATCACTGCCAGAAAGTTTCTCATACGGTGTCTGATTCTGTTGAAACCTGTTTCAAGCAACCAGTTATGAGATACAGCACAAACTCCTGTTATAAGGGCCACAATGGCTGAGTGGTTAAGGTGTCTGCCTTTGAAGGAAAAGATCAAAGATGTGAATCCTGGCACAGGCTGGGCATGAACTTTTCTGATAGGTTGGTGAGCTGCCAGTTAGTAAAAGTATGCTCACCATAGGCCCATCTCTGCCAGGCGTATGGCAAAAAGAGAAGGAATTCGGGAGTTATTGGGACAGCTGATGGTAAAATCTCCAGCATTTCCCTGGCCCCAATGACAACTAAATATTGTCCCCTGGGTATTGGTTCGGAGAAAAAAAATCCAAATTTCCCCCGGAAGGAAGAAGGGGCATGGATGCAACTGACTGGTGCATTATTAAATTGCATTTATCTTATTTACTTATTATAATAAAAAATTACCTTCAAAACATATTTGTTATCCTTGACGACTAAGGAAGCATTCACCATAGATATAGAGGAACCAGGTTTGATTTCTACTGGTTCCAGTGATGCAGCCAGGCTAGGATCCAGCTCAACACATTCAAACTTCCTCTTCACTGGAATAGTGATTATCTCTCCTTGTTTGTAAGTCAATGGGGGAGGTTCCTGGTGGAGAAAAACAACAACGGTAAAATGGAAAATCAATAATAAGACCATCATTTGTTCAGCCAAAAGCCTATCTTTTTGTGAGAGTGAACTGATTTACAGTTATAGAAGACATAAACATTGCTGAGGATAATCAAAGGTCTTTGAGAATGCTTATTTCATCATTTTCATTAAAGGTTGACATCTGTAAATGAAGCCCATACAGTTATGGTGTCCAGAACAGGCAGTGTATATAAACAAGTTTATACATTTAGCACTGTACATTTAATGTCAAATTAATATATTTTGTTAATGACAGATGTTTTGACTACTGGTATACAATAATCTTAATCTTCAAATATATGAAAATAAATTGAAGAAATAGTTTTCAGTACTTTTCCTTACATTTAACGTTAAATGAGTTGGTATATATTTAGAACAATTGCCAGAGTGGCTCATTTTGGAGTGGTATCATACTTACATGAACATTTTGAAGAAATCTTAAAAATGAATATTTGTGAAATAAAGCTATAGAAAATAATTTTATGAGACTTCTTTAAATTAACAAGTAATTAGGAATTGCAAGCAATACAGAAGTCCCCTACCTGGTTTCAAGGTTGTCAATATTTCTGTTGCCATGCTAACCACAATTTTTGTCCGAATAAAAAAATAATTAGACATGCATAATCTCCTCATTGGTCCCTATCCACATATCAAGTTTCATAAATCTAGCTTGAAAACTCCTTGAGTTATCGCAGGATCCAGATTTTCTTGATGGACGGACTGACTGACAGAGGGAGGGCAAACCTATAGTCCCCTTCGGTTGAAAACCAGTAGGGGCCAAATAAGATATTCACAACTTACTGAGGAAATGACAAGATCAGATCTCTGTGTAACAGAAGTGGGTGGGGTAGTATGACTCTCGGCAACCACTAAGTGTTGAGGTCGAAGATCTTTCACAAGTTTGTTGGCTTGAGAAAAACTTAAACTTGTATCAATCGGGCAGTAAAACACCTGAAAACATAAAAAATATAATTTCAGTTTCATTTTACAAAAACGTTCTATACACCAGTTCTACATGTTTAACAAAGTCGTCCCTTTGGTGCAACAAGGTTGTATCTCTCTATATTCTATATATTGTGAGATAGAATGGGACAGTTCTATAAGTAAAATCCAAGGGATGAAATAAAGAGATGGTACTAGTAGACACTATGAGATAGTCGTAGTGAGTGGCCATTCCCTTTCATCTCAGCCTAATTGGCAGAGTCAGTATAACACATTTATTGTATACCGACATAATGTACCAACGACAACTGTTGCAATATTCTGTTACATGCAATATACTAAGGGGCTTGACTCCACAAGCAAGCAGTATACTAACCCTCATCTGTAAAGGTTGAAATGGTGCCAGGGCATCCAAATAAGGATAATCAGGTTCTGAAATGATACAAACAAGTAATTAGGAATTACAAGCAATACAGAAGTCCCCTACCTGGTTTTTTAGGTTGTCAATGTTTTGGTTACCATGGTAACCACAATTTTTGTCTGAATAAAAAAATAATTAGACGTGCATAATCTACTTATTGGTCCCAATCCACATAGTGCCTAGTTTTATAAATCTAGCTTGAAAACTGTTTTGAGTTATGGCAAGATCCAGGTTTTCTTGACGGACGGAGGGCAAACCTATAGTCCCCTCCAGTTGAAAACCGGTAGGGGCCTAATAACACAATTAATAGGACACCAATTCAATGTTATGTCTGAAATTACTATAGCGCCCTTTAGTAAAACCACTAATGGTTAGGAATTGGCTAGAACTCAAAACTCTAAAATAGGACTGATAAAATAGGTATTTTAGATGTAAATTATAGCTCATAGTAGCATAATAAAATGTATTTCCTATGAAAACATGCAGCAAATGTTAAGGTTGTATAATCTCCATGCTGACAACTAAGCATTTTAAGCCTGTCAATATCTTAAACCAGTGAAATTCAAAAACATATAAGCATTTTTAAGCCATCAGTGTTTTGTCAATATCATAAACGAGTAAAATTCAAAAACATCTTTTTAGAAGCATTTTAAGCCATCAGTGTTTTGTCAATATCTTAAACAAGTGAAATTCAAAAACATCTAGGTTTCAACTTTACAACTTTCCGTAACAAACAATTTACCAGTGAAACGAGGATGCATTGCAATTTTCCAAACATTCAAACTTTGTAATTATGAAACCAATAATTTACCTGTGAAAATGATGGTGTTCGTAGATGACTTTCCCCACAATTCTATAAAGTGGATAACATCACCCAGTCTGAGTGAGGGGTGACCAGTAAATACAATACATGGACATTTAAAGTCATTCTGAATATCTGAAAATATATGTAAAACATTATACAACAGTGTGGTGATTTATTCATAAAATAAAGTAGAAGTTAAATAAAATATTTATAACACAAGTCTGAGTAAAATAAATATTCAAAAAATTAGGTATGAGTAAAATAAAATATTCACAAAATAAGTTATGAGTAAAATAAAATATTCATAACACAAGTTTGGGTAAAATAAATATTCATAAAATTAGGTTTGAGTAAAATAAAATATTCATAGAATGAGATTCAAATAAAAAAATATTCTTAAAATAAAATATTCATGAAACAAGGTATGAGTAAATAAATTTTGGATATCCCTGTTTCCAAGGACTTCCAAAGATTATATATTAAAATCGGGAGTACATCACTGAGGCAAAAAAATGTGCAGTGGAACAAATTTAAGGCATAAACGTTTACATACCATGAATATTTTTGTAATGTCTCAGTCGACCAAGGCTCACAAGCTGAAACAGAATAATAGTGATAACAAGAAATGTTTGTAAAACAAATACACCCCAATGGCAGCCCAATTAATAGTCAGAAATGGTAAATGTCACAGTGACCTTGACCTACTGACCTCAAATTTAAAAGGGGTAATATAATCTTATTGGCCAACCTCCATGTAAAGTGGAAATCATTTGGCCTACCGACAGACCAACAGTTCAACCAACATGTGCCACGCAATAAGCATCTTTGATGAGGGAGTGGCATAGTAATAAAATGTGGCACATTTTAGTTTCACAATATCGCAAAGTTTTTAGATGAAAACTTACAAAGGTATGCATATTTGGTCAGTTGATTTTGTACTTGTTTTTCAAAATTAACTGATAGAATGTAGTAATCATCTTGGTGTAAGAAGAGATGATTGCTTTACAAGGCTGATTGCCTGGAGGATATCTTGGAATAAAACCATCTATGGGATACTGGTAGTGTATAAATTGTGGTAACATACCTCAGCGTGTGGAAATGGTGGCTCTGGTAGATATACCTTCGATTGTTTAGATGAGGATAACCTGAAGTTGAAATTATGCAATCAAAGCTCACTGTACCTTATCAGTTTAGTACAAAAGAACATATTGAGGGCTTAGAGCATACCTATGGTACTTGGGTCTATAAATTGATGTAGTTACCATAGTTTGCACCAAACCCTCAATATAGGAGCATTTGTCTTGCTGTCAATACATGATGTAAAGTTATCTGAATACCTTAACAGTTCAATACAAAGTCAAGCTGCAAAGTTTTGAATATTTATCACAACATGTAAGATAACTGATTCACTTATGCCCAAATTTTCCTTTACTGTCTTCTAACCTATACAAAGTCGCCATTCCACCAGTAACCAGCTATGTCTATTTTCCAAATGTAGAGGAAAATCAACTTTGTTGTCAATTTTTTCATGAAAGGATATGACCTGCCACCGAACACGGATTGCAAGGTTACAAATCCAGTGCACTAACCACTGGATATTGGGGGCAGCTTTGTGATTCATTAACAGTAGCGGTTCTATGCAGAGCAACAACCTCAGTCTCTATTCTATAACAACACCTTCAAAACTTCTCTAAGCTGCTATTTACTACAAATTTAACTTCTGTAGAGCAACAACCTCTGAACAATGGCCAATATTAAAATTTAGCTGACCCCAAAGTGTGTTGCTCTACAGAGGATTTTACCGTAATATTATGAAACCTTACTTACCATTCACCGAATATGTTAGAGTACGCCAAGGTGCTGTCAGATACAGGAGATATAAAGTACATGGGTACAGTACTGAGTCCACAACTATCTAAGTGACCAGATAGACATTCAAATAAGTCATAGGTCACTCCAGATGGATAGCATGGTACCAATACATTACCTCCATTCTTGATAGTCACAGCTGAAAAAAAGTTCACAATATTAATTGAGCCTATCAACTTGGCCTTGATATCATGTCCATAAACATTGGTACTAAGTTAGAAGATGAAAAAGACCTAATAATAATCTGACAAGTTATTGGCTGCCACAGCCAAAACTCCCTGCTGCTAAGCGTGTTCATATACTGTAAAATCATTAATTTCATGGGGGATTAAATTTTGTGGATTTCGTGGTTCACCTCAACCATGAACATTAATCCCAACGAACATTAATTTTGACCCTTGTTTTATAACCTAAAATGCAAAATCCATGAATACAAGTCCAAAGGAAATTGGCTTTTTTAGCAAAACCACGAAAATTTGTCCCATCGAAATCCAATGATTTTACAGTAATACATATTGTATTCACAAAAGGCATATAAATCTTGAATTGTTGGAATTGTCTCCCTTGATTTCAGGCATTGTAAACCAAAAAAATTTAAGAAATTATTTAGCAATGTTTAATGAATTTTAAAGTACTAGCATTAACTTAAAGATTAAGGATTTAAAGAAGGCCTGTCTGACCCCATACATATTTTCTTTAGAACAATATCACGTACCAGCATTCACACAGAACTCTCCAATCATAGAGTCAGGATTAGTCAATGGTGTCTGTGTAATAGAACTCATTATCAATACATCACTATATCTCAATGGAGCTTGATCAATAGGCTGAAATATATGATTTAAAGACAATCTTTTTAAACAAGATCACATTCAGTCTTATTCACTTATGCCCTGGTGGAACCCTTGTCCATAACAAAAAGCTTAGTCATTCAGGGTCATAAATCTGTTGAAATGTATGATAAAAAATTAAATTATGAAATGTATGATAGTAATACACGTATTTGATCATGTATTGTGTTTATAATGGTAAACAAGTATGCTTAATTTGAAAGCAATGCCTTGATGGATTGCAAAACTATCTGAGTTTCAACATGTTGTAAAAGACAGACAAACAAACTGACAGGACAAGCCCTATTGGCCTCCTGCATCTACTGATCGCATAAAATACATTTTTAACGTGAGCTGTAAGTCAAAATTAACAAACAATAGTTAGAATGTAATCAATCATAAAAAGTAATATTATTTTATTGTTAGGATCAGGCTTTCATTGGCCAATTATACAGACTCCTGTATTTTAATCTCAATATTCGGATCACTCGATGACATTATCATTCATAATTACATTAATTCAGAGTACAATAGAGAGGTTTTCTGTCTCTTTTTGGTTATGAACACAAGGGCAACAATTTCCTCATTTGAGAACTGCTGATCAGTCGGTTATATGTCTCAATTTTGAAATCGGATTTGGTGTACATGCTAATCATAAAATTGCAAATTAAAAAGTATTGCCTTTAGATACTTAATGGCGTACCTTTGGATGAGTTGTCAAAGTTGAAGATCCAGACACGTAACAAATCTGTAAATACAAACATAACAAATTACATCTATCAGGGGTGTCAATTTTCCTTATTCATCAGGAATTCCTGATAATATCTACTGAAAGAGCAATGAATTCTGATAAAAATAAGAGTTATTTGATGGAAATAATGCAAGAAATGGCAAAGGTTTGGTATATTTGATTTGCTCTAAAGGGTGTTCTTTAATAAAAACCAGATTAAATATGAAAATAGTGTCACTGAAGACCTCTTTTTTGGTAATAAGGTTTTTACAGCATATAATTTTCCTGGTTTTGAATTTTGCCTGATCTATACAGGGAGATAAAAATAAAAATATTTTTTTTTGCATTTGAATGAGACAGATGTAGTGTGTGACCATTCAGATTTATCCAAGCCTTATAGGCAAATAACTTCTGGTTTGGATATAGTACCGGCTCACTCTGTCAGTAAACAAACATTTAGGGACAAATAAAACCACCATTGCTTGTAATGACCAACTAACAATGTTTTATTTATGAGGCTGGGTATAATAACCTCTCACAAGCTCAGAGAAATTATAATATCAGAGCAAATGATTTTTCGTAATAACAATGTGAGAAACAATGCATATACTTAAAAGTTAATACATGTAGTACATAGAGCAAATGTACCATTCATAAAACAATTTAACAAATTTTCAGTTACAGGTAGTCATGGTAACTGACTGTAACTTAACAATCATGTTATAGTCAATTTCAGAGGTTCCACAAGCCTCTGAATTGCCGCAATATATGACTATGATATAAATACCCATACTTTTAAGAGAAAATAACCCTTCATATCATAACCTTTAGGGTCAAAATATTGGAGTTTAGAAATGTCAAGGATCAAAACCCCAAACTTCCAAATCCAATGAAATCCCTGGTTACTAAATGTACTTACCTTTTCATAATCTGACTGTATAACCCAGTTACAGCTTCCTAGTGCATATCCAGAACTACAGCACATAGACGTCAGGGCTCCAAATATGTTCTATATATTGATAAACAAGAAACAGGATAAGTTAATGTAAATATATTAGGAGCCCATGGCATAAGCAAGGCGTTATCAAGTGCTCGGTAGCCCTACGCTAAGAAACGACTTGCTTCAAAAAAGCACTATGCATGGGTGAAAGTTAGAAATTTTGAAAAACCTGAAATTCTCAAAAATAGAATTTATATAGGGAAAATAAAGAAAAACAGACATCTTGATTCACTCAAAAACCTGAAGTTCAGGCATATGCCTGAAAACTTTCACCCATGGCTATGTAGTGGACAAAGCAAAAAATAATATGCTACCGGGGAGTGGTCGTGGCTAACCGACTGTTGCGCAGCAAAGCGCTACCGAGCAAACCGAAGTTGTCCGTTGCATAAAAAAGCGCTGAGTAGTGGTTGCCTAGCAAAGCTGTAAGAAACGGTACCGTAAATACGCAGCCATAAGTCGCATGCAGCCATAAGTCGCAGGGGGACTTTTGAATAAAAAATCAAGGTTTTTGTCTAAACCCATTCATAGGTCGCATGTATAGTTTTCCATTTTTGTGAAAGCTGAAATCATGTGCTCGGTGTCAAGTGTCGAAGGAAATGTGGTCATTTTCAGCTAAAGTTGGGAGGAATGTGGTGATTTTCAGACAGAATATGGAGGAGTGTAGTAATTTTCAAACAAAGTTGATGGGAATGTGGTCATTTTCAGATAAAGTCAGGGAGATGCGGTCAGTTTCAGATAAAGTCAGGAGTAATGTAATGATTTTCTGACAAAATCGTTAGAAGTGTAGTAAACTCTTCCATAAGTCGCTGGGTGACTTTTTAACTTTTTTTGGGACTGTTTTCGCCCGACTTATGGCTGAGTATTTACAGTAAGTGAAATAAAGGCAACATGGAAAGGTGTTTGCACACCAAATAGATCATCCATTCAGTCAATCTAGTCAACATGTTCATGTCACTTCCATTTAAGTTTCATCACAATGGCAATTTTGCATCAAACTTCACAGATGATATAGAATTATATTTGCAACAAAAATTACATCAGATCAGAATTCTAAAGCACTTTTACAGACAAATATCAAACTATTATAACAGATGAATTCAGTGAATACTGTTGGTTGTCAATATGTTAATTGTATAAATAGCAACATTGGGAAAAACATGTGATTGATTTACCTTTTTTTCGTTGAAACCCACCACCTGGACTCTTGATAAACAGGATTCCACATCTTGTAATGTGTAACATTTCTTCCATCTCAGTGGATTCACGGCTTCGCGTAGAGGCAACGGTAAATTCCTAGATCACAAATAGAAAATAGATTAGTCAAATATTGTCACAGTGATTACAGCTTTATATAGAGGCAAGGGTAAATTCTTAAAGTCCTGGTCACAACCCAACATGCCTGTTTTTAGCACATACATTTTTTGAGGCTATAGCAGCTGCGAATTTTTCAGAGATAACAAAATCATTTTTGCAGGTTTGAAATTTCGCTTGGATGATAGCCTCAAGCTCATGCAGGAATTTATTGATAAAATTTGTTGAATGGAAAACCACCAGTGCTCGACAAATTCTGGGTGTTCGCAATATCGATGCTCATCTAAATGAAGCATTACTGTACTTGATTTTTAATTTTAAAAAGTCCATATATATCTACTTGAAAATGAATTTTGACCTTACTTTATAATGTCATCTTTCTTCCATAGATTACATGCTTTGATACGAGGTACTCTATCAACATATGTCACTAATTCTTTCATATATTGTCTGAAAGAAAACAAACAGCATGGAATATCATTCAGTGTTAGTAAACACTTAGTGCTAGAAACATACTCTTTATATTCTACAAGATGTGATTCTACGAGGGCAGAATTTGATCACCATACAATTATCATACAGTGCCCACCAAAAATATGGATACAGAGAGTTTTCCCCCATTTACTTGCCTGTATAACACTACTTGCAGAACAGAGAAGCAACACTGTTTTTGAAGACCAGGAATAATTTTTTTATTTAGTGTAAAGACAATACATTGATTGGTACCCTAGATGGAAAATATTAAGTTTCTTTGCCAGCTTTGAACGAAAACATGATCATATAGTATGGCAAATTCAGCCCCTTGAACCCCATAGTTTATTTTTAAATCAAAAAATGTTCATCTTTCTATCTGTCACATTTTTTACTCCTCCATTAACTGTTTTTTCAGAAATTGCAAACATTGTTTCCGTCTGACCAAAAGATATGGAATAATTAAACAAATTATAATTCTGCATCTGTCAAAAAGTGTATCCATATTTTTTGTGGGCACTGTATATGGTTTCATTTATCCTTGCCACTAGATAACCCATAAGGGTCAGGTCCCAGAAGAGATTAGTCATTTTAGTTTATAAGATATAGTGCAGATACAGGAGGAGTCCCAGTTCCAAAAGCATATCTGGTTCTTTTATGTGCCTAATGTATAGGATCATACACAGGACTTAGGTTTAAGGTCTCATCCGAAAGAATATTGGTAGATGGAGTTGGTCAGCCATGGACCTGAACCAACAACCTGAGAACAGAAGTCTCTTGCTCTAACAACTGAGCTAAGCAGGCTGACTTCACTTCATTACAGGTTAAAACTGAAATATTCCACTGACAGGTTCCTGGTACTCTCTGGGCCATTTTAACCCCCAATCAGAAGAGTACATAAATTTATCTATCTTACCTCCAAATCAGAAGAGTACATAAATTTATCTATCTCACCTCCAAATCAGAAGAGTACATTTATCTTTTTAACCTCCCTATCAGAAGAGTACATTTATCTTACCTTCCAATCTGAAGAGTTGGGTCAGTACAGTAAATTGATCCTTTAAAGCCTGTGTATTCTGTGATATATGGCAGTCCTAGCATACATGAGGAATTAGATATCAGGATGGCATCTACTCGTGACATATCTACTATCCTTGTCTAGAAAAATAATATACACATACACGGTACACATACGTTCTGTCAACCGAGGATAATGTGAAAGCTGGGAACATGTGGAACTACTACTACTACAGTAAGGCGGATTAATCCATTATTAGCACAATAAACAAGTGAGTCTTCAGAACATATTTAGTATACATTAAACCCTCTCCAGAGCGGTCCTCCGTAAAGCAAAGAACTAAGCTGATATTTACTTTTAATTTAACCCCTGTACCAATGGCTATTACTTGCAGCTACCACAGCATGGTGCAGCAGGTGCACTACATGTATATATACTAGATATAGTAATGTATTTACTAAAATAAATTTTTAGGAAAAGTTCTGACAGATATCTGTTGAGGAAGAAATATGCTCACCTCTGGTGGAGATAACTCCAAGACACCATTTATGAACACTTGTCCATTACATTCCTTCAATTCATTCACCTGTCATACAATGTCAAACATAATACTATCAAACATTTGACTTGCAGCTCAATGCTTGAAGTTTTAAATATAAACATCAATAAAGTATGACAGTATATTTTCATTATTAATTGCTTGATAAAGGAATACAAACAAGGGCCATTCTGCAGTTTCACAAGAAATTGAAAACTTCCTCCGCAAACAAAGTGAATTCTAAGACAGAGGATGACCAGTTTTGTGTGCATTATCTTCAGTAGAACAATCATCTCATGCATTTCAAACCCACAACCTTTAATATCTACATGTTCTATTGACTACATCTGCCTGTGCATTTCAGTGAATAGCGCCTAATCCTGCAACTGGGTTAAAATCTGCATTGAGACACTCATATGCCTGCCATATTTAAGCAGAAAGCTGACTGGCAAATACCCAGTAAAGGCTATGCTTGGCATATACATACTAATCCGATGAATTGAGTTTTGTTTTAAAGAAAATTCATAATTACCAACTCCTCTCCTTGTTTGCCAAACTTCTCCGTCGCCAGTAACCAGTCAGAGAGATTACTAATCTTGGATCTGAATAAGAAAATAAACCACCAAACATGTATAAATTAAGATGAGGCTTGGGTAATTTCCGCTAATAATAGATTCATCCACGATAGTGACTCTTACAGGGGTGTGAGCTGTCTTGCATGGAGCTATTTGGTGTGAGGTCATCTAAGTCTGTGCATCCATTAATAATTATATATTGTTAATATTACACAAATATTAACAACAATTCTTTATATAATCCCATCAAAGATAGTGAGGGATGTGCCTTGCTGTCTGTCATGGAACTTAGTTGAGCCCTGGAAACCTGGGTGGCTAGTTTATTATTACTGTAGTTTATTTGGTACTTTCGTTTAAGGATAACTTATCATTAGATGGGTGATTTCCTCTAATAAACATTTGTACAATAGTAATTGTTAATTTTCTAAACATTTTTCTTGTTTAAACGACTACTTGACTGAAATGTTTTGATCAAGTATAACAGTATTATGACTTTAATATTGTTCCACATATATTGCCATGTCATTTCTATAACACTGCCCCACGTATATTGCTTAGTCATGTCTTTAATATTGTTCCCCATACATTGATAGGTCATTTCTTTAATACTGTTCCACATACATTGATAGGTCATTTCTTTAATATTGTTCCACATACATTGATAGGTCATTTCTTTAATACTGTGCCCCACGTATATTGCTTAGTCATTTCTTTAATATTGTTCCCCATTGTTTTTTTTTTAATCTTTGATCTAAAATAATTGTACACATACAGAAAGGAGCATACTTTTACATTTGCAAAACAAAATTACGTAATTTGGCAAAAAATATTCTCGTTCAACCAGAGTTACTGTATTTTTCTTCTGAAACATATTAGTCTTGGAAATTGACTAACCACTAATGAAAGAGGATGACAAAAAGCTGCATGTAAAGAATTGTATTAAGTACTGAAAGTTTTAAACATATCATTGGCAGCCAGCCTATAAATAATTTCAAAGAAAATATAAGAGATACGAGCATCATAACTAAGAGGAAATGACAACGTAAAAAAATCATTAATCCTGTCCAGTATGTGACATTTTTTATCAAACATATGTTCTTCTTGAATTATTAATAAATTTCATTCTTTAAAACACTATGTCTAGTACATAAATTAATATAATACTACTAGCAAGCAGCTAAACTTACCCAGATACAAGAGATAGAGGTAGAAAATTGAGTATCTGTGGTAGATCTAATCCACAATCAAGCATCAATGTAACACCTTTGAAGTACAGTATAAAACATGGCTTGCTGGGGTTGTTGGACACACACACCTAAAATATTCACAGTGTATAATAAAACAAAAATTAAGCCAACATTTCTTCACACTAAGTAATACTTGTACTAGAATTTAGCGTCCTAAAATGAAGCAAAACTTTTATTATCAAGCGCTATCCAGTAAGAGGTTTCTCTGCATTTTGCCAGGCAAACACTACCAAGCTATTCCTTGTCCGACAGTCTGTTTCTGTAATGCTTAAAAAGGCTTTGCTATCTGAGAGCACTGATTAACGAAAAGAAAATAGTCTGCTATGTAGTACTTTTTTGTAGCAAACTGTTTCTTTCAGCAAAAATCACTGCAGGGCTTGATACTAACTATTTTTGGTCACTGGTCCCCCAGCAAAGAAACGTAAAATTTGTAAATAAAACAGTTACTGGTCCTTCAAGATTTTCACTGGTCCTTTTTGATTTTCACCGGCCTCGGACCTGGGGACCAGTGTTTGTATCGAGCCCTGCACTGTAGCACTGTCCTCAGACAACAGAGCCTTCGAGCGCATTGCCAAAACAAAGTGCTACTGTGCGTTCAATTGAGCATTTGGCTAGCAAACTGTTTGCTATAAAAGCTGTTACATATCAGACAAAGCAAAAGATTATTGCCTTTGGGCAGATCAGAGACCTTTGCCTAGTTAAGCAAAGCGCTTTCGAGTGCTACCGAAATGGAATGATCATCGTCAAAGAGCTTGGACTAGTTCTCCCCAAGCAAAGTGCTGATGGTATCGGTAAGCGCTGATGACTGGAAACGTGTCGTTGCATAGATGTAGCAAAGCATACTAAAAATGCTCAGTGGCGCCTTAGTCATGCACCAGTCAGTTGCACCACGGCCCACCCATGGGGATGGGCCAGGATTTTTACTTTCAGGTTGTCAAAACCCCTGCCCTTCGACAGTTCTCCATGAGACATTTGATGGTGAAATCTCTGGTACTGTATTTCCCCGGTCCCTGACATCTAAATACCGTACTACCTAGCTGTGTTATATCGGTTTGGAGAAAAAATTCCAAACATTTCCCCGGAAGTGCGGGGAAACTGGAAGGTGATAACATGGCTGTTTACTTGATTATCCCTCCCCATCCCCGGTGAAGTGGAAGCAACTGACTGGTGCATAATATTAATATATGTTATAGGCAATTGCCAATTGAATTGGCTCCAGGACTTTTTGTGATAATTAAATTTATCTTAATTTTAGAAAAAAACATGAGATAAATGGTTTTATACCAGCTTCATTTTGTCTTCTAACAACCAAATAAAGCAATGAATATGAATGACAAGGCTCCAGTGGTATTGTATTAGAAATTCAATTTTCTGCTTCCATGGAGGCTGACATCTTTGTTGTTGTTGTTGAAATTAGGCTATTTCCTCTAAAAATTATGAATTTAGTGGGCTTTAACCTAAAATATTATCCAATCGGAAACGTCAACGTGGTAAATCCGAGGTGTCCCGAATATCAAAATGAAGTTTGAGGAAACTATTCGCTCTTTTTTCACGATAATTTGTGTTTTATTGACTGAACATGCGACTTTTGGTATGTATACTCTAAGAAAACGTATTATACGTGTAAACACTATACATACGACTTTCTGACAGCTATGATTTTCCTTGCAGCGTTCACCGGTATCAACTTACTCTTTTTCGGTTACTGAATTTCGGATACTACGCCCTTACACGTTGATGTGTCAAAATTTTTAATTTGTGTGTATCCAACATGTAAAACTAAATAAAGAATAAGTCTCTGGTTTAATTAAGAAATTATGCGCCTGGCAACTGAAACCCGGTCACCCAACTCCGGGTAGGGTAGGGATTTTGACATTTGCTTTTCCAAACCCCAGCTGAGATCCCTGTGACTGTCCCCATGACCATGCAGAAGGTATACGTTAAAACCCTGGGCAAAGTCCCAGAACTACACCATTATAATATGTCCCTTCTGTATTTACCTGTTATTATTTCACAGAACTAAAGCCACTCCCCAGGCAATGCAGCCCGGACATGGATAGCAACCACACTCATATCAATAAATTGATGGCTTATCAGCTGGAATTCTCTAAAAATGCCATACATACTAGACTCTTTGGGCCATAAAACTATTTTGTTGTCAGAATTTCCTAATTCAAAAATTAAATAAATGCCAACAAAATTGTCCTTCTGAGCATATAAAGTGTTTTGTGATCGGAATGGTAAAAACCTAGAACTCTTCCCTCACTATCAGAATCAGATATCTGCAGCCGCCCACCATTCCTCAGGTATGGAGGCCCAGATTTCAATTGAGTGGTGTTGCCTGATTCTTATTTTTGATATTAATAGCAAGAATAAACAACGAATTTGGTCATTACCTAAATAGTATTAGTTTTTCTTTAGAAATTGCAAAATCAAATATATACTGCCTACCGCCTCTTTGAGTATAATGGGCAGGTGTTTCTGGCAAGGGCATACCTTTAAGGCTTAATCAATGAATAGACAGGTGTGTGATACAAGGAGCCTGGGTGGCCCCGTGAGTAAGTTCAGTAACCCTAGAGCTTCTTCCGAATAGACACCTTGGAAGATGGATATGAATAATGTTTTAATTATCCTGAATAGGCAATCTACCGGTAGGTTAATATCAAATGAAACCCTGACCAGGTTAATTGTTTGTATACTTGTCATTTAATAACATATGCCACTTTTCATTTCAGGTTTTAATTACGATTATGTAACATGTGGTTCCACATTGAAATTATACAATTCACATCACAATGTACGTCTCCATTCACATGATGTAAAATACGGATCTGGAAGTGGACAGCAGGTTAGTAAATTATATTATATACTTTAAAATCATTAGTTTCCGTGGGGGTTAAATTTCGTGGATTTCCTGCAAACACAAAATCTAATACCATCGAACATCAAATATTTTATTTAATACCTGAAATGCAAAATCCATGCATTAATGTCCCATCAAATAGTTGTTTTTACCATAACCATGAAATTTCGTCAGATTGTAATTAAATGATTTTACAGTTACTGTGTACATAAAAAAATGAAGTTGCTAGCCTTATTATCATTCACATTCCTCTTGAAATGGGAAGGGCGAAGGATTTAATGTTTTATTTGAGCAAAGTTTTCTTTGTTTTGTTTGGGAAGATTTGCTTTTTTGATAGATTTCTTTTCGAAATATTTAAGAATTCATTGTTCATGCCTGTAAAAGAAAATTTACTTGTCATGGTTGTATGAGAAATAAGAGACATATCTTTTAAGTTATGCAAAATGTTCTTGTTTTTTTCTCAACTTTTTGTTCTTAAATATTTTGCTAATTCTCTGTAGAAACATGTGTCCGAGTTGAATCAGTTTAATTTAATTTTTATTTCAGTCTGTGACTGCTGTTGAGACATCTGATGATAATAATAGTTACTGGCAAGTCAGAGCCAAGACAAATGCACAATGTATTAGAGGGTAACTTTGTTTTTTAACTTCTTAACACGTACATTATGGAATTACTTCATTGGAAAGTTACAATAGTCACATATGTGTTTGATTTAGGATTGGGGTGCTTCTTATGTCTGTAAGTTCTAAGAAAGTATTCAGATTTTCCAGCCTGTATTAACTATTTATGGATATGGCTGTTGGTAAAACAACTGTTGTGTTAACATTCTTTTTGCTATCCCCTGCTATCACCCATTTCATAACTAAGACAACATTCTGCATTGATTCTATATTTCTGTGTACTGTTAGTTGGGACTTTTATAGCTGTAATATTTGTTTGTATTTTTGTGATGAAAATATGTATTCTAAATCATCCTATTTCAATTTTCAGACAACCTGTAAAATGTGGTCAGACAATTCGTTTGATGCATGTGCAAACTCAAAGAAATTTACACAGTCATCATTTTCAATCACCATTATCACATAATCTAGAAGTTAGTGCATTCGGTGAAGAAGGAGAAGGTGATGAGGGTCAGTGACTTTGTTTACTTGGAGGGACTTTGTTAACTTGGGGGGGGGGGCTTTGTTAACCTTGGGGGGCTTAGTTAACTAAGAAAGACTTTGTTAACTTGTGGGGGGGACTTTGTTTACTTGGGGGGGGCTTTGTTAACTGTATGAGGGGTGTGTGGGCAGGAGGCGTTTACTTTGTTTATTGTATGGGGGCAACTGTAGGAGAGTTGGTAGTAGGCGGTAACTTAGTTAACCTTACAAAGAGTAAACTGGACCAGGGTTCGCTTTGTGTACTATATGGTTTGGATGAGTGGCTGTACAATGGGTCTCTTCTTTAGAGGGGTGACTTTATTCACTTTACAAGGGATGACTTGATTCTGGTGACTGTACAAGTGTTAGTCCAGTTTTGTTGATTACAGAGGGTTGATTGTATGTGAGGTGGTTCAGTTATGAATGATTCTGTATTGAATCTCACTTTTTTTTTATGAAAACTATTGGTCTAATTTGTTTGAAATACTGAGGCAAATTGATAAGCGTTCATTCTAATTTAAAATACTGTCGATGTTTTATTTTGGTAATTTCTAAAATCAAACTGAACACCTATATTTTAAAAGAGTTTATAGAGCATTGCTGCTATTTATTTGAAGAAACAATTCAATGTTGGGTATTTTTTGAAGCCTAAGAAATTAAATAAAAGATACAATAATTTAAATAAATAAATAAAAAAAAATTAAAAAATAACTGACAAATACATGTAGTTGTTCTTTATTTACAAATATGTATTGTATTTGTTTCCACAGGTGATAATTGGGTGATTGTGTGCAGTGGAAAATTTTGGAGTCGAAAAGACCGAGTTAGAGTGAAAAATGTGGTGACTGAATAGTAAGTCTGTTACACATATTACATTTCCCTATTTTGCATAGTCTAGTAGAAAATTGTCTAGACTGACATTGAACAGGATCAATTTAGACTATATTTAGATATCTTAGACTCTAGACAATCTCTACGTAATTTGAAAGGTGGGATTTTAGATATACACTCAATGCTATCAAACATGTGTGTTCAGATTAACACTAGGCCACATATCTCTATGCACATTGTTTTTGCACAGGTCGGTTCTTTTAAAGTATGCATATAAATTGACCATTTTATTGGCAGATCATTCTATTTTTCGAGCATAGTTTCCCGATTCGGCAAGTTAGGAGAATCACTGTATTTTCTGACAATTTCCCCATTTGTCAGGTATGATTGTGAAGAAGTTATACATTGTTTGCGAAAGACGTAGAGAGCGGTTTCATGTGAAAGCAAGCCTCGTAAATTTCAGGTCTGTGGCTGATTTCAGGCTTTTGAATACTGTCTTTCTTCACGGTATATTGAAAAGTGGGGTTTCAGGCTTTGAGACTGGAAATTTCAGACCTGATAAAGACTGGTAATTATCAGACCTTGATAGGTCTGTTAGAACTATATTACTATTATTATTAAAGATATTTAAACTCTGTTATGAGGGTTGGAAGCCCTCAGGATATTTATTATCAATTACATTGTATATGCATTAATTTCTATTATTTTATTGCAGTTACCTGCATGTGTCAGGTGACACATATGGTCGACCAATCAGTGGACAGCGTGAGGTCTCAGGATATTCATCTCCAAGTGAATTAAATTATTGGCAGGCAATGGAAGGAATTTATGTGACCCCATCAGAGGACCCTAAAGGAACATTCCGAGATGACTCGGCTCCAATTCGGCCTAATGTCCATACTGAACTGTGATATGTTTGTCAATTTTCTATAGATGCTCATTTATTTTCTCCTCTTTTTGCTTGCCCCCTCACATTAAAGTGGCATGACACTTTCAGCGCTTCAGATGGACACATGTTACCAGATCACTCAAGATGCCTTTCATTTTACAAAAAAGGCTTACTATTACTTCGATGTTGATGAAAGATGTGTTTTATTTCTAAGACTGGGAGACTTACAGACCTACATGTAGGCTACCAGACCTGTTAATTATATAAAAAAATGTATTGTCACTTTACCGGGGGGGGGGGGGGTCATCTTGTTCCTGCATCATTGTTACTGTTCTTTTGAACATAATAATTCATGGGACGTTACTCTTACAAAGTATTTTCCATGTCTTCATAATGTTATCTCATGCATAATCATTTGTCCTTTTCTCATCGAAGGTTTTCATTATTGCTTTTGTGGGTTATATTAATCCAGAACTCATCAAGTTATTTTGTTATTGAACCATATCAATGTTTGATTTGTTAAAAAACAAATCCAATAGGTTGACAAATAAAAATGGAATATTCACGGGGCTGACTTGACCAGTAAGTGTACTAATTGATTTCATAACAGTAACTTTGAAATTTTCTGATTGAAATTACCATATTCGATTACCCCAAGTCTGTCACAAGTCCTGGTAAAAACTGCCAAATTATACCATGGACTTATACAACAACCTAGCTCTACATTGGGATAATGATCAACAATATGAAATTCTACTCTTTAAGGTTGACCTTGTGCATGTGTGTATTTATTGTGCTTGTGTGTTTAGTAAAATATCTATTATAATGTGCCCATTATAATGAGAAAGGTGGGAAAATTTGATATATTCCTAAGAGACAGATTAATCAGATGTGCCCATTTATTAGTGATGTATTTAGTACAAAACTCATATCAGTTTACTTTTGTAATTTGCAAAAACCACTTTTGCAACAGTAATTGACCAAACTAATTAATGTTTGTGAACATCACATTATTCTGGGCACATTATACACCTGACAGTGTGGAAGCATTTGTATATTATCTCCTTACTTACATAGAAATACACTGAAGTATGTGCATTCTAGTGTTTATGTAGTTTCACCATACTATATCCTCAAATGAGAGTTAGAATACCAGTCTTACAAATGGCCGTTTGTAATCGACAAATGAAAATTCTGCATTCTGTGACTGGCCTAAAAAGTAAATTTATTAACTGTTTGTCTGGAACTATATTGTTTTGTTGTTAAGGGGATGTAGATATATGTTTTGGGTTTCATTTTTGTGGCCCCACACTTATTTATAAGTGGTATACATGCTGTTCCATAGAGGTTTTGATAGTTTTCAAATAAATAAAGCATGACAGTTATTTAAAAATTGCAACAAATTTCATTCAAAGTTAAGAAAAAACAAAACTTGCATACTATTAAATTTACAATATTATGTTTATGTTCATTAATGATGAACATTAAAACCTTCATTGTGATATTGTCTCTTTGGCGCAATAATGTTTTATCTCTCAATAAACTGTATAGTGAGATACAACATTTTTGCGCCAAAGGGATGATCTTTGAACGTTATTTACGTATATGCATCATTTGGTTGCTATCTTGTCATTATATAAATATAGGTCTCAACATATGATCAGAGTAGTAGGTCTTTCACCAATGTGAACAAAGAAATTCGAAGAGTGAGTTTGTTAATTATGAGTACCGTAGTGACTGAGGTATGTTTATTCCATGAAATAATTAATTGTGTGCATTTCACATACATGTAAAAGTATTTAACTAGTTTGTGGTCCAGGGTACTGTTTTAATAAAAGCATTTACGGAAATCTTTAACTTGCGATCAAATTTTAATTCTTTATAATACTGTTACCAAATATAAAATGTGGAAATTCAAGCTGTAATAACAATCAAGATTCAGTTAATGAAGTCTTACGAACAGTAGCTGTCCCCAATGTACAGCTGTTAAAATTTTAATAATGATACTGAATTTAAATTTGAACGTAACTTTACGTTTTCTGTAAGTACGTTGATAAAACAGTGCCCAGGTAACTAACAGGTCATCTCGAAGTAACTAGAATGAATAGGACATTCTTGCACTCTCCCTTCTTTCTTATATTCCATATCGCTTGAAATGTGATAAAAATGCAGACAAAACTCAAAATGCAAATTTGAGTGTTGGCGTTAAACAAGACTTTGAAATTTGACTAAACTTTTTTTCTTCAGCATCTTTTATAGAGTGATGTAATGTTGTATTTTCTGAAACTGTGTTGGTTTATCTTGTTAATTTACACAACTCTCTTAGGGGAGATGTTTCTTTACAAAGTGTGTGAAGTATGACTTGTATGAACTACCATACTTTTTTCTAAAAAAAATAGTTTTACGATTGTTGTAGTTAAGTATTGTTATTAATTTATGTTTCCTGATACACATGTTTCTCAGTTCTGTCAGAGATGTGGCTCTCGCAGAACTGAAAACTGCTTTAACACAGTCACTCTAATGGACCTGGAGTTACATGACATTTGAGTTCTGCGTTTCATCGTTATTGAGATCTATTACAGCTTAATGAAAACAGAACAATTCTCTGACAGAATTTAGAAGCGGTGTATCATGATTCATGCAGTGTTATTTGGAACATTTGGTAGACATTTAGGTTTCACACCGGTGGAAAGTGCTTCCAGGTCGTAGTATTCTAAAATAGTCCCTTTCAAAAATTTGATTTATGTCTGTTTAAGTACTGTTTTAGTGTGGAAAATGCTTATTGTTGACCAAATTACATGAATGTAGCTCAAATTGACCTGCATGCTTACCTTTAAGAGTGTTTCATTGATATTTTTCTGAATTATCTTTTCCTGGCTGAAGACTGACAATGTTTGTGTGCTTCGGTCGAGTCAACTTTTTGGGCATGGAAAATAGCATTGTCATTCAAGAAGACCTGCAGTAGCTCGAACACGAAACTGTCAACATGCCATTTTCTCCAGCTTATTTTGGATGACAGTGATTGCTTTTTATGGAAGCGGCCATAGAAAATCAACCGGAATGTCAGTGAAAGGGAGGGAGAGATGCGAATTAGGGTCATTTTGCATTGATTTGAATTGCAGAAAATTCACCGGTGTGACACCTTTATGTTGATTTGTTGCATTATGTTGATAGTCGGGTGTGTTACAATATTTTTGTCTTATTTGAAAGGATTCCATTGTACTGTATTATATTGAACTGAATAAATGTACACAAAACTCTTCTTGTAAGTTATATACCGAAACTACTGCTCCATGGGCGTAGGAGCAGGGGAGGGGGCAGGGGGGGGCAACATATCTTTTGGCCCCCCCCCCCCCCAATAATTCAGACGAAAAGTATAATTTACGACCTAATATATCTCGTTATAGGCAATTTGCCTTTAGTTCTTGGTGAAAACGTATCAAAAAAATTTGCTCGCTTATATAAATTTAAATATCCCAACACACATTGTTTGCAAAAAAATACACTCGTGACATAAATTGTACTCTAAGCTTCCCCCAACCCTCCTATGATATGACTTTGACAGGTTGTCAATTATATATAAATTAAGCCTTTGAAACAAACGTTTTCACATTAAGCTTCAATCTCAAAATCGAGCAATTTACGTTTGTGCAAGCACTTTTAAAATTGGGTTAATGTAAGAACTTAAATTCCCTGTATTTAGGTCCTTTTTAATACCAAATAAGATATCTCAGAACGCCTAGAATGCACGATATTGATCCATTGTTAAGAAAATTTGCCCGGGGAATGTCCCCGGACCCCCGTATACTTGAACCGATTAACTTTCACTTACCAGTAATTAGTAGAGCAAATGACAACAAAACCATAAAGTCTGAGTTATTATATAGATATAGTAGCGCTATGGACGTCAAGAGTACAATTTATGCACGAGTGTATTTTAGTGCAAACAATAGATGTTGACATATTGTGTCATAATGAAATTATTTTTTTGAGAGAATGTTTGGCCCCCCCAATGTTGAAGACGATCCTACGCCCATGAAAATGGGTTGTGATTGAAAGCACTGTCATGAGATGACGACTTAATTGAGCTAAGAAAAAGTAATTTGATAAGTAGCAAAAGCAATTTAGTAATCATAAACCAGAAAATTTATGAGTTTAGTTTATTCTTATCCAAATTATTGAAGCATAAGCAAATGTGTTGTTTTTTACCAAAAATGTAGGTGTTTATAAGTATGGGATTGGGGCGTTTACGAAACATTTACTGGTGAGTATTTTTTGGTAAATGTTGAAGATTACTTAACCTAAAATGACATTATGTAGCTCAATTTTTAATAACGTGTATAACCTCCACGTGCCCAGATGACGGCCTCAACTCTTCTCCTCATACTACCAGTAAAAGGCGACTAATGCGATTTTGAGATAAATTTTGCCATTCTTGGTGCAGAGCTTGTTCTAGCTGTTGCAGGTTGACTATAGGTGGGTCCAAATGCTGTAATTTACAGCCCAGAATGCCACACACGTGTTCAGGACTCATGGCAGGCCAGGGAATGGTGGTGATGGCATTCCGTTGCAAAAACTGCGTTACAGCATGGGCTCGGTTCGGTCTTGCATTATTGTCCATGTAAACAGGTCGGGAAGCCAATGGATGATTATCAAAATGGTCCACGACGACTGGATGTAGGATGTCTCGTACATATATAAGTATCACATTGTCTGATTTCCTTGGACAATTACAATGTCCAACTTACAGTCATGGAACAAGCAACCCAATATCATAACCGTAGGAAGAATGTTTCTATGCGCCAGTCTAAGACGTGCAGGAGGAACCTGCTTTCATCTGACCAATAGATCTTTCTCCATGATATCAGGTTACAACCACTCCTTGCCAAGCACCATGTCAGACGGTTCCTGCTATGAACAGGTGTCAACAATGGACGTTTTATTACCCTTCTCGACTTTAAACCTGCAGATCTGAGCCGATTACGCAGTGTACATGACAACAAATGCCTGTGCGGCAACCAGTTTCGCCTATTGCAAACGGAAAACGTCTTACGAGACGTAAAAGATTTCGGTCCTCATATGCCGTTGTTACATACGGCCGACCAGATCTTGGACGGTCCCTTACGTCATGCGTCTGCCGATACTTCTGAGCTAGTCTGCTAATGACAGAGTGATTTTAGCCAAGCTAACGACCAACAACACTGTAGGACATGCCAGCATTAATCATCCCTTTTATCTGCCACATCATGCACATATCGCCATCCAATAATCTTCTCCTAACCATTTGGTTGACAAGAGGTCAAAATAATGACAATATCGATGGCTTAGAATTAGAAGGTAAGTGGCACTTACGACCTTTTAAGATTCATACATATTTAGAATAAGCATCACAAGGCGCTTATTATGAGCCCATTTTCATAAAAATCTGAACTTGTCACGTTGACCAAAATGAAGTTGTAAAAGTTTGTTTTACCATAAGTAAAGAGTAAATGTCAGACAGTTGTTCCGTGTTTTCTCAAAATATCGATTTGGTAGTTACGACCTTCTAATTCTAAGCCATCGATATGTTAGAACAAAATCAAATTTTGTACATGTACTTTGTGTTCATTGAAAGTGCAGTTTAACAATTCACGAATATAGTGTCGAAATGGCGAAATACACGTCGAGCTTTCTGTGCGCACAACTCTGTCGGAGATACACATGATTAGTACGGAAGGTCGTTCTTACCATTGATCAATTTTTTGTTTTAAATTTCAGTTGACGGATGTGCTTAGCTTATTTCCAGGTGTATATTTAAACAGGAAGAAACCCAGTACATCTTAGTATACACTAAGCGGCACTTCTAACGCTGCCACTTGATTTTTCTCGATATCTCAAAAAGCGTTCGAGATAAATTTATCAAATTTTCACCAGTTTTAGTTTAAAGCATGCATATGTGCCTATATCTGCAATTGTCAATTTAGAAATTGATGTGTATGAAAATTCGCGGTTAAGGCGTAATTTACGTCACCCAAAATTATAAAGTCGCAAAATTAAAAAGAGAAGTAATTAAGGGTAAATCGAGTATTTTCAAGATTTTATTTCTTTAATACTTCAAATGTTATATCATAAGTGTTCACCATAAAAAAATATTCATAAAATTCATCAACATTACAATTTCCAAGGAAACGAAATAGCAGTAGGTACGCTTAGACCGCCCCAAAATCTACTCGTATTATGTATATAAAACCTATGCGTTTAAAAATAAACGTTTTACCTCAAATAAGGCTAATTGAACGAAAAATTTAAATTTCTTCTAAATAATGAATATTAATAGCATGTAGTAGAGCTAAATTTATTCAGTTTAATGCAATTTTGTTCACCCTGGCTTTTAATTGCTAGTTGAGACTAACCCCCGTTATTCTTAGGAATCGTATTTTCTCAACAGACACGTTATGGTTACGGTAAACACTGCTTTTGCAGCAAAACCAAATAACTTTTTCCTTTACTAGCTAGTTGGTAAATATCGTAAATGATTATTAAAAAACATGAGCAAATAAAATGTCGATACGCACAACTATTATAGGAGGAAAGGACATCTAGACGCACACATAACGACCTGGTGACCGGTATTGTGCGATAAAAATGCGACTTTCAATTTTAGTATTCAGTTTGTTGAAGGCGTATCATGCAATAGTCTATTGTCGGGTCAAGCGGAAAATTCGCCAGAACTAGTGTCAAATATTGATATATACGTGTGCCAAATTTCATAATAATTCATGGAGGACTTTCAAAGAAAACTGAAATATACCAATGGTAGCGTAAGAAGTGCCGCTAAGTGTATATTATATTATATAAATTGTTAACACCAGTGAACGAAAGTATGTGCAGTGTATGTATAAGCCAATGTTGAATGATATTGAACGAATGCTGGGCGTCTCTTGTTTAAGATTTACTAAGTAGATAAGGTTTTTATACAGCATGGTTAGCGCAGAGTGTAGGAAATATTAATGCATCCGTAAGTTTATTTAAGCAAAGAATTAACGATATATAGTGTGTTCAAGAATGGAATACGGGAATAAGTGACTCTACTAGGGCAACTTTTTATAGACCTTTTTGTAATTTCCAGTTTCAACCGTATTTAAACATATTAGATTTAAAGTCCTACAGGACTGCCTTTACCAAATTGAGATTGTATTCGCATAGATAACACATAGAAACTGGCCGATGGAATAATACACCGCGTGAAATTAGACTCTGCTCCGAATGTAACAAATTAGAGGACGATTCCATTTTCTATTCGAGTGTATACTCCATCATACCCAAATATCTTACACCTTACTACAGAATGAGACCAAATATGTATAAGACCATATCACTTATAACTGCTTCTGATAGCAAAATTCTTCGTAATCTAGCAAATTTTTTCGAAAAGGGGTTCGAAATAAAGAAAATGTCTGTTTTTATTTAATCAATAATTGTTTTTAAATATTGACACCAGTCTAAAAAATTGTATTGCATTATATAATATTGATAATATATTCAAAGAATTTTTGTTGAAAAGGGTTTTGTAAGTATGAAAATGTCTGTTTTGATTTAATCAGTATATTTTACTTTATATTCTAATATCAATCTACAAGAAATTGTATTGTCTTATATCTTCTTGATAATGTGACCATAATAACATGCTTATACTTACTGAAATTATGTTGTAGTTATACATTGCGCGATTTATAAGTACATGTCAATTCATGTGCGTATGAACAGATTATTTATGCGCGAGAACGTGTATGTTTGGGCGTGTGTGTGCGCGCGCACGCGCGCGCGTGTGTGTGTTGTGTATAGGTGCGTGTACGTGTGTGAGTGCGTGAGTGGATGCTGTTTTGTTTTGAACAAGGACCATAATGGTCTAATTCAAATGTGTATTGTATATGTAGGGGAGACCGGGGCTAGTTCGGCCTCGGGGCATGTTCGGCATTTTGTTGTATAAAACGTTTGAACCAAGATATAGATCTGTCATCGATATAGTTACGTCACCCTTGATGATTATATCCGTTTACATACAAATATGACCACCTTGTAATGGTATGTGTTGGTTTGGGACCAAAACTTCAATTTTTCAATTGTTGAGTACTTTTTTTACATATAGTTCAGTTTTAGTTTTCTTGAGATCCGTGAAGATTCCAACTTAATTTCTGTTCGTGTATCAATACATCTGAAAGGGCTTTAAAAAGGAACCATATTTGCACAATATTTTGCACCATGTAAGGAGTTGTCACGTGATGGTTTTATATTCATAGCTCGGCCCTAGTAGAAGGAGCAAGTTGGGCCTATAGCCTTATAACAAGTTTTTGGTCTGAATAGTGTATGGTTGGTTTTTGCTGTTTATCTAAGTCTATAATATATGTAATACGTGTTCATTTACAGCATACATTGTTATTCATCGTCATTTTATTTTTTTAAGCGGCGTTGGACATTAGTAAAGTGCATGGACACGAAAGGCATATGAACATGAAATGCAGGAGCTATGACAAAGTAGTTAATAAATACATGTAATAAGTTCTAGCAGGTTCTCTCCATACATTACGATCATTCAGAACTTGCAGTAGCATAGTGTTGATTATGACCTGTTCAATGACAGTCAGTATGATCTGGTGTGATCTGTTTATTCACAGTTGAAGTGACATACTTATTATTACAAAAAATATTTGGTGATCTAACACGGTTCAGTTTTCTAAAAATGATTAAGATAAACTGGATTCATTTAACATGCGTTTTTCTAAACATAGGAAATGTATGTTACCAAACAGTTGGTCATTTTTATAGGAAACGATGAACATAGCATTGCGTTTAAAGTGTATAGAGCTACACTCAACCGCTTTAAAAACGCACCACATATGAAATATCGGTTTAAGTGATGAAAACGTCCATTTATGGTTGTCCATTTTCGGATTAATAATCTTCAGTCTATATTCAACGATGTGTGTGATTTCCAAGCCATTATTACGAGTTTGAAATGAATTATGATATAGATAACACTGAGACCCATGAAAGTGAAAGTCACAATTTCAAAAGCAAGTATAAGAGCCCGATACATTGATGCATGCACGTGGTATTTCTTCCTAAAGCATAACATTAATTACTTAATAGGATAGAATTATGCTCGACGTGATGTTTCCCACCATTCAAGCAAAGCTTAACTTGAATTATAAATGGTATGTGACTATGGCTGTCTGGCTAATACCATACGACCGAGTGCGGTTCAGATATGCGCATTATGTGAACTTAAGATGGATTCAAGCCTTATTTAAACTTGAAGTCTTGGTTATGAGCATCAGACTGTCAGGTCATATTCCATGGTGCTTCTATGGCACCCCAAATCAACACTATGAAGGAGCTTGAAGACAAAAAGTTGGGAATTTAGGCTCTAAACGGAAGAAAACACATTAAAAAATGTACTAAAATAATTTTCCTTTGTATTGACAATTATGAAAGAAATAATTATGAAAATGCAATAATGTACTTTTGGCTTGTTGATTGACACCCGGCATTATTTTGACACTGTGTGCAGCCATGTGGAACCAATTACAGTTACACAACCTGCGTCCTGTTTCCTCCTCGCTCGGGCCCAATACCTTTAGCTGGTTTCATACAGGTCGGTCTTTGACAGTGCCATTCGCCAGGAATCGATGTTCTTAGCCCACAATCATTTTATGGTGGCAGCTGAACCGCCATGCTAAGGCACCGAGGCACTTTCCAGTTGGAAGCGAAGGCACAATCATCGATAACAAATATTCGAGATATTCGCAGCATAAAAATACAATTAGCCAATATTGCTTATGTTGTTTTTTCAATGTGTAGATCAACAGCGTACAGTTTAAAGTTAATATTGACCACACAGGTCGACGCGATCGAGCTGCACGCACAAAACATGCAAAATCAAAAAAGTTCCCTGCGCGGGTTATTTCGAATGAAAAATAAATCATTTTCTTTAATTAGATCAAGCTTATGAACTGAACAAACTCTGTATACTATCAATTTTAGCAAAAAATGTATTTTGACAAAATTTGATTATTTTCAATAGTGGTGCGTTTTTAAAGCGGTTGAGTGTATATATACCTTAATTGCAAATTAAAACTTTGAATGGGTTCCGTGTACTTTGATTCAATCGTAGAAAAAATAGACGATTCTTATAATTTCAACCGTCGGCTTAGGGTGTTCTAGAACACTTTCGTATGAAAACTGACAATTCGCATGTCCAATAAATCACAGAGAGAGTTTCTGTTAAAGCTGAAGCAAAAAATGATATAATGGATATTAAAGCATAATTGTTTTTCAGTTTTTGAATTTTGTTTTTAAAAATATCGTCAGATACAGCTTTATACACTTGAAAGTTTGGAACAAAAAGGGTTGTTTTTTTCTTTTGCGAAAAAGCTAGTCAACGGAGTCGGGATCAATGCCTTTGAAAGAACACAATTGAAGACTGCTTTAGTAAAGTCCTCAATTGTTCGTCTACTTTCAATCCCTCACTGTGTTATTCATCCGAATGCACGTGCAGTTTATTTTAGTGCTACAAGTCAATAATGTTCAGGGAATATAATTCTGGTATCCAGAGATTTTCTTTCTTTGATATACGAATGGGTACCCTAAAATACAAACAATGTACAAATAGTCCCTGCTAGCCGAACCTGCCCCATGGGGGGACCGGACTTGCCCCGAGACTGAGCATGTTCGGCCACCAAGGTCTGGTCACTTTGAGCTACAATTACTCCTATAAACACAGAGAAACACTGTAGGAGTGGTTGCGGACAGTTCCGCCTAACTTAGTCTTACATAAATATACATTTGCAGAGATTAAACTAGATAAACGGTCTGGAAATTGTTATTTTTCTAAATAAGGGCCGGACTAGCCCCGGTCTCCCCTATATATCGACAAAATAAACTCTTCTTCTTCTTCTTCTTCTTCTTCTTCTTCTTCTTCTTCTTCTTCTTCTTCTTCTTCTTCTTCTTCTTCTTCTTCTTCTTCTTCTTCTTCTTCTTCTTCTTCTTCTTCTTCTTCTTCTTCTTCTTCTTCTTCTTCTTCTTCTTCTTCTTCTTCTTCTTCTTCTTCTTCTTCTTCTTCTTCTTCTTCTTCTTCTTCTTCTTCTTCTTCTTCTTCTTCTTCTTCTTCTTCTTCTTCTTCTTCTTCTATCTTAATATCGCTTATTGAATAACAACACTGCATGTTTACAGGTTTAAATGTCATTAAACGAGTGTTATTTGGCAGTGAACAATGAAATCAATCAGCAAAACTGGACGCTTGTTGATGGATTTAATTTTGTCATGATCTAAGTCCAAGCGTAAAAAGGTTTGGTTAAAAAATACCATTTTGGGGGTCGACGTTTCCAAAAAATGCTGTTTTTCTTCATAAATCGCATATTTTTTCGGTGATTTCTCCCTGGATAGCACACGGTTTTTCTCAGAATTTTGTGTACTGATACCTCTTCCAAGTTTCCGATAGAATTCTGAACACGTACAATGTATACATATATTGACAGCTGTATGCTTAGTACCATCTGTATGCCATGTATCAGGTTGAACGGTGGGAGAATGCACAGTACATGTTTGGCAACGGTTTCGTGAGTCGATTGTTTGCTGCTGTGAATGTTTATTCAGTGATGTAGCATCCTTAGGACCCGGATTGATTCTGCAATGCTTTGTAATAAACACAACGAAGTCATTTTACGCGGCTGTACTGGGACGAGTTTGTAGACGTTAGACTACAGCAACCTCTACAGTATGGCTATTCTCGTTCAAGCAGCGTTTAGTTTCGTCCAAACAAATAATCTGGGACTTATTAAAGTGAATTATGAATGAACTTTGCCAGCATTTTGTTTTGTTTTGACCGAATCATATAGATTCAGCCGCGGACTTGCGTAAATGTAGCTAAGCGCCTGAACTGTCCGCGTTTGACCACTATTCATAACAATTGGCAAGCGCTGATCAAATTTCACCTTAACGATGCATAGGCGTATATGCGGGTTTGTCAATTTTTCTAGAATTGATTGTTTTGTGCTGCAAACAACACTTTTAAAAAACAAGCCAAAAAGGTTCCCTCCAGGGAGTAAAACTAAGCCTATTCGAATAAGCACATACAAACATTAATAGTAATCAAAGGGAAGTAATCCAAACATAATTAGGAACAAATTTGTGTACTCACTATATGCATGACAGTACAATGAAGCTCAGAGAAGTTGGTAGCGGGTTCGAATTCAATTCTAACTGCACGCCAATAACGAACGTGAGTTCGTTCTTCGACAGCATTTCGCTAATGTCAAACTACACATGTAGTGTGACTGTCCAATCTGCTGCCATCATAATTCGATATTCAACTTGGTAAGAGAATGAATTAGGTTCAAATCTATTGCCAGCAGCCGGTTCGATATTCAGCTCGATAAAAAGTCGAATACCGAACTGGGTTCGAATCTTCTGCCAGCAGCGGATTCGATAGTCAACTTGATAATATGACGAATACCAAACTAGGTTCGAATCTTCTGCCAGCAGCGGGTTCAATATTCAACTATTCAACTTGATAAGAAGTCGATAACCGAATCAATTTCGAATCTGCTGCCAGCGGGTTCGTTATTCATCTTTATAAAAGTTGAATACCGAACTAGGTTTGAATCTTCTACCAACAGAAGGTTCAATATTGAACTCGATAAGAAGTCAAATACCGAACTCGGTTCGAATCTCCTGGTGATAGGACTATTTCTCTCCTGTGGGTGTGGCAGCCAACATCGATCTGCGGCGCCAAGGAAAAGGCACTCGCCTCACAGGTACCAATTTACACCTTGGTGAAGTGGATCATGAGGGTTATTCTGGATCAGAGAAATTAACCAGTGGTCCAGACAGGGGTTGAACCCGGGACCTTTCCTCTTATATGTACGGGTAGTTCAGGTTATTTGTAATTATTAAAACCTTTCGGTCAAGGATATCCCATAATTCCGATAGGGTCCTGTATTTTTGCTGAAGGGACAGCAAGTAGAAGAGCCTGACTGTGGTGTGATAAAGGAATCCGGGCGCGATGCCCTAGCTCTTTCCGAACAGATCCTTGGCTCTTTAACGTGCCCGATGTACAGCACTAATAGACGCGAGACAACCTCTGGGTTGCCAACCAGTTTGGTGGGAAACACTGAAAAGAGTTTCAGAAATGACCGGCCGAGGATCGAACCAAGGACCTCTCGATCAGTAGCCAAGCGGGTTGTCCGCTCGACCACCGTGTCACCATTTATGTTCACGTTAAAAATAAAAAGTACAGGTTATATTTTAGGCTTTTACAAATTATCCTCCTGGTGAACATAAGGGCACGGGTGTTCTCGTGTAGTATCTGGTCCCGTGTCTGTATATTGATGCTTACAAATATGGGTTAGACACAAATGTTGCTAAAATTGGCTTGAGCTAGGACCGAAGGAGTCCTGGTTAAAGAAACAAAGCATGGCCAATTATCATAATTATTTTAAAATATTTATGACGTTTATTAACACTTTCATGCGCCTTTTCGTGTGATATCAAAATTCCCACCTTTGAGATTCACACCAAGATCTAAATATAATGTAGGTATGTGTAAACACAGTCTCACAATAGGCTATTCAAATTGCTTGACCTGTTTCGGTGTGTTCAATGTCACGTGTTGTCTTGGTGAGAACGTATCATTATACAATAATCTCGTGAATATCATGACATCAGTTTGAAGAAAAATGCCCTTATTTGGCGATAGCACAATACATATGATCACGTGACTGTATAATATTGCACCGCGCACTCCGAAAATTAACTTGATATATCTGTCATTCTAATTCTCGTCTTGTACGGAATAAGAGCTTATATATCGTTGTTACATTTGTGCTTACAATACATTTACAATTATGATTTTCCACGTCGCCTGTTGGGTTTTGTTGTGCTTGATGCATATTCTGCTGGTGGTCGTTGATGTAAGTATAATATATTTATTCAATATTGCTGTGATTTCAGGTTGTATGTTCAATTTGATGTAACATCGGGACTTTCAAGATTATCCACGTATTCAGATCAGGCGGTAAAATGTTTTGATTTTGAGACTACATTTGCAAACCAAGCAACTGACCGACCTATTTATGTGTATTTAGTGGATATAAAGACGAATTCATCTCAGTTGCAAGTTGTTCTTGCCATGATGTTGTTCATACATATCTTGAATTTAATTATCATTTATTTGTTCATGTTGTAGATATATCCTACTTCTATTCCAATTTTAATCTTTTCAATATACTAAACAGCTAAAGTCTGTAACCTAGACTTGGGTTGTGAGTGGGCATTGGTGATTGCTCCATGTAGTTGGGTGCAGTGCTCGGCTTGAGTGCTGTCTTCCATGTTGGATTTCCTCATTTCATTTTTGTTAATATTTTGGGCTTTAGCTATAGCTTTTTGCAACAACAATACTCATTACATTGTACATATGAAACAAACAATATATTTTTAATGATTTAAATGAAAAATACATTTCATTTATTTTCGGTGTAGCAAAATGCATTGACGCATTTTAAAGATGTTTGATCGTCATACCAGAGATCCTGATCATACTGTGCATTGTTCGTGTCCTGTCCGGACAAGACGGCATTAGAATGGTGTTTGGTAATTAGCACCCACCGAGTTGTTTCCCCTTATTCTTTTCCGCCATATGTATCAACCAGAATTATTTTCTTGTTTCCTTACAGGTTCGACTTCTTCAAGCATGGCTGACTGGTGCTTGTCAATCCGAGGCATCGATTGAAAGACATAAGCTGATAGTAGAAGATGACTTAACAGTAGACTTGCCAGTTCACGAGTTGCGGCGTCCACACGACAAGTTGGTGTGTCAGGTAAAAAGACTTATTTAAAGGTCACAAACCACCAAATAGAGTTGTTCTTTAACTCAATGTAAAGTGACCTAGGTCAGCCAAAAAAAATGTCAACTTTTTGTCCATGGGGCCCTCTCAAAATCTTTTAATCAATAGAAATAGCATCCAGCTTGAAGAAAATGAAAAAAAAGTAGGGGGTCATGTATCATATAAGAAAAATTTGGTTCGTCAAACGCGGTGAACAGATTTTCTCACATGTACGGATTTACTCACTGTCCGTTAGCCCCAACCTTACTTTCACTTTCATATTTAAGCCAGAATACAAAATATTTCTGAATAAAACAATTTCACTACTTCACATACATGCATACAAAGCATTTAACACCAATTTTATGATTCTGATGCTGATTTGTCAAGACATACCCCCATTTCCAGTCGCTTTAAAGTTTTTTAACGGACTATTTGACTGTATCTGAATTTGGTCCGCGTAGGCATTTAGTGGTTATTTACCTTAAGGCAATCCTTTTTGGGTTGTTTTAGTGTTGTTTGCACTTTTTTCAATGCTACTACATATATGCAACACAAAACAATCAATTCTAGAGAGATTGTGCATGAATTCCAGAAAAAATTACAAACCCGCATATGCGCCTTTAAGGAGAAATTTGGTCAGCGCCTGTCAAATGGTATGAATAGTGACATGAAATGGGGTTGTATTTGTGCCAAAATGGTATTCGGAACCGCAATTTTGCTTTAGATGCCTAATAATATGTCTATTCTTCTTATTTAATCACAATTATCCTTGTCTGGTACTAAAAAAAGGGCAACATTCTCATAAAATTGTCAATTTAAGAAAAAATAAATCTGAACTTTTCTGGATTTTTCATGATAAAAATCTAAATTTTCACTTTTTTAGACATTTTACACAGATAAAAGTGGTTAAAACCCCATCTTGAGTGCATTTCCATTCATTTAAATGCAAAAAAATGAAAACATGATTTTGAAGGAATTTTGCATGTCTTTAGGTCACAAACCACCAAATAGAGTTGTTCTTTAACTCAATGTAAAGTGACCTAGGTCAGCCAAAAAAAATGTCAACTTTTTGTCCATGGGGCCCTCTCAAAATCTTTTAATCAATAGAAATAGCATCCAGCTTGAAGAAAATGAAAAAAAAGTAGGGGGTCATGTATCATATAAGAAAAATTTGGTTCGTCAAACGCGGTGAACAGATTTTCTCACATGTACGGATTTACTCACTGTCCGTTAGCCCCAACCTTACTTTCACTTTCATATTTAAGCCAGAATACAAAATATTTCTGAATAAAACAATTTCACTACTTCACATACATGCATACAAAGCATTTAACACCAATTTTATGATTCTGATGCTGATTTGTCAAGACATACCCCCATTTCCAGTCGCTTTAAAGTTTTTTAACGGACTATTTGACTGTATCTGAATTTGGTCCGCGTAGGCATTTAGTGGTTATTTACCTTAAAAGCATTTAAATTATATGTCATGGTACATGTTTTAAAAATGACCGAAAATCGAATTTACTTGTTACGATTAACATTTTTTTTTCTATCATTGAATCATTAAAGGATCAATTAGGCTGAAGAAAAAAAGTAAAAACATATTCTTATTACTTTTGCCATTTTATGACTTTATTTCCTTAGTACCGCGAGAATACATGCAAACAGGGTACTGCCATGGATAGTTACACTTATAATTTTGTTTAATGGGTCATATCCCAGATATTTTAAGTAGATCTAATAAGCAATATCTTTGATTCTACTATGACCCTTAATATTTGCTTATTTATATTTAAGAAGATTTTGTATTGTGACTCAGTGATTGGGTATCAGTGTCACAAGAGGATACTTGGCTGCTATTCTAAAACATTTCCAAAATGTTGTCCGAATCTTAGTTAAATTACTTGCAGCTAATATCACGCAGCGTTGACGTTACAAACCACTAAATGCCTCCGCGGACCGAAATCGGATACACTCAAATAGTCCCTATATAAACTTGACTGTTTTATAATAATTGGTAGTACTGCATGCTTTGACAAGGTGAAACTGGAGTCATCTAATTGGGTGTACTGGTTTAATTAAATTTGTATACAGTGCTGTCGGGTAATTCTGCGCACCTAACGGGTATTGGCTTTCTACATTTGAGATTATTTGATTTTTAGAATAGGTTATGGTGCTGTTTGGATAGAAACAACCTTCATTGACAAATGTTAACAATTCAAAACATCATACCTTCGCTAAACTAGGTCAAATGTTGTCTGAAAACAAGATGACTTCCGGTTTTCGTGACGTAATTTTTTTCGGCTAATTCTGCGCAGGTGGAGTTGTGTTTTTGTATAGTCTGTTTCAAAGATTTGTTTCACAAGAAATTTATCACAGTATCGAAAGAATAAGTCATTAAGCCAATGTTGACAAAAAGAAAAAAGTCATCATCCATTACAAAAGTGCTTTTATTCAATTCATGTGTCACGTGGTATATCAAATTAACGAAAATCGCCGTTGACACTCATTTTGGTCAAATTTTCGTAGAAATACTTTTCCGATTTTGTTGAAATGATTATAAAACTTTACATAAGTAACCCACATCTACAAAAACACTGGAGGACCGAAGAAAAACGACCCAGCAAAGTCTCCAGGAAATAGAAAGTTAGGGTGCGCAGAATTACCCGATGCGCAGAATTACCCGAAACGACTGTACATGCACATTTTTTGTCTTTCATATTGTGGCCAAAATACCAAAGTGAAAGTAGGGTAGGGTAAAACAAAGATTTGGCCAGACCACGCGACTGTGAAGATATGTTTACCGGGTTTGGCGGACAAAATATTTCTTTGCTCCGGAAACAATCCTTTTCAGGATGGAATTAAGCCTCAGTCAGAATCCTTGTGCTTGGTAGTTGATCTGGGCATTCGCAACTTTTTGACAATTTAGGAAATATTAGTCACCGGTTATGTTTTCAAGAACTATTCTTATATAGGTCTCTGTATTTTATGATTAACTTTTTATTCTTTACAGGCTGTTGATACCCCAGTTTTGGACTTGTACTTCCGTCATACTTCTAGATCTAGTCACATGCTCCAGGGATTTCCAATCGTAGCCAGAGATCAACAGGAGGAACACAGAGTGGTGTTTATGTCCTGTATATGTATTTCTTCATATGAGGATTCTGAGGTAAAGTAACCCTTAAATAATAGCCTGATTAAATAAATGAAATATATTGTGCAGAGATATTAACATGATCCTCTTACCTGCAGTTACTAGTACGGGGGCCTTATTCACCAAAGTTGTAAGTCTAAAATTCAGACTTAGACTTTAAATTGCTAAAATGTTTTATTCGCTCTCATGTTGTTATAAATGTAACGATTGTGATATAAATGGGTATGTACATGTTTAGTTGGTAACATAAAATAATCAGGCAAAATTTCACATGGTTAATTCTAATTGCAAAGAAATGACAGTGATTTTAAATGCTGTCAATTTTAAGTTTGAGACTTGCAACATTGGTGAATAAGCCTCCAGAGTATTTGCATAACTCAACAACTGCTTTAAGGGAAGGTCTGGTTTCAAAAATAAGATGTGTTAATATTACAAATTCTAGAAATTGATCAAATAATCTTAGAGGACCAAAAATATTCAACAATCTCTCGGAAAATGAGATTAAAAATAAGGAATTTCTACAAAAACATTAAAACGTTCAGTAGTGATAATTCAATGAATGTAAATTTGTGTTATTGTTGATTATCCTGATCGATATATTGAAACTGTACATAGAAACTACATTTCAATACCATACAATGTTCATTTCAAGTCGGATAACATTTACAACAATATATTGTTAGCTATCTACTGTAAAATCATTAATTTCGTGCGGGATTAAATTTCGTGGGTCACCTCAACCAAGAACTTTAATCACAACGAACATTAATTTTGACCCCTGTTTTATTACATGGAATGGAAAATCCACAAATTCAAGTCGCAACGAAATTAAATGATGTAACAGTTTACTGTATAGCTTTTGTCTGACATTGAGAATACATTGAAAATCAAAAGTTTGACAAGACAAGTTTGTCTGACTGTATGTCCCGTTACCTTGTATAAAATATAACTGTCTTACTGATAAATGATGTGCATTTGTACATTATGGAAGTTGCATATGACTGGTGAGTGTATTATTGCTATTTTAATATAAAGCATGATAAACTGGAGGACTTCTTTGAACAGTCTCTCTAGTTCAGTGGGCTACCACCTAGATAAGAACATGTTCAACCCTACAGAACTGTTGGTCTTGTCGTTAAATCTCAATTAAAATATACTTTACATTTCAGGATAGTCATATCACACCAAGTGTGTATGGAGTTGTCTTGTATGAGAACGTCACTGTTGACATTCCCAAACTGATGTATATGTGTGTGTTAGATGTTCAGGGTAGTGGTACATTGGTAGCCATGATGATCGACAGTATGTGGACTCAACCTGCATATATGGATGATCTGGTAAAAACTGTCACCACTTTGTCTGAGGTAAGCTTACTTAATATATGAGGGTGGCTTCGTTTGAACTTGAAGTAGGCTCACTATAACTAATATCACAGCATCCTTGCAAAATGCAGGTATACACTGATCTTTGATCACTTTTAAGATCCTTGGTAGGGAATTCCCTTTGTGTGTGTCTACTGAAGATTCAGTCAAACTCATCAAGACGCTGTTTGCAACTTATCCTTTGTTCATTCACTTCAGTGAATATATGTTTCAGATTTGTCCAATCTTTTGTAAACTTGGTCAGAAAAACTGGTCTTTTGGACGAATAATTTTATTAATTATTGTTCAATGCAAAATTAAATCCCCACAAAAATTAATAATTTTACAGTAATACAAATAAATAATGATTTCAAATTTACAGTGGCTACCATACTTACTTTCGTATATAATGTATAGTCGGGTATAAGTCATGATTTGGACAGTTTACTTGCATATGATTTTCATATCTTATGTTATAAAATAATTGTTATATGGTTGTTGCTTAAAACATTCCTGATAGGTTGTGGGTATATTGACTTTTCCTTTCTTTACAAATCAGAAATATATCTGCCAAACATAACCAATGGTCTTTTTGTTGAATGTGGTATATAATGATGTATTTAACATTTCAGGATAGTCATATCACACCTAGTGTGTTTGAAGTTGCCTTGTATGAGAACTTCACTGTTGACATTCCCACACCGATGTATTTGTGTGTGTTAGATGGTCGGGGTAATGGTATATTGGTAGCCAAGATGATCCACAGTATGTTGACCCAACCTACATATATGGATGATCTGATAAAAACTCTCACCACTTTGTATGAGGTAAGCTTACTTAATATATGAGAACCTTAACTTGAGGTATAGCTTGGCTATTTTGACCTGAGCCTGACCTTTATGCGAGAATAAATTACAAGGTTCTAGATTTGAATATATCAATTTTTGCAAGCAAATCGTGCAATATCGGCATTTCAGATTTGTGTTTGTATTACATCTCGAGCGTCTTCGTGATACTCCTCGGTTATGAAAACATACATTCGGTGTTGTAAACGTAGGCATTATATCGACTGTTAAATTATGCTAATCAAAAAGTCAAGCTCATGTCAAATTAGCCAACCTATATACTTGCTAAATCCTGCGTCACACGAGTACTGCTACAGTGGTACACTCATCTATGCGTAATTGCTAGTATTACATTTGTATGTGTGTCTATTGGACATTGTCCAAAAAATCTTTTTCTAGACAAATTTCTTAGGATATCTGTTGCTGGTCATAATGAAAGTACATTTGTAAAGGGCCTGGAAATAAATGTTTGATTTCATGAGTCGTTAGACATCACCAGGGTTGACATTTTTATGTATTAGTAAATGTCAGCAAGTAACATCATTTGGACATCGTTGACATTGGGCTTGCAGTGATGTTTGTTAGCATGTCTCGTGTAAATGTTCATATCTCGATAACTGTTCTGTGCTTTTTTGTGAAATTTGGTCATAATTTTTAAATTAGAGTGGAGTAACCATATGCAAAACAATTGTTGTTTTACAGATATTTTGCATGATTTTATATCATCTAGTGGCAATTCAATTGCACATTCAAATTGATCATTAATTACCAGCTGACATAATTGTATCTGAAGTATTTAACCTGTTCACTCTCTCCTTATAATAGTTTGAAATTTTATTATAAGTCTACTTGCATCATCATTGGGTAAAGGATTAAATGCAGCTGATATTTTAATCTTATATTTATATATTTCAGGTGTTGGATGTAAGCCTAGTTCAGTGTGATGAACAGTTTGGTCTTGGTACCAACCAACTACCCTTGGCTATTGAATTGGTGGAGTTAATAGATGATGTAATACATGCTTTCCCTGAGGTTCCTCCCAGCACCACCTGCCATTATTGTCATAGCGGTCTTGTTGCAATGAGGTGAATATTTATTATTCTGTACCTTAGGTTATTCCACCATTGTAGGTTATCTTCATGGATAATTACTGTAGCACAGTCATAATTATAAAAGTTGTTCAATTCTCTGTAAACAAATAACAAAGTACAACACTGTGTTAATAAAAAAAATGGTCAACATACACATACTTTTATCTACATGTATTTTGATATGTGTCTTCTTTGTTCTTTCATCATTGGGTCTGAACCTTGGACTAAACATCTTAAATTGTTTTTTGATACAATGTACTGGCATTCAATTCTTTTTTGTAACATTACAAATTACACATCGCCCATTTTAAACCACCTCAGCCCATGAAAATCTCTTAGACTAAAGGAGTAGTACTTGACTGTGAAATTCCTACATTGATTTATAATTTTAAAGTTTTCAACTGCTAACAGTATGTTGCTGTATTGGTTAATTCTCTTAAAAATCCTAGAAAGGGCTCAAAGACGTCTGTTTTTTCTGCTACTCAAATTGCTTCATTCGTTAGCATATTGTGCCTTAAAATAAGTTTTCCTTATCAAAGACAACTAGAAATTTTGATCAGGAATTATTTTTTTGTTCCATGTCTTCTTGTTAATACATTTTGCCTTAACTTTATACAGAGATGAGACTGGACTGGATATACTAGACACTGTTTACTTGGTGTTTTCCATATCTGGAATGACTGCTGCAGGTGCAATGATTAGAGGCAGACATTGTCCTGATGGAGCTTACATTCCGGTAGATGGTGCTATTGGAGGAAATGAAGGCTTTGCTACAGAAGGGGCCACTGGAGTTGTCAGTGTTCCTGATCATGTGCATCAATTTGAACTCCCTGTAAGTTTCACTCATATTTGCATAATTGCTGATATGAATGTTTTACAGCCTGTTAGACAGCAAAGTATGCTTATAAGTGGTATATACAGTTTTTTGTTTCCATGGCAACAACTGTATGAAGTTTATTCAAAAACCACATTTTTAAAGTTTTTGTATGGTTGAGTAACACATTTTTCCAGCTGTTTAATGAACAAGTTCGAAAATGTATCTTAATTAAATCTAACCTTTAGATGGACAATTACACATAAGAAAATGATACCTAAAAGAGTAAAAATAATTAAAGGTGTCTTAACCGTGTAAAAGATATATGATTTAAACAGACCTTTTTACAATACTATTTGAATGGTAGATCATATATGAGGGCCTCATAACTACACGAAGTCATTAGATATAATTATTTTCCTGAAAACATAACATTGAGTTTTATCATAAAACAAACCCGACCTAATCTGTGCAGTTAGGTTTGAAGCAATGTTTTGCCTTGCTTGATCAATTACACTTGAAATTTACCAGTATGGAATCTTGTTAAGTCACATTTTAGAATCATGTGATTACAGCAGTTTAAATTTCTTGTATTTCAGATGTCTTGGACAGTTTACAGTAATGACCGAAGTCACGCTATGGTCAGAAAATGGCAAGTCCATTGAATAACACTGTTCACATACTGGTAAGTACCTGAACTTCTTGTAAAACTAATTAAAACTGTGATTGCAAAGGAAAGAAGCGAAACATAGCGGCTTGTTGGCTTGAAACAATCGTCTGAATTAATGATATAATATTTTTTCTTTTGGTGTATTGTCCAATAAAAAGTATGTCTATAGTAGGTTTCCTGAAAACATGATAATGAGTTTTATCATAAAACGAACAGGACCTAATCTGTGCAGTTGGCAGGTTAGGTTTGAAGGAATGATCTAGTGAAGGTGTATGCTCCACTTTGCATGTTTTGCCTAGCTTGATCAATTACACTTGAAATTTTGATTATGAGATTACAGTAGTTTAAATTTCTTGTATTTTAGATGTCTTGGACAGTTTACAGTAATGACCAAAGTCACCCTACGGTCAGAATATGGCAAGTCCATTGAATAACACTGTTCACATACTGGTAAGTACCTGTACTTCTTGTAAAACTAATTAAAACGGTGATTGCAAAGGAAAGAAGCGAAACATAGTGGCTAGACAGTCGTCTGAATTAATGATATAATATTTTTTTCTTTTGGTGTATTGTCCAATTAAAAGTATGTCTATAGTTAATTTCCTGAAAACATAATGATTTTTATCATGAAACAAACAGGACCTAATCTCTGCAGTTGGCATGTTAGGTATGACGGAATGATCTAGTTATGGAGTATGCTCCACTTTGCATGTTTTGCCTTGCTTGATCAATTACACTTGAAATTTTCATACCACGAGGAGTCTTGTTGATTGAGATTACAGCAGTTCAAATTTCTGGTATTTTAGATGTCTTGGACAGTTTACAGTAATGACCGAAGTCACGCTGTGGTCAGAATATGGCAAGTCCATTGAATAACACTGTTCAGATAATGGTAAGTACTTGTACTTTTTGTAAAACTAATCTATGCAGTTGGCATGTTAGGTTTGATGGAATGATCTAGTTAAGGAGTATATATACACCATTTTACTTGTTTTGCCTTGCTTGACCGATTACACTTTTTCACGGTGGAATCTTGTTCAGTCACATTTTAGAATCACGAGATTACAGCTGTTCAATTTTCTTGTATTTTAGATGTCTTGGACAGTTTACTGTAAAGAGCGAAGTCACGCTATGGTCAAAATATGGCATTTCATTGAATAACACTGTTCACATACTGGTAAGTACCTGTACTTCTTGTAAAACTAATCTATGCAGTTGACATGTTAGGTTTTATGGAATGATCTAGTTAAGGAGTATGCTCCACTTCAGTTGTTTTGCCTTGCTTGGCCAATTACCAGTACTTATTGTAAAACTAGCAATGTTTTCCTTACCCCTGCCTCCCGATTATATGAGGGGTGATCAATAGATAATGAGAAAATGATTACAACATAGCTTAATTTATCCTATCTGGTGGATTGTACATAATAAGACGAAAACGTACGAAATGGTTTTATATTGAAAAATGAATTAATATGTAGAACATTTTTTCCAACCCATGAAAGTCGACACTTCAATCAGAACTTAACTTGTTCAATTTGACAATACAAGTCAAAGCCCTACAGTATTAATGTTGTATACCCATGCCAGTATGAAATTTACCTAAACATTGTCTATTCATTAAGCCTGTGCAACAACTACCGATATGCAGCTTCCAGATGTAACCAATCAACAAAACATTATAAAATAGAAATGTAGTGGTACTGATATAAATGAATAGACCATTTCAGATTCAGTTACTGTAGCAGTATAGTTTTATGATAACACTGTATGGTTTTTTTTGTTACTGTTCAATCAATTAATCATACAAAATATCCTTGATTTGCAGGAAGTAAAGTTCCAAATTCCAGTGTCCAAGATAGTGATGGTGTTCAGACGCATCAGCTGCACCAGGATTTTTCAAAGTAAGTTTTATCATACACACAAAGGAAAATGTATACTGTTGTATTTCTGATGGATAACTGTCTGCAGTAAGTTAGTTTGGTGGTGTTGTTGCTTTAACCAATGATGATTGATTTGTTGGTATTGTATGCATGATTATGTGTCAAATACCAGATGGCTGTCTGCATCTTTAAGGCAGTGCCCTGATGTTTTTACTGTTTAACGATCTTGGAGCATAACTATGTCAAAATGTTTTAGACAAAATATACTACATTTATTGGGATACTTTATTCATTTATGATCCCAAAAAGCAGTGATGACCAGTTCTAAATAAAGCTCAGCAAAATTGCACTTTTGCTTTTCAACATTTTAATTTGTAGCAATCCCCTACTTTATTAAACAACTGATGTTCTTCATGTGATGCTGATTTAATTAGAATTTAATCAGTTATAAGATATTTACTGTAGATATTCAAATACTTAATCTAAATAGGTGTACAGTGGTCATGGTTGTATTGCTTGATTCTTCTATTTTCTAGGATTTTTGTATCTTTATATTTTCAGGACATAATTGAGAGCAGATGTGAATTTTCCGGAATCCGATCATGTAGCTTGCATTTGGTTCGGTTAATTACATGTTTACTGTCTGTTGGTCCCATTGGTTGATGTATGTCTGAGGCAAAAGTACAGGGAAAAGCATTTTTTTTATTTTACTTCGAGAAATGTTTGGCAAAGTAAAACCAGTTTTTGGTATTATACTATGCATACACACCCCTGTAAAATGTAAAAGAGTCGCATAGTCACTGATACAATTTTCTAAATTTTTTTGTGCCCCGAGGCACACTTTGCTTCCTTTGGTTTTTTGGGCCCAGTACCTAGTACTTCAAGTTAGGTTAATTGGACAATGAAACTTAAGAAATAACTCAAGGAGGTTTACTTCCTTTAGTGAGTTATTTGAAGTGGCTGTTAGGACCAAGTGCTACTAAAGCTGGTGATTGGTGGATGGGGATGATCTATGCTTAAAATTCAAGTGTTTGAAAGTTATTGTTTATGCTGGAAGACAAGTACCTGCATTTGATTGGAACATACCACTGTCGTTGAAAGACGAGTACCTACATTGGTTTGGTAGGTACCACCGTCGCTCTAAGACAAGTACTTATGTTTGATTGGAAAGAACCACTTTCACTGAAAGACAAGACCAATTAAGCTACAGGACTGCTTGAATCATGGTAAGATATATATATATATAATACAACCATATCATTTTGTGCAACTGAAGCTTGCTAGCTAAATTTTACTGAGATCAGTGTTTACATGCATTGGAATTGAGCATCGAAATCTACACAAATAACAGGTTAATATAGACAGATAGTTCTTCTGTAATTGCTTCAATTTTGTCCATTTTGTGATATTTATGTGAAAGTAGTGTTCTGTTATTTGTTAAAGATTAAGAGGACAAGTGAAAAATTCAGGGCTCGACACTAACAATGGTCCCCTGGTCCGAGGCCAGTGAAAATCAAGAAGGACCAGTGAAAATCTTGAAGGACCAGTAAATGTTGTATTACAAATTTTACGTTTCTTTGCTGGGGGACCAGTGACCAAAAATAGTTAGTGTCGAGCCCTGTCAGAAAATGCTTCAAAATTTTATTTTTGATGGTGGGGGTGTTTGCTAAAAAAGTATTTCTATTGAGTGGTCAAACTTTAGCAAATTATGATTGTATGTTACTGTGTTATATTACAGGTACACTCAATCTTGCTGGATTGGAAAGTACAACTCTGTCTCTAGATGGATGGTGTAACCATACTGTGAACGGATGCAAGTCCATTGAATAACACTATTCACATAATGGTAAGTATTTGTACTTCTTGTAAAACTAATCTATGCAGGTGACATGTAAGGTTTGATGGAAGGAGTATGCTCCACTTTTGTTGTTTTGCCTTGCTTGATCAATCACACTTGAAATTGACCAGTGTGGAATGAGTTTTATCATGAAACAAACAGTTGACATGTTAGGTTTGATGGAATGATCTAGTTAAGGAGTATGCTCCACTTTGGTTGTTTTGCCTTGCTTGACCAATTACACTTGAAATTTTCCACATTGGAATCTTGTTAGTCACATTTTAGAATCACAAGATTACAGCAGGTCAAATTTTTTTTGTATTTTAGATGTCTTGGACAGTTTACAGTAATGACCGAAGTCACGCTATGGTCAGAATATGGCAAGTCCATTGAATAACACTGTTCACATACTGGTAAGTACCTGGACTTCTTGTAAAACTAATTAAGACGGTGATTGTAAAGGAAAGAAGCGAAACATAGCAGCTTGAAACAATCATCTGTATTAATGGTATAATATTTTGTTGGTTTGGTGTATGGTCTAATAAATAGGTTGTCTATAGTTATTTTCCTGAAAACATAACATTGAGTTTTATCATAAAACTAACAGGACCTAATTTGTGCAGTTGGCATGTTAGGTTTGATGGAATGATCTAGTTAAGGAGTGTGCTCCACTTTAAATGTTTTGTCTTGCTTGATCAATTACACTTGAATTTTACCAGTGTGGAATCTTGTTGATTATGAGATCACAGCAGTTCAAATTTCTTGTATTTTAGATGTCTTGGGACAGTTTACTGTAATGACCAAAGTCGCCCTATGGTCAGAATATGGCAAGTCCATTGAATAACACTGTTCACATACTGGTAAGTACCGGTACTTCTTGTAAAACAAATTAAAACGGTGATTGCAAAGCATATCGGCTTGATACAATCGTCTGAATTAATGATAATATTTTTTTCTTTTGGTGTATTGTCCAATAAAAAGTATGTCTATAGTTAGTTTCCTGAAAACATGATAATGAGTTTTATCATAAAACAAACAGGACCTAATCTGTGCAGTTTGCAGGTTAGGTTTGATGGAATGATCTAGTTAAAGAGTATGCTCCACTTTGCATGTTTTGCCTCGCTTGATCAATTAACCTTGAAATTTACCAGTATGAAATCTTGTTTAGTCACATTTTAGAATCATGAGATCACAGCAGGTTACATTTCTTGTATTTTAGATGTCTTGGACAGTTTACATTAATGACCGATGTCACGCTATGGTCAGAATATGGCAATTCCATTGAATAACACTGTTCACATACTGGTAAGTACCTGTACTTCTTGTAAAACTAATTAAAACGGTGATTGCAAAGGAAAGAAAGGAAACATATCGGCTTGAAACAGTCGTCTGAATTAATGATATAATATTTTTTTCTTTTGGTGTATTGTCCAATAAAAAGTATGTCTATATTTAGTTTCCTGAAAACATGATAATGAGTTTTATCATAAAACAAACAGGACCAAATCTGTGCAATTGGCATGTTAGGTTTGATGGAATGATCTAGTTAAAGAGTATGCTCCACTTTTCATGTTTTGCCTCGCTTGATCAATTACACTTGGAATTTTGATTATGAGATTACAGTAGTTTAAATTTCTTGTATTTTAGATGTCTTGGACAGTTTACAGTAATGACCGAAGTCACCCTACGGTCAGAATATGGCAAGTCCATTGAATAACACTGTTCAAATAATGGTTAGTATTGGTACTTCATGTAAAACTAATCTATGCAGTAGACATGTTAGGTTTGATGAAATGATCTAGTTAAGAAGTATGCTCCACTTTAGTTGTTTTGCCTTGCTTGACCAATTACACTTGAAATTTTCCACTGTGGAATCTTGTTTAGTCACATTTTAGAATCACGAGATTACAGCAGTTCAAATTTCTATTATTTTAGATGTCTTGGACAGTTTACTGTAATGAGCGATGTCACGCTTTGGTCAGAATATGGCAAGTCGATTGAATAACACTGTTCACATACTGGTAAGTACCTGTACTTCTTGTAAAACTAATTAAGATGGTGATTGTAAAGAAAAGAAACGAAACATAGCAGCTTGAAACAATCATCTGAATTAATGATATTATATTTCTTTCTTTTGGTGTATTGTCCAATAAAAAGTATGTCTATAGTTAGTTTCCTGAAAACATGATAATGAGTTTTCTCATAAAACGAACAGGACCTAATCTGTGCAGTTGGCATGTTAGGTTTGATGGAATGATCTTGTTATGGAGTATGCTCCACTATGTATGTTTTGTCTTGCTTGACCAATTACACTTGCAATTTACCAGTGTGGAATCTTGTTGATTATGTGATTACAACAGTTCAAATTTCTTGTATTTTAGATGTCTTGGACAGTTTACTGTAAAGACCAAAAGTCACGCTATGGTCAGAATATGGCAAGTCCATTGAAAAACACTGTTCACATACTGGTAAGTACTTGTACTTCCTGTAAAACTAATTAAAATGGTGATGGCGAAGGAAAGAAGCGAAACATAGCGGGTTGTGTTGTTTCAAGCCGTCCGAATTAATCATATAATATTTTTTTCTTTTGGTGCATTTTCCAATAAAACGTATGTCTGTAGTTAGATTCCTGAAAACATGATAATAAGTGTTATCATTAAACGAACAGGACCTAGTCTTTCAGTTGGCATGTTAGGTTTGATGGAATGATCTAGTTATGGAGTATGCTCCACTTTGTATGTTTTGTCTTGCTTGACCAATTACACTTGCAATTTACCAGTGTGGAATCTTGTTGATTATGTGATTACAACAGTTCAAATTTCTTGTATTTTAGATTTCTTGGACAGTTTACTGTAAAGACCAAAAGTCACGCTATGGTCAGAATATGGCAAGTCCATTGAAAAACACTGTTCACATACTGGTAAGTACTTGTACTTCCTGTAAAACTAATTAAAATGGTGATGGCAAAGGAAAGAAGCGAAACATAGCGGGTTGTGTTGTTTCAAGCCGTCCGAATTAATCATATAATATTTTTTTCTTTTGGTGCATTTTCCAATAAAACGTATGTCTGTAGTTAGATTCCTGAAAACATGATAATAAGTGTTATCATTAAACGAACAGGACCTAGTCTTTCAGTTGGCATGTAAGGTTTGATGGAATGATCTAGTTATGGAGTATGCTCCACTTTGCATGTTTTGCCTAGGTTGATCAATTACACTTGGAATTTACCAGTGTGGAATCTTGTTGATTATGTGATTACAACAGTTCAACTTTCTTGTATTTTAGATGTCTTGGACAGTTTACAGTAATGACCGAAGTCACCCGTACGGTCAGAATATGGCAATTCCATTGAATAACACTGTTCACATACTGGTAAGTACCTGGACTTCTTGTAAAACTAATATATGCAGTTGACATGTTAGGTTCGATTGAATCATCTAGATAAGGAGTACTAAAGTATTCTCCACTTTATTTGTTTTGTCGTGCTTGACCAATTACACTTAAACTTTTCCACTGTGGAATCTTGTTTAGTCACATTTTAGAATCATGAGATCACAGCAGTTTACATTTCTTGTATTTTAGATGTCTTGGACAGTTTACATTAATGACCGATGTCACGCTATGGTCAGAATATGGCAATTCCATTGAATAACACTGTTCACATACTGGTAAGTACCTGTACTTCTTGTAAAACTAATTAAAACGGTGATTGCAAAGGAAAGAAAGGAAACATATCGGCTTGAAACAGTCGTCTAAATTAATGATATAATTTTTTTTTCTTTTGGTGTATTGTCCAATAAAAAGTATGTCTATATTTAGTTTCCTGAAAACATGATAATGAGTTTTATCTTAAAACAAACAGGACCAAATCTGTGCAATTGGCATGTTAGGTTTGATGGAATGATCTAGTTAAAGAGTATGCTCCACTTTTCATGTTTTGCCTCGCTTGATCAATTACACTTGAAATTTTGATTATGAGATTACAGTAGTTTAAATTTCTTGTATTTTAGATGTCTTGGACAGTTTACAGTAATGACCGAAGTCACCCTACGGTCAGAATATGGCAAGTCCATTGAATAACACTGTTCACATAATGTTTAGTATTGGTACTTCATGTAAAACTAATCTATGCAGTAGACATGTTAGGTTTGATGAAATGATCTAGTTAAGGAGTATGCTCCACTTTAGTTGTTTTGCCTTGCTTGACCAATTACACTTGAAATTTTCCACTGTGGAATCTTGTTTAGTCACATTTTAGAATCACGAGATTACAGCAGTTCAAATTTCTTTTATTTTAGATGTCTTGGACAGTTTACTGTAATGAGCGATGTCACGCTATGGTCAGAATATGGCAAGTCGATTGAATAACACTGTTCACATACTGGTAAGTACCTGTACTTCTTGTAAAACTAATTAAGATGGTGATTGTAAAGAAAAGAAACGAAACATAGCAGCTTGAAACAATCATCTGAATTAATGATATTATATTTCTTTTGGTGTATTGTCCAATAAAAAGTATGTCTATAGTAAGTTTCCTGACAACATGATAATGAGTTTTGTCATAAAACGAACAGGACCTAATCTGTGCAGTTGGCATGCTAGGTTTGATGGAATGATCTAGTTATGGAGTATGCTCCACTTTGTATGTTTTGTCTTGCTTGACCAATTACACTTGTAATTTACCAGTGTGGAATCTTGTTGATTATGTGATTACAACAGTTCAAATTTCTTGTATTTTAGATGTCTTGGACAGTTTACTGTAAAGACCAAAAGTCACGCTATGGTCAGAATATGGCAAGTCCATTGAAAAACACTGTTCACATACTGGTTAGTACTTGTACTTCCTGTAAAACTAATTAAAATGGTGATGGCAAAGGAAAGAAGCGAAACAAAGCGGGTTGTGTTGTTTCAAGCCGTCCGAATTAATCATATAATATTTTTTTCTTTTGGTGCATTTTCCAATAAAACGTATGTCTGTAGTTAGATTCCTGAAAACATGATAATAAGTGTTATCATTAAACGAACAGGACCTAGTCTTTCAGTTGGCATGTTAGGTTTGATGGAATGATCTAGTTATGGAGTATGCTCCACTTTGCATGTTTTGCCAAGGTTGATCAATTACACTTGGAATTTACCAGTGTGGAATCTTGTTGATTATGTGATTACAACAGTTCAAATTTCTTGTATTTTAGATGTCTTGGACAGTTTACTGTAAAGACCAAAAGTCACGCTATGGTCAGAATATGGCAAGTCCATTGAAAAACACTGTTCACATACTGGTAAGTACCTGGACTTCTTGTATAACTAATATATGCAGTTGACATGTTAGGTTCGATTGAATCATCTAGATAAGGAGTATTCTCCACTTTATTTGTTTTGTCGTGCTTGACCAATTACACTTAAACTTTTCCACTGTGGAATCTTGTTTAGTCACATTTTAGAATCATGAGGTCACAGCAGTTTACATTTCTAGTATTTTAGATGTCTTGGACAGTTTACATTAATGACCGATGTCACGCTATGGTCAGAATATGGCAAGTCGATTGAATAACACTGTTCACATAATGGTTAGTACTTGTACTTCTTGTAAAACTAATTTATGCAGTTGACATGTTATGTTTGATGGAATGATCTAGTTCACAGGTAACTGTATCGTTGAAAAAGAAAACAAAAACGAAAAAAAATGTTTTTCTCCACTTTATTTGTTTTGTCGTGCTTGACCAATTACACATAAATTTTCCACTGTGGAATCTTGTTTAGTCACATTTTAGAATCATGAGATTACAGCAGTTCAAATTTCTTGTATTTTAGATGTCTTGGACAGTTTACTGTATTGACCGAAAGTCACGTTATGGTCAGAATATGGCAAGTCCATTGAATAACACTGTTCACATACTGGTAAGTACCGGTACTTCTTGTAAAACAAATTAAAACGGTGATTGCAAAGCATATCGGCTTGATACAATCGTCTGAATTAATGATATAATTTTTTTTTTCTTTTCGTGTATTGTCCAATAAAAAGTATGTCTATAGTTAGTTTCCTGAAAACATGATAATGAGTTTTATCATAAAACAAACAGGACCTAATCTGTGCAGTTTGCAGGTTAGGTTTGATGGAATGATCTAGTTAAAGAGTATGCTCCACTTTGCATGTTTTGCCTCGCTTGATCAATTAAACTTGAAATTTACCAGTATGAAATCTTGTTTAGTCACATTTTAGAATCATGAGATCACAGCAGTTTTCATTTCTTGTATTTTAGATGTCTTGGACAGTTTACAGTAATGACCGATGTCACGCTATGGTCAGAATATGGCAATTCCATTGAATAACACTGTTCACATACTGGTAAGTACCTGTACTTTTGTAAAACTAATTAAAACGGTGATTGCAAAGGAAAGAAAGGAAACATATCGACTTGAAACAGTCGTCTGAATTAATGATATAATTTTTTTTTCTTTTGGTGTATTGTCCAATAAAAAGTATGTCTATATTTAGTTTCCTGAAAACATGATAATGAGTTTTATCATAAAACAAACAGGACCAAATCTGTGCAATTGGCATGTTAGGTTTGATGGAATGATCTAGTTAAAGAGTATGCTCCACTTTTCATGTTTTGCCTCGCTTGATCAATTACCCTTGAAATTTTGATTGAGATTACAGTAGTTTAAATTTCTTGTATTTTAGATGTCTTGGACAGTTTACAGTAATGACCGAAGTCACGCTACGGTCAGAATATGGCAAGTCCATTGAATAACACTGTTCACATAATGGTTAGTATTGGTACTTCATGTAAAACTAATCTATGCAGTAGACATGTTAGGTTTAATGAAATGATCTAGTTAAGGAGTATGCTCCACTTTAGTTGTTTTGCCTTGCTTGACCAATTACACTTGAAATTTTCCACTGTGGAATCTTGTTTAGTCACATTTTAGAATCACGAGATTACATCAGTTCAAATTTCTTGTATTTTAGATGTCTTGGACAGTTTACTGTAATGAGCGATGTCACGCTATGGTCAGAATATGGCAAGTCGATTGAATAACACTGTTCACATAATGGTTAGTACTTGTACTTCTTGTAAAACTAATGTATGCAGTTGACATGTTATGTTTGATGGAATGATCTAGTTCACAGGTAACTGTATCGTTGAAAAAGAAAACAAAAACGAAAAAAAATGGGTTTTTTTGAAAATTTATATTTTTCTATCAAGGTCAATTTGTACAGAAATCCACGAGCCGCTTTATGCTTACCAATTATCTATAAAAAGATTTGTGTTTACACAATGTTATGGGATGAATGTAAGCAAAAAATTAACTTCATATCATAAAATCCATTGCTTAAAGGTATACTTTAACTGTCGCTGGTGTAACACATTGTGAGGGACGGCCATGTGGATTTGTGTTGCCTGCACCATATGAATCGGCTGTGAAACAGTATCTACATTTTATAGTATAACTTTTTAACTATTTGATCAATTCTGATAAGATCTGGCATATAAATACTTTAAACATTGCTGTATATGAATATGATCAGTTTATGAAGATATTGCTAGTCAAATTTTGTTTTTGTTTGATTGAAAATCTGGTTCATCTAGAACAAATAAACCTTTATAGAAAAATATAAATTTTCAAAAAACATGCACCACTACAGTTGTTTTGCCTTGCTTGACCAATTACCTGTACTTGTAAAACTAGCAATGTTTTCCTTACCCCTGCCTCTTATTTATATGAGGGGTGATCAATAGATAATGAGAAAATGCTTACAATTAACAGAGCTCAAGTTATCTTATCTGAAGGTTATTACATAATAAGACGAAAACATATGACATGGTTATTCTATTGAAAAATGAATTAATATGTAAAACATTGTTTCCAACCCACGAAAGTCAGAACTTCAAAAAGAACTTAGCGTTGTTCAATTTGACAAAACATCCAAAGCCCTACAGTATTCATTTTAAAAAAAAACTTCAAATTACCCTCTTTTCATATTTATAGATCATGGCTAACACATACTTGCTATCAGAATTTCGTTCTGAACATGGTGGTAGTAGTTCTGATGTCGACTTCACATTGCATTCAATAATTAGCTTTTTTCAATTCCATTTTGTAATATATAATAAATGTATATGATTTGAAGCTTTTGAAATGGCATGATCATCAAATGATTACTGTACATCTCAAACACAATTTCATTATAACCTGTTTTCATCAAGACTGAATATTTTATTGATATAGTTCAATTTTGAACGCTGAGCCATGAACTTTCAGACAAGTCGATTTTGGCGAGTGACCGTGATTTGTTCAATAGTCATTATTTAAAGATATGCTACTTACTACTGTGTGTATTTTATCGATTTACAGTTTATGGGCAAATGGATTAAACTTTAAAAGTGCAGTCTCGGCTCAATGCTTGAAATCAAACTATAGTCTTTTGTTTTCATTCATTTTTTGCAATCATATAACAATAACACGTGCTTGACAGAACATATGACTACCTAACCCATGTTTATTATTACTGCCAAAACAAAATTATTATAAGCATTTTCTTATTATATTTTGATCATTCCTCGTTTTGTGATAATTAAAACATTTACTTCTCTTCTCATCTTGTATCATTTCATTTAGAAAAATAATACAGACTAGTTAACTCAGTTACACCCAGTTTAATCTAGATAAACCTAGTTTACCTCATGTTCAAGCTTATGTTTAAAACAGTTATCATTTGACTTTGAAAGGATTGTATAGGGAGTAACATTTTTATCAAGTTTTCAAAGTTTCTATTTTGTAGTCCTGATTTTTCCGTTTTCCTTAAGAGATTTCAGAGAGTTTTTGCCATCTTGATTTCCATCTTGATTTCCATCTTGATATTCAGATGATGCCAAATGTTGTCACATCATGTTGGTATGAAATTTACCTGAACATTTGATTGTATATTTATTAAGCCTGTGCAACAACTACCAGTATGCAGCTTCCAGATGTAACCAATCATCAAAACATTATAAAATACAAATGTAGTGGTATTGATATAAAATGAAGGTCTGTATAGACTGTTTCAGTGTCAGTTACTGTAGCAGTTTATAATAACACCAAGACATATAATATTTTTTTTCATTTTTGTTCAATCAATTAATCATACAAAATATCCTTGATTTGCAGGAAGTAAAGTTTCACATTCCAGTGTCCAAGATATTGAGGGTTTTCAGAAGCTTGAGCTGCACCTTTGGGGCACTTTCAAAGTAAGTTTTATTATACACACAAAGGAAAGTATAATGTTATATTGAGATGGATAATCGTCTGCAGCAAGTTAGTTTGGATGTGTTGGCACTTAAACCAATGATGATTGATTTGTTGGTATTGTATGCAATGATTATGTGACAAATACCAGATGGCTGTCTGCATCTTTAAGGCAGTGCCCTAATGTTTTTACTGTTAGACACTTGTGGCATAACTGTGTCTATACTGAGAGCTATTGCTCCGCATTATCGGCTCTATATATAAGCTCTAAAGACATACTATGCTATATTCATTGAGATAATTTGTTGATTTATAATCCCCAAAAACCAGTGATGACCAGTTCTAAATAAAACTTGTACTTTTCAAAATTTTAATTTGTAGCAATTGCCTACTGACTACTGTCTAAATTAAATTATCTTATATCAACTTAAAAAAGCTGATGTTCTTCATGTGATGCTGATTTAATTAGAATTTAATCAGTCATAAGACAATTTATTCAGTCATAAGACATTTACTGTAGATGTTCAAATAATTAATATAAATACATGTACATTGGTCATGGTTGTATTGCTTGATTCTTCTATTTTCTAGGGTTTTTGTTTATTTATATTTTCAGGACATAATTGAGAGCAGATGTGAAATTTCCGGAATCCGATCATGTAGCTTGCATTTGGTTCGGTTAAATACATGTTTACTGTCTGTTGGTCCCATTGGTTGTATGTCTGAGGCAAAAGTACAGGGAAAAGCATTTTTTTTATTTTACTTCGAAAAATGTTTGGCAAAGTAAAACCAGTTTTTGGTATTATACTATGCATACACACCCCTGTAAAATGTAAAAGAGTCGCATAGTCACTGATACAATTTTCTAAATTTTTTTGTGCCCGAGGCACACTTTGCTTCCTTTGGTTTTTTGGGCCCAGTACCTAGTACTTCAAGTTAGGTTAATTGGACAATGAAACTTAAGAAATAACTCAAGGAGGTTTACTTCCTTTAGTGAGTTATTTGAAGTGGCTGTTAGGTCCTAAGTGCTACTAAAGCTCATGATTGGTGGATGGGGATGATCTATGCTTAAAATTCAAGTGTTTGAAAGTTATGCTGGAAGACAAGTAGCTGCATTTGATTGGAACGTACCACTGTCGTTTTAAGACGAGTACCTACATTGGTTCGGAACGTACCATTGTTGCTGAAAGATGAGTACCTACATTGGTTTGGAACGTACCACTGTCGCTGTAAGACGAGTACCTACATTGGTTTGGAATGTTCCGGTGTCGCTGAAAGACAAGTACTTCTTTGGATTGGAACATACCATTGTTGCTGAATATCTGCCAGGTTCAGGAAAAAAGGGTCAGTATATTTTAGGTCAATTTTATTTTTACTGTTTGTTTCCTTTAGATTGGCGAATTTGGCAGGCATATGAGTGTTAGTCGACTTTGTTACCCTAAAGCAACCTACTGTTAGATGGGTGATTTCCGCTAATAATAGATTCATTCACGATAGTGACTCTTACAGGGGTGTGCATTGTCTTGCATGGAACTATTGGGTGTGAGGTCCTCAAAGTATTGTATGATGTCTGCGTGTGTGCATGGTTGTTGGCGTGTGTGCGTGAATGCTACCATGTGTGTTTGTTTATTTGCATGCATATGTCCATGTCCTTGTTCTTGTGCGTACAACCCCAAGGACTAGGATGTGTGATGTAGGCTGCACATGAGCTTGTTGGCGTATGCGTGGTTGTTTGCGTGTGTGTGTGATTGTTTGCATGGATGTATTTATTGGCATGCATATGTTCATGTCCATGTTCTTGTGCGTACAACCCCTAGAACTAGGATGTGTTATGTAGGCTGCACATGAGCTTGTTGGTGTATGCATGGTTGTTGGCGTGTGTGCGTGATTGTTTGCATGTGTGTATTTATTGGCATGCATATGTCCATGTCCTTGTTCTGGTGCGTACAACCCCTAGGACTAGGATGTGTGATGTAGGCTGCACATGAGCTTGTTGGCGTATACGTAGTTGAGTATTTGAGGCTTGGGTGATTTTCGCTAATAATAGGTTCATCCATGATAGTGACTCTTACAGGGGTGTGCATTGTCTTGCATGGAACTATTGGGTGTGAGGTCCTCAAAGTATTGTATGATGTCTGCGTGTGTGCATGGTTGTTGGCGTGTGTGCGTGAATGCTTGCATGTGTGTGTGTTTATTTGCATGCATATGTCCATGTCTTTGTTCTTGTGCGTACAACCCCAAGGACTAGGATGTGCGATGTAGGCTGCACATGAGCTTGTTGGCGTATGCGTGGTTGTTGGCATGTGTGTATGATTGTTTGCATGGGTGTATTCATTGGCATGCATATGTTCATGTCCTTGTTCTTGTGCGTACAACCCCTAGAACTAGGATGTGTGATGTAGGCTGCACATGAGCTTGTTGGCGTATGCATGGTTGTTGGCGTGTGTGCGTGATTGTTTGCATGGGTGTATTCATTGGCATGCATATGTCCATGTCCTTGTTCTGGTGCGTACAACCCCTAGGACTAGGATGTGTGATGTAGGCTGCACATAAGCTTGTTGGCGTATACGTAGTTGTTTGCGTGTGTGTGTGATTGTTTGCATGGGTGTATTCATTGGCATGCATATGTCCATGTCCTTGTTCTGGTGCGTACAACCCCTAGGACTAGGATGTGTGATGTAGGCTGCACATGAGCTTGTTGGCGTATACGTAGTTGAGTATTTGAGGCTTGGGTGATTTCCGCTAATAATAGGTTCATCCACGATAGTGACTCTTACAGGGGTGTGCATTGTCTTGCATGGAACTATTGGGTGTGAGGTCCTCAAAGTATTGTATGATGTTGGCTGCATTTGAGATGTGGCGTGTGCGTGGTTGTTGGCGTGTGTGCGTGAATGTTTGCATGTCTGTGTGTTTATTTGCATGTATATGTCTATGTCCTTGTTCTTGTGCGTACAACCCCAAGGACTAGGATGTGTGATGTAGGCTGCATTTGAACTTGTTGGCATATGCGTGGTTGTTGGTGTGTGTGCGTATTTGTTTGCATGTGTGTGTTTATTAGCATGCATATGTCTATGTCCTTGTTCTTGTGGGTACAACCCCTTGAACTAGGAAGTGTGATGTAGGCTGCACATGAGCTTGTTGGTGTGTGCATGGTTGTTGGTGTGTGTGAGGGTGTATGTGAGCAAGGTTGGCATGCACATGCACTTGTTGGTGTGTGTGTGTGCTTGCGGGCGTGCATGAGTTTGGTTGTTGTTTTTTTAAGTTTATTTCTAGTATTTTTTAATATGTTTTGTGCGTCAGACCGGTTGGCCAGTATTTCATGTCATTTACCTGTGTCCTGCATGTGGAATGTAATACCATCCACAGTCAGGGAGCAGGCTTAAAGACATGGAATACTGGCCAGACTCTTTATTTTTATTTTTTTTACAGATTTTTCCAACTGAAAATTATGGTGCCTTAATTCTTGGGATGACTTATCCAGATGTGGGACTTGAAACTTATCAAACATTGTAAATTGAGCAATGCATTCTCTAAATGAAAGTAAGTGTCTTAATTCATATTTTTGGTACAAATTCACTGTCTACAATATATGTAAATGTAAATTTGGCTTCTCTATCTTTATCAAATGCAGAAATTAGTTCCCAATAAGTAACTGCATAACCCATGAGGTTAACTCTTTGCATAACTCAACTACTTGGCTGCTGATAAAAAATTAAGTCTATTATAGTTTGTTCAAAATGTTGAGCTACTGTGGGCATACTTTCTGGAATGTGTAGTTCTACACCAGATTAGTAATCATGTATTCTATTTAATCACAGAGGTTATAACGCTTTGTTGACTACTGTTCTTGGATAGTCGATATGAAATGTTTATCAAAGAGAGATAAGTACAAAAACTGGCCATGCCCTCATTCGAACCGTTGACTTCCAACTCCAAAGGTAGTTGTCTTAACTATTAAAATTTTTGTTTATGGGAGATCAATCGTGTGACTGTGCTTGTTGTTAAATATTTGATTGTTCTTGTTTTTACCCAACAGGTATCCTACAGATGAATATTGTCTACATGGACATAGGAACAATTCTAATCAGATAGTGTCTACTATGGATTCAATAAGTAATTCTAACGAGGGAACTATCCCTTACGATATAATAACAGGGCCTACCAGTAACTTGGGTTTACCCAGTTAAACCGAGATAAACATTTTACCTGACAGATGATTTGATGTTTACAACTGTTATCAATTAACTTTGAACAGACTGGATAGTATCATGAACAGTTCAAATACAAAATTTATTGTGCTAAGACATTTTCTCTGTACAAATAGACAAGTATGTGAGTTTGATCCAGTATCCTTAACAGTCGAAATATTGTGCTAGACATTAAGTCTGCAAGAATAGATGAGTGTGTGATTTCAGATGATATATTTTAGAGGTGTAAATGATGAGATATTGTGCTGTTGGTATGATATGTGTTATGTGATGGTGTGTTATGTTCTGTTAAGAGTTTTGTTGTTGATATATTACTGTTATTTCGATGTTATGTTGTTGTTATTGATGGTATATAGTTTTAAGATGATTTACTGGGTGTTAAAATTGTAATTTGTTGTTGGTATCAAGAAGACTTATTGTGTTTAAAAGAACCTCTTATTTTTTAAGTTGATATGATGTTGAAATATGATCTCATATTGTTGTTAAATGGTATGTTGTTGTTAGGAGTGTCGTTTTTAGGATTGTTGTCGATACAATCGTGATTGTTTGGGTTTTTTATCATATGTATTGTTTTAAGTTAATATATTGTTATGTCGTTCTAGAAAAAGTACTCCAGCATACATTCTCTGTGCAGAACTTGGTAGTTGTAACCCGCTAACAATTACCTTTAAAACAAGAATGATTAAATATTGGTTAAATATTATCCGTGGCAATGAAGATAAATTCTCCTACATGATATACAAACATCTTATTTATGGTAACAAACCAAGCAAATGGATATCTTATATCCGAAATATCTGAGATTCAACCGGTCACGCTGACCTCTTTATTAATCAAAACAATGTAAAAATCAAGAATTTAAATTTATTAATAAAAAACGTAACAGATCAGTTAAAACAAACTTGAACAGTCAAACAAAGGTAAAGCATACAAAACATGTAAAAATAATACCGAATTCGAAAAATACTTGATTTCTTTAACCATAAATCCCCCATCGAAACCGGATTGTTTGATGACACCCCCTGTCACGATCGAATATGTAATTTTTTGTAGAAGTGATATAGGTGACAATTTTAACTATCCACTAGTATGTAGTCATTTCCAACAACTACTAAACAATGAAAATATGAGCATTTTGAAGAGTGGCTATTTATTTAGCTGATTTATCCATTTATTATTTCAACCACTAAATGTATAATGTATTTAAGTTTTCTTAAGTATTTGTACAACATTATCTGGAATGTGTATATGTGTATTGAATTGCGTTAATATTGTGTACTGTGTGTTGCTATGTATTTTTTTAAGTCATTTATTTAGGCTGTTATTACTGTTCAATGTGACCATCATTGTTTTGTAAAGCTCAATAATCAATGGTTTCTAATAATTGAAATAGTATTATTCTTCCAGTTATAACTAAATGAAACAATTGCATATAACAGTTCTATTCCTATTGAACTTAGTTGCAAAACAATAGAATCTTTTTTGACCGGGTCATAAATTAATTTACATTAGTTTTCAATCATTTTTATATGTTGGGGTATGTGTAGGCTTTGGCGATTTCTGCTAATAATAGATTCATCCACGATAGTGACTCTTACAGGGGTGTGCATTGTCTTGCATGGAACTATTTGGTGTGAGGTCATCTAAGTCTGTGCATCCATTAATAATTATGTAATGTTAATATTACACCAACTATTAACAACAATGCTTTATATAATTCCATCAAAGATAGTGACGGATGTGCCTTGCTGTCTGTCATGGAACATAGTTGAACCCTGGAAACCTGGGTGACTAGTTTATTATTACTGTAGTTTATTTGGTACTTTCGTTTAAGGATAACTTATTATTAGATGGGTGATTTCCTCTAATAAACATTTGTACAATAGTAATTGTTATTTTTCTAAACATTTTTCTTGTTTAAAAGACTACTTGACTGTAAATTTTTTGATCAAGTATAACAGTATTATGACTTTAATATTGTTCCACATATATTGATAGGTCATTTCCATAATACTGCCCCACGTATATTGCTAAGTTATTTCTTTAATATCGTTCCCCATACATTGATAGGTCATTGCTTTAATACTGTTCCACATATTTTGCTACGACATTTTTAACACTGTTCCACATACATTGATAGGTCATTTCTTTAATACTGTTCCAAATATATTGCTTAGTCATTTCTTTAATACTGTTCCACATATTTTGCTAAGACATTTTTAACAATGTTCCACATACATTGATAGGTCATTTCTTTAATACTGTTCCACATATATTGCTTAGTCATTTCTTTAATACTGTTCTACATATTTTGCTAAGACATTTTTAACACTGTTCCACATACATTGATAGGTCATTTCATTAATACTGTTCCACATATATTGCTTAGTCATTTCTTTATTACTGTTCCACATATTTTGCTAAGAAATTTTTTAACACTGTTCCACATAGATTGATAGGTCATTTCTTTAATATTGTTCCACATATTTTGTTAAGACATTTTTAACACTGTTCCACATACATTCATAGGTCATTTCTTTAATAATGTTCCACATATATTGCTAAGTCAATACTTCCATGCTGCTCTTAATATATTGCTAAGATATCGCTTAAAAACTTTTCCACATATATTGCTAAGTCAGTTCTTTAATATTGTTCCACATACATGTATATTGCTATGCAACTTCCTTAATATAATATGTATTTTACTATAAATGCAATTTTGTTTAAATACTATACTACATATGTCCATTCACGTCATGTAACCACGACAAAATGTTAGCTTTTAAAATATTTATTTCTTCATTTGTTTTGTATTTTTGTTGACATTTATATTTTCGTTCCTCTTTTATAGTGAATTCAGTATTAACACTAATGAGTAAACTTTCTCATTTGAAAGATAAGCAGGATGTACAGTTAACTCTGTTAAACCAGTTAAACCTAAATAAACAGTTAATTTATCTGATGGACGTGATTATGTTTACAACCATTATCATTTGACTTTAAATATCTTGTATTGCATTATATCTCACGTCACAAACTGATCACTCTATGGGCTGTCGGTGGTCCATATCTCCAAAATTCACTTGTTCAGACACTTTTTCACTTTTCATACCCTTAGTATGAATGCTTCATTTTATTTTTACATCATCTCATAATGACACAACTGCAAACTATTACATTGTTGAGTCTTTTCCATTTACAGTGTTTAGTGTGCATACTAACTAGTGTATAGGGTTATATATATTAGATAATGTCAATTGTGCAGGGTTAAAGCTCAAGATCTTTTTGACAGAAAATTTATTCACATACATTGTATATTAACCGTAGAAAAATGTCTAAATGTAATAACTCGGGTGCAGTTTTCCAGAGCTTTTTCTCAGAAATGAGATTTTATCTCTGGTTTTTACCCTGGCCTGCGTTATTACAGTGATTAATAATTTGAACGAGAATTACTTAAAGCATTTCTGTGATTATAGATACATTTCTTTATGATGTTGTTGCTCCAATGTTTAATTGTTGCTATGCTGATAGTGATTGTTGGTGTTTTGATGTTACATTATTACTTTGAAGATGAGATGTTTTCAGAGATGTTTTTAGAATAAAGTTATGTACATACTCATGTCTTGTATTCATGTGTTGTTATTGTGAACACAGGCACATGGTTTCGTTGATTTTAAAAAATTTATAAATAAATTTATGTAGTCAACAAATTACAAGTTGTTGAAATCAACTAAGCCATGTGATTGTGAAAACATTATTCGATTTCCAGGGAAGATACTTTTATATTGCTTATATTGAGTTCTTTCCCTTAATGTTCAGGACCGTCGCTTATAACCATGGTGGACATGTATACGATGTGACCTTTTGGTCAAGCTGACAAGTAAAAGTATGCCAACAAAAATTTTAAACAACTGTGAAGTCAATTTGGTTGATTTTTACAAGGCATATTCAACACTCGAACAGGGAATGAACACTACCCTAGGAAGTTAGCCAAGAAATCACATGATTTGTCCACCCTAGTTATTGTTTAAGGTCGGGCCAAATAAGCCTACGTGAGACTTGTAGCACAAGGCTTCTATGAAGCAGATGGATTGACATGCAGATCCATGTTTCATTCTAACCGGACAAGGTTCAATGAGCCTAGAGACACACAATGACACATGCACAATAAAATGCCAGCGTACCATGGCAGCTGTGGTGACTAGATACTAAGATATCAAAGTCAGAGAAGGAAATCAAGAAAATGGATTCCTTTTAAAACAGAACAAGATGAATAAAACTAGCAAGAGAATGAAATTGAGACTTTATGACAGTTGTGTGCAGTTTCAGGCCCCAATTCTGCAAGTCTTGGCTCCGTTGAGCGCTATTTTGAATATATAAGTTACAGGGTGTCCCAAAAGACGGGGACATAACTGACATAATTACATGATTCAGAATCTCTTCATTTAAAACTAATTTTCACAAGACGACATTGCACATGAATTTTTACATTTTAAGATTTCAATACTAATACATAGGTTCTATTTTGTATTTAAAAGTATAATTTATTATATCCTAATTATATTTCTGTTCGATACTCTTATAGGAAATGCACCTTAATCAGAATTTCTTAAATTTTAAAGAACTCAACAAATTTGTGTAAGTGCTTTACTAATTGAAATCGAATGAAATGGTTAAATCTTGTTAAAACATGTTATTTAATAAAGCCAATAGTAAGGTTGCTCCATACTATGGTTTATAGGTTAAATAATAGAATAAAACAATAACTAGTGCAATATACACTTTCACACTACACACACACACTATAAATGTCATTGTTCTTTCAGCGTAATCAGCTCGTTGAATCAAATGGGTAACGAATACTGCGCATAAAGATCACAATAAATTGTATGTATCATCTGGGATTGTATTAACATCTAGTGACGTCATATTGGTAGGCTGCATATTGACAGGCCTATGTGTGGACTGGTTATATAGGAACCAGCGTCCACATGTAAACAGTACTTGGTTGCAATTAATAAAATTTGTACTACCCATTGAAATCCCATGGATCTGCAAATTATTATCTCCAATCGAATGACGGAGATGGGCAAAGGATTATCTTCAATTAGATGTTTTAAATATTGTACTCTGGTATTTGATTGTGATATATATATCCAATGGAATGGTTTTCGAAAAAAATTGTCATTGTAACAGGCATCTTTTGTATGCACTTCTGGACCATGACTTTTTTGATAGCCTCTTGTAGTTGGGAGTTGTTGATAGCCTCTTGTTGTAGGCTTGGGGAGTAACACATTTGATCTCTGGTATATTAACTGACTACTTATTATTGACAGATCAAATCCAACTAAATTACTGTATCACATTACTGTATCACATTCATTTATCATCCCATTAATAAATCATTCCCTTCTATTGTTACAAATAATAGCATGAGGGGCATAGTACCAAATTATTACTTCATCAAATAAATATGAGTCAGATTTAAATCAATAATAAAGAAATGAAAACTAACGTACACAATATGTCATGAGACATCACTAGTAGCCCTACTGACATATTTTTTTTACTATAGACGACAACGATATAATTAGGATTCGTTGTTATAATTATCTCCCTTTGATTAGATACTCTCTACAAAGGAGAACTTTGTTTTAATTTCTACTCAAAAATCTTAAAGTTTTTTTAAGATTACAACTGTTTACGGATTGTTAACAACTTAAACTTGATTTTATTCATTTCCGATTTTTATCGTGAAACGATTTCATGTACAAATGAGAGATGGCAATATCTTATTACCTAAGAATTTGAATTCAAAGTTCAGGTAAGTTGAAACTCGAACAATTTACTTTTTACACTTTACATAATTACTGCTTCCACTTGTCATAATTACTGCTAACACTTGTCATAATTACTGCTTACACTTGTCAGGTACACTGAAACGAATTTCCAATTGGCCACCCTAAAAAATATAATATCATCTGAAATATTACATAAATATGCTGTTGTCTCGTATCTCCGTGCTCCTTAACAGTTTCAGCGACGCATGCGCACTAGCCCATACAAGTTTTAAAATTGTTTGCACCATTTTCGGAAGAAAAAATGTTAACTTAACTTATAAGAAAAAGAAAATTTAAAAATGATCACAAAAACTCGTAAAATCATAACTTTTTTATGTCTAGGTCGATGCTCTGAATCCTGGAGAATGTTTCCCATGAAATCCGTGCCTCCGTAAAAACGGGTCTGTATTGGGACCCGAAGTGATGGAATTTCAAATTTGTAGTTAGATTAGATAAATTTTGAGTAGTTCTCATCAAAATGCGTATTCAGTTTGAGTATTAAAGCCTTAGGTGATAAAATAATGCGAAATGAAAACGGGATGCAAAAAAAATTAACAAAAGTTGAAAAATATCAGTTGGAATAATTACTAGGTGTTTCGTTCCTTGTCGTCAAGGTGACAGCTTTGGCGTGTCGTCCAAAATAATGGCATCAATTGATGTAGGATATTTGTAGGAAGATTTATTTGGATAATTTGACCAAAATGACTATGTAGAACATATTCAAGAGTTGAATTCAACTAAGCACGGTTTTCATGAGAAGGCACGAAATTATGAGATAGAGGTCTAAATCTTAGGCTGTGTTATTTGTTCATTACACACACTAATTTATCGATTTCCGGAATGAAATGGCGTATTTATGTACAAAATCATTCATGCATAAGTTGAAACTCAAACAATTTACTTTTTACACTTTACATAATTACTAGATGTGGGGCAATCTGCTAGGAGATTTTTTAATTTGTGACCTTTATCTCCAGTGCGGATGTGCACTAAAGTGTCATATATGTGGGGGGCTTTGCGATCAAATTTTTGGCGCAACTTGAAAAGATGAATGAAAAGTTGTAAATACCATGAAATATATAGCATTTCCACGAAGATCAACCCTTTTTCTCGTTATCTGCACCAAAAACATCCATAAAACACTCAGCGGTTCGTTTGTCCGACAATTTTAACACGACGATGTCGCACTTTTAAATTCCACTACACAGCTATTTGTTGTTGATATGCAAATCGCATTCCCCTATCGACCAATCAGAATACTCGATGGAATGAGTTTCTAGAACAATGGAGGATGCTGGGAGATCTTCGGCACTATTTGGTTTTCACAGTGATGTACACTGGTACGCGTGAAACCAATTACTCTTGAGCTCGCTTGGTGAAACCAAAAACGAAAAATTAACGAAGATTTGTTGACAAATCGAGCTGATTTTTCTTGTAAACTGATAGTTAATGACTTATGAACAGAATACGATAAGTTAAATGAATTTTACTGCTCGCTTAGCGATTCGCACAACGTTAGCATATGAATTACACACGTGTTGCGCTCATCTGTACGGGCTGTACGGGCGGTATACGCGTACCGGATACTCACAGTTATGTTTACATTTGGATTTTCGGAAATTACACGTGCTGATTTATTTATCGATTTATTGATTATAAGGACCAATATTAACAGGTATTCTGTACCATTCGTTTATTTTTATTATATTTTACATGTTCAATGCTGAAAATGGCTCTAATTTGGCGTAAAAGACAGAATTCATGAAACTCAAAAACTGATCAGTAAAGCGCATAATGGGTCTTGACTTAGAAGTGGATACTCTAATTCGAGATTGTTTGACTACATAATTACTGCTTCCACTTGTCATAATTACTGCTTCCACTTGTCATAATTACTGCTTACACTTGTCATAATTGCTGCTTACACTTGTCATAATTACTGCTAACACTGGTCATTATTACTGCTAACACTTGTCATAATTACTGCTTACACTTGTCAGGTACACTGAAACGAATTTCTAATTGGCCACCCTAAAAAATATAATATCATCTGAAATATGACATAAATAAATCTTAGGCTGTGTTATTTGTTCATTACACACACTAATTTATCGATTTCCGGAATGAAATGGCGTATTTATGTACAAAATCATTCATGCATACCGATTGGTGCGATATTGCTTTTTTGCACGTTGGCCTCGTGCACAGCTTGGAATAATATCGTATTTGGTATGAATTTGTTCCCTGTTGATTGCTTTTTCTCTAAACACTATAATTTGTGAGAATGGGCAATGTGGAACGCTCCCATATGACGTCAGATGCATGCATGCATTGAAAGAATTTCTGATTGGCCACGTGTTTTTATAAATAAGTTTGAAAAAAAAATGCTTTTAGGAAAATACAAATAATCAAAACCCCAATACTGTCCAATTTTATTGATAGAAAATATGTTTCTCGCAGTAATTCGAGCTAAACCCCACGTTATTATAAATATCTCTTTTTTCAAAAAGACGTTTTGACGTACATGTCTGGATTTTGATGCTGGTACTCGTCATTCTAATGGCCTCAACGCGCCCCATATTACTTATTCTCGCCAGTATTAATGCTTTTCATTAAGCCAATCGACAGAGAATACATTTTGACTAATTTCAAAAATCAAACATGTTGGGCACGTGAACCACGTGCACGTAAGCCATTTTGCACTAACTGTTCGCATGGATGATTTAATACATGCATGCGTAATTTATTTCTTGAAATCGATACATAAGTGCATGGAATGAAAATAACTACAATTTTAGAAATATTGATTGAATATATTGCATAATATAATATTTCATTGGGTGGCCAATTAGAAATTCGGTTAAGTGTATACTCAGATACATACTATTATACAAAGTCGTAGTTTCTTTAAAACTAATAGAATTGTTGAATTTACAAGTCACACAATCACAGGGAAAGGGTTATAAGTAAAGGTTATTTATAATTATATTACCTTATCAGTCATCTAAGACCATTCAGCTTACCAATGACACCACAGCTTCAGTTCATGACGGCCTTCCATCATGGTCGTCACAGCTCAAGAGGGCGATCCCAGAATGCCCTGGGGCTTCACCTTGAGACTGGGGCACCTGCTAATGCGCATATTTCTGGATCCAAAGCACAGACCCTGCACTCCTCCCCACTTTAAATACTGGAGCACATGGTTGTTCCCAAAGTCTTCCTGGAACTGCATCCAATCCACTTCTGGCCTTGGACCCTGGACGATCCAAGCCCCTCACCGACTCCCTGCGCTACCACCTCACTTCAGCACGGAGCACCACCTCATGGACTGCTAGGCCTTTTGGTGATGATCTCCCCTTTTTTACCTGGACCCTGGACCCAAACCTCTAGCGGAATCCTTGCGCCAATCACATCACTTCAGCCCCGAGCACTGCCTCACAGACTGCTACACCTTTTGGTGATGACCTTCCTCCTAGGCCTGGACCCTACAGCACCTTGTTCTTGGCAGTACTTAACTCCTTAACCTGAACCCACACTGCCATGGTCCTGATGCTTCTGTCTGCATACATATCACCTTTGCATGAACCTATACTGGTGTGGTAGCTCCCCTGTCCACACAAACTGCGTCGGGCCCTAACCCTCACTTGTTCTGAGGCCTCTCTGACTGGACTACTAACTTTTTAGGCTGGAACCCACACTGGTTCAAAGGTCCCTCTGACCTACCTGCTTCTGGCTGGAACCTACGCTGGTTGCGTGGCTCTCCTGTCCACACCACCTGTGACTGGCCGAAACCCATACTGGTTCCAATGCCAATCTGATCTAGCTGAAACCCACATTGGTTCCCAGGCACCACTGTATACTCCACCTGTTCACTCCACCTCTCCTTGGCCGGAACCCACACTGGTTCCAAAGCCCCTTTGACCTTGACTTTGAACTTGCACTTCTTCCAGGCCTCTACTGACTACAACACACTCCTCCTCCAAGCCTGTGCCACCTTATGGTAGGGTGACAATCCCAGGAAAAATAAGATGGGGTCTGCACGGAAAGCTAACAAGACATGTCTTATACCAAAATGTTCTGGTAAGTCTGTAGTATCTGAGACTACCGGCATAAATTGCCAAAGGTGGTGGCGTTCCGAGAAATCCAAGATGGCGTCCAAGATGGCCGCCGTTTTTGTTATTACTACCTCTGTATAAACATTTGAAAATAGCAAGAATATGATAGTATTCTATGAAAATATTTTCATTATATATGATAGACAAAACCAATATCTTTGTAAATATGCCCTGTTCAGAATATTCTAAGGTCAATTTCAAGGTCATTTTTCAGTAAAAACACCGGAAAGAACATAAAAAACACCATTTTACTAGATAACGTTTTTATTTGTATAAAATTTATATTCATCAGATATCCTAACTACTTATTTAAACATAGTGTCATGTTCGCTTGATCAAATAAAACTAATTTGAAACACTTGAGACTTCAAATAATGGAGATATACAGTTTAGTAGATCATATATTATGATTTTCTTACCCCACCCACCAATTTTATACAGGAAATCTGAATCTCGTATTTGGAAAGTATCAATGAATTTCTTTGTCTCAATGAAGGGTAAAAGTATCATAAATGTATACATTGATGGTAGCGTGTGTCTATGATTTTTCAGAGAAATCCAAGATGGCGTCAAATATGGCCGCCATGGTATGAAATGAAATCAACCTTAGAATGATTTAAAATGCAATTTTATCTATTATCTTTGCCATTTGAATAGTATTTATTTACAAAGCCTATCCGATTGACCATTGAAATGAAGGTTAAAATTCAATAGTAGGAATAAAACTATTTTGTCGCTCAAGTAATGAAGACATACTGTCTAATTTGTACCACATGCATTAATCGCCCCACCCACCAGTTTCATACAAGAAAAGTGTACATGTACTCATAAATTTTTAAATAATGTTTAATAATGTTAATAATGTTTTTAAAAAATGTTCATTATCATAAAACATGTACATTGGAATTCAAAACTGATTATTTATGTTTGAAATCCCCTATAAAAATCCAAGATGGCGTCCAAGATGGCCCCATACTATATAACAACACTTGCAAAGCAGTTAGCAGACTTCAAATACATGGTAGCTATTTTCAGGTAAAATGGCTACAAAAGTATAACATGAACTGATAATTAACTATCACAATGGCCTTATGTGACTTCAGTTTGATGTATAGACTTGCTATCATACGTTTCGTAAGGGGTAGTGTGGACCAGGAAATCCAAGATGGCCGCCATAAATTATCAATCCATTTATCTTATGTTGAAATTACTATGATGCTTTGTCATAAATGTATGTAAAGATAAGTAAACGCTTGCTCCATACTCGTTTTCAGCTAGGTATCCAATAATCATACTATACTGGCCATTTTGAAGTTAGTTATAAGGTCATTTCAAGATCAATGCATGAAAAATAGTATTACTGGTGGTGATTAGTGCTACATGACAATGTAGGTCCTTGAAAGGGTGTACTTTTATAAGATGGTAGTGCAGTAACAAATTGAATTGGTATATTTATTGTAGGTTGTTATCCTATTAGGTCTGAAATTGATGTACATGCATTATATACACATAGTGGTGCGATAACTACATAGGACATTGGGTATACACGCACTTGATGGTGGATCATACCCCATGTGTAATGTTTGGTGGTAAATGATGCCAGATACAGCCTAAATTTGTGTATTGGGTAATAGTGTGTAGCCGTTTGGATACTAAATATGTATCTTCAGTTGTGGTGGAACCAATATGACATGAAATGGGCGTATTAGATAATGGTAAGACACAGGGCGCTGAATGAGTGTAATGAGTGATGATGAACCCCATAGGATAGGCACATAATAAACTTATTTATTTCTAGATGGTTACTTCCTCCATTTTGACCTGTAATAGGGTATTACGTGGTGGTATATACCCCTAGTGACTTTGAGCAGATGTATTAAGTGGTATTTTAGTCCCTATACCTCCTTCTTTTGTGTTTGTGAGTACACGAGACTCGATCTGACATAATGCAGTGTATAATGAGTGTGTATACATGAACTTGGAAGTTCAAAGTATGTAATTGGTGGATGTTTGTTGGTATCCCATACACGCATGAGATGTGTTTATTATGTGGTAGATAGTTCGCAATAGGGCCTTTGGTGGGTGTATTGGATGCAGGTTGTTACCAGAAAGAACATCAAATAGATGTACAATGATTATGGTGGTGGAAAGCTCGCTTTATGATCTTGAATTGCTGTATTTGGTGCAGTTTATTACCCCACATGACATTGAATGGGTGTATTTGGTTTTGGTGAGTTCCCCACAGGGAATTGAATTGATGTACATTTCTGTATTTAGTGTATGTGTGTACCGAAAAAGGCCTGGTATGGGTATACTAGAAGTTGTAAATGTCACTATAGGACCTTGATTGGGTACATTTGGTTCAGAATATTATAAGGACTTTTTGTAATAGAAATACCAAATATGACCCTGAATTGGTGTATTTGGTGTTAGTGAGTAGCACATATGGCAATGAAAGGGAGTATTAGGTGGCTGTGAGTACAACAAAGGGGATTGAATTGTAGTATTGGTCGCATATGAGTAACACTTGGTCACTGAATAAGGGTATTGAGCGGTTGTTCAACATTTGGCACTGAATTATGGTGGTTGTGAGTACCACATGGGGCTTTGCATGAGGATATTAGACGGTTGTGAGGACCACATGGGGCACTGAATGAGGGTAGAGGGTGATTGTGAGTACCACATAGGGCACTGACTGAAGGTATTTAGGGCTTATTAGTACTGCACTGGGCACTGAATGAGGGTATTGTGCAGTTGTGAGTACTACCTTTGGCATCGAATGAGGGTATTGGGCGGTTGTGAGTACCACATGGGGCATTTAATGAGAGTAGTGTGTGGTTGGGAGACCACATAAGGCAATGAATAGGAATATTTGGATATTGTGAGTACCATATAAGGTATTGAATAGGATTATTGGGTTGTTGTGAGTATCACATGGGGCATTGAATTATGATATTTGGCGTTCGTTTGTACCAAATAAGGCACTGAATAGGAGTATTTGTTTGTTTTGAGTACCGAATAGGGTATTAAATATAATTATTGAGTGGTAGTGAGTACCAAATAAAGCATTGAATAGGAATGTTGGGTAGTTGTGAGTACCACATTGGGCAGTGAATGCATGCATTTGGTGATTGTGAGTACCACATACCTTAAATGAAGTATTAGGCGGTTGTGAGTGCCACAAAGGGTATTTGGATAGTACATTGGGTGCTGTTGGATACACTAAAAGACCTAAAAGAGGTGTATTACGTAGTGGTGAGGTCACTTTATAATTATATTGTATGTTATAGTGAATGGTGTCCCATAATGACTTTAATTAGTGAATAGTCGCTAACGTTTTATACCCGTCATCACTAAAACGCTTATCAAAGCCTATCAAGCCTTATGATCTGTACGTCTTCTCGGGTTATATGCCCAGACGATTTTGAATACTTATTACCACATAATTGTCTATCGAATAACCAATGAGGTACTTACCTGCAACAAAATGCACATAATCAAGGACCTGTTATGAACATCATAACCACTAGCCAATACTGGTACATTCATTTCAGGACATTTTCTTTGCACACGATTTATCAATTCAATACCATATGGTGTTTTGCTTACCACCACCAAATACACACATTCATTGGGTACTCCAAACCACCAAGTACACGCACACATACATTATGCCACATAGAGAAAACAGTACAATTTGAAGATGTATTTGGTACTCCCCAACATTAAATGCACTTATTCAAAGTTCTGAAGGCTACGCACCACCACCTAACATACTTATATCAGACTTTATGTGGCACCATTACATGTAAAACCAGATAATATATAGATGTACATACACTTTAGTGTCATATATATGGTGTATTTTTAATACTAAATTTACCCAATACCCTATGTGATACTATCTAAGGACCTACAATTATGGGGCACTAATCACAAACTGAAAATCTGTTTTTCATGTATTTTTCATGCATTGACCTCGAAATGACCTTCAAATTATCTTCAAAATGGTCAGTGTGGTATGATTATTTTACTTGGCAATCTTTCACTTAAATCTTTACATCCATGTATGACTCTGCCTCATAGTAATTTCAACATACAGCGTCTAAACATTATATTGATTGATCATTTATGGCGGTCATCTTGGATTTCCTGGTCCACACTACCCCTTAAGAAACGTATGATAGCAAGTCTATACATAATATTTAACTCACATAAGGACTTTTTGGTAGTTATCAGTTCTTGTTCTACTTTTGTAGCCAGTTTGCCTGAAAATAGCTTTTTAAATCCTGCTTTAATGCTATGCATGCTAATTATATATTATTGCGGCCATCTTGGACGCCATCTTGGATTTTTCTGGGGAATTGCACACATAAATAATAAGTTTTGAATGTACGTGTTTTACGATAATATATATATATAAATCACAGACACCTTGTGTAATTGTTTTTAAACAACACGAGTACACGTCTCTTGTATAAAATTGGTGAGTGGGGTAATTAATGCATGTGGTACAAATTAGAGTTTTATTCTAACAATTGAATGTTAACCTTCATTTAAATGATCAATTTGGATAGGCTTTGTAAATAAATACTATACAAATGACAACGATAATAGATGAAGATGCATTTTAAATCATTCTAAGGTTGATTTCATTTCATACAATGGCGTCCATATTGGACGCCATCTTGGATTTCTCTGAAAAAATGTAGACACACACACTACCATCAATGAATACTAATTTGCATTTATGATACTTCTATCCTTCATTGAGACAATTTAATTCATTGAATCTTTCAAAAAATGCGATTCAGATTATCAGCATTTACTTGGTGGGTGGGGTAAGAAAATCATAATGTATGACCTACTAAACGGTATATCTCCATTATTTGAACTCCCAAGTGTTTCAAATCAGTTTTATTTGATCAAGCGAACAAGACACTATGTAACAATAAGTGGTTAAGATACCTGATGAATATGAATTGTATACAAATAATAACGTTATCTAGTAAAATGGTGTTTTCTATGTTCTTTCCGGTATTTTTACTGAAAAATGACCTTGAAATTGACCTTAGAGTATTCTTAACAGGATATATTTATAAAGACATTGGTTTTGTCTATCATATATAAGGAAAATATTTTCATAGAATATTATCATATTATTGCTATTTTCAAATATTTATACAGAAGTAGTAAGGACAAAAACGGCGGCCATTTTGGACGCCATCTTGGATTTCTCGGAACGCCACCACCTTTGGCAATTTATGCCGGTAGTCTCAGATACTACAGACTATCGCGAACATTTTGGTATATGACATGTCTTGTTAGCTTTCCGTGCAGGGTAACTCCTTAAATAGAGGACTTTTTGGGCAATAGTCACCCTACCATTAATGCAGCTCTGCGTGCCTACAACAATCAACACTTCTGGAGCTATGTATCACACCTCCCTGTGTAGCCTATAATACTTACACCCGGATCACATACTCCACCAATTACGTACCATATGTGATGTTTACTCCGGACTTTCCACTTACAGCAACCAAATACTTGACTCTTTGCTGCTATTAACAACTGGGCTCCACATCTACCTTTACCCCGACATCTACAATGTCCCCTGACATCCTTGATGTCAACTCTTTCACTTCTCAACATAAACATATTGTGTATTTCCCACTTCAAACTCCCTGAAGATTTCCCTGGTAAAGACCCTGGAACAGTAGCAATGTTGTTACCTGCCCCAGCACAACCTGAATACCCTGGGTGAATCTACCCGAGACAGTCCCCACCTTGATAAACCCAGAAAACCGGATTGCCTCTCACCCCAATAGTGCTACTCCCTGTTCCCCTGCCTCACCATGCCAGCCGTCGCTTCCTGCTGAACCCTAGTCCCTGGCTACTGCCCAGATCCTCACATCCCACCGCTGCCACCATTGTTGAATTTACAAGTCACATAATCACAGGGAAAGGGTTATAAGTAAAGGTTATTACCTTGTTTAAGTCGTCTAAGACCGTTCTGCTTACCAATGATGCCACAGCGTCAGTTCATGACGGCCTTCCATCATGACCGTCACAGTTCAAGAGGGCGATCCCAGAATGCCCTGGGGCTTCACCCGGGGACTGGGGCACCTGCTAATGCCTGTATTTCTGGATACAAAGCACAGACCCTACAGAATCTTATAAAACGTCGGAATCCGAAAAGGCCAAATTTTACACACCCGTCTTCGATTAGGATGTAGCTCACTTAATTATGATCTAAGCAGAAAAAACATTTTAGAATCGCCCCTTTGCATGTGTGACTCTAAATTTGCCCTTCTTATTTGATCTGCAAGTACTTTCATGATTTTATTGTCTAACTGATTTTTAGCTCACCTGAGCACAGAGTGTCAAGGTGATTGATTATGATCACTCACTGTCTCTTGTCCGTCTGTACGTCCGTTCGTCCGTCCAGCCTGGTTAACCCAAATTGACTGTTTCTTCTAGCATTAATATTGCATGCTACAAAGCTTTTCAAGTTGCATGGATGTTGTATATGACCACTCTCCACACGCCTGTATCACCTGACTCCATTTTGACTTTCACCTTGACCTAATTTTGGACTTAGACTTATTGAAATGGCTTCCAAGGTGGCATAACCGTTTATTGAACGCAGTCTTGTTTCAATAATAATTCACTTCTATACATCGTTGAAAGACTCAGCTAACTGGTTTTTCTTGACTAAGTTTAATGTGTTATGGTCTGACAAAGTTATGTGAGAACGAAGGCATAAACTTAAATATAGGCCTACTTTAGACAGGTTGTATAATATTATTGGGTTTTTAGGTTCCACCATGAAGATTCTAAATCAACAAGTAATGTCAAGTGCAGAAGAAAGTTGTCAGGAAGGTTTCCTTGTAAGACACGACATGGTATGCCATGTGCTGTTGACACTGCATGGCAGAAGCGGAATTTGATAGTTTAACATGTAAGTGCCTATAAAGATGAAGATCATTTATTTCAGTAGTAGTATTGTTCATTTCAACATTACTATGGATTTTTGTCAGTCTGTCCTAAAATTTGAACATGCTGTAACTTCTCCATGCATTGAATAAATTTTCAATAACTTAGCAAATTTGTTCACCTTCATGCAAGAGTGTGTCTTTTATTATGGCAGACACAAGACACTTATATCAACGGTCAAGGTCACACTTCTAGTTCAAAGGTTAGATGTGGTCTGTTCTGAACCATTACTTTTCCATAGACTGAGGGATTTGAAAATAATTTAACACAATTGTTCACCCCCATGAAACTATCATTTTATTATGGATGTGGCATGTTATACTTCTATGGGGTTATTTGGTAGTATCTCGGTCGCAAATTTTGATTAACATTTCAGCACATACATTTTTCATGAGCCGTGCTAAGTATGGCAAGTTTTCATAGGCTGTAGGAGATAACGTTCTTTACAAGCAAACGCCAGGGACATGTCAATATCACTACTACAGTTCCAATCCGACCTCCGCGACCTGTACTAGTTAAACGATCGAGTAGAGGGTAAACATATATTTTGTATAGGTCTGTAGACAAGATACCACCTTGTCTCACACTTTGTAGAATTTCAAAGGAGTCACTAATTTTGGTTTGGTATTTGATTACACTTGAGGGTCTCTCATGTAAAGATTTCAATAGTAGCCAGTGGCCATCGCTAATGCCGGCATGGTACAATCGAGGTAAGAGGTAGGAATGGTCAACTACATCAAAGGCAGATTTGGCGTCAGTAGTACCACATGGGCTGGTTAATAATTAGGTTTTACAAACTGTTTCGTTATAAGGTTTGATCTTTTAAGGCTGAAGACTTAGTGTCTGTGTACTAGAGAAGAGATGCTATGTTTGATCACTGGTTGAAATTATTTATTGCTTAGAATATTACTCAAACATGACTACCTTATCTAGCCAAGTATTGCTATTAAAAAAATTATGATGTAGAGGTGAAGAACTTTAATTGCTGGAAAAAATTGTCTGACAGGGAAGTTTATATCTCATTTTAGGTAAATGTGGAAGCTGGTATGTCTGCTGGAGAGCACACCGGGAAGTATACCGAAAAATGTGCTCAGAAACGGAAGTCTGCCAAGAAAGATCTCAACAAACAGGACTTAAGCAGCTTATGAGGCACTAGAAGGTGTTTCCTATCAATCAGGTTTGTTCATTCTTTTGTAAGTTCCCTTATATTGCATGTACCGAATCACATAACCAGGTTTCAGTAAATGTATCCTAAGCAGTGTGAACTTACCATTCCAAATGGCATTTGTTTCAATTGTGAACTTACCCTGAATCCGAGGTTACTAATCCGGCTCAAATATAGTGCGTTAGCGACTAAGCTGGACCCCCATAAACCTTAAATATCTTAAAAACTACAATGCCGATTTGAACAAAAATGGGTATGTCTTCGTAAAACACCCTTACCAACTCTGATAAAATAAAACAGAATTTTTAGTCCACAGAAAAGTGTACTTTGCATAGACGCCTAATGCAAAATTTTAAGTCTAAAACAGGGTAAATACGTATGGGTGATAGAAGTGATCGGAACAGCAAAGATCAACAATTTGGTCCAGTATAACTGTACATTAAGTCACACACCAGTGACTGTGGAAAATATATAATGAGGCCCATACATGAACGTTTATCTTAGCCTGTATAACTGGAGAAACTTTGTAGAAATATTTGCAAGAAAGAACATTGTATATAATGTTTGTACAAATGATCATTACAATCAAAAGATGGGCCTCAACTATATACACATTGATGACCAGACAAATTTTGGTCAAAGTTATACCATAATCCCGTTATAGTTGTTACATAATACAATAGAATTATTTTAACTAGCTGATCGTAATAGCTTACTTTACTCCCTGGCTATTTGTTGATAAAAATACCAAAAATAATACATAAGACCCAATGGGGAAAACATTAATTAGACATAAAAAAAATCTGCAATTTAAACACAGAGTTGGTAAAGGTAATTTAGTGATCTATGCCAAATTCCAATAAAATTGCATAATTACTTTTAAAGATATTTAAGGTTTATGGGGGTCCAGCTTAGTCGCTAACGCACTATACCACTGTCATCCAATATTATATAATTACAATCTTGCTATGGATTATAAAGATTTCATTATGTTGGACATTTGTAAAATTAAAGTTTGTTTATTATAGTGTCACCCCTTGGAAGGGCCAGTCAATTCTGACTTATGAGACACTTATCATTGAATTTCATGCTTTACAGTACAATACCTTCCCAAATCCCTTCTCGTAAAACAAGGCGCAGCTGGCAGAGATGGGCCTACGGTAACCATTAATTTAACTTGCTGGTGGCTGACCAACCAGTCTCATCAGTTCCAACCCGGCTTCTGCCGAGATTCGAATCTTCCACCTCCCGCTTCTTAGGCTGATGTCCTAACCACTCGGCCAAAGTCACGGTTGTATGAGAGTTAAGAAATATATGTTACTAATGTATACTATATGCCAGTATGAGTGTATTCTAGTCAGACAAAAAGTATGTGGTACTAATAAATACATGTAAGTATTTGAATTACTTGTATAAAACAAAGTGTAAAAGAAATCTTCTTATGCAGGCATTGGATTTGAATGTTATATTGATGCGGAAAAACTTCCGGACCCCATACCACATGGTGTATTTAGACCAGTACAGCACACAATGGTTCTCCCTCACACATCATCTTCGATTTAGAAACAACAAATCTAAGTAAGTATACATATGCATTCATTAGTCATATCACAATCATCACATCAAAGTAATTTATTTCCTTTAATGATCAAATGTTTCCTTTAGATACCATATATGAAAGACAGTAAAACCTGTCTGCTGCCACCATCCATCAGGTATAGATGGTATTGACTAATGACGTTATGTATATTGGAGATGTTTGCAGATCTGTTCTATTCTAACACGATTCGCGGATTAATCCAATACACAAAGAACGAACCGAACCATGTTTTATTGCCCCCATAAAACATACCTATCAAATTGGCTGTTTCTATTTACGCCCAGTATCACGTGACATATTTATGAATGAATGAATGTAAACTTTATAGTAAAATTTACTATGAGTCACGATGACAAGGCGAGTTGCACGAGAATCCAGTGTTACATCTATGACGCATCTATTTTTAGAAACTCCAATATACTCTAGAAACCAAAAAAGTCAGAAAATTACGAAGGTCGTTTTCTTTGACGAGGGAGGTAATTGTGCCAGCTAATAAGCCACTCAATTTCACTGTGGAATTATGTTCAATGTCAAATGGGTGAAAATGGAATGCGTGCAGTTAAATAGTGCGGGATATTATCGTATTTAGAATCGAAATAAAAACTCTGTTCTTGTATACGAGGGGGTATCAAAAAGTTCGTGGACTGACACGTTCATTTTTATATGCGTTATGCGATTTAATTATTTATTTTATCATCTTAAACTACGTTCAATTCTGTACTGAGAAACAAATAAAAAGTTGAATATATGATAATTTCAATAAAATATTCTAACGATTTAAAAGAGGACCAACAGCCACCCGGTGCACTTTTATGACGTTACGACGTCATGAAACATAAAACATTCTGCCACTTTTTGATCGTCTTAAGAATCCAAAACGCACAAACCTGGATTGAACTGTTCTATTGCCTACCAGAATACTTAGTTCTTACTAAATAGCCTTTTTTTTCATAAAAAGGTTCGACCAGTTAATGAAAGAACATTTATTCCAGCGCCGATAATCACACAGTACAAGAAGTCTATCCTACTGATATTAGCATCATTCAACTCTCATTGCTACTTCTTTTATTCCATTTAAACAGATTAATTTTCACAAGACAACCTTACTTTTATATACTTGGATGACATGCTCTAATCTGAGATCAGTATTGGTATATAATTGAGTAAAAGGGCAAAATGCAACGGAATATTGATCTTCTGAGTGTAACGTCATGTCGAAAAGTGCGCCGACGTCACGAAATGCGTCGAAAATCAGGCTACACAAAACGACATGTTTATAGCGTCACATCAGTATCCGTGACAACAGCGCTATAATATATACATCAGGATGATGCTACGGTCATATTGTTCATTTCGACGGTTTTATATTTCAAATCGGATGACGCGTATAGTTTGTGTTTTGCTGCTAAATTATGTTCATTTTTACATTTTCAACACCAATATGCATTTTGATTTAATAATGATATGAAGCTTTGCAACGCATTATGTTGTTTCGGTTGTTTGTGTGTTTGCTTTTGGTTGTCATAACCGAAGTGCGTTCAACACCAAAGTGCGTTCTTAACCTCCTACAATCGTTACAGACTTTGATGAACAACACGCAATGGCAGTACTTAGCAATTCTTATTGGAGTGACGTCCGTATAATGCGTCCGCTTGCGTAAAAATCTCTCACGATGTGAAACCAGTTGTGTTCAGTTATTATCAAATACAATGTGTATGATTACGGTTCCCTGTGCATAACTGGTACAATTGATTCCAACAATCTTGATCTATATGTTTCATATACTTGTTTGTATACAATAGTTTCGTTGTCCGTAGTTTTCATTCAGTTGCTCATTTCATTATTACGTATGTGGTTATGTAAATACAACAAAAAGGTGTCACTTTTAGACAAACCATTGTTCTTAGCCTTTGTTAATTTGTATGATTTAGAAGTTGTAAATTTTATACTTTTGCATACGCTTGTTTGTTTCAATAGTTTTATAGTCCATAGTTTTCATTCACTTGCTGGTTTCATTATTTTCTTTTTAAGCGTTTATGTAAATGCGTGTACAACAAAAAGGTTTTGCAACCTATCACTTTTAGTATCATACTATGCACATTGGCGGCTCACCCGGGTGCATAAATGGGTGTAACAGCCGACTTGCGACACAATGTCAGGGGGTATTTGTACTGTTCGCATTACTTACGTTCGTCAAATTGGTACTTTTTTTTAAGTTTAACTATAAAAGTGTAATGTAACCTGTTTATTTTTTTTTTCATTGACAGTATTTACATACAATTGTTTTGAAAGTTTCCTTAAATATTGTTCTCGCTAATTGCCAGAACAATTAGTATACTTATCATTGCGTTCTGGTTTTAGTTAAATGAATATCTGATATATTTCTAGCAAGCCAAACATGAAATAAATTCAATTAAGTGTATCCCTTGTTTTGTTTGACTTTGATAGTTTATGGTACGTGCTGGTCCCCTTCTTCATGCTCAACTCATGTCTGTGCTCGTATAGTAAAATGATAAAACTTTATATGTGATAAGTGGCCTTATAGTAAGCAGAGCAATGTTTTATTATAAAATAGTTGTACTGTAAAGGAGCAAATAAAAGTTCATGCTCGAGTTGAGTAGAGCATGGAAAAGGTTTTGTAATCATAGGGCCAGATCCTAGTGGAGCTTTCTGTATATATAATGCTGCCTGAATACCTGTATTCCGGTTGTCAGAAGTCGCATTGCAGACAAAGAAAACAGCTAAAACTACAGTAGCATTCAAATGGGGTTTTTCACTTCCAAAGCGAGTCAAAAGACAAGGGACCATCACAAACAGTCACTATATCCATAATGGATAAATGGACACACTTCTACCATGCTCCACCACGAATATTACAGAACACTGAAGTGGCATAATGCGCATTATTTGAATTAAGTCTTCAAAACTCGTCAGTTGCAGACAGGTTATCTTTAAACGCTTAGAATACCAAAGCCGCCCAATGCAGACAAAACGAAAAAGCTGAAACTACCATAGCATTCAAATGTTTTTATTCACTTTAAAAAAGAGTCTGAGGACATGGCACCAAAATAAACAGAGACTACGTCCGTAGTGTATAAATGTGCATACGTCTGTAACGCCCTTCGGCGACGTTGGACTACCGTTGTGGCATAATGCGCATTATTTGAATTAAGTCTTCAAAACTCGTCAGTGGTAGACAGGTTATCTCCAAACGCTTAGAATACCAAAGCCGCCGAATGCAGACATGACAACAAAGCTGACATTACCATAGCATTCGAATGGGTTTTTCAATTTAAAAAAGAGCCTGAAGTTATGGCACCAAAATAATCATACACTACATCCGTAGTGGATAAATGCACACATTGACCAAAAACATTATTGTTACCTGCAATGCCATAGTAGAGTAAAATGAACTTTATGCTACGTAGAACTATACCACAGCATACTTTAGTATGATGTGTTTTAAATGTATAACTACCATAGTGTATACTGAACACTGTTTCATTTTTAGAATCGTCCAATGTGCTTAACTGCAATGACTTATTGAATAAATAACCTGAGTGCAGTTTTGCAGCTTTATCAGAACAATCTCAAAATGACCATAACGTCATTGTGCAAGTCATTCATTCAAAGTCTGCAAAACTCGTCAGTGGCAGATCTGCTTTTTTCGACTCTTAGAATACCAAAGCCGTATAATGCAGACACACCAAAATTGTTCAAGTTACCATAGGGTAGAAATGAAGTACTAATTTTTTTTTTTTAAATGAGTTTGATAAGAATCGCAAAGCGCAATCTCTAAAGCTAATTGGTATTTTTTTAAAGTGAGGATCCTTTAATAACTTGAATTGTGTCACTTGCTTATTATTTGGCGATAACCGCCGTTTCTGCTCATAATTAGACATAAGGTGTTTGTTTTTGTACTTAAATACGGAAAACTTGTATTTTTAAAAACAATAGTATGCAATATAATATAATAAATATGACTTAAATGAATTTTTCTGCTAATTGTGTACTATTTGGTTAATAATATAAATGCAGGTTTTATCCTCATAACAAATCCTGTTACGAGATACAAGCATTTTAAATGCACCTAAATATAAGACAAAACCTAAAAATTCCTGGTAGTCCGGCGCTGTACGATGTTGGTTTTGAGGAATATCATTTTTGTGGTACGTTTTAGGCGTCAGTGGCAGTCCTTCTATGTACACTAGTGGTAATGGCGACCCCCATTTTTATGGTCTGCATTAGTCTGCTTTGGTAGCGGAAAGGATATTGGTATCACATGATTAATTAAAAAAAATATTTCTCTCAATTATATTTCATCTAAGCATGTTTTTCATGTACTCTTATGCTTGTTGTATAGAAATAATCTAATATTGGTCGCCAAAGGCTCGCTTAATAAAATTCCTTAACTCATTTAATATAAATTTATCAATTGACAACTTGTGATAGATCCGCTTAGTCTATATACTTTGCCACTCTATACAGAGTTATAAGGGACAGTTACTAAAAGTTATCATAATATATCACCTATCTTATCTATTATCATAATGAAACATAGTCATAGTTTACATCCAAAACACCCAGGTTAATTGATCATTAAAAGCTGCATTAAAACATTATTAAACACAAACACACAAATTATGAAATAAATGACAACGTTAGAAAACATGTCCACATTTGACTTGATCATGTATGCTTTTAAGCTTGTCAAATGACTATTCAACAAATAGTCCAAGCTATTCTACTCACGTCGGTGTTGGCGTAATAGTTAAGGTTTTGCATGCCAATTTTGTATATCTCAACAACCACTGAAGATATTCACTTCACGCATGTCTTTCAGTTCATTATTGTAGACCATGTCCCATAACTATGGCAGGTATATTTTTGACTGAGTTATCCCCCTTTTGGACTTAAAATATTAATGTTAAGATTTTGCGTGTAAGCTGGTATCTCTGTAACCAATGAAGGGAATGGTTTGAAACTTCACACACTTGTTCATGGTGAATATCTAAAATCATATGGACAGGTCCCATAATTGTTATTTGCGTTTTGGAGAATTATGACCCTTCTTGGAGTTCTTGAAATATTAATGTTTAAGTTTTGCATGTAAGCTGCATGGTATCTCTGTGACCACTGATGGGAGTGGTTTGAAACCCCCGCTTATATGCCAAGAACTGCTCAAGTTAATCTTAGCATGAATTTTGACAAAACTTTGTCCTAGTTTGTATGACCTTGACATAGGTTTTGATTTTTTGTTTCAATATCAATAACTCTTTAGTCGAGCGCACTGTCCCTCCGACCACTGTTGAAGTATGTATAAAGTTGAGAAAAGTTAAGAAGACACAATTCTTCCTGTGGATAATCACATGATCAAACGAATAACGTTTTTCACTCATAACAATGGCATTTTCGTCCGCTAACAGTGAGTTTTTTCTTGATTAGAACAATTGTGCAATTAATATGATTATATTATACAGCCTTAAGAAGATCTCTTATTTGTAGAAACACTAGGCAATTGCCGATTTTGCTCTATCTAACAGCCGAAGATAGAGCGACATCCTCTATCTAACAGCCGAAGATAGAGCGACATCCTCTATCTAACAGCCGAAGATAGAGCGATATCCTCTATCTAACAGCCGAAGATAGAGCGACATCCTCTATCTAACAGCCAAAGATAGAGCGACATCCTCTATCTAACAGCCAAAGATAGAGGGACATCCTCTATCTAACAGCCGAAGATAGAGCGACATCCTCTATCTAACAGCCGAAGATAGAGCGACATCCTCTATCTAACAGCCGAAGATAGAGGGACATCCTCTATCTAACAGCCGAAGATAGAGCGACATCCTCTATCTAACAGCCGAAGATAGAGCGACATCCTCTATCTAACAGCCGAAGATAGAGGGACATCCTCTATCTAACAGCCGAAGATAGAGCGACATCCTCTATCTAACAGCCGAAGATAGAGCGACATCCTCTATCTAACAGCCGAAGATAGAGCGACATCCTCTATCTAACAGCCGAAGATAGAGCGACATCGTTACTTTCCGGTATTCTTACATGTGCGGGATATATTCTATTTAATACAACTATATTAAATGCATGATTGTTATAATCAAGAAAAACACTCACTGTTAGCGGACGAAAATGCCTTTGTTATGAGTGAAACGGATGGAGAAAAAAGTTACCAGTTTTCTAGGGCTTTTTCTTGTGAAAAAGTTATTCATTTGAGCATGTGATTCTCCACACTATCTTACTAGACTGTCTGAGTGTATTACATGTTTGTATTTTCAATTTGTGTTTGATATCTTATTTTCAGAAATAAATAATTTCAAAATAAAATTGAAACAAACTTGACATGAAAGTGTTTATTTATTGTATGGATTCCAACCTAGCAAGTCCAAGGATCTTCTCTATATAGAATCCCTGCAAGTCTAGACCTTAAAAATATGTTTGTACAATGCATTGCACCTATGTAACATGGGTGACATCCTTAAACAATGGATTTAGAAATGTTTACTGGATTGGCAGATTTATTTCGGCAAATTTCTTGCAAAATGATACATATAACAAAGATGACGGATCGATGAAACTCGCCACAAAAACTATGTGATATCGCCAAATATCCCGACAAACGTGAGAACACATGATTCAAAGTCGATTTCTACTAACTTCAATTGGGTCATGTGATGCAGGGGCTAATCCATACTATTAATGTCTATATGATACCACTCATTTATGTAAAAAACATTTACAGCATTACATTGACAACCTATCTGCAAACATGCATACAGTTAATTTTTAAACAATGTTTTGCCAGCAAGGAGTGGGACATGCTGGCTTACGAGGGTGTTCGAAAAGGAATGCAATTTTGTGCATATCTTTGTAGTGTCGGGTGTTGTCAGGAGTCACATTTGGCTTGCGTACCCATGGAACTATCCTCTTAACTTGGGTAAAATTATGTGTATAGTCCAGCTAAGGTAATCTGACAGTGACATCATCGTTAATGTATACCCAAAATATTAAAGCCAATATTGATTAAATAGGTAGATTTTAGTTTGGTATTAAACTATTGGTATAGATCTATATGAGCTTTTATAGTTGTTTTTACACCATACTAATGGATTGTTCCACTGCGTCACTGGATTTTTAACCTAACTGGACTGTACTTCCATTGATTGGTTTTGTGATGTACACCATATAGAGTATAGTGCATCCAGGATAATGTGATGTTTATAAACATTGACCGGTTTAGCCTACAGTTGTAAAATCAGGAAATTGTGTACTAAAATAACACTTCTATATTGTGCACACCTGAGTAATAGACCTCTGTGGCTCATACCACATTTTCCCGCCGTTCACAATATCCTTGGCCGATAAGTTTTGTACTTGAAAAGCTGATGAATAAAACATATTTGAGTGTAAAAGCACACTATGTTCTTCTACTTTCTACGGATGGAGAAAACGTTACCAATTTTCTAGGGCTCTTTTCAACTGTTAAGCTGTTCAAGCACTCTTTGACATTTTAACTTCCCTGGTCATTTGGCTACCAATGGAAACCTATGTTGATGCCTCTCCTGTGGATGTGGCAGCCAACATCGAACTGCGACGCCCAGGAATAGACACTGCTCTGACAGGTACCAATTTACACCTTGGTGGAGTGGAGCATGTGGGTCTGGCTCAGAGAAATTGATCAGTGGTCCCGAAAGCATTTGAACATGGGACCTATCGACCCCGAAGCGTGCGCCCTACCTCTAGGCCTCCGCTCCCTTGTTCGAAATTTATTTTGTGCAGATGGATTTTGATGGCAAGTACTGGCCACCATTTTTAGCATTGTCCAAAAGTGCACCGATTGAAATAACGTGTGTGTGAAAACGGGAAATACCTAGATTGATAATATAGTGAAATAATTAATTCAATAAGGATACCCTCTGCAGAGTATTTCTTAATTGTTTTCTTAAGGTTGAAAAATTTCTTATCCTCAGCTGAGAAAAATCATTTAAGGATGAGGCAAACCTTAACCTTATACTTAATATAGAATCTATAGATCTATATAGAATCGAAATCTAAGAATTCATGTGCATTGTGTGTCTTGACAAAGTTTGTTTTTAATGAGGACATTCTGAATTATGTGTTTATGCAGTTATGTCCGCGCCTTTTGTGACACCCTGTAACTTATAGATTCAAAATAGCAGACTTAGCTGAGCAATAACTGACAGAATTGGGGCCTGATATTTTATGCGGCTGTCATAAGTATCAATTTCATGTTCTTGCTAGTTTTATTCATCTTGTTCTCTGTTTTAAAAGGATTCCATGGTCTTGATTACCTTCTTTGGCTTTGATATCTTAGTATAGCTTGGCCATATTGACATGAGCCTGACCTATTGATTACCATAATTTAACAGTTGATATATTGCCTACTTTATAACACCGATTGTATGTTTTCATAATCAGGGAGTATCACGAAGACGCTCGAGGTGTAATACAAACACAAATCTTTAATGCCGATATTGCATGATTTGTTTGCGGAAATTGATGTATTCAAAGCAAGAATCTTTTAATATATTTGTGCATAAAGGTCAGACTCAGGACAAAATAGCCAAGCTATATCTAGTCATCACAGCTGACATGGTCAGCTGGCATTTTATTGTGCATGTGTCATCGTGTGTCTATAGGCTCATTGAAGCTTGTCCGGTTAGAATGAAACATGGATCTGCATGTCAATCTGCTTCATACTAGACTTGTTGCACAAGTTTCATGTAGGCTTATTTGGGCCGACCTTTAACAATTACCAGGGTGGACAAATTATGTGATTTCTTGGCCAACTTCCTAGGGTAGTGTTCATGATTCCCTGCTTGAGTGTTGAATATGCCTTGTTAAAATCAGCCAATTTTACTTCAGAATCAGAATTTAAAATTTTTAACTTTTTGTTGGCACACTTTTACTTGTGAACTTGACCAAAATGTCACACGGTATATCCACCTTGGTTATAAGGAACATTAAGGGAGAGAACTCAATATAAGCAATATAAGAGTATCTTCCCTAGAAATCAAGTTATGTTTTCACAATCACATGGCTTAGTTGATCTTAACAACTTGTATTTTTTGACTACATAAATTAATACATAAAAAAGTTTAAATCAACGAAACCATGTGCCTGTGTTCGCAATAACAACACACGAGAACAAAACATGAGTATGTACATGACTTTATTTTAAATGCATCTCTGGAAAAATGACAGCATGTACGTAATGTAATTTATCCCAACAACTTATTATTCCACAAGGAATAAAAACAATCTGAAAATCAACAGCCTCCTTGATAGCCTAGTGGTAGAGTACGTGTTCTCTCTGAGTGCGAGAGAACTCTGGTTAGGACCCTGGTTGCATAATATTATATAAAATGGTGCAGGTAATTCCCTTGCTTGACCCTTAGCATAGAGGGGAATCTGGCAACTCTTCTCTCATGCCATCTTGGCGATCTCAAAAACAGTAATATAAATCAATATGAACATATTAACTTTAAAGCAACAATGACACATCTCAACAACAACATATAACAACAACAACAACAATACACAATCATTATAAAGATCGTATCTCCATAGCAACAATGTAACAACAACAACAACAATATTGAATCGATATCAACATCTCATCTTTAAAACAACAATGAAACATCACAACAACAATTTAAAATCACAAACAACATCTTATCTTTAAAGCCACAATGAAACAAAAAACAATTTAAAATCACAAACAATAAGAAAAAAACAATCTACAAAAAATGTATATTTATATATAACATCATGACAGCAACAATACAAAATTGTGAAGCACAGAATGTAACTTCAATATACACATCTTGAAGTATAAATTGTCCTAAAGGACGTGTAAAATAAAATCAACAAGATATAATAATATACACAAGGTGATTGTCTTTAACACGGAAGAAGAAAATCTAGATTTACACAGAAACCATTGATGCATGACGTAAATGACAAAATCCTATTTTTCTCGTGAAAACTACTCAAATGTGATTTTTAAAAAATTATTTCATACACGATTAACATTTAACCGCTAAACATCAAGCCATAAAAATATTGCATAATATACAGCGCGAATGTTAATTGAAGACCACGCACTTGAGATAAGAATGCTCAAAACTGGCATGTCAATAAAATAGTAATATTTTGATTTTCTTAGCCAACATTATTTTATTATGCCATTTGCATTGAATTCACGAAAAAAATCAATGTTTCTATTGACACGTTTCAAAACTTGAGACGTCATCTGAAGTCACTTACAGGTAGTCATTAAATGCGTCAAAACAAGTTAGTTACAATGTCCGATTGATGGTTATATTACTAATGGATCCCGAAATAATGTGGAATCGTTAAATAAACAGGATATGTCCACTTCCTTGTGTGGAGCATTTTAAAGTTGAGCATGAAAGATACGTCAAACTGGCATTTAACATCAAAATTACAACTATAAATTAGCAAAATAGAACTTTTCCCGGACATTCATGTCTGTTGAATGAAACGAACACACGGTTATCACATGGAATTTGATTTTAATGAATTTATTTATAATTTGATGTTTGCCGGGTATTTAGCCGACAGCGGAGGGCCCCGGACGATAATCTTTCCCAATGTTTACGCCATGTATATTCCAACCGAAGTATAATACTGCACATTATAACAGACTTTGTACTAGAATGGCACCCTGACAACAATTCCTGAACAACTATATCAATCTAATGCATCGGAAATGTCAGGATGTCATTCGGCATTTGGTGGTCATGTTAGATATTGATGTGCGACTTTGTTTTTTGTAGCAATGGTCATGGTCATTTTTTAATAATTTGTTATTATATTTTAGAGTGGTAGTTTACTGCATATGATAGAAAACAGTTGCCTGATTCAAATGGTATATTCGGTTCAATTATCGGTGTTATACTTTTTTCAGAAAAATTAATATTACAATTCGACTAGAGTATACAGTCCCAGAGCATAACAATATATCCAAGAGGTTAAATGAGGCAATGAAGCTATTTACCCATAGCTGGAGGCCTGTTCATGGGCACCAGGGCATGTCCACACGCTGGTGGGCCTAGCATGCCGCATGTCTGGGGGCAGACCACCTTCGAGTCTCCTGCAGTTCAGCTTGAGGCCGCAAGGCGCTCAATTGACATGTGCTGCCACGGGAAGGCACTGCATGGAGCTTGCCTATGGAGAGGCTATGTACTGGCAGAGAAGGCTTACATACTTGGCTTCCTTTTCACCTGAGCTAGCCAGTGGTAGAGGCTGATAGTAGAAGGTGACAAGCACATAACACACAACATACCACACTTAGTCGCATCCATAGACCATTTAGCACACAAAAAGAGAGTCTGAAGCTAAGTAAATGAAACACTATGGTATGCATAGCTGACTTACATACCCAATCTAAATGACCGTTCGCGACAATTGAGGGTCAGTGCCTTGCCAATTAGACGACACTCCACCTTCCTAACTTAAAGCTCATAGGCTGCATACCTAGAGCTGTAGACTCTGCCATAGAGTCTACGCACGCGACCGGCTCAGACTAAGCACCGGTCGGTGGGTCTACAGAACACAGTCAGGTTGCATAGTCTGCAGACCAAGGGACCAAAATATATGGATCGGGACAATCCACATGAAATGCAGGATCACCGGTTGACCTGCAGGCAATGCTGGATTCTGGTAAATCACATACAATGCTGCATCCGGGGATCCACAGACTCCATCATCTGGTGATCTTCTCATCATAATTCTGAAACATAGTACTAAAAAAACGTCATATCCGTCAAAGTAGAGGGTATAATTGTAACAGGGTATCAAGCATGATGTGTCAATAATTTTACAATATTTTGAATAACAGAGTTTGCAACTGTTATTCACCTGTCCGGTCCAACCTATCAGTGTGAAAACTAAAATGGCATTCTGGTTATTCACTTAATTTAACCTTATTTGATTTATCAAGAGCAAGCACTGTGAGTGAGAACTTTTTAAAGACTTGATATTTAGATAATCCATGGTTCGTATGTCATGGTCAATCCATCATGGTTCGTCTCCAACTATGTCCTGGTTCTCCCAGTGGTGTTCAATCAAAAGCTATACTAACACTTCATTATAAGTAATATCCATTAACCACAGGAATTGAACTCCCTGAATGTTATGTGAAGTTTCTTTTTCCTAAATCGAAAGTACAGGCAATGGGTTCAACAGATGAAAAAGTAAAAAGACCCCAAAAAAATTAAACAAGAGGGTCCAAAGGGCCCTGGGTCGCTCACCTGTTTGGCCTAGTGACCTAGATTTTGGCCCAAATGACACAGTATCTAACTTGACCTAGATTTTATAGAGATAAACATTTGACCAAGTTTCATAAAGATAGAGTCAAAATTGTGACCTCTAGTGTGTTCACAAGATTTTTCAATGATTTGGCCTCGTGACCTAGTTTTTGACCCCAGATGACCCAATATCGAACTTGACCTAAATTTTATAATGATGATCATTGTGATCAAGTTTCATAAAGATAAGATCAAAATTGTGACATCTAGTGTGTTCACAAGCTTTTTCAATGATTTGGCCTCGTGACCTAGTTTTTGACTCAGGATGACCCAATATCGAACTTGACCAAAATTTTATAGTGATGATCAGTGTGATCAAGTTTCATAAAGATTAGGCTCAAATTGTGACCTCTAGTGTGTTCACAAGCTTTTTCAATGATTTGGCCTTCAAAGGCTTGTGACCTAGTTTTTGACCCCAGATGACCCAATATCGAACTTGACCTAGATTTTATAGAGATGATCATTGTGATCAATTTTCATAAAGATTAGTCTCAAATTGTGACCTCTAGTGTGTTCACAAGCTTTTTCAATGATTTGGCCTTGTGACCTAGTTTTTGACCCCAGATGACCCAATATCGAACTTGACCTAGATTTTATAGAGATGATCATTGTGATCAATTTTCATAAAGATTAGTCACAAATTGTGACCTCTAATGTGTTCACAAGGTTTTTCAATGATTTGGCCTAGTGACCTAGTTTTTGACCCCAGATGACCCAATATCGAACTTGACCTAGATTTTACAGAGATGATCATTGTGATCAAGTTTCATAAAGATTAGGCTCAAATTGTGACCTCTAATGTGTTCACAAGGTTTTCCTTTGATTTGACCTAGTGACCTAGTTTTTGACCCCAGATGACCCAAAATCGAACTTGACCTAGATTTTATGGAAATGATCATTGTGATCAAGTTTCATAATGATCAGGCTAAATTTGTGACCTCTAGTGTGTTCACAAGGTTTTCCTTTGATTTGGCCTAGTGACCTAGTTTTTGACCCTAGATGACCCAATATCGAACTTGACCTAGATTTTATAGAGATGATCATTGTGATCTATTTTCATAAAGATTAGTCACAAATTGTGACCTCTAATGTGTTCACAAGGTTTTTCAATGATTTGGCCTAGTGACCTAGTTTTTGACCCCAGATGACCCAATATCGAACTTGACCTAGATTTTACAGAGATGATCATTGTGATTAAGTTTCATAAAGATTAGGCTCAAATTGTGACCTCTAATGTGTTCACAAGGTTTTCATTTGATTTGACCTAGTGACCTAGTTTTTGACCCCAGATGACCCAATATCGAACTTGACCTAGATTTTATGGAGATGATCATTGTGATCAAGTTTCATAATGATCAGGCTAAATTTGTGACCTCTAGTGTGTTCACAAGCAATTGTGAACGGACGACGGACGACGGACGACGGACGGACGACGGACGACGGACGAAGAGCGATCACAAAAGCTCACCTTGTCACTTTGTGACAGGTGAGCTAAAAATGTTCCACAAATGGTATCAGTGACCATGCGACTCTTTTGCATTTTACAGGGGTGTGTTTGCATAGTATAATACCTCCCCTTACTTGGCCAAAGTTTTTCTACTTTCCTACAAAAAAATGCCCTTGCCAAACTTTTCCCTGACTTTTGCCACAGACGAACAACCAGACCAGGCACAAGGTCCATCAGTTCAATGAAGGATAAACTTATAAATAACTGAAGCAAGCTAATGATCTGTCATCGTCCGTCTTCATAATCGTAACATCGTCTCCAAAACAATCACACCATCGTCTCAAAAACCTGCGATTACAAGCAAGCTAATGATCGGTCATTGTCCGTCTCGATTATCAAATACCAGTCCTTATTTCCCGATTTACAGTTATTAATATACTAGCCCCAGACTTTGAGGGCTCAACACATCTCCATGCTAGACAGCAACGCACACCTTTACTATCTTTGATGAAACTGTATAATGTAAGGTAAATCAATATTTATTGTAATACGGAAAATTAAAGTAGACACCCGCCTATCCGCCTATCTGCCAGCCGAAATCGCAAATCTAATAACCAGAATTTCAAAACCTGCAGTCCGAAGAGACGCCACCCTCTTCTGTAGACTTAGTTAACATTTAACTGCCTCAACCCATATGGGAGAGAGTATGTAACTATCTTAAAATAGACTTATCTTAACAAAATTGTCACGCCTGCAAGCGGATGTCCGTCTCCAAAACCATCACATCTGCGCTCCTCGTCTATCTGAAAATAGAGAAATAAAAAAGAATTGATTTTACTATTGTATGCTGATTATATGTAGTCATGCTGAATTTCATTGAAATCCAACCAATGGTAACGGAGAAATATTGCAGTAAAAATGCACTGATCTACACACAAAGGCTAATATATATCTAACATAAGTATTATAAAATTTGATTAATAATGGCAACAGAATAAATGTCACAAAACACTTCATCATAAACACCAACTACTGTAAAATCATTTCATTTCAATGGGACATTTTTTCTTATTTTTTGGTGAAATTTTGACATAATTTCAAGGACTACTTATCCATTAATGACATTCGTACCTTTTCAATTTTTCTACACAAGTTATATAAAACCTGTTATTTTTATGAAGATCAGATTAATGCCAACTATTTAGAAAATTCCCAAAAGTTTTGCTCAGCTAGTTTTTAAGATATTGTTAAATTTAGGGGACAACCCCTAAATTATATTTAACCCAAAAAGTTTTGGTTCAAAAAGCATAAAACTTGGCACACACAAAATTACGCATGTTATGTGCAACAAAAGAAAAGGGCCCTTATGCAATGTTTCCTCATTTTGAGTAAACGACGCAAACAGGATCGCGCGGTATTAAGCGTACAAGTGTCTCAACAGTAACTGTTGTAATTTATATCAAATCGGCGCATTTTCTCCCAACGATGTCAAGTTTTATTTGTTGTCAAATATGTTGTGGAGCTGTTAGAACATAAATAGTTTATCAGAGAGATGTATTTTCACAAAAATATTCTAAAGAAAGCTGCGTATTCTGACTGTGATTGGATGTTTATTTCTGGTGTTTGGCCAGGCTCGATGCACAGAACATTTCAAACAGAATTTCATATTTTTCTACTCAATTTTAACTAGACAACAATCAAAACTAATGCGATGACTCAGTGATTGATTAATTAAACCCTCTATGTTCCTTTTTAAAAAAGAAGTGGTCTTGAATTTCGGTAAATTTATTGATTATTTCTTGAGGAGAAACTTGTAGTTAACACGTATCCACATAAATAATTGTTAACATGTAACTATGGGTTTAATTAGCACTCTGTGAGAAGGTGTACGTGTGTATTTATTGACTCGGTTTCGATCTCAGCTTAATTATTTTAGATCTACGGAAAAAACTTTGAAATCGGTTTGTTGGTTTTTGTCAGAATAGAGAATCTAGTTCTGAAATCATTGTGATTTACCTTTGACCTGTTGAGACTTATTTACTTGACCAAAACACACATGCATTTATAATTAAATAAAAAACATCAGAAATAAGTATAGATCTGTCCTGGGTTGTAAAATAAAGATCTGCCTTATTTCAGCACATTCATTTTACTGATTCACTATAAACTGAATGTTCTCAACAATATGCATTCTCATAGTGGTAATTATTTAAACCTTTGGTCAAGGATAAACCATGAAAGTGCAAACACTTATTTCCAATGGGGTCCTGTGTTTAAGCTGAAGGGACAGCGAGTAGAGGAGACAGTCGGGTGATACTAGGTATCCGGGCACGATGCCCTAGCTCATTCCGAAGAGACACCTTGGTTCTTTAACGTGCTCGGTGTACAGCACTGATACACGCGAGACTACCTCTGGGTTGCCAACCAGTTCATCTCTAGTTAGTTGGGAAACACTGAAAAGTGTTTCAGAAATGATCAAGTGTCTCACTTGAGGATCGAACCCGGTACCTCTCGATCAGCAGTCAAGCAGGCTATCCGCTCAACCACTGTGCCACCGTTATAAATAATTATCTTATGCCGAAGTAACCAACTAATGAAATGCTGTTATATAAGAACATATGATGTTTCCTCTCGATGTTGATCAAATATATCTCCTTGGAAATAATTAGATAAGTTTGTTATGGTACAGCATACATGTTTTCGCTGGTCAAAACATTACATCTTAAAGGACTGCAGTTTTTTCTCTATATGGCTATTTTTTTAAAAAATGGTCTCCATAACAACAGCAAAACTTATTTTAAAATTATTTGTGAGAAAATCAAATCCTTAGAAATTGAACTACAATATCCAAGTAGAAAAAAAATCAAAGAGCGTCATGTTTTCTCATTTAAGAGCCTTTTTAAACAGTATTACGTAGTTAGCCTACAGCATCACTTAGCCAGAATTCCATGGCGACCAGCAACATTTTAATTAGCTCACCTGTCACAAAGTGACAGAGTGAGCTTTTGTGATCACTCTTCGTCCGTCGTCCGTCCGTCCGTCCGTCCGTCCGTCCGTCTGTCAACAATTGGGTTGTGTCCTCTCTAGCGGTCACAATTTTGGCCTAATCTTTATGAAACTTGGTCACAATGATCATCTTAACAAAATCTAGGTCAAGTTCGATATTGGGTCATCTGAGGTCAAAAATTAGGCTACTAGGTCAAGTAATAGAAAAACCTTGTTTTTCATTGTATCAAAGGGAGTGTACTCTGTAATTATACTGGTTGTGATCATGTAAGAGTTGTCTCTCTTACTATATTTTAAATCTTACTAAATGCAGAATGTTGATATTAGGGTTATCATCGTTTACAGTGATTGTATGTTTACAAACTATTAAACAATTATTAAGCTGTAATTATAGTCTTATGCAACCTTACTAATCGTTTTACATAGACTTATATAGGGAAAACATATAAAAATCTTCTTCTCTAAAACTACAATGCCTAGAGCTTTGATATTTGGTATGTAGCATCATCTAGTGGTCCCCTACCAAGATTGTTCAAATTATGGCTCTGGGGTCAAAATTGGCCCCGCCCCGGGGGTCACCGTTTTACATAGATTTATATAGGGAAAACATATAAAAATCTTCTCCTCTAAAACTACAATGCCTACAGCTTTGATATTTGGTATGTAGCATCATCTAGTGGTCCCCTACCAAGATTGCTCAAATTATGGCCCTGTGGTCAAAATTGGCCCCGGCCCGGGGGTCACCGTTTTACATAGACTTATATAGGGAAAACATATAAAAATCTTCTTCTCTAAAACTACAATGCCTACAACTTTGATATTTGGTATGTAGCATCATCTAGTGGTCCCCTACCAAGATTGTTCAAATTATGCCCCTGGGGTGACAATTGGCCCCGCCCCAGGGGTCACCGTTTTACATAGACTTATATAGGGAAAACATATAAAAATCTTCTACTCTAAAACTACAATGCCTAGAGCTTTGATATTTGGTATGTAGCATCATCTAGTGGTCCCCTACCAAGATTGTTCATATTATGCCCCTGAGGTCAAAATTGGCCCCGCCCCGGGGGTTACCGTTTTACATAGACTTATATAGGGAAAACATATAAAAATCTTCTTCTCTAAAACTACAATGCCTAGAGCTTTGATATTTGGTATGTAGCATCATCTAGTGGTCCCCTACAAAGATTGTTCATATTATGCCCCTGAGGTCAAAATTGGCCCCGCCCCGGGGGTCACCGTTTTACATAGACTTATATAGGGAAAACATATAAAAATCTTCTTCTCTATTACTACAATGCCTAGAGCTTTGATATATGGTATGTAGCATCATCTAGTGGTCCCCTACCAAGATTGTTCAAATTATGCCCCTGAGGTCAAAATTGACCCCGCCCCGGGGGTCACCAGTTTCTATATTTACGCTCTACCTTTGTTAGTCTAAATTGTGCAGGGCTTCATTTATAATCAGGTGAGCGATATAGGGCCATCATGGCCCTCTTGTTTTAATTATCAATTGTTTTGAACATCAGTCATATTTCGAATCAAACTCATTCAAAATTATATATGCTATATATAGAAGTTTCATATCAAATTTCATGACGACTGCTCGGCGAGAATTTTTTAACTGACCCTGTGATTTTAGAAATGCTGAAATCAGGGGAGGTTACAAAACAATTCAAAGTTTTGCCACAGTTGTTTATAGTTTTCGCAATATGTGTTTAATAAATGTTTATAATCAAATATGTTTAAGGGTTGTTTCTCCTGCATTTGCTAGTCAATACCTTTAAGAAATAAACGCAAAAGAACCTTCTTCAACATAGTTCGGGATGCGGTTTTAAAATATTAACTAGATCCGATAGGACCCAGTGCATAGTACTATGCTTTACAAACGTAACCAATTCGTGAGATTTGGTGTTTAAAACCATTTGAAAAATAAATCATTCGTAAGGCCTCATCAGTAGTTTCTACGATATTTTTTTATCGATAATGTATATTAGTATTTAATAAGATTTTAAGACATGAAAATGTACAACCACATCAATTTTAATTTTTTGCATAAGTTTTGATCATGGTAGTTAGATCCTTGAAATACGTCTTAGGGACCAGCTCTTTTTAAACTTCTGCTCAAATGAAAAGGTACGAATGTCCTTAAGTCATATTCTATATAAATCGCTAATTAATTTCATGGTTGAGATCATACATATATCCACAAAAACTAGATCCCCACAAATCTTAATGATTTTACAGTTAATGAAATTTCATAGATATCAAACATAGCACAAAATTTAATAAATCAAAGATGGTTGCCAGTCAACTTTCTGGAATTTTAGGTACTAACATTTCCAAAACACTAAAAGGCATCATAATCAAGTCAATTGTATAAAGTGTAATGAAACTAAGACAATTGTGCAACATTACCTCGTCATCCATCCAGACGGTCAGGGTACGACATCACAGGGATAAGGTTCTTTGGGCTGACCCATTCTAGCAAAGCTGGGTCACATTTCTCACCTGAAAACATTTCAATTTAACATTATAATAAGCTTACAATTGACAACATTGTGCAAATTCGTTTGGGTTGTTGCTTAAAACATTAACATGATATTTGCACAGCATGACAAATACATAATTCACTCAGTAATTGATACTTTGAAATAGGCGAGAGAACGATTACAAATTGATGTATTATTTATGGATAAATACAGCATACACGATAAGTACAGAGTTGCTAGAGAGTTTTTAGGGCATATGCTCCCCCGAAGTTTTTTTTTTTACCAATCCGTATGTGCATTCTGGAGTAGTTGCATACCATATTGCATTTTAAGATCACTTTAATTTTGCCAGTTTTACAAACATTGTATGCACATGCGTAGTCTGCCCCATCTACGCCACTGTTTTCTGAATCGATCGCCAAACCAAATGAAAGGAGTCAACACTGGTGCCCCCATTGGTGTATATAGTAAAAGTAACAAAGGGCCAAACCCTGGTAAAATTGCCGCAGCAAAAAATTCTTCCTTTACGATCAACTTCACATCAAGGTTGTTGATCTGTGAAAGTTTAAAGGAATTCTGCTCAACGGTTTGTGAGGAGTTCACCACACAAGATTTGTGTTACGTACAGACGGACAGACAGCACCAATGCTATATGTCCCCCAATTATAGTGAGGGGGGGGCGCAAAAACTAAATCTGTCACGAATCTAACAAAGGGGATTATCTGTATATCTTAAGAGTTGTATCCTTTTTTAAAGTCTGCTGATAATTTACACTAGGGATGGCAACTTTCAAAGGTATGATTTTCGAATAGTACAATCAGTATTCGAGTACTCAAAAAAATAATTTAAAAATCACTGTCAATGTTGTCTATTACAGAATGTGTCCAAGTGTTATCTGGTCATCTATAATTACAATTAACAATGTGTCATCAATCCTAAATCGCCGCCACGAGGTCGCTAAATGCAAGCGCAATGATAACACAGAACTGTTAATCATCGTTTGTTATTTGTTTACAACACATAGCTTGGGGTTCTTTCGTTGACATGAACCCGAGTAATTTAAGTTTCATCAATTTTTAATTGGCAATTATTGTTCATTGGGTGTGATAATCGATTAAGAAATAAAAAAGAGTATGTTAAATTTAAATCGTTCACGCGCTAGATGAACGAACAATAACTCCAACTATGTATTGGTCACGTTGTGTAAATATTATGTCAACGGTGGATAAGAGTACTCCCCCTTAGTTGTTTCTTGTTATATTATTTGATTTTCTAGCGTTATTGATTTGATAAGTTCTATTGATTTTACACTGTATTTTTTGTTGTTGTAAGTTTTTAATCTTGTAATTTCTACCGATCTAGATTTGATCAGCAACTGAACAGAACGGAAGGCAAACAAGCTGTTCTATTTGAAGTTGAACAAGCACGTTGGCAGTACAATATTTCTATTTCCCATCATGCACATTTGTTTTCCGAGTATCCAACAGAAGCTAACAGTGGTTTTTTTTAAATCCTAGTACTTGGATACTGGTTTAAATACCGGTTTTCATATACACATGTACCGATCTTTGAAAGAGTACTCCAATACTGGGGAATTGTTGCCATCCCTTGTATTTACCGTCAAGCAGATGTGCTTTATATTTTCATGATCACAAAGTATTTAGCATTTTAGAAGATGAACAACAAAGTATATGTATATTACCTGGCGAACCTTCTTCATCAGGCTATCCACAAAAACCAGGTAAACAATCAGGACAGAATGAACAGTAGTCGTCCATCAAATCCATCTGACAGTGTGGTCCAAGAACGAGCACCACAGGGATAAGGTTCTTTGGGCGGACTGACCCATTCAAGCGTAGCTGGGTCAAATGTGTCACCTGAAAACATAAAGTCCACTTGATAAGGATAAGCTTACATAAACATATATATATACTACTCCGAATTCAGTAAGGTTCCAGACATCAATATTCCTGATGTGTTACTTCACTACTGTATAGCGGGTATAATTCGTGGGTGCTTAATTTTCGCTATATTTGCGATCAACATCGAATGCGTAAAATCTGAACCCCGTGAAATAATCACCTAAAATATACAATTTTTACAAAGGGAGACAATTTATCATTAAAGTCAATGAGCTAATTGCTTTACAAACAGTACAAATCAACGCATTGTGTCGGCTCAGTAAAATAAAAAAATAGATTAGGACATGCATAAAATATTATTCAAAATCATATACAGTAAAACCTTTTTATCTCAAGGACTCATTGGGGACAACCCAAATGCTCAAGATATACGAATCTCATGTTTTTTATTCTGACTAAGTGTAAGAGTGTTTACAATGCACACATGTATTTTTTTCGTTTTAAGACGAGCATCGTCATCGTTTATCATGTGTTCACACATGTTAAATTGTGAAGACTTTCGTCATGTTCGTTGATTGGTACCTTTGTTGTTGTAAACATCAATACTTCTTTAAGTGTTGTATCATGACTATTAAATGATGACAAAAAGTCTAGTGTTTGTTTCTCCAACTTTTGTAAAGGTTGAAAATTACTTTCACTGAAACAAACATTGACATTTCTTCGTTTGTTGATTTTCGACCATTGAAAGATGATAACTATCTTGTTTTGTTTTTGTTTCTCTGATTTTCGTAACGGTCAATGTTTATTTCAGTGCATTGTAACAGTTGCAGACGACATGAACATTACTTTTGCCGAAACAAAAGCAATTTGTCTATATTCATAAGTGACTTGGAAAATGTTTGTTTGTAAACCGATTGAGCAGCAGTTTGCAATGTGGCAGGTTATGGCATGTATACAAAAGTATAAAGGTAATGTATTGCAGATGAACTATCTGAGAGATTATTACTCAAACAACTTAAACTAGTCATAATTTTTTCATAATTATGTACTAGTCATTAATTTCTCTTAATACACTTGTTACTAAATATAGTAACAAAAATGAGCCAATTTCAGGCTGATTATGACCATCACGTGATTGATTATCGCCTATCGGCCCGGTCCGCATTCTCATAATCGTAATCGGCCCGTTGAACGGACGCACGTTACGTTATCCAGGTTAACATGACGTCACGTTGGAGTCATAATGACGTCACTTTAGAGCTAAAATATGACGTTACGTTACACAGAGGTACAATTTCTTTGACAATTTTGAGAATTATAAGATTTTCAGCATAAATGTACTGTAGATATCTACGAACTTAAATAAGCGTGAGGAACTGTTGCTTTCATTGAGTTTTGAAATCGAACAATTGTATTAAAGATTTTAATACCCTTCAGAGCCTGGCCGGAAGTTGATAATCGGCCCGGCATGAATAATCACCCTCGGGCTAAAGCCCTCGCGGTGATTATTAATTTTCCGGGCCAATTATCGCCTTCCGGCCCGGCTCTGTCGTGTATTAACCTCTAATTAATTAAGGTCTCAATATTGAATTGTACTGTTCAACATTTTTCTTTGGTACAAACAAACATTTAAAGTCTTGCAGGCTAACTATTGTAATAAAAAAGTGGTTATCACTATGTGTGAAAAATACACTTCAAACGGTAATAAATAGCGATTATCACGGATGCGTAGAAAAAACGGCACATACGAAATACAATCTAACATTTTTTCGGAGGTGAGAAATTTCATTTAGATGACCCCCTTGAGCTAATGCAAGTAAACAATGAAAGTTGCTGAATGGACTGCCACCTGTGCTCGAGTATAGCCAGGTGTTCATAACATTGATGCTCGAGATAATGCAATAAATTCATATACAATAAAAAGCAGATTCGACGGAACTTTGAAATTTCCTCGACTTAAGGTGTGTGCTCGTCTTATCGATGCTCGTCATAACGAAGTTTTATTGTATTTGTAAAAAACATGTTTAAATCTCTATGCATGCGTATCAATATGGTGTATTTACATAATTATAAGGTGTTAATTGTAAGCCGGTGTATCAAACTTGTTTAATTGTAATAATAGTTTTGTTTGCGGAACATGGAAATGTGCGCCGAATTAATTATTTGTTCCTGAATGCATATATTTCTCATGTCAATGATCATAATATCACAGAAAAAGCCGTTTATATATCAGTAGACGTGCAAAAATAGTTATAACATGAAAGCTTACTTCGTTACTCGCAAATTGTTTATGAATCATCAAACTTGGATGGACTGTAAAGTGCACATGTGTACTGATGACGAGAATAAATAATTCTAACATTGCACAGGGTGTTTTATAAAGTCATATAAACATGCCTTACTTCTTATTATACTCTTTAACATAACGTATGATTGTGCGTCTCAAGAAGATCAAACGTATAACACAGACGCTGCATGTGTACACAAATACATGCATAGATCTTACGTTTCAGCATAATCCTAAGCGTTCAAATAATTTTGCAATAATAATTGAGTTCTTAATTGTCGGACTTGCTTAATTATTGATTATGGATAGCAATATTTGACTTCTGAAAGTGTACATATCTTCGCAATTTTAAAATCAAATCTAAATGAACAATTTGTCTTTACGACCTGTTATCATGCAGTATTGCATTTACGGTTAGACTTAATTTCCATGTTATTTTTTGCGTACTTACACTGTGAAACTTACGTTAGAGGGACCTCCAGAGTTCATTTATTCAAACAAGGTTTTATGTTTGCGATAAAGGCCGTTTGCGCGAAATCAAGACACCATGAATTCAAAAGGATCCAATTAATGTGAAAATTGGACACCATGAAATATACCCGCTATACAGTATACACAAACTACTAAAATTCAAACAAAATCCTATTAAAAGATACATTAAGTCGCTCAAACTTGGGCATCGAGCGTTCAGCATCTTAAAAGATAAACGTAATATAATATTATAATTTTATATGTTACCTGGCGAACCTCCTTTGTCAGGCTATCCACAAAAACCAGGTAAACAATTAGATCAGAATAGACGTCTATCAAATCCATTTATCCAATTAGGTGGCAGTGTGGATACACCATCCATCCAGTGACGGTGTGGATACACCATCCATCCAGTGACAGTGTGGATACACCATCCATCCAGTGACAGTGTGGATACACCATCCATCCAGTAACAATACGTGTACACCATCAATTCACAGTATGCATGGTTACACCATCCATTAATTGACAGAGCTGTTCTTTCCAATCAAGCAAGATCGGGTGTACCTGTAATATAGCACAGTAACATACAATCATTATTTGCTAAAATGTGACAAAAAATGGGAAATTTGGAGTAGACAAAACCTTTGCAGCCTAGACCATAAGACTAGCCCTTCCTCAGACATCAGGGGAACCTCCCTATTTGCATCGGCAGTATGTACCCGGGGAAATTGGACCCACATTTGTAAAGAGTAAAGTGGTCAGAATTGTTATGCATAAAAAAATGGCTTTTAATATCTTCATAAACCAATTACATTCAAACAAAACATTGACAAATTAGCTAGCGTACAAAACCCTAATCAAAATTGATCATCTAGTTATGCTATGAAATGTAGATACGTTATCAAGACAATCACTGTGGTACTTTCGAAACAAACCACAATGACCGTCATTACAGCATTTTATGCATTGATTACTGCGTAAATCACTAAGGAATGTTAAACTCAAAGATGAACTATATTGCATGCATTTAAATTTAAGCATACTTATTAATTTAATAATGTCTCATTTGTTAATCACATGCCTTTATAGATGATACATTTATATGATGCCATAAATAAAGAAAATCAAAATGCGCCTAAGTGACCTGCTGTCAATGTCTTGAGTAAAAGTCCTATAGCTTGGCGAATTTAACATGAACCTGACCTTTTGATTAGCATATGTTAACAGTCGATATCTTATCAGAATTTATAACCTCAGTTGTATGTTTTCATAGTCCTTGAGTATCACGAAGATACTCCAGATGTATTATACAAACACAATTTTGAAATACCTATATTGCACCTTGTAGTATATTCATCCATAAAGGTCAGGTTCATGTCAAATTCGCCAAGCTATACCTGATGATAATCAAACATTCAGCTATGAGATCAGTCTACGGTCACATTAACAAAACAGGCATGATGTAACAGAAGTATAACCAACACAATAACTCACCATTTTCTCTCTGTCTCCTCTCATTATGAAGAAACTCATCCAGAAACTTTCACAGGAACTACATCATCTGGATAACCTGTGAAACATATAAATCATTTGAAATTAACTGAATTCAAAAGCTAATATACTTTATTTACTCACCGGTAAACACAGCCTAACTACCTTTCGACGAGCAACAAGTAACTCCTCCACATTCATGATTTGAGAAAAAAAACATAGAATTGATATCAATCACAGAAATTTCCCACTGTCAAAATTTTTTGCATTTGAAAGCCAGATGAAGTTTTGTAGTTACGGGTTATTGATTAATTTCACCCACATAAATTTCGGTGGAATAACAGCGGATTATTCCCCGATATTTTTTTTGATAATTTCACTCAAGGGGTACAACTGTTTTAGCAAACTTTCTCACCGTCAAAAATAAAATAATGAAGCATTTTCACATGTTCTCCTAATCCTTAACAAATAACAGAACACTACATTTACATAAACTTAATGTCACAAAATGGACGAAATTGAAGCCATTGCAGAAGAACTACTTAACGGAAACTCAACGGAAAAAAGATGACACACAAAACATTTTACTTCTTTAGGCATATACAATGCAGTGGGGAATTTCAATTTAATTGGGGGCATATAATTAATTAAAGCTATTTGAAGTATGAAATAAATAGAATATTAGTATTTTACGGTATATGATCTGTTGGTATTTGACCTTGTGAGCAGCTGACTGATATTTTTGTAGATTTCAATAATCAATTCCAATGCATGTAAACACTAATCCCAGTAAAATTTAGCTAGCAAGCTTCAGTTGCACAAAATGATATGGTTGTATAATGTATATAGCTTACCATGATTCAAGCAGTCCTGTAGCTTCCTTGTTCTTGACTTTCAGCAAAAGTGGTACGTTCCAAACTAATGTAGGTACTAGTCTTTCAGCAACTATGGTTATTTCTAACCAAACGTAGGTACTTGTTTAACAGCGAAAGTGGTATGTTCCAAACCAATGTAAGTACTTAAACTTGTATGCTTGAATTGAATGCATAGATCATCCCCATCCACCAATCATGAGCTGAAGTAGCACTTAGCCCTAACAGCCGGCTCACATAAATAACTACAAGAAGTAAAACTCCTTGAGTTATTTCTGAAGTTTCATTGTCCAATTGACTTAACTGGAAGTACTGGTACTAAGCCCAAAAAACCAAAGAAAACAAAGTGTGCCTCGGGGCACAAAAAATTTAGAAAATTGTATCAGTGACTATGCAACTCTTTTACATTTTACAGGGGTGTGTATGCATAGTATAATACCAAAAACTGATTTTACTTTGCCAAACATTTCACGAAGTAAAATAAAAAAAATGCTTTTCCCTGCACTTTTGCCTCAGACATACTACATCAACCAATGGGACCAACAGACAGTAAACTTGTTATTAACCGAACCAAATGCTAGCTACATGATCGGATTCCGGAAAATTCACATCTGCTCTCAATTATGTCCTGAAAATATAAAGATACAAATAACCCTAGAAAATAGAAGAATCAAGCAATTCAACCATTACCACTGTATATGTATTCAGATAAATTATTTGAATATCTACAGTAAATGTCTTATAACTGATTAAATTTTAATTAAATCAGCATCACATTAAGCACATCAGTTTTTTAATTTGATATATCATATACATTTGTAGCAATAAGATAATTCAATTTAGACGGAGGTCAGTAGGCAATTGATACGAATTGAAATATTGAAAAGTAAAAGTGCAATCTTGCTGAACTTTATTTAGAACTGGCCATCACTGTTTTTTGGGTATCATAAATCAACAAATTATCTCAATAAATATAGCATATTTTGACTAAAATAGAGCTTATAGATAGAGCAATAGTATACAGACATAGTTATGGCCCAAAAGTGTAAAACAGTAAACACATTAGGGCACTGCCTTAACGATGCAGTTTTAAAATAAGCACAGGTACTTACCAGTATGTGAACAGTTTTATTCAATGGACTTGCCACATTCTGACCGTATGGCGACTTCGGTCATTACTGTAAACTGTCCAAGACATCTAAAATAAAAGAAATTTAAACTGCTGTAATCTCATGATTCTTAAAAATAGACCACAACATCAATATTTTCTTGGCATAATTACTTCTCTTGTATATAATTTGTTCAGGATCTTTTACACGGTTAAGACACCTTAAATGATTTAACAATCATTTTCTTATGTGTAAAGGTCCATCTAAACGTTAGATTTGATTAAAATACATTTTCCAACAGCTGGAAAGATTTGTAACTCAATCATATAAAAACTTCGAAAATGTTGTTTTTGAATAAACTTCAAACAGTTGTTGCCATGAAAACTGTAAATACAACTCATAGCATACAGTCAAACAGGCTGTAAAACATTCAAATCGGCAATTATGAAATTATGAAAATAGGAGTGAAACTTACAGGGAGTTCAACTTGATGCACATCATCAGGAACACTGACAACTCCAGTGGCCCCTTATGTAGCAAAGCCTGTTGTTCCTCCAATAGCACCATCTACCGGAATGTTAGCTCCATCAGGACGATGTCCGCCTCTAATCATTGCCCCTTCAGCCGTCATTCCAGGTATGGAAAACACCAAGTAAACAGCATTGTGTATATCCAGTCCAGCCTCATCTCTGTATAAAGTTAAGGCAAAATGTATTAACATGAAGACATGAAACAAAACAAATAATTCCTGTTCAAATTTGAAAGTTGTCTTTGATAAGGAAGACTTTATTTTAAGGCACAATAAGCTAACAAATGGAGCAATTTTAGTAGCAGAAAAAAACTTATTTAAGCCCTTTCTAGGATTTTTAAGAGAATGAACCGATATAGCAAAACAATGCTAGCAGTTGAAAACTTTAAAATTATTAATCAATGTAGGAATTTCAGAGTCAAGTACTACTCTTTTAGTCAAAGAACTTCATGAGCAAAGGTGCTTAGCGTGCTGAATTTGTAACCCAGTGTCCTGATTTTTGCAGGAAAATTTGAGTCAATATTTCCTTGTGGTAGACACAATGATAAAAGTACAAAGAAGACACATATCAAAATAGATAAAAGTATGTGTACAGTTTACCAATTTTTTATCAACACAGTGTTGTACTTTTTGTTTGTGTTCAGAGAATTGAACAACTATTATGACTGTATCACAGTACTTATCTATGAAGATGACCTACAATGGTGGAATAACCTAAGGTACAAAATAATAAATAGTCACCTCATTACAACAAGACTGTCGTGAAAATACTGGCAGGTGGTGCAAGGAGGAACCTCCAGGAAAGCATGTATTGCATCATCTCTACACTCCACCAATTCCAAGGCGAAGGGTAGTTGGTTGGTACGAAGATCAAACTGTTCATCACTCTGAACAAGGCTTCCATCTGACACCTGAAATATATAAATATAATCTTTAAATATCAGCTGCATTTAACCCTCTACCCAATAATGATGCAAAAAGACTTATAGTAAAACATCCAACTATTATAAGGAGAGAGTGAACAGATTAAATACTTCAGATACAATGTCAGCTAACAATTAATGATCAAATTTAATGTGCAATTGAATTTCCACTAGATGAAATGTATATATGATCTGATGGAACATCAGCACTGGTAATGACTTTGTGATATCAAAATGTATAAGAATAACAATTTCTGTACACAAAATCACATTCATTTTCTCAAAGTATAAGAGTAGCTAAGAGTAGCCGTATTAATTCTGAGATATACATTTACTGCTAAATGAAGAAGTTCTATTTTAAAACAACACAAACAGCAATATTTCATTGTGAACAGGTATCCTGAGAAATGTGTCTAGATAAAGAACAAAAAGATTTTGTTGGACAATCGTCCAATAGACATGTACACAGAATACTAGCAATTCCCCAAAAAGGTGCCTGTAAGTGTTGGTAGATGAGTGTACCACGGTAACAATACTCTTGTGACCTCATACATTAAGTAAGCTTACCTCAGACAAAGTGGTGATAGTTTTTATCAGATCATCCATATATGTTGGTTGGGTCAACATACTGTTGATCATCTTGGCTACCAATACACCATTACCCTGACCATCTAACACACACAAATACATCAGTGTGGGAATGTCAACAGTGAAGTTCTCATACAAGGCAACTCCAAACACACTAGGTGTGATATGACTATCCTGAAATGTTAAATACATCATTTTATACCACATTCAACAATAAGATCATTAGTAATGTTTGGCAGATAGACGTATGATAAAAAATTGTCAAAATTGGCAAAGTTGATATACCCACAAACTTTCAGGATTTTTTTTAAACAACAACCATATAATAATTATTATATAACATAAGATATGATATGTAAGTAAACTGTCCAAATCATGTTTTATACCTGACTATATAGGAAAGCAAGTATGGCAGCCACTGTAATTTTGACATATATACATGTATTTGTATTATTGTAAATTCATAGATTTTTGTGGGGGATTAAATTTTGCAAAGTCTAACTCCCATCAAACAATAATCGATAAAAAAATTTGTCCAAAAGCGCAGTCGTTTCCACGAAGTTAACAAAAGAGTTGGACAAATCTGAAACTTATATTCACTGAACAAAGTATAAATTGCAAAGAGCATCAGGTATCTTGATGAGTTTGACTGAATCTTTAGTAGACACACACATATGGAATTCCCTACAAGAGATCAAAGATCAGTGTATATCTGCATGTTGCAAGGATGCAGTGATATCAGTAATAGTGAGCCTACTTCTAATGAAGCCACCCTCATATATTAAGTAAGCTTACCTCAGACAAAGTGGGGACAGTTTTCACAAGATCATCCATATATGTAGGTTGAGTGAACATATGGTCGACCACCTCGGCTACCAATGTACCATTACCCTGAACATCTAACACATATAGATACATCAGAGTGGGAATGTCAACAGCGAAGTTCTCAAACAAGACAAGTCCATACACACTAGGTGTGATATGACTATCCTGAAATGTTAAATACACAAATGTACATCATTATATACCAAAGTCAACTATTGAACGTTTCAATCAGTGTTTCTGTATAATGTTTGGTTTCCTTATTTTCAATCTCAATTCCAAGAGATAGTTGCAGATTTCGGTCCTCTAAGAATTTTATTTTATTTATTACTAGAATTTGTTATATTAACACATCTTATTTTAGAAATCAGACAAACTGGATTAAAAAAAATCCCGAAAAGCAGTTGTTGAATTATGCAAATACCCTGTACTAGTAATTGCAGGAAGAGGATCATGTTAATATCTATGCACAATACATTTTATTTATTTAATCAGAAAATTATTTAAGGGTTACTTTTAATACCTCAGAATCCTTGTATGAAGACATACATATACAGGACATAAACACCAGTCCGTGTTCCTCCTGTTGATCTCTGGCTACGATTGGAAATCCCTGGAGCATATGACTAGATCTAGAAGTATGACGGAAGTACAAGTCCAAAACTGGGGTATCAACAGCCTGTAAAGAATAAAAGGTTAATCATAAAATACAGAGACCTATATAAGAATAGTTCTTGAAAACATAACCTGTGACTAATATTTCCTAAATTGTCAAGGAGTTGCGAATGCCCAGATCGACTACTAATCACAAGGATGCCGACAGAGGCTTAATTCCCAATCCTGAATAGGATTGTTTCCGGTGCCATTTGCACACACTCCACACAAAATCTCATCCCAATTGTTATTCTATTGCTTTAGTGACATGACATCATTAGTTTAAGGTCACAAACTACTAAATAAATTTGTTCTTTAACACAATGTAAAGTTACAATAGTCATGCAGTCCCAGGTTGAAACAAGGCCAAGTCAGGTGGCAGACATATCAATGAAAAAGCATACTATAGTGCGTTAGCGACTAAGCTGGACCCCCATAAACCTTAAATATCTTAAAAAGTAATTATGCAATTTTATTGAAATTTGACAGAGTTAACTTAATTACCTTTACCAACTCTGTGTTTAAATTTCAGATTTTTTTGCTGTCTAATTAATGTTTATCCCATTGGGTCTAATGTATTATTTTTGATATTTTAATCAACAAATAGACAGGGAGTAAAATAAGCTATTACGATCAGCTAGTTAAGATTATGCTATTGTATTATGTAACAACTATAACGGTATAATTTTATAACTTTGACTTACATTTGTCCGATCACCAATGTTTATATAGTTGAGGCCAATCTTCTGATTGGAAGGATCATTTATACAAACAAGAAATACATTGTTTTTCTTGCCAATATTGCTACGAAGTTGCTTCAGTTATACAAACTAAGATAAACGTTCGTCCAAGGGCCTCATTATATATTTTCAACAGTCACTGGTGTGTGACTAAATGTACAGTTATACTGGACCAAATTGTTGACCTTTGCTGTTCCGGTCACTTCCAATACCCATACGTATTTACCCTGTTATAAACTCAAAACTTTGCATTAGGCGTCTATGCAAAGTACACTTTTCTGTGGACCGAAAATTCCGTTTTATTTTATCAGAGTTGGTAAGGGTGTTTTACGAAGACATAACCATTTTTGTTCTAATCGGCATTGTACTTTTTAAGATATTTAAGGTTTATGGGGGTCCAGCTTAGTCGCTAACGCACTATACCAATTAGACATAGTCACAAGTTTCTATAGGGACTATTTGAGTGTTTCTGATTTTGGTCTGCAGAGGCATTTATAGATTTGTAACATCAAGGCTGTGATAAGCCGCAAGTAATTTAACTAAAAGTTGGACAACATTTTGGGAATGTTTTAGAATAGCAGCCAAATATCCTCTTGTGACACTGATACCCAATCACTGTGTCACAATACAAAAACTTCTTAAATATAAATAAGCAAATATTAAGGGTCATAGAAGCATCAAAGATATTGCTAACTCGATCTACTTAAAATATCTGGGATATGACCAATTAAACAGAATTATAAGTGTAACTATCCAGGGCAGTAAATAAGTTGTTTTACCTGACACACCAACTTGTCATGTGGAAGCAACTCGTAAACTGGTAAGTAGATTGGGAAGTCATATTCTATCAGCTCCTGTCTTTCCATCGATACCTCAGAATGATCTGCATCAGTCAGCCATGCTTGAAGAAGTAGACTCTGTAAGAAAACAAGAAACGTCAGTGTGTAATAAGAGAGACAATGCATCCACTAGTGACACGTTTATTTACATGATGATAAGTTGATAACACGAGAGAAAAAATGTAACTCTGCTGGTTGATACAGATGGCGGAAAAAAATAAAGGGAAACAACTCGGTTAGTGCTAATTACCAAACAATTCTAATGCCGTCTGATCCGTATCGGACACAAATATATTATATAATGCACAGTACATCTTTAAATTGTGTCAATGAATTAAAAAGTGTTTACATTTTGCTACACCGAAAATAAATGTGTTTGTTTCATATGCCTTGGGCATATTGTGTTGAAAAACGGTATATATAGAGCTCTGAAGCCTAAAATATTAACACAAATGAAATGAGGAAATCCGACAGGGAAGGCAGCCGAGCACAAATCCAACTACATGGAGCAATGCCCACTCACAAACCAAGTCTGGGTTACAGACTTTAGTTTTTATTGAACAGATTAAAATTTTAATAGAAGTACATCAACAGGTCTAAGAAAGTGTTATATTTACACAATATCTGTAAATTTACACAATATCTGTAAATTTACAGAAAATCCAATCTGTATAAATTTACAGAATAGAGGGTTCAAATTTCAAGAAAACATGTTTAAGTCAAAAATCGCAGTTTTATTTGGTTTTATATTGAAAGTATATCATTATTAAAGACAGAAAATGTGCTTCATTTTCCAAAATATTGACTTTGAAATATGGCATATTTTTCATTTTTGAAATTAATTAAATGCATATATTTTTTGTCGAAATACATGATAATATGTCTAATACAAGTAATACATAACACCCCGATTTAAATAAACACGAATAAGTGCTTATATATCTTAAAATATGTAATTTTGATATTCATAATCTGTAAATTTACAGAATACAAAATCTATGATTTTACAGATATTGTGTAAATTTACAGATAATCTGTAAATATAACACTTTATCAGACCTGATCAACAAAATGAACAAATATACGATAAATTCCAAGATCTGTATACATATGAACAACTTCGTGACAAGAATAACTGAGTGGTTTACTAATGTAGTCTTCAAAATCAAGACATGTTACCGCCTGATATAAATAGTTAATGAGAAAATCCGACAGGGAAGGCAGTGGATAAACTTGAAAGTCCCGATTTTACATCAAATTGAACATCCAACCTGAAATCAAAAAGCAATATTGAATAAAGATATCATACTTACATCAACGACCACCAGCAGTACGTGAACCAAGCACAACAAACTATAACAGGCGACGCAGTAAATCATGATTCCAATTAAGTTAGCAAAAATTTAATTGTTCAGCGATATATAAGCTCTTATTCTGTCCGAGACGAGAATTAGAATGGCAGAAATCGTGTAAATTTTCTCAGTGCGCGATATAATTACCTTCCCGGGGCAATATTGACCACGTGATCATATGTATTGTGCTTTCGACAAAAAAAAGGCATTTTTCGCCAACACATTTGAGCACTGATGTCATGATATTCACGAGGTTATTGTATTATGATACGTATTCACCAAGACAATCCGTGACATTGAACACACCGAAACAGGTCAAGCAATTTGAATAGCCTATTGTGTGACCGTGTTTACACATACCTACAGTATAAGTATTTAGATTATTGGTGTTTATGAGAATCTCAAAGATGGGAATTTTGGTATCACACGGAAAGGCACATGAAATAATGAAATGTTCATAAATATTTTATTATAATTATGATAGTTGAACACGTACTGTTTCTTTAACCAGGACTCGATCGGTCCCAGCTCTAGCCAATTTTGCGACTGTTGTGTCCAACCCATATTTGTAAACATCGCTATATCACGGGACCAGACACTGCGAGAATACCCGAGCCCCCATGCTCGCTGAGAGGATAAATTGCAAAAGCCTAGAATATAACCTGTAGTTTTCATTTATAAAATGAACGTAAGTAACATTAACAACCGGTACACACAAGTTTTATTCTTTTAACTGGCATATACAGAAGTAATGTGTTTTGTGGAGCGGTGGCCTAGAGGTAGGGCGCCTGCAGCTTCGTTATTGAGAGGTCCCGGTTTCAACCCCGTCTGGACCACTGGTTGATTTCTCTGAGCAAGAATAACACACATGCTCCATCCTACCACGGTGTAAATTGGTACCTGTGAGGACAGTGTCTATTCCTGGGCGCCGCAGATCGATGTTTGCTGTCACTACTACAGGAGAGAAATATTCTCCACAGGGAGACTCGAACGTAGGATTCCTAGATTGTAGTAGAACAAACACATTTCAAACAATCATTAATTATGTATACTGCACACATTTGCGCAGAATTTGGAAATGCTTTAAATATTAACAAAATAGTTTTATATTTGAGCCCTGTGTGTTTTACGGCCACCAGTCGCGGGTTGCGATGTCATAATCGTAATTAAGAGACCACCTGAATGTTGCGCAAACATGAACAAAATAAGTTCGTCGTAATAAGCTCGGTACTCTTCTGCAACGGTGTCGACGAAGAATTTACAGTCATTGGTATGCATGTCAACACCGTTACGACATACTAAATTGCCATTATGTATGATCAAATGGAATCTATACTGTTGCAAGCAAGCCATTTTGCCAGGGATAATACTCAATTTTATATACAGGCAGAAAAATGTGTTTCATTGCAATTAAAAGGCAATTTAATTAATGGATAAAGAGAATATACAGATGGTTTCTAATGCAAAAATGTGTTGAAACAACAATGCATAAAACTAGTAATGATAGAAACCTCAAAATTAGCGGTCATTTGGTAATCCATTTGATGATGATGCTGTGTGTTGACTTCAAACCTAGTTTTGTGTAATTTATTTGATATTTGTAATAATAATCCAGTTTGATGTGTGTTTGTCCGTAACGGTGTTGACATTTATGGCAAGCCAAATGTCCAATAATTACGTAAACCCATGTTCACGGTCGTAAAACTAGGTTTTACGGTCGATAAACTAGGTTTTACGAACGTAAAACCTGGTTTTACGAATGTTAACCTGTATTTTCGAGCGAAAACATAGGATAACAGTCGTAAACCATAGTTCACGCTCGTGAACATGGGTTTACGTTCGATAAACTAGGTTTCTCGATTGTACTATGAATTTCGACCGGTGATCCTATGTTTACGACCATTAACCTATGTTTACGCTGGTAAACCCTGGTTCACGCTCGTAAACCATAGTTTACGAAATACAACCCATGTTTTCGACCGTAAACATAGGTTTACGAACGTGAACCTATGTTTACGAACGTGAACCTATGTTTACGAGCGTGAACTATGGTTTACGACGTTATCCTATGTTTTCGCTCGAAAATATGGGTTAACATTCGTAAAACCTGGTTTTACGGTCGTAAAACCTAGTTTATCGACTGTAAAACCTAGTTTTACGCCCGTGAACATGGGTTTACGAAATTATTGGACATTTGGCTTGCACGGTCGTAAAACTAGGTTTTACGGTCGATAAACTAGGTTTTACGAACGTAAAACCAGGTTTTACGAATGTTAACCTGTATTTTCGAGCGAAAACATAGGATAACAGTCGTAAACCATAGTTCACGCTCGTGAACATGGGTTTACGTTCGATAAACTAGGTTTCTCGATTGAACTATGAATTTCGACCGTTATCCTATGTTTACGACCATTAACCTATGTTTACGCTGGTAAACCCTGGTTCACGCTCGTAAACCATAGTTTACGAAATACAACCCATGTTTTCGACCGTAAACATAGGTTTACGAACGTGAACCTATGTTTACGAACGTGAACCTATGTTTACGAGCGTGAACTATGGTTTACGACGTTATCCTATGTTTTCGCTCGAAAATATGGGTTAACATTCGTAAAACCTGGTTTTACGTTCGTAAAACCTAGTTTATCGACCGTAAAACCTAGTTTTACGCCCGTGAACATGGGTTTACGAAATTATTGGACATTTGGCTTGCCATAGACATTTGCCGTGCTGGTTGCACTGACCATTTGGCATGCCATGTAGTGATATTTTTCAATATTCTTCGCTGCAAAATAGTGGGGAAAACCCTTCAAACATATATTAAAAGAAATAGCAACCAAACAAAGAGTTTTGAATATGTTTATTTTAGAGCTCTTCCTGAACAAAAATTCACCTAATCAAATATTCACCCATATACTATCATCAACAAATTGAATGGTATTGAAATGTTTTGTATTACATTGATGAAATTCATATGAAAGAGTATGTATGTACGTGAATAATGTTGTAATTATGTTTGTTCCATATAAATTCATACATGTATATATTTATCATGATACTTCATGTTGATCTTGGGCCGATGGCCACTATGTCAAATAAATTATTCTCATTGTCATTGTCAGCTGCACAACTTTGTCATATCGTGTTTTCTTAGTGACACTGACATAGTCCTTCCATCTTTATTCAAAGTAGGACCATTCCTCGCTGGTGACAGTGGGTGTGATTGTGGGCATCTTCATGGGCGTAGGAGCAGGGGGCAGGTGGTCCAGGTCCCCCCAATGTCTGGACAGGGGGGGGGGCAACATATCTTTTGCCCCCCCCCAATAATTCAGACGAAAAATTATAATTTACGACCTAATATATCTCGTTATAGACAATTTGCCTTCAGTTCTTGGTAAAAACGTATAAACAATTTTTGGGCTCGCTTCGCTCGCAAAATAACTATCTTATATTAAATATGTCATCACCCATTCTTTGCAAAAAATACACTTTTGCCGTAAATTGAACCTCTTAACGTCGCCAAACCCTCCTACGTGATTTTAGGAGGTTGTCAATTATATATAAAGCCTTTGAAACAAACGTTTTCACCTTAAGCTTCAATCTCAAAATCTAGCAATTTAAATCTTATGCAAGCACATAATAGTGTTTTATGTAAGAACTTAAATTCCCTATATTCAGGTCCTTTTTGAATGCCAAATAAGGTATCTCAGAACGCCTAGAATGCTCCAACAATGGGAAACAAAGTGGGACATGAAATTCAACCCATCAAAATGCCAAGTCATCCACATCACCAAAAGAAAAACAGTCATCCCAACAAAATATACACTACATAACACAATCTTAGAATCAGTAACATCAGCAAAATACCTAGGAATTACAATATCAAATGACCTCACTTGGAACACACACATTAACAACATCACAAAGTAAGCAAATCAAACACTAGGATTTCTCAGAAGAAACATAAAAGTACATTCAGAAAAACTAAAAGCAACAGCATACAAAACACTTGTTAGGCCCCAACTTGAGTACAGCTCTACTGTCTGGTCCCCACATACAGCTACCCTCATTGAGCAACTTGAGGCCATACAGCGTAGAGCTGCTCGTTGGACCAAGCGAGACTATAGTCGTACGTCCAGTGTCACAGATATGATGACTACCCTAAACTGGAGACGCCTTGACCAACGACGTATCGACCAACGACTGACTATGCTACACAACATCTTACATGACCGGGTTGCTATCCCACGTCCAAACTGTCTCATCCCTAGCACCCGGTCCTCACGCACATCACACTCTCAGACATTCCAACAGATACATGCAAAAACAGACTACTATAAATTCTCCTTCCTCCCTAGAACAATAATACACTGGAACTCCCTACCCCCTGACATCATTGACCTTCCCACACCCGAGTTCAGCACGGCTGTTAGCCGTATTGAACATGCCTCTCCCTAAATAATACCTGCCCTGTTTTAACCTATTTTTAACCTTTCTTCTTTCTCACATCTTTTATACTTTTATTTCTTATCCTTATTAACATTCTTTGTCAGTTTGACGCGTGTCAAAGCCTAAGTCCCCAGCAGGGGTTTGGCTATCAGGAAGATAGATAGATAGATTGATCCATAGAAAATTTCCCGGGGCCATGCCACCGGACCCCGTTATACTTGAACGGATTAACTTCCAGTAACCACGTAGGCCTAATTACTAAACCAAATGACCACGGTTCCATAAACTCACAGTTATAGTATACAGATACAGGAGTGTTTTGGACGTTTAAGAGTCCAGTTTAATTATGTCTAGAATAGTTTTGTGCAGATATTGCGTATTGATATAATTGACACAATGTTGAAGACGCTCCTACGCCCATGATATTTTGTTTGCTTTAAAAGAAGAACAGAACACACACTTGTACAGAATGTGATAGATTGAATTTGATGAGTTGTTAACTTCAATTTTGGTCTTCTGGTGTCAATAGATAGATAGATATTTAGAACGGTACAGGCCCATTGGTCCTCTTGGACGGCAGCGATTTGTCTACTTCTCATTCGCCGATAACTATAAATGGCGGCTAAACAGAAATTGGTGTGAAGATAGTTTTCATACAAAATATTGGTAAGGCATGATAATATCACATGGACGGTCTTTGTATCACGCGGAGAAGTCAAATATTTATTGAAATAATTAACTGTCAATTAAAACAAGAATATTCCTATCATTGTGTGCCGTGTTGAATTCGAATGTCATGCATTTTCGCGACCAATGATTATTTTTATTACGTTGCGGTGTTGATTTACTGTCTATGTCAATAATCAAAGCACTGCCAAACTTGACCACACGTATAAAATCCTCATAAATGTAACTTATCGGGAACACAGCTTAAAAGAATATTTTTAGAGGAGACTCGCGAACGCTCTTTCAAGCACTTTTTTGTAATGCCACAGGGCCTTTTTTCCAAAAATTGGGAAGCGGCCTTAGCCTGTCATTTGGGAAATTCAAGCGCGATTTTTGGCAAAGTCGGGAAATCAAGCGCGATTTTCGGCCAAAATGAGAAAAGGAAGTCTGACTCTAGATACATCAAAAAGGAAACTGCAGTCCACATAGCCTTGAAGCTCATGTAGCCGGTGTATCAAACCAAATTGACAAAATAAATATAAATCACTAACTCCTCGACACATATTTTGTTGGAAACTGCTAAAATGACCTTTAATCTTTAATGAAACTGCAAAATCACATCAAATGACCTTTGGAATCGGAAAAAATACATGTAAACAAACACCATGTAAAATTTCAGGAAAGGGAAATAACCTCATCTAGCCGGTGCAACAATAAGTTTTTCCAAGTAAATTTGGTCCAGTTTGTTGACAAGTTGATTTTTTCCTGCCAAAAGTTGCATACGACCCTTTTTATCAATGGATGACGTCATAGCTGTCAAAATTATGTTTGATAAATAAACAAGCGAGCATTGAATACATGCATGTCAAACATTGCCGATTAAATAAGGATTTACTCTTAGTGAAGGCATGGTGTAAGTTTTTGTTGTGATTTCATTCAGAAATTGGCCCATTTCGTATTTATTTATTTAATTTGCTCGTCAGTTATTGTAAACAACCCTGCAGGCAATGTCACGAGAAAAAGAATCTACAATTTCATGAGAAAATTACATACACCGGTACCGTGGATACACCAACTTCATGGGGTTTCACTATACATGTTAAATCATCCAGGACTTTCATGTTTTGTTATAAAGTTTAGAAGTCCTCACTTTTCTTGAACAACAAGAGTCCATTATAGCCAACAATTTTAACCAGTGTTGGCATAACAGAGGGTCAATTGAGTAACGGACAGGACGGTGGGAAATACCGGGAAATACTGGCAAATACCGGGAAATACTGGTCAATTGGACGATGCAAGTGGTCGATTGAATTGGTCATATGAAATTATGCTTCCATATTACACACTATGTACATACATTTATATATACCTTAGTCCTAGTATAAAGGTTATCAACTTATCACTGATAACATACTATTTTCTGTTATTATTTGTTTTAAATTCTACTTTTTTCATACAAGTTTCCTTCAATGGGACGCTTGAAACTCTTGCACTTTGTGTAGAAAATTGTCCATAGAACATAATTATTTTGTATAGTAGGGTACAAGCGTTATGTCCAGTTGTGTAAACACTCCCCCAGACAAATCCTTTGTTAACTGCAAGAATATGACATAATATTGCATAATTTGTTAGTTGTCAGTTTCACACTTCACACTTAGTTGGACCAAAGATGTCCAACACTGGATATGAAAGTCATTGATTTTACCGAAAATCGTGGATGAACCACAATGCACTGCGCACGCTTCGGTAATTATCAACCGTTTCCGCTAAACCTTGATTTTACCGCGTTTCGGTTAACTCTGTCAATTTCCGCCGATATTGTTTACGAAAAATGGCCATCTTTAATGGAGTGGACAGGTGGTTTAAATGTCTAATAATCGACTTTAATTGAGACAAATTGGCTATTTAAAAAAGTATTAACATGTTTATTGTAATTTGAAATGTTTTATACACCGAAACTCCGATTAAGATAGGAAATTATTATGTTTTTCACACATTGATCACGAGCAGAAATACCAAGGAATTACATATAAGGATTGGTGACTCCCTATACAGTACACTGACGAGATAAGATTATCCTAGCCGTAGAAAATATCGTCTGCTTATAAACTGATAAGAGTATGCTCAACGGGGCGCAAGGAATTTAATGAGCGTAATCACTAATAAGCGGAAAGATAAAAAGAGCGAAAAGGATTTTCACGGCATTATACAGCTTTTTATGCGATCGCTAATTTAATGTGTAGATCTACGTGTTTTATTACGTGCGTTTATTTATTGCGCGGTGATTAATAATAGATTATTGAAATGATTCTTTTTCATATATTATCTTAACCCCGATAATTTTGTAAGGTCATTTTTTAATTATAAGTTATATTAAAAAGTGCATCAAGTGTCCGTGACAGGAAGTACCCTGTAGGCCTATATATATGAAACCTTTCCGAAATTTTGGCCGAAATAAATATAGATCTAGTTACGTTTTTTCTTTTCCAACATTTTTTGCAGATAGATCTAAGATATTTGTTTTTTTGATTCTCCTGAAAAGTTGCGATTGTGCATTGTGTGGTTTGCCCGTGGGGCCGATGATATTCTTGTCATAAATAATGTTTAATTCTGCCTAGCCTCTGTCTGTTGTTTCATTTTTTTGTTTACTTCTAATCTAAGCAATTAAATTACTAGGGCTGTATCCGCGCTTAATAAATTCATTAATAGGCCCGCGGTGCTGGGGTATTTGACAAAGGTGTTAAGTACTGCCTTGTGTTTGGTACCTCTGGAACGTTAATCGTTAATTGATAGCCCTGTGTTGTATGATAATTAGCTATTGATCAGTACAAATTGTTAAGGCAATTAACAATTTAATTTCAATTTAATCGTCCATAATTTTAATTATGCGATAATAACTCCACACGTTCTTTTTAAAAAATGCCGATCTTTTCACGAGTATTCACATGGTACATTAGTAAAAAAAACACAATAGGAACGAATTTAATATCATTTTCCAAAGTATCCGTCATACAGTTAGGTATTAAGATTTCAAATCCACTGAATAATAAATTATGGCTTACGAAAAAGGTGATTTTGTTGATTTTGAGAACAAAGTGCAGTGAAATAGATTCCGACTACGAAATTACTAGTTAACCATCAGATGTAAAAGTGAAATAAAAAATATACCAATGTAATAAATGTGATAAATCTTATTCAACTATTTCGGGATTGCGGGGACATCTCCGAACAAAGCATGGTGTGTTCAATGTCAAAGGTATGTACGTCGCAATGATATGATATATATGATACTGTTTACCTTTTGATATATAGCCTGACAAAGATTATTACCTGTGTTACGATCCCAATTCATGAAATTTGTGGCATTCTTATTCTCTTTTCAAAAGCATTTTAGAAAAACAATATATTGTACATTATCAAAAGGTAATAAGATAAACACAATGATGATGTAGCAGAATTTCCATAAATCATTACCGTATTTATAAGTTTACAAAAAAGTGAAATTGTGTCAAAAAGTGTAATGTCCGTCCGCTGTCAGATTTTTAAGAGTTTATAGAAAACTATTCTCATAAAACACACTATGTAATGTATTAATAATAGTGACATCATGATACAAGTTCATATTTAGACTTAACTCCTAATAATTGGAAAATTATTGAGAAAATAGAAAGTTTATGTGTAATGTCCGTCCCCCTAATCGTATGATGTTGTTGCATCTTATTTCTGAAAAAAAATGTTCCTATGATTAAATGAAATTTAATAGTTTGAAGAAATTAATAAACTTTTTTTAAATATGTATTCTTTTCCCCACAGGGACACATTTGGTAATACTTCATAAAAATTAAGAGTTTACATGTACTTAATTCTTGACATTGTATTTGATAGTTTAACCAAAACAGTTTACACAGTGGGGTTCCAGTAAGGACCAATATACAACCAATCAGTATATGCTCTCACCATCTGTCACATTTATACAGTAGCTATGTTGTTGTTGTTGTTGTTGTAGATAGTTTCCTCCGCTGATATACGAAGCACCCAGGATAGCCGGTTGGCCTCCCAGTATAAATCTGTTGAATCCGGAATATATCGATGAATCCAGAATAATTATATCGATGAATCCAGAATAATTCTCGGGAACTTCACCACTGGCACAATTTATATCCACAAATCACACAATGAATAAAACAGCTGCTTTTATTTATTTGAATTTTATTCCTTAATTTCAATCTATCACAGATGATATTCTTTCTTTTAATTAATTCCTTAATTCACATCACATAGTATTAATTATCTATTTCCTTATAATTCACTTCAGTAACGCTTCATTGTGTTAATATCTTGACTCACACTTTTTGTTTTATTATTATTATTATTTGTGTTAATCCAATTTATTTCTCTGTCTTGTTCGTTATACTAGTTATTTTTTTATTATTTTTTTCCTCATAAAACTCTTATTCATGAATGTGTGAAACAAATTATTCCATCTTTCATTGCTTTTTTTTTTATTCATTGTATATGTGTCACATTTGTTTCTTTTTGGTCGTTATCACTATGGTTTTTAATAGACAGTTTTTGTGTCGCCTGAAAAGGCGACATATAGGTATTACTTTGGCGGCGGCGGCTTCGGCTGCGGCTGCGGCGGCGTCACAAATTGCTTGTCCGGGCTGTATCTCACTTATGTATTGACACTTTTTAAAATAACTTGGCATAATTGTTAAGCACCATGAGGCGGTGTGCAGTGCGCAAGATCCAGGTCTCTAGCTCAAAGGTCAAGGTCACACTTAGAGGTCAAACATCAAAAATGACCATTATAGACCTTGTCCGGGCTGTATCTCACTCATGCATTGACACTTTTTTAAATTACTTGGTATAGTTGTTAAGCACCATGAGGCGGTGTGCAGTGCGCAAGATCCAGGTCTCTAGCTCAAAGGTCAAGGTCACACTTAGAGGTCAAACATCAAAAATGACCATTATAGACCTTGTCCGGGCTGTATCTCACTCATGCATTGACACTTTTTTAAATTACTTGGTATAGTTGTTAAGCACCATGAGGCGGTGTGCAGTGCGCAAGATCCAGGTCTCTAGCTCAAAGGTCAAGGTCACACTTAGAGTTTAAAAGTAAAAAATGCCCATTATAGACCTTGTCCGGGCTGTATCTCACTCAAGCATTGACTCTTTTTTAAATTACTTGACATAGTTGTTAAGCACCATGAGGCGGTGTGCATCGCGCAAGATCCAGGTCTCTAGCTCAAAGGTCAAGGTCACACTTAGAGGTCAAAAGTAAAAAATGGTCATTTTAGACCTTGTCCGGGCTGTATCTCACTCAAGCATTGACTCTTTTTTAAATAACTTGACATAGTTGTTAAGCACCATGAGGCGGTGTGCAGTGCGCAAGATCCAGGTCTCTAGCTCAAAGGTCAAGGTCACACTTAGAGGTCAAAAGTAAAAAATGGCCATTATAGACCTTGTCCGGGCTGTATCTCACTCAAGCATTGACTCTTTTTTAAATTACTTGACATAGTTGTTAAACACCATGGGGCGGTGTGCAGTGCGCAAGATCCAGGTATCTAGCTCAAAGGTCAAGGCCACACTTAGAGGTCAAACATCAAAAATGACCATTATAGACCTTGTCCGGGCTGTATCTCACTCATGCATTGACCAACCTTTCTTATATTTGGCATCAATGTTCACCTTAATGAGACAGAGGTTCATGACAGACCCTGAGGTTCATATCTCAAAGGTCAAGGTCACAGTTGAAGGTCAAATTGAAGCTTGTCCAGACCATAACTTTGCCGTGCATTGACCAATATGTCTTACATTTGGCATGAATGTTCACCTCCATATGCTGGAGTGTCATGCTCAACCCTCATGTTCCTATATCAAAGGTCAAGGTCACAGTTGCAGATCAAATTTCTAAAGAAGCTTGTCTGGACTATAATTTTGTCATGCATTGACCAATCTTGCTTGAAATTGCCATGAATGTCAACCTCTATTAATCGAAGTGTCATGAGCAACCCCTGGTTCTTTTCTCAAAGGTCAAGGTCACAGTTAGAGGTCAAAGGTCAAATTGAAGAGCATAACTTTGTCGCCTTATGTTCAAATGACTCAAGATTTGGTATGCATGTTTCTTGCAATAAGCCAAAGTGCAGTGCACAAGAACTATAACTCATCCTTGCATCGTTTTTTAATTATGTCCCTTTCACAAAAAAGGCACAAAACTAGTAACTGTGATCTGCCATGGGAGAACAAGTCGCGGAACGTTGTTCTCCAACGCGTGTAAGAACAAAATTTTACTGTGTGACGTCGCCGTCCTTTTGGCGCGAAACAGTAGCGCCAACGACTTAAATTTGTTACTGCTGACGTTGTATTGACCCAGTAACTATGATAATATGATAAAAAGAATGCGCCACCCGTTGTCTGACAACTCATGACGGATCCTACATTATTGTTGTTAAAGTAAGGTTAAGTCACTAACAACATCAATTCTCATATTTCATGTAGTCAGGCGACACATGCGACTCGCGGAGCTTTTATTGTTATATATTTTCACCTTTTCATTCACAAGGTCTAATATGAGTCATACTATATAACGAGTATTACACATGTGTTTCCCCTTACTCTTCCTATGCATATTACTAGAGTTCAGTTAAACTGAGTTATATATGAATTCTTCTAAATTGTATTATAATACGGGAGCTTGGACCTCTTGCATCAATATAGATCTACGGAAGTGTAGGTCGAATGCATATTTTCTGGTATAGAGTTCTAGGTATTCTATGTGACTGTCTGTGATGTGTATGAATTTATTCAGGTCTGGGTGTGAAGAGTCCAGAATCAGTTGAGTAAAGTTGTCTGGAGATAGAGAATCTGTGGCTTCATAAGACACTCCTAATATGTTGGTAAGTCTGGATTTCATCTGTGATCTAAGATCATCCATACGGATGCAGGTAGCAATCAGGTGCTCTCGTGTCTCTGGCTCCTGTTTACATAGTGGGCATGTCGGATCCACCTCAAATTGGTTGAACTTCGCTCGATTAGATTGGAGTATATAAGAGCCGGTGAGGATACGAGCCTTGGTCTCTGCTCTCTGGATATCATGTATGTTAGATCTTATTGTTGCATATATTGGGTGTGTTTTGCCAACTTTTAGGATGTGCGGGTTAAGATATCGTAGAGAGGATTTGTTGTCGATATCTTGTCTCCAGTCTTCTTCGATTTTATTATTTACGGCCTTTCTCAGCATATCTTTCCAGCTGTCTATAGATGGGGTTCTGTCGAGGAGTTCATAAGCTGTGGGAAGTTGATATAGTAGTAGTAAGCGTCGCGCTCTGGAGATCATACTCTTGTCATCTATCTGTTTGATGGCAAGTTGTCTGATAGTCACTTTGTATTCTAGTGTATTAGGGTTTGCTATCATAGAGTAGAGTAAGTTAAGAAGGTTCTTGTGTATTACAGAGTTTACAGGCGGTATGCCAAGTAAGGCAGTCACAGCAGTGGTAGCAGTTCTGTCTGGTACATGTTGTATCTGCCGCAGAATTTTATTCTGGAATCTATTGAGGGTGTCCTCATCTGTTTTAGTGAGTGGTAGAGTTTCGAGACCATAGGTGAATCTGGGTACCACAAAGACGTTCCAGTAGTGTGCTTTAATGTGCTGTGATACACCTGTTTTTCCGTGGCATCCAGCCCCCATTAGAGAGTACACAGTTCTTCTTCCTCGCTCCAGTCTTTCTGCTATGTTGATCTTTCCATCTTGATTTCTTGTAACTCCGAGGTGGACTGTTGATTGTGATATTTCGACGGTTTGTCCTTGTAGTACTGGATTTTGAATGGGTTTTTTGCAGTTATATTGCAACATATTACTTTTTGTTGGGTTGATCTTGTATCTATTATTATTACTGTATGTTTGTACCTGCTCAACCATCTTTACCATTTCATTATCGGAAGTAGAAATAAGAGCGAGATCATCAGCACATGTTACGTGTGGGATGCATATAGTACCAATTCTGACACCATCAAAGTTCTGTTCAAGAGTTTTCAGGAGAGGGTTGTTATACCTCTTATAGTGACCTGATGATAGCACGCCACCCTGACGAACTCCTTGTAGTAGTGGAAATTCCCTTGACATCTCTCCCTTCCATTTTACTGTTGAAGTCATATCTTGGTAGAGGTCACGTAGCAGTAGCCAATCTGCATCTGGTATACCATCAAAATGTAGTTTGTGAAGTAGGATGTTGTGATCAACAACATCAAACGCTTTCTGGGTATCCAGCGTAGTGAACAGCATCTGTTGTTTGTTAGATTTTGCCTCAAGCTGACATTCAGTTACTAGGAGGGCAGAAATAAGACTAGATTTTCCCTTGGTGAATCCATATTGTAGATCTGATTGAGTCTCTAATAGGATTTGTTCGTGTCGCGTCATTAGAATTCGCTCAAGAACTTTCAACAAGATTGGGGTGACAGAGATTCCACGGTAGTTGGCTGGGTTGTCGGCACTGCCTTTTTTGTATACAGGGGTGAGGATGCCAATTTTCAGTTCTGTTGGAATTTTCTTTTCCGACATAATTGTGTTTATAAGTTTTAGAAGAAGTGAGAGAACAAAGGTGTGCGAGTACTTTAGGTGTTCTGCTGTGAGTCCATATTTATCTGGAGCTTTGTTGTTGTTCAGTGTACTTATTGCATTCTGGAGTTCACGCAGAGTTACCGGTTGTGCTGTTTCATCTGAGATTCTACATACATTTTCTATGAGTTCAATATCTTCTATGATTTTTTTCTGATAATCTGGGTTAAAGTTTTCATTTTGTAGGGGTTGTGCAAGAGTTTCAAAGTATCCAGCCCAGGCTTCAGTGATCCTTTCTTGGGAATCTATGACTTCGCCATCTATGGTGAGAAATTCAGTTGGGGCTGCAGTTGTTGCCCTTTGTTCTCTCACTAGTTTGTAGAAGGTTTTGTCATCTCCTTTACTTGCCATGATCTTTTGTAGCTTTTCTTGTCTATGTTTGTTGAACACTTGTCTCTGCGCTTAACGTAGAAGTTTCTTGGCAGCTTTCATTACCATATGTTTAGCGTTATTGGGGTTTTTTGGGGATCCGTCTTTTTTCCACTCCCACCATGCTTTCTTGTTAGCCTTGGACGCAGTTTTTATGGAATCACCAGTGATGCGAAGGTTGAACTTCTTACGCTTGGTTCCTTTTTGGGGTATGCACTTTTTCTCTGCAGATTTCAAGATATTAGTGAGTGTAGCTGTCATGGATTGGGCGTCATCTTTGTTGTTCGACTTTGTATTTTCTATCATCTCCTTTGTTGTTTGCTTATACTTATCAGTGAGGCCCTTTTCCCAGTTTGGTTTTGATTCATTTTTTATGGTTACTTTTTTCATTGTAGCACACTTTGCTTCCAGTGATATCTGGACACACCAGTGGTCAGACATGTTCATTAGTTCATTATTTTTCACAATTGCTTTTGTAGCAAATTTGTTTCCCGCTTGGTTAGTGAGTATATAGTCAATTTCATATTTATCTTTGCCCTTTGGGTCTGAGAAGGTTGGAATTCCAATTTGTGTTGTTGTGAGTCTATGTTCAGATACGAAATCTTTTAACATTTTGTCGTGGATGTTCTCAGGGAATCTTGACATAGATGCGTTGAAGTCACCGCAAATAATAATTACATGAGTGTTGCTGAATTTTTGAAGCACTTCTTGTATCTCTTCCAGGGTTGAGTGATATTTGGGTATCGAGTTTTTCCCACGACATGGCATGTATACATTTATGATGCATAACTTTGGGTCAGTGTGCAGTTCAAGTACATTTATTCTTTCTTGTCCGTCGAAGTGTTTAGTACACTTGATGTCCCAGTCATTTCTGAAAAATATTGCAGTACCTCCATATCCTCTAGGGATTTGATATGGTGATATTGGATCATTCATGTCACAGGCTTTACTTAGAGTGGAGTGTTTTTCAGATAGTGTGTCGAGGGTGTTAAGTTCAAATTGGTATAACCAGTGTTCTTGAAGACATACTATATCTGTGTTATGGAGAATACTTTTTACATATAGGGCATTACTTTCAACTTTCTTTGTATTCAGGGTGGCTATTGATATGGTGTGGTTACGTCTGAGTTCCGGTCTATCCGGGTGGATGCTCTGCCGTGCTCTAAAAAAGAGTTCTGCTTATGATTTTCTTCTGGTGTGCTCCCTCCAGTCTCATTGTCGTGATTATAATCAGTAGCATTTTCAGCGATTCCTTCATCAGATACTCTGTTGACATCTTGGAATGTTACCTTCTTCGGAGTTGTAACCCTTCTGGAACTTACATCTTTCAATGGTTTCGCTATCAGTGGTATTCCAGTTACCTGTTGTTCCATCGAAGGTGTTTTGTGTTGGTTTGACTGTGGTTTCGGTGGAGGTATTCTCTGTACCGTCTGGGGGTTTGAGTACTGGTTGTTTGTCTGCATTGGAATGTTGGTTGTTGTTTGAGGTTTACTGAAGATAGGAGGAGGTGGATAGTTTTGGAATCCCCATGGTGGAGCCATTGGTGCAGCAGGCGTTGTCCACTGATTTCTAAGCATGTTGTTTTGCAGCATCTGTTGTTGTTGCATCTGTTGTTGTTGCATCTGTATTATGTTTGTCTGCATCATATGTTGTTGCTGCTGCATCTGTATCTGTAATATTTGTTGGGATTGTTCTAGATGTGACATTCTCATACTCATCTCCATCTGATTCATTCGTTCGTATATGTTATCTTTAGTATGAACATCTGTGTTGTACTCTGGATTACATGTTGAATATTGCTCAGATTTATTACTGAGAGACATTTTTTTCTTTAGCAGTTTATTTGTATGTTCCAGTTCAGTTACCTTCTGTTCAAGATCTCTCATCGCCGAGGTAGTGAGTTCAAGTTGTTGTTTCATTTCTTGTGCAGCATTTGTAGTTGATTTCCTTGGTATATTTTTGTTAGTCTTTCGTTGGTTTGTGATTGGTAGTTGTGTTTCGTTTGTCCTAGGTTCAGGAGTTTGTTTGTTCATACTATCTGGTTGCTCTATGCAGACCTGAGAACTGGGCACTCTATTTGGTAGATTATTTTGTGTGTTGTCAGTAGCTCTTGAGATTTGATAATCATCATTAGAGTTTATGTGTAGTTTCTGTTTCACATGTGTGTTCTGGAGACTGCCAGAGATATTTCTAGATCTGGTGGTTTTTGGCATATGGGATTTTACTGCCGACGATGCAGTTGGTTGAAATGGAGGTGGGTCTGTGGGGCTGTCACCCTCTCCCTCATCAACTTCCTCACCTCGGTCTATTAGGTTGTCATCATCTGAGTCAAGTATGGCACTTATATGTTCATGAGTAGGTAGAAAGGGTGGTATATGCATGGGTTCCCATAAATGTCTGCAGGATTCATTTGTATGGTTCATCACCACTATGGAATTCAAGTAGATCTTCATCAATTTTTTCACAATTGTAGTGTAGCCATCTTTTACACTCGTCGCAACCAATGCCATGGTGACAGGTCTATAACTGTTATGTTACAATGTAGACAGATAGCGTCCTCTGGAGGAGTATCTTCCAGTCTGTTCGCGTCTGTTGTAGGTTTTGGCACTGATGCAATTTCTAGAGAATTTTTTTTGGTAATATCTTTACATATCATACTGGTGTTAAATTCTGGTTTATCAACACTTTGGGTTACACATTTGTCTATAAGGGCTGCAATATTGCGATCTATGTGAGGCAGGTTTGGGTCTTTTTGGATTTCCTCTAGAATCTCAGGAAGGATTTCGTCTTGGAATATGCTAACGTGTCTTCCATTAATTAAGAGAGAGGACTGTGTGTTGTAGAAATTTATGGTAAATTTGTGCTTCATCCCTTTCGTTCCTATTTTGAGTCTGTTGTATCCTCTTATTATATGTTCAGGTCTGTTTCCTGTTTTGTCTATTACTATTTCTTCTTCTATGAAGATGCTGTGTTTTTTGTAAATGTGAGAGTTTTTATCATGTCCTAGAATATGGTTTTTCAAAAGTTCGAAGTAGCCAGTACTGCATTCAATTTTTAATTGTTTACCGTCATCTTTGGGAATGATATTAATAAATGGTTTATCGCACGCTTTGCGTTTTCCATACAATGCCTTTTTCTGATTTATGATATAGTCCCTCACAGTAACTTGGTGATAGGCTGTGTCATTAGGTGGATTGTGATCAGCAGCTTATTGTAATATTTGTTTGATATTAATTAATAAACACATGCTGTGCCAATTAAACACTATGAAAACTGATTAGATCAGATATAGATCATGCATTTATGGTTGCTATGGTGAATGCACATGAGATGAAAAGATGCAATATTGTGAATTACAAACACAATAATGTTACATAACTAACTGGTTGTGTGCAAGTGTATTATGTACATACAGGGTTTATGAAATAATATAATTATCAAAAATAGGAAGGTGTGTATAATATCTGTATTTGAAACCGAGGGGGGTCACGTGACTACTCAAATATATGAAACTGCTATCCTCTGAAGTTCTTTCTCATGGTGATAGTGTGTGTAAGTTTTGTTTATGAATAAAAACCATTTTATTGCCAAGTGCTGGTTCATTCATTTTGGATTGTAAACCATCAATATGTAAAGTTACATTGCAACATTTCTAGAGCAATACCTGTTTTGCATGAGAAAACTTTCGTTTTTTTTGTACACTCTCGTCTATATATGAGATAATATTGCTTGAAGCAGGTTGTTGCTCTATGGAGGTTGATCCCAGAGAAAGCTAGATTTCTATATCAAGGAATATTCGACACCAATTTGTCCTTATTGGATGTCATTATGCTCTTATTTGAGTCAATTTGGACACTGTTTATTTCACCATTAAAAATGAACGATACCTTGAGAAAATGAACAGAAAACATATCCATTACAAATATATATCTATTAAGTACACATACAGCGGGTAATTAATCTAAATTATGCACATTCAACATCACTAGATGCGTTTAAATTTTATCACCTCTTCACTTTGAGGGTCTCGGCCGCCATTAACGATTTTCATCGACTCTATTTTTTACAATTAATTGTGAACAGTAACAAGCGAAAATAAACAAATTAACACATCCCTGACCAAGATACATGTATTAGGAACAAATGTAGCAGGTAATTGATTTAAATACTGCACCCAGCACTTCACAGTTTGCACTGCAACATTATGACAAATTCTAATTGCCGCCATTTAATTCTGTTCGCGGCGGGCCGATTTATCAAGAAATTTAAAATGCACTTTATTTTGGTTTTGACGCGTTAACCATGACTAATTCGTGCGGGTTTAACTTTAATAATTACTCAAATATGTTCTGTTACAAACAAAACACACAATATAATTAGTAAATATGTGTTAACCTGTAAAAACGATGTTTCAGGCCGCTTCGTTACGAAATTACAAAATGGCACTGATTCGATCTCGGACGCTCTCGCGTTATCTCGCCGCGGCGAGGATAATCGGAAAAGTTCATCAACATTCGCCTCCCCTTTCTTATATACCTCCCTGGAAATACGAATGAAATTTGGATTTGGACGCCCGAGTAAAAATTCAATTTTACCCCCTCAAATAGAAAAACGAAGTTGTTTCATTACCACAAGTATTTTCAAGACAGTCCAAAGACTACAACAATTAATATTCCATAAAAATAGCGAGTTCGAATAGCTCTAAAAGAATAAAAAACAAACCGCATAATTTGTTGTGGGCTGATTTGTCGGTTGGAAAACTCCATTTCGATGACTCGCACAAATCTGAGGTTTATTTTAATATAGTGGACATAGACATACTTAAACATAGAATACATATTTTAGAGTCAGTAAATGCCCACATTTGTTCAATGCGATGGAGGATTGAACATTAAAACCTCTTATCTAAAACAAACAAAAATCTTCTTTCATCCGAAAAATCCAAGATGGCGGATGGCGTCTTCTTCAATCGTGTGACGTACGTAGATCACATGACTGATAATCTTGGGTCAGCTAATCAGAAAGGCTCTAAGAAATACTCTACTTTCATATCCAGTGTTTGAACGTCTTTGGTTAGACTGATCTAACAATGTGCTTTAGTTTAAGCCAATTTAATTATACAAGTCTAAATGAGTATCAATATTAATCATTTCTAATAGTCTCTGATGCACTTTCTAGTATAACATTATAACTTTCATTTTAAATTGAAATGAGTATATTAATTATTATTAAATATTTTAATTGGGCTTGTAACAAGTGTATTTGATCTATATGTTTAAATAATCAAAGCACTGAAAGTACTGATGTGTGGCGTACTGATGTCATTATAACCAATCAAATAAAGGCTGCATTAACATGCTGTGTCAGAGCTCTGAAAAGCCCAGACTCACTCGATATTTGTGCTGCTCTCAAGACACCAAGCGCCGGTGTCAAGATGAGTGACTGGGTAGTCCCATACAACTGAATACAGTGAAAATTAAAACACAACAAACGAGATGGCAATCCCCCTGCTATAGAAACAGGACTAGTAGGGATGTAACGATACGCTCATCTCACGATACGATACGTATCACGATACAGACCTTATGATACGATACGTATCACGATACACATTATAGTTTTTCATTAAGACTGTATAATGAGTATGTTCACTGTTGAAACTTTTGATATTACACCCATAAAGGCTTTTTTCCTTATATAAACAGGCAGACATTTTATAAATCGTCTTCTCTTACAAAAATACCTATTAAAAGCAATTACTTTTACCAACAAATGAAGTTCACTTAAAAAAATAATTCCCCAATACTGCACAGTCATGTCCCTATATACTGTATGTAAGGGTCTTATGAAGTTTAGAAGATCCCCATTATAGCCCACAACTGTCACCTTTAGTTTTACTGATTAATTTATTATTGTTTCTTTAAAGTTATTTTTCGAACATAATAAACATTTCCATTCTATGAGCTGTCAATTAATTTTACGATTTTTGTCCGTATTTATTTCACTATTCTGAACGTATTTTCGGTCTGGATTCGTATGGTACGGTCCCGAACGGGCTTTAGCCATTCTGCATAACCAATATGGCAGCGATCGTCCTGTCACTTTCCACGCTCGTTGATAACAAACACATTATTGCTTCTGAGATGTCGCACTCGTAATTAAATCTAAAAAAATATTGACGTCCGTTCGTTTAATTGATTAGTAATGTCAAGCTAATGATTCATATTTTTCTTCATTTTAACTGAAGAATGGATAAACTCCGTACCGTATCGGTCTATTCGTCGTACCGTGAACCGAATCTACGTAGAACTATTCAGCTTCCCGCCACCAGTGAAAACATGCTGTTTCTATTTATAGCATCAATGTTTGTAAACAACATAATTAGGTCATCGTCTACAAATGTTCAGCAGCGGAGTGATTTTAATAGACACATTTCAGTTCATCCGTGTTCCACCAGAAATCTATTGGCTGAATAAACAATGGGTGGCACGGTGGTCTAGTGGTAAGACGCTAGACTGCTGATCGAGAGGTCCCGGGTTCGATTCTCGGCCGGGACACTTGGTCATTTCAGAAACGCTATTTAGTGTTTCCCACCCAACTAGAGATGATCCTGGATTGGTAACCCAGGGGTAGTCTCGCGTGTATCGGTGCTTTACACCGGGCACGTTAAAGAACCAAGGAATCTATTCGAAACGAGCTAGGGTATCGCACCCAGATTCCTTGTATCTCACTTCTGTTTCTTCATTGATTGTCTGCCCCTGCCAGACACTGCCAATAGTATCTCAGCCGTTGTGTATATGCTGAAAGGCCCTACAACGTATTTATCCAGATTTATCCAGATTTATCCAGACAATACAAACTAGTCACTGACCAATAGCTCGTTGTATATATCAATTTGCATATGAATGCCCCGATATGTAAACATGGAACCGTGGGATTACTTTCTCAACCTTCTTGACGGTCCTTGGCGGTTCGCAGGCCTTTGGTAGTAGGAATATAGTCCATGCTGAATGATTTGCTATAAATATCCTCAAAAAATAAAAGTCTGATGTAATTGTTGGTCTTAATATTAATAAATGTTGGTAATGTAAACAAATCGGGTTCAATGATACGTGTAACCTGTGTAGCATGCATGTAATATTGTTCAAATCATAGACCTATTTATTGGTGTAGGCATAAAGGCGTTAACTTGGTAGTATATATAAAGCTAAAAGGCTGAAAGATAGTTATTACATTGTGTGGCTTATCGCCAAAAAACGAATTGACCATTCAATTGACCAGTATTTCCTTGTATTGGACACTTTGGGAGTATTGGACAGAACGGCATTTACCGCCCAACACTGCCAACAACTGTTTAAATACCTTTAGTTTCTCTCAGTAGTTTATCATACTTTCTTAAAGTTCTTTCTCCAACATAATATACATTTCCATTGTATGAGCTGTCAATGAATTTTACGATTTTTGTCCTCGATATTTCAATTCTGAACATATTTTCGGCCCAGATACGAACGGTATGGTCCATTGATTAGTAATGTCAAGCGAATGATACCTAGTTTTTCTTCATTTTAACTGAAGACTGGATAAACGCCGTACCGTTCCGTACGAAAATTCAACATATTCGGAATTTAGCATTGTTTTTTTTGGGGAAATTCTCTTACGAAATTGGGAAAAAAAGAAGCTTTTTGCGATTGGGAAGTCACCGAAGATCGGTCTCTGTTTTAGAAGAAAAAAAGGCCCTGGGGAGTGATCGCCGATTGGATATAAATTTTTCGATTCTTCGGAGGAAGTTCTTCCACTATGTAGTGCTTTTAAGAAGCTAGTCGTTTCTTAACATAGCACTACCGAGTGCTTGATAACGCCTTGCTTAGGCAACAGGCTCCAAGCCATGCAAGCTCATGTTCACAATAGCTACATTTAGCTTTTTTAGGTTCAAACCTTGTAAAATATTGTGTTCTATATTGAAAAAGATAAATGACACTGGGATAAAAATGATTTTATGTGATCACAAAATATTGTGTGCATTGTGGAATTATTACTGTAAAATTTATATGATACGAAGGGTGGCCGAGCACTTGGCTACAATTATTCGGAGGTCCCTAGGTTGAATCTCAGCTTTGGCACTGGAAATTTTAGGTGCAAGGATTACTTGTAACTTAAAAACTTTTTATATCTTCCATTGAAACAATTGGGCTGGATTCAAACCAAATAGTCATGTAAGTCTGTCTCTGTTGGCAGCAAAAATTAATATGATTGTGAATCAATCAGAGATTTCCCTGATGCAGGTTGTCTGCATCCCTGACGCAACTTTGTGGCTTGGGACCCTCAATTCTGCATTACTGTGCATCCTTGGGACCCCATAAGGATCCCTTGAAAAGGCATTTATATTTCAGCTAGAACATTTTCTTTCTGCTATTTATTGCACTAAGTCTTGTGGTGCATTGAGCAATCTGAATTTGCTGTTTTATATATTTATAAATTTGATACTCACTAATAATGAGCTTGAAAAGCAGTACCGTATAATGAAGGGACCCCCAAAATTTCTCAGGGACTCCCTAAATATAAATCTTAAGGGTCCTGGGACCCTCTTATGAAAAATCCTAGGGAAAACCCTGATCAATTAGTATTATTATTAAATAAAATGTTTATAGGCTTATAATGTCAAATAAAGATATCGAGAAGTATTTTTTAATTGGTCCCCTGACATACAAATTGAAATTTTGAATCTGCAAAGATATAAGTAATGATAGGATGTTTTCTTTTTATAGTGTCATGGACTGCTCACCTGGATACGTTGATTCACCAGAATGTGATCGTAACCCATCACCACCACCAGAGCTAACAGATAATCCTGAGTTATTGTTAGCTGAAAGTGTCGGCAACACAGCATTTAGCAAACATTGGCTATTCTCAACTCTTATTAAACTTATAGAGGTAAGTGTGTTAAGGAGTTTTTTAATATTCCTGTTTTATACTGTCTCTTATACTAGTATGTTCATATAATTATTACAAACTATCAAGTAGTGCTGAAGCTATAAATGGATTGTAACTTAATTTAAGACTACTTTTTTCAATTTCAAGCAAATAATACCTACCTGATTCAAAGTGAAAAACATCTGAGAAATCAACCAGTGTCAAAAAGACATAAGAAAATTGGTGAGGAAAAGCAGCACTCAACATAAACAGCATTGCATACCACATACAGTGCCCACCAAAAATAAGGATACACTTTTTGACAGATGCAGAATTATAATTGGTTTAGTTATTCCATATCTTTTGGTCAGACGGTAACAATGTTTGCAATTTCTGGAAAAACAGTTACCGTAATGAAGGAGTAAAAAATGTGTCAGATAGAAAGATGAACATTTTCTGATTGAAAAATAAACTATGGGGTTCAAGGGGCTGAATTTGCCATATTATGTGATCAAGTTGTCGTTCAAAGCTGGCAAATAAACTTAATATTTTCCTTCTAGGGTACCAATCAATGTATTGTCTTTACACTATATAAAAAAAAGATATTCCTGGTCTTCAAAAACATTGTTGCTTCTCTGTTCTGCAAGTAGTGTTATACAGGCAAGTAAATGGGGGAAGTCTCTCTGTATTCATATTTTTGGTGGGCACTGTTTTACACAGCAAAAGCCCAACACACAACTACACAAGAAAATTAACTTTAACGCTGAAGGACAAAGTTTCAGCTGTCAAAAACAGAAATTCCATGTCCCTGCTGTCATAAGGTTGGGAGACATATTTTCATAGAACTGTAAAAAAGCTAAATGACCTAATTAAATAGTGTACATGTATTCAATTGTGCCATTTTGAAGCAAGTGTAAATTAATTATATGCCACCACCAAATGGTGCGGGCATATACAGGGTGTTAAAAAAGTTCGTAGACATTTGTATTTTATCTGTCATTTTATTTTCAATTAATATTTTCACATTTTTCTGCCACATAAGTAACAACAATGACCTCCTTTGTTTATTTTAATCTAATTCAAGTCGACCTGACATGTGGTGTATGAGATATGTATGGATTTAATAGACTCACGTGAAGACGCAAAATGTGGAATTTTTATTTATGTCGAATGGGTTGCCTGGTCTTTCTTCTTTGGGTATAAGTTGGTTAACATTATCCTAAATGTATTACCGGGTACTGGCAGGGGTACGCAACAGGCAACATCCTGCGCAAAATCAGTTTAATTTTGGTACCGGATGAGACGCATGTTTGTACTATCACCATGGTAACCTCTTCTGGCCAGGGAAGTTTTAGCAGTATTTCATAAGTATTAGTCCTCACTATAGTCAGATGTAAAGATTTTACCAACAGACATGATATTGAACTTTTTGAGGTCACATATGCCAATTGCTCCCCAAAACTAGCGTTTTGAACTGTTATGGCGGCGATCACCTATGGAATGAAATCGTCCGAAGATCCCCATACTAAATAATTTTGTTTGTTTAGCTCAGGGAACAAATTTTCAATACATTTACCTTAGAAGAAAATTCTCGTCCAGTCATTTGCAAAAAGGTTTTTATATTTTCGAGCAAAGACCCGTTTTTTTTTCTTATACTATCTCACAGTCAAATACGGGTGGGTGGGGTATTTAAGAAAATACCATTTCAGTGTCTTTGTGCAATTAACTTCATTCCATAACATGACTTAATTCGTTTCCAGCATATGTCGGTGCTTTTACATCATTTATAATATATTTACATCGCTTATCTTTAATATTGTTAGTTATCGTATACCCCCTTGCTAAGATCCAGTGATGACATCCAAAGTGCGTACCTCCCAAAGCGCTATCCTCTTTCCTATATTTAGCATTTCTCTTAACAATCAAACCGCAAGAATCACCGAGAATACTGGATATTTCTTCTATTAAATAACCGGCAACACAGTATAACATAATATTAAGCCCTTGTGAAGAAATTCATATTTTTTCAACACCACCACCTTTCGATAAACTGCGTGTTTAATTGATGTTTACAGAATCACCAAGGATGACGTGATGACGTCACGCGCCGATATTCTTGCAGATAATATAATTTATTTCACACAACATAAAGATAATGAATAGTTCTACATTTCTACCACGTTATAAAACTGCATGTTAAATGGTTTTGGATTTATTGAACAAAATCAAGTGTCTACGAACTTTTTTAACACCCTGTATATATATATTTCGATTGATTTACCTGTATCCTTCTTTCGTGAATTCCTATGATTTTGTGAACCATATTATGACATATTTCTGCCAAATGTGCAGGTCCAAAATTATTGACAAATGATTGAAAAAGTAAAAAAAATTATTTATCATCAATTTTATGAACATACTTATCTTTATAACATATTTTAATGGAAAACTGTTAAAATACCCCAATATTTCAACTTGACTGAAAAGTAGACGACCCCACGCCAGTACTTTCACCATTTATGTGCTTCAGAATCAACACAAAGCCACCATTTTACACACATATGATAATGGAACCCCCAATAATATTCTGCCGTGAACAAATAGAACCAGAGATTGCTAGAATGCAATTTACCGACCAGCCAATAATAAATCATGAAAAGATAGGAAACTTATCACCTGATTGTAGAGGTGGAGGCCACTATGTAAGATGGCTGCTACTTGGAAAATACGATGATTTCTCATAATGTTTTGCATTCAACATGTAGAGAGGGCTTCATGCATTTGTTTCTTTGTAAAAAATATTTTCTTATCAGCCAATAAGTATGCTTCAATAACAAGTCTTACATTCACGAAAACTTAGGTAAGCAGGCTATGTCTGACAGATGCTCTTGTTTGCAGGAAGTAGATCAGGAAAATGAAGAGGAGGGTAACTTGGCTGTGGACGTTGATGAGGAATTACAAAATGAACTTTGTAAACTCTGGGATATGTCAATGAACTCGGTAAGTTCTCAATGTTTATCATTATCGTAAGTTTGTGGCTTGTCTAAAACATGCACTGTTTCCAATAAATATCCCCTATTTGGGAACAAACCTATCAAATTCCTGAGCGTAGCCTTTATAAATCGACTTCCCAAATACGGACCATCGATTCACCCTTCCATATTTTGTATAACAGTAATCCATGAATCAACAACTCGAGAACAATACATTTATATCATAAATCCACAAGTACTTATACCAATGAAAATTTGTGATTTTACAGTATTGTTTATATTTGTTATTTCAGGATGTTGCCAAGTTCCTGAATGAATTTAAAGCTGTTGAGATATTGAGTGGCATCATAGACAAGTCTAAGGCACCCAGAGTTATTGTAAGTGTTGTTATTAGCCAATGCTGAATATATCCTTTATTTGCCAAATTGCCAGTCAGCTCTTTGCTGAATATGGCAGGTATATGTGTGCCGCCTCCAAGATTGGAACCCATGTCCCCGGATTAGGGGGCTTACGCGCCAACCACTAAGCTAGAGACCCAGTCATGATGAAAATATTATTTTATTACAATAAAATGCCTCAGTATAGTAGCATTTACACACCTGTGTGGCAATATCTGTCCAAAAGGGTGTTTAGACATGGAACAAGTCAGTAAATGCATTCTTAATAATATTATTGTTGGCGTTAGTTTGAAAATTCAAATGAAACACAGCTTTACATTAGCAAAATACCTCTTAGAGCATGAAAATCGAGAAAAAATATTGTTTTTGGAATGTTTTTTGTTTTGAAAATTGGCTTCAAAACATAGGAGCAAGTCGACTCTGAACATAATTAAAAAGCGATTGTTATGGTCTTAGTTAAGAAATCAAATATAAAAAACCATGGTAAAATGGCTGTTACACATTTGTTTGGAGTTCTGACACATAGGAACTATCAAAGCGTCAGAATGACAAACCATTGAATATTTTAATTGATCTACCAGTAATCTTTATGTGGTTCTTATGGTTCTGTAAAACCTAGATCGAGTGACGTAACTTGACTACAGATCAACTGGGTCGAGAGAATAAGGTTTACTCCAAAATTGATTCAATCTTTGACAATGTTTTAAAAGCACTCACATTTTTCCAATAACATTGTTATATGTATTTGCATGTATCTGTAGGAAATATCAGTTGGTATCCTAGGCAACATGGCGTGTGAGAGATCAGTTTGTAAGGAGATGGCGGATAATCCAAAGTTCATGTAAGTCAGAGTTACTGTAAAATAATTTCATTTTGATGGGATGAAATTTCATCGTTAAAAACCCATTTCAATGGGATGTTAATTCGTGGATTTTGCATTTCAGGCAATAAATATTTATAGGGTCAAAATTAGTGTTAAATGGGATTTGCTTTCGTGAAACACGAAATCCACAATAATTTAATCCCCCACAAAAATTAATGATTTTACAGTATTCTATTTGGTTGTTGAAATGTATACATATTGTTATCAGGGGTCGAATTTAGCGATATTTTCTACTAGCTAAAATTAGCTTGTGCCATTTGGGTTCACTAGCTAAAAGGAAAAGCTACTAGCTAAAAAAATTAATAAAATTTATTAACCAATTTAATTGAAAATTAACTGCTATAAAGTGCTATGACTTGATCAATATGCCTGAAGCATGAAACAGATAAACAAAAAATAAAGATACATTAAAACGAAAACTGCAGTTCACATACGTGTTAAATCATTTAAAACTTAAAGCTTTGTCATTCATGCATCGATTTATGCATTGCATGTTTTGATGCTCCTCTTCGTCGTAAAACGATTCATTGAATTTATTACTAACTGTAACAAACTTGTTCTCGATGATTGTTGGTGAATTTTAGCGGATATCTGCGATCCGATAAAGCAAATTTTAGGCATGAATAAATTGCAATATCTCGGTCATAGTATATCAAGCAAAAGTGCCGAGCCATTCCGAATGTGGATTTCCTGTTTATTCGTTTGACAAATCAACGCAAGTTTCCACCGATAGTTAGCGAAAGAAAACACGTTGTTTTGTTAAAATTTATAAGCAATTCGTTGAGGAGGACTTTTATTGGTGTTTGCTCCTCTTTTTCATACTCGCTAAAATATGCGACTTTAAATGTCACTCGCTATTCTGAATTTCTACAAGCTATTAGCGAGTATGCGAGCTTAAATTCGAACCCTGGAACTTATGGAGAATTGAAAAAACACATAATCTGCCATCGAGCAGTGCAGTAAAATTGTGCCAGAAACATCTTTGAGCACTGTCAAAATGTGCAATAAGTATTTGAGTTAGCAGTGAATTGACATTAGACAAATTATACTATGTTCACCCATGCAAGATCCACTTTATCCCAAACTTTAGTGCTTAATCTTTATTGCTGGATAAACCATCATTTAGATTTTAAAAAAAACTGCTGTGATATTTTAATCAGATTTTGTCAATTTGAAATTTTGTCAGCACCAAGTGATCATGATCTGCTGGCATGATTGTTGCATTAATTTTTGTCACTTCACCTCTAATTAGCTCACCTGTCACATAGTGACAAGGTGAGCTTTTGTGATCACTCTTCGTCCGTCGTCCGTCAACAATTGGCTTGTGTACACTCTAGAGGCAACAGTTTTGATCCAATCTTCATGAAACTTGATCAGAATGTTGTACTCTATGAAATCTAGGCCAAGTTCGAAACTGGGTCATGTGGGGTCAACATCTAGGTCACTAGGTCAAATCTTAGACAAATCTTGTGTACACTCTAGATGTCACCAACTTGTTCCAGTCTTCATGAAACATGTTCAGAATGTTGTTCTCCATGAAATCTAGGACAAGTTCGAAACTTGGTCATGTTGGGTCAAAAACTAGGTCACTAGGTCAAATCTTATAAAAACCTTGTGTACACTCTGGAGGTCACCAATTTCACCCAATCGTCATGAAACTTAGTCAGAATGTTGTTCTGCACGTTATCTAGGCCAAGTTCGAAACTGGGTCATGCCGGGTCAAAAACTAGGTCACTAGGTCAAATCTTAGAAAAACCTTGTGTTCACTCCAGAGGTCGTGGTTTTGATCCAATCATCATGACACTTTACCAGAATGTTGTTCTCTATGAAATATAGGCCAAGTTTGAAACTGGGTCATGTGGGGTCAAAAACGAGGTAACTAGGTCAAATCTTAGAAAAACCTAGTGTTCACACCAGAGGTCACAATTTTGATCCAATCTTCATGAAACTTGGTCAGAATGTTGTTCTCTATGGAATCTAGGCCTAGATCAAAACTGTGTCATGTTGGGTCAAAAACTAGGTCACTAGGTCAAATCTTAGAAAAACCTAGTGTTCACACCAGAGGTCAAAATTTTGATCGTATCTTCATGAAACTTGGTCAGAATCTTGTTCTCCATAAAATCTAGGACCAGTTCTAAACTGGGTCGTGTGGGGTCAAAAACTAGGTAACTAGGTCAAATCTTATAAAAACCTTGTGTACACTCTAGAGGTCACAATTTTGATCCAATCTTCATGAAACTTGGTCAGAATGTTGTTCTCTATGGAATCTAGGCCAAGATCAAAACTGGGTCTTGTGGGGTCACAAACTAGGTCACTAGGTCAAATCTTAGAAAAACCTAGTGTTCTCACCAGAGGTCACAATTTTGATTGTATCTTCATGAAACTTGGTCAGAATGTTGTTCTCTATGAAATCTAGACCAAGTTTGAAACTTGGTCATGTGGGGTCAAAAACTAGGTCACTAGACCGAATCTAAGAAAAACCTTGTGTTCACTCCAGAGGTCGTGGTTTTGATCCAATCATCATGAAACTTGGTCAGAATGTTGTTCTTTATGAAATCTAGGCAAATTTTGAAACTGGGTCATGTGGGGTCAAACACTAGGTCACTAGGTTTAATCTTAAAAAAACATTGTGTTCACTCCAGGGGTCACTGTTTTGATTCAATCTTCATGAAATATGGTCAGAATGTAGATTGTACTGATACCTAGGCCCTCTTGTTTTGATTGTTATTATATTTTTCAGACAACTGGTTTTATTGTTGATGGAAACAAGGGATGTCCCGACTCTGGTGGAGAACACAAGGTATATATGTATTGTATGTTCATGCTGTTCTGTTCAGTAATCTACTGAGAGCTGCCTCGGTTTAATATAGGAAAAAAACTATTTGAAGCACGCTACTGTGAAGTTTTAAATACACTTATTGCTCAAATGTTTTACGACAGTTACTGCAGTCTCATTCAACCAGCTATTTTTCGTCTGAAATAGTATTGGGACTTGACTAACCACTGATTTATGAGGATACAGTAACTGTGGAATAAGCATATTTGATTTTACAATAAGTGCAAAGCCTGATCCAAACATATGTGTAAACTTGTTTCTCAGGAAAATATGCTCTGATTCTATTACACTAATAAACTATTACATAATGGATGTTATATTACTTTGCTCATGTCTGTCAGTCTGTCTGTTGGGAGACCAACTGGTTTCCGTTCAATAACTCAACCAGAATGATTAGCCCTATGATCTTCAAACTTTACATGGAGGTTGGCCATTTACAGTAGATGACCCCTGACTATTGGGCTGCCATAGGGGTATACATGTTTTACAAACATCCCTTGTTTGAACTTATGCAGTGTTTGCTAACATTTTCACTTATACATTTTGTGTATGTTTCTCATCTAGGTTGATATATACATCATTGTCCGGGTCTGAGTGTAGAGACACATGGATTAAAGCCATACAGAGATCAGAAGATTTCCTCAACCATCTCATGTTTATATTCTCAAGTTCCACAAATTGTAAGATATTCTCTTGATCTTTTTTGTCCTAGTGTATGGTGTGAAACATACTGTAAAATCATTAATTTTCACGGGGGATTAAATTTCGTGGATTTCGTAGTTCACCTTCAACCACGAAATCATATCCCATCAAACAATAATTTTAATCCATGTATTTACTACCTGCAATGCAAATCCACAAATTAAAGTTCCATCAAACTTGTCTTTTTTACCGAAACCACGAAATTTCTTCTCATTGAAATTAAATGATTTTACAGTATATCAGACTGTAGACCAGAATGCTGCTGGTAGAATTGTTGACATGATTGAACAACTTAAGCCTTGAGTTGCACATATGGGGTAGAGCTAGCATTCATTTATTAAACTTCAACGTCTACTAGTATTTAGAACATTTGTCTATCATTGCTTATAACTGTTGATATTTGAATTGTTGTCGGAGTTCTTGGATACAAGAGGCTGGTCACACCCCTTCCATGAATATTAGACATCAATGTTGATTCTTGCTCCACATCAGGAGAAGTTGCTAGTTCCTTGTGAAAGGGTTAGTTAGTACTGTAAACAGTCTAAGAAAACTGGTAAAGTATATTTACCGCTGTCTATAACTGATCAATTATTGGAAAAAAAACACCATTAAACCCAATTTTAAACATACATGTACCAACATACATGCCATATTTTATTGAAGCCTATGCAGGAGATTGATGATGGAAATGCATGAGACTCCTGCATGATGCAGGAGATCTGGCATGTATGCATACAAATCTTACTCCAATCAGCTGTGGTTTTGCTTCATTATAATATTGTGTACACATGTGTTTGTAGGTGACTTACTGAAGAATTCTGCCGGATTAGTTGATATTTTACTGGACAGGGAACCAGATCTATGTGTATCCTGGGCAACTATTGACTTCATACATTCTTTATTAGAAGCTACAGACCAGATAGGGTAAGACATTACACCACAATGTATAGCTTGGCTATTTTGACCTGAACCTGACCTTTATGCAAGAATATATTACAAGGTTCTTGATTTGAATCTATCAATTTCCGCTAGCAACTCGTGTAATATTGGTATTTCAAATTTGTGTTTGTATTACATCTCGAGCGTCTTCCTGATACTCCCAGATTATGAAAACAGTCAAAAGGTGTTGTAAATGTAGGCAATATATCAACTGTTAAATTATGCTAATCAAAAGGTCAGGCTCATGTCAAATTATCCAAGCTATACCAGGATGCCAGATAATCTGATATTCCAATTTCCAAGCTACAACATGTCTGATGGATCACACTGGAAATATGTTGCCACATTTAGTGGGTGGATGGGTTGGTGGATATTATATGGACGTTATAAAGTATTTCCACTCTTGATTTTTCTTAACAATTGGTCAGATTTAATGGAACTTCTCATGAATGCTTAATACCAAGCCTAGTAGTGCATATGTGGGGAGCAGTGGCCTAGAGGTAGGGCGCGCGCTTCGGGATCAAGAGGTCCCGGGTTCGATCCCCCTCTGGACCACTGGTCAAAATCTCTGAGCAAGACCCACAGCTCCACTCTACCATGGTGTAAAATGGTACCTGTGAGGGCAGTGTCTATTCCTGGGCGCCGCAGATCGATGTTGGCTGCCACCCCACAGGAGAGAAATAGTCTCCCCAGGGAGACACGAGTGTAGGTTTCCATATGTAGCCCAATGACCAGGGGAGTTAAAATGTCAAAGGGTGCTTGAGCGGCCTAACAGCTGAAAAGAGCCCTAGAAAATTGGTAACTTTAACTTATATTGTCATGAACTATATTGGATGATATTTACTGGTTTGATGGTTCTCTGTAGGAGACATACATTTTTTAAAACCCTTCTACTTTAGTTAAAAAGATATTGCATTACTATTAAAGTATTCTTCATAAGTTGTAAATTGTAAATGATAAAGTCTTTTATAAAGTTTTGAGATACAGTTGCATTTATTTGTCTGTGAAAATATTTGAAAAACAAAAGTGAGTAATTTGCTGTTCTACTCTATACATATTTTCAGCAGAAGTCTGAACCAAAAATTTCTTGTCCTGGACAGCCAAACAAGCTTTACCTTTGTAAACTATATTTGCTCATGCTGTTGTATATTATTTCCTTTATTTATTTAGAAGTGGACATACTGATGCTTTAGAGGTCTATCTTCATATATTCCAAAGTTTTTCCACATCAGAATCAGGTGTGGAGGCTTTAGGTAAGTTGAACAGTTAATAATAATATGCCCCATGTTCAAAACAACCTTTAGGTAGTAATGTAGGTGGAAAATCTCACTTAGGTTACAAGTGCTCTGCTTCCATTATTGTAAGATTGGTTGATATTTTCAATGGTTTCTAAATACTTGTAACATGTCTGTTGAAATTTTGAGAAGCTGTTTTTAAGATGATTGTGTTCTGTACAAGACATGTATTGTACTCCCGTTGGTATTTGTCTGCTGCCGTAGTACAGCATACCTTGACAGAATAATGGCATCCATGCTTTTGTACAGCAGGTTTGCATGCATTCAGGTATTTTACATTCTCAGTCTGTGTATTTAGAATTTGAAACTTCTTGCCTGAATTCGTAAAATTTGATAGTTTCCATATATGGACGGTGCCAAACCAAAACCCCGTAACTCATTTTTGGCACAAAATTTTTTTGCAGCAGCATCCGCAGAAATGCGCGGGACGTCTAGCAGATGCGGATGCTGCAAAAAAAGTTTTCGCGCCAAAATTGAGTTACAGGGTTTTGGTTCGGCACCGCCGATATATACTCTATACATAACTACTGAAATAGTTATTTGTCCCAATCAACAATTCCTTGTCCTGGACAACCAGATAAATGCTAATTTTGCAGAGTGTGTGGGGAACCTTTTAAGTTCTTGCAGAAGTCCTGGTTGATAATTGCTGCAAAGTTTCATGAACTTTGAAATTTTAACAAATTAAACCACTTCTACTTATATTGCAACAAGTGTCTAACGTTTCCCTCTTTATTTACAGTGGCACATATTGAGAGATTGGAGAAGAAGATTATCAAATATTTGAACATTGTTTGTGAGTATGAGATAGTAGGACTGGATGGTAAGGATGAACCATTGTCGTCTGCTCTATCTGTGCTGCATATATCACTGACGTCAAGATCCAAAGATAAACTCGGACATTTATGCCAAGGTGAGTTAACATGTCATTGATTAGTTTCTTGAGGCCCACACATAATGTATTTCTGTCTTTCTATAATGGTGAAGATAATAAATTGAACACTTACTAACTCCGTTGACAGTTATTTTATTTCTAAAACGTTTCAACAGTTACATACTGTCTTCTCCAGGTATAGATTAGAAAAAAATCAGGTCATGGTCAATTGACTGTTGACAGTATTTTTTATAAAATGGGTAACACATTAACATCAATCCGTTTACTTCTGCTACATTTTCAGATTATTTGCTGTTTTAATATTTGTTGAGCCACAGTCAGTGTGTTTATTACCGGTATTTTATCGTTTTTTATCAAAATGGAGATAAGACTATGTGAAGAAGCCACACCCAGTAAAAACTGACCTTGGAATAATGCCACTATTTCATCATCCTGCTGTATCTTCACTTTGTCTCATGTTGCATTTAAGAACACTAGGTTAAAGGGCAACTCAATGATTAACCAAACTGTGTAGTTGACTGAGATGCTTAGTATGTAAATTAAAGTGTTACAGAATTCGGTCGAAATAGAACATGGATATATTTCAGATGAAAGCATCATGAGAATATTATTGAAGATCTTGGAACCATTGTACCCAATGCTTAAAAAGTACAAAGAAGCAGTAAAAATTAACCCAAATCAACAAATTGATGAAAAGGAAACTGAAAATCAGGTGACTGAAAATAAAGGAATTGAGGGTCATGTCTCAAACAACGACCAGAACAGTACTGGGAATACACACACTGGATCAGAATCAGTTAATGAAGAAACTGTTGAATTACAGCAACTTGAAGTATTGTACGAGATCCTGTCGTCTTTTCTTCTAGAATATTGCAGTGTTGCTTTCCAGGTGAGTTTGAGATTATGGAACATGAGATTGTTGTCTGTGCTCAAAACAACATTGATTGTTTACCATTATAGGCCACATAATTAGCCATCATTCTCATGCCTGAAAATTCCAATTTCAAAGCCTGAAACTCCATTCTTGAATATAAATGAAGAAGGCAATATCAAAATCATTCACCGACAAGAAAATATGGGGCCTGTCAATATGTATGTTTGGCTATTATAAATTTTAGATTTTCATTCAACATTTTCTTGGGGAAGATCTTATTTAAAAAGTTGGAGAAATTGCGTTTCTGGTTTACTTTTGTATTAAAAATTTGTCTATTCTAAGTAACTTTTCAGTTTAAGCATATGTATTACTTATCTAACTGTCAGGAGCAGGTGTGAAGACTGTTAATTGATTTGTTCTCAACTTGATTTATTATCCCCCATCTTTGATCAGTGGGTATATTGCTTTGCTTATGTCTGTCTGTTGGTAGACCAAATGGTTTCCGCTCAATAACTCTTTGAGAACGCTTTGCTCTGTACATGGACGTTGGTCAGAAATCAGTAGTTGACCCCTAATGATTTTGAGGTCAGTAGGTCAAAGTGACTGTGACCTTACCATTTCCGACTACTGGGCTGCAATGGGGGCATACATATTTACAAACATCTCTTGTTCATATTTTATATTTCTTTAGGAGTCTGATGTAACTAGTGAACATGACAATAAGTCAACATCAAGCAGCTTGACACCAGAAACAGTCACCAAAACAGAGAACAATCAAACACCTACAGACTGTGGAGATAATTTGTGTACCGACAACAAAAATGTTGACGGTGGTGCTAGTGTTGATATTGAATCGAGTGATGGACAAAGTCAAGATAAAAACAAGGAAGGTGTAAAGGACAATGTAAAGGACAGTGTTCGTATTCTGACATATCTCGATGAAGCTTGCAGTAGATGGAGGATTAACAACTTGGCTTTGACATTGAAAGAATCTGAGAATGGACGGCAATTGTTTAGTCGGATACTGTGCTTATCAAAACATCATGAGAAAGAACGTTTGTGTCGAATTCTGAATGATATAAGTGCTGGAAAGATTGTAAATCGTGCTGAATCGACCTTTCACGAGTTGGAAGATGAAACGAGTTAGCGTCAGTGAAATATATTGGTTCTAGTAATCATCAAGCCCATATTTCTCTGCATTCCTTTTGAGCTAGGTACACATTAATTTAATTCATATTCAGCTACATGATTCCTTATAATTGCCAGTATTACTACGCAAGGGAATAGTTGGCAGCTGTCGATTGAGGACCAATTTATCATAGTACTAAAAGTATTATTTTATTTCAACAGATAATTATATCGCATAATGTTAGTTACATACTGCCAGTAAAAACAAAAATAAGGCCTAACAATTCTGACAGCAATTTCTATTGTCATCAGCTATAGATAAATCTTAAAAACCTTGATGAAGGTTAATGTCCTTAGCATCACATGATTAGATGCAAAACAAGTAAATAAATTCTATTCGGGAATAATGAATCAAGGAACCATGAAAATATTGTTCTGGCATTCCAGTATTTGATTGGTTAAGAGAACTACAGTATCTTTGTATTGACCAATTATCGCTAGCCTACATGTGAGGACATGTCTCTAATCTATGTATGATATAAGGATACAGGGGCATTCAGTTTTTATATGCCCATTGAAAAAACATAATTTATAAACTGTGAAGACATGCTGTTATAATGGCATCTAATAATTATAGGGACAGCTGATTGGTCGTTTTTATGAGGCTCTGATCATATAGAGGCTGCTGATTGGTCCATGGTCTACTAGATGATTACCTGGTCATATAGGGACAGCTGATTGGTCTTCTATATGAGGCTCTGATCATATAGAGGCTGCTGATTGGTCCATGGTTACTAGATGATTACCTGGTCATATAGGGACAGCTGATTGGTCTTCTATATGAGGCTCTGATCATATAGAGGCTGCTGATTGGTCCATGGTCTACTAGATGATTAACTGGTTATATAGGGACAGCTGATTGGTCTTCTATATGAGGCTCTGATCATATAGAGGCTGCTGATTGGTCCATGGTCTACTAGATGATTAACTGGTTATATAGGGACAGCTGATTGGTCTTCTATATGAGGCTCTGATCATATAGAGGCTGCTGATTGGTCCATGGTCTACTAGATGATTAACTGGTTATATAGGGACAGCTATAGATCTACAACAATCTTCGAGGCGTGACTAGTAAACACTTTGTATTCTATCTCTATAGAGGTCACACCTCGACGATTGTTGTACATCTCTAATTCCGATGGCTTAGAATGAGAAGGTTGTAACTACAAAATCGATATTTTGAGAAAACAAGAAAATACTGTCCGATAATTACTCTTTACACAAGGTAAAAAAGCAGTTTTAACTTCGTTTTAGTCAACATGACAAGTTCCGATTTTTACGAAATTGGGCTCATTAGAAGCGCCTTGTGATGCTTATTCTAAATATGTATGAATCTTAAAAGGTCGTAAGTAGTAGTGACGACCTTCTCATTCTAAGCCTGCGAATTGGTCTTCTATATGAGGCTCTGATCATACAGAGGCTGCTGATTGGTCCATGGTCTACTAAATCATCATCAGGTCATATAGAAACTGCTGATTGGTAATGATTCATTCATACTTGTTTGTTAACGATGTTGTGCATATTGGTTGTTATTATTGTACTTTACTGTATATTTTATAATAAAAATGTCATCTTTGTCACTACTTGGTGTGTATTCAATTGTATCCAAATTACATCCCGCACACTTAGTGAAGACTACCCACAACTAACGTTAAACACTTCATGCCACCGTATCGAATGAGTTTGTCTGTCTGTCCAACAACTTTAACCTTACTTATGACATGAAAACACTTTGGGGGCACACATCTTGTCCATGACATCCTTTGTTGAATACTCAATTTTCTGGAAATAATTTGACATGGGTTTTAGAACCCTTTACGAACCATTCAGCTGTCTTGAGAGCTGTCAAGTGAGTTTGTGAGTCAGGGGCTGCAACAGTTTTCACACACTAATTGTTCAGTGAAACGCCATTGCCTTCCTTAACAAAGTGACAGGTTTTGCCAGAAATTCACATCTATGAACACATTTCTAGAAGAAGCAATTTTAATGCCAGATATGCACTTATTCGTCAGACAAGGATACTGACATATTTACACGACTTAACTCCCGATTCTTTTCTACTTTACATCAATCAACTAGTCGATACAAGGCGCTGGCTTAGAATGACTATGGCCTTGATATATTTGATTGATACATACTTAAAATCAGTGAGCCTATTTTCATGAAAATCAGAACTTGTCATGTTGACCAAACTGAAGTTTTAACAAAAGTAGTCATTTTCAGACATTTTTTTTCTTGTTTTCTCAAAATATCTATTTGGTACTTACAACCTTCGTATTCTAAGCCAGCAAAGTGTCTCCACAATTTACTAAATGGAAATGAAATATGGCGAATCCTAATACATTCAAAATTTGGTGTGCAATAGAAATAATCTGGAATTCACAATATTGCAGGTTTCCCGCTAACATACATGAGGTACAATAGTAACAAATAATGTTGACCGTGATCCTTTGTTAATGCTCTTGTGATTTGAAAAAAGCAAAATTGATTTCAATGATTCATATATGAATATTTATCGAACGAAAATATCAGATTGAACTGTAAAAGTTGTTAGTACCGCAGGATTAGTGTGGGAAACCCGATTGCATTGAATTTCCGAGTATATCTGTTACCCTCTACATTTTGCCACATAAATTTCATGGACAGATCACAGACTCATGGAGAAAACAACAAGGTATAAAATTGGACAAGGAAAATAAATATTTATTGTAAAACTGCCAGTCATTAAATGGTAAAAACACACATGGAGACATAAATCTGAGTACTGGATGGATATGTGCTACTGTGTAATATATTCATTGAAGAATATCAAAATTTGTTGTAGTTTTTTTACACAAAACTCATCAACGCATCTGTAAAATGCAAATGGCGACATGTGCAAAGCTACTGTGTGTAATATTCATTTAAAGAACTGAATATCAAAATTTGTTGTTGTTTTTTACACAAAATTTCTCAAAGCATCTGTAAAATGCAACCAGCAGTGACTTGTACAGAACGGAGCTGCTGATAATTAACACAAGTAGTTTTTTCCAGTATTACGTATTCAAATATTTACATCAAAGCACATTTGATAAATACAAACAGTCATTAGACACATGGCATGTTCCCATACATTTATGACACAAGGGACAATACAGGCCAGATTTTATCCATAGAACAGTGGGTAAACAGGTGGACCATCACATGAATACACTCATTCTTACATCTAATCAGTGACATCTATCTTCTCATTAAAACACAATTGTGAATTTTAACTTCACAAAGTGCTCTCCATATTTCAGTCAATAATCAAAACTAGAGCTCTTCAATTCCTTTAAACAATGGGAAAGAGCACTACACTTCCTTTAAACAATGGGAAAGAGCACTACACTTCCTTTAAACAATGGGAAAGAGCACTACACTTCCTTTAAACAATGGGAAAGAGCACTACACTTCCTTTAAACAATGGGAAAGAGCACTACACTTCCTTTAAACAATGGGAAAGAGCACTACACTTCCTTTAAATAATGGGAAAGCGCACTACACTGTCTAAATCATTCCCAACGCTCTACACGTCCAATAAATAATTTTGCTGTGAAATCCTTATATCACTGAATCTTACACAATGTGACGATGCCTATACAATTGTCCACATTACACAGTCTGGATCACTGGATGATTGATAATATTACATGAGACTAACTATAAACAAGTGTAAACAAATAAGATCACAGTGTAGCTCTCACTTCTCTTCACACCATTCATTCTCTTTGCGAACCTGCAAGAAACAAAGCAAATAGTTAGATCAGTTAGATCATACTTTCAAACTTTTATATCTGACTCGTGCATTGGGTAGCTAGGCATTGTAGTTGTTTCTGTGTGACTTTGGATTGTCTGTACGCTACAGAATATACTTTGAATATTTTGCATCAATTGTGAAATAACTTATTACATAAGTGACTTTCAATGATAGCTTCCTGGTAACAAACTAGTTAGTATTCATGTTGTTTAGACAGTGTCAGACTAAATCTCCATTTTTGTAACCAAAGTCACAGAAGAACATAGTCAATACTAACAGGCGACAAAGTCTAATGTACTATAACAAGCTACTAATAATCCAGAAGCATGACAGACTATTGAACTACTTTTAACAAGTTAGACCTAACAAGTTGCTTCTACACATGCATACATGCCATAATTTCCAGAAGCCTATGCAGGAGATTGGTGATGGAAATGCAGGAGATTTCAATGAAATGCAGGAGATTCTTCTTGCTCACAGTTAAACTTAATAAATGAAGTTAATAATCATGTAGTTTTCTCCTATTTTACTTGTAGGACATAACCATGCATGCTTCATAAAGCTATTTAAATTAATATTTGTTATTTTCATCATGCAAACAAAAAAATGTCAAGGTTCTAGTATTCAATTCTATTGATCAATTTGCCTTAAATCATGCGGGAGTTGAGTCTCAAATGCAGGAGACTCCTGCACGATGCAGGAGATCTGGCATGTATGCACATGAACACTCGACGTCCAATTAATTATTGTTCCTTACACAATACTGTACAAAGAAAGTATAAAAGTGTACCTGTTCTTCTTCTGCTGGAGTAAAATCATTCTTGATATTGAATGTCTTTCTGATTTCTTCAGGAGATTTGCCTTTGATCATATTGGCAACAGTCTTGCAGGTAACGTCTAACAATCCCTTGATATCAAGATAATTTGCAGCCTACAAACAAAAGACAGATCATCGTTCATTGACGATAACTACTTTCAAAGCCTTTTAAAAGTTTAAAAACTGAAGTAAAAATTGGTGTACATATCATAAATTCATAATACATTCAAGCTTTATCAATATTCAACAGTATAAGCAGTAAAAAGCAGTTCAGCACCAGAAGACATTACCTATGGCAGAACAATTGGATATGTTTAACATCTGCAAAACCATAGAAATAAAGTTAAAATACAGTTACCTCCCCTGTCCTCAACTACCAAGTAATATTTACAAATTTCATTTAATATCTACCCAGTAATTCCTTGCAAGCTGCATAGATCTTAAATAAACTGTAAAACTGTAATGTCCATCAAGCTCTCATATTGTTAATTTTATGTGGACGACAGTTATGATACAATACTGAAATCGAAACATTTACAATTTTATACATACTAGAATAAGTTCAAACAATGTTCCCTGGTCTACTTTGAGGAACTCCGCATCCCAGGAACAGATATCATCAGTCCTTTTCTCTTTGTTCTCATCATCTTCTGGTGGTGGAGGATCGTCTTTGTGAAATGTGCACCATTGAATTACCTGTACAAATACAACAATTCAAAATAAATTCCAGTTTGCATGCAAAATGTTAATTCATTATCAGATTAAATTTATGTTAAACATAATTCATTGTAAGTACATGTATTAATTGATGCTTTAACATAAAGATTTCCATTAATTAATGCAAATTCTGACCCATTTTTTTTTATTTTACTAAAATGTGAAATCCACAAACTTGAGTCCCCACAAAATGGTCTTTTGACTTGTTCACCAACACCTCCAAATTTTATCTTCTTTGAAATTAAATGACTACAACTTATATTCTGACCCCATTGAAAAATTAATTCATTTATTTAGGACCATCTGGAAAGCCTAAATATTCTGATAAAACTTTATACAAAGATGTTTTTACCTTCTTCAATATGGCTGCATTTACATTTGGTAGAGGTACTGGTTCTTCTTCATCTTCATCCATACCCAGATCTGGCGAGAATAAATAACACATTATAAATAGTTCATTGGTCACTGGTCATTTACAATTATTGACATCCATTCTTATAAATGTTTGTTACTTAAATTATAGCAGTTGATTGATGAGTACAATTGTTTACACAGTTACAACTGGTCATTATCAAGTGAAGTTAAAATACTGTTGCCACCTTACTAACAAAGCACTGTAGCATTCATTTAAAACAAAATAAATCTGGGAAAGATATCTTAATATGACCTCTGTTAAACTTACAGGGTAGAACACACAAACAGTTATACAATTATGTATCTAAAAATTGTAGATAGAAAGAAAGATGATGGATATTTAGTGTTTTTTCCAGAACCCTTTAGGGGCATGGCGTTTTCTGAGAAAAGGGCACTTTTTTGCGCGCGACCTTATTAAAAAGGGCACTTTGTTGCACCCGGCCTTCTGAGTTAAGCAATCACCTAGTTCCTGGCAGTTCAGCACCAGTACATTTTGGGAAGTTGGGGAACCATGCAATATTGAGTCCTGGATCTAAACCAGTACTTTAGTCTTTCATATAAGAGCAGTTAAAAACTGACAGACAGACAGCATCAATGCCTTATACTTCCCACTAATAAATGTGGGGCTACAACCATTTAAAGACATGTCATATGCTTCCCACTAACAAGTGTGGGCCTACAACCATTAAAAGACACTAAGACTTACACATGGATTTTTTACTTTTCTGGCAAATGATTGCCAAGTTAGCAACAAACACTTTGGATATGCTTCATACAAAAATGTACATCTCCAGTGTGTGTTTTAATGAAGACTAAAATGAGCAAATCAATTGAGTTATTTCATTTTTATTATTTACAACCTTACACTTTATAGATCTACTGACATTTTGGAGTGATCAGACCTTTTTGTGAGAACAAAAAACCCTGACCTTGAAAAAAATCCCTGACCGTGGGAACCCTGTATATATATTGCAATTGGTAGCTGACATATCAGACAAAACAATAAAATTGTATTATAAATGGCATGGTTTAATCATATTGTGTAGTCTTATCTGCCAGAGTGTAGCCAATAATCAACGTAAACACACTTATCCGAAAATACGTGAATATCCGAAACTGTGTCACTCACAGTATTACTGTCTTGATAAATTCGACCATTTTTCGTTATTAATGCGTTTAAACCGTTATAGATTCGTTAAATGCCCTTGGAACGTCTTAAAAAGTTCGTAGAATACAAGCGTTGTCATCGGCAGAATTGTTTACATTCTCGACACGGCATATTTGCAGAACAGTTCAACACGCGCGTCACGTGACCTGTATGTCGGCATATTTTCACAAATTCTCGCAAGATCTTGAAATGTGCAATGTGTTTATGCTACAATTAATTACTTTAAAAGCGTAAACTATATGGATTTATGATAAAAATTCGTCCACTGCATTACTGTTTTAATCGCCAATTTCACGGAGCGTACATTTGTGACAGACTTTTAATTCTCGTCAGTCGTAACTAACATAACTTGGATATCAAAAACGCATGTGAGCATATTAAATAGTTTATGATATTAAAATATTGATTAGGCAATCATCGTCGGCAGTTATATTTTTAATTGGATTAATCTTGCGAAAAACATTCATTTGTTAATTGCCGACGCTCGCCAACTGATTGAAAAAGTAGCGACTGGTTCGTGTTTTATGCCCGTGAAAAGTCAATTGCCGACTGGTTCATGCTTTTTTATGCAAAATCATGATGCAACCAGTCTACTGGAAATTTCTTTCTTCTGTTAAATATATCGACTGGTTCACGCGTTTTTCAAGATAAAGAAGCAACCAATCACGTGATTTTTTCACCCGACTGCCGAGACCCCCGTTGTGTAATATACACGTTGACACGTCGTATCCTAGGTGACAGTCATGATACGACAGGATGTAGGACAGTCTACATCCGCTGATCTGATGAAATTGACAGGGCACAATAAACAATTAGCAGCTGACAAAAGGGCACTTGGCGCAAAAGGCCTTTGATAAGGGCAGCATGGCGCATCGTTAGTTCGGGAGAAAAGGGCATGGCGCATGCGCCATGCTGAAAGGGCCTGGAAAAAACACTAATATTTGAACTGTGTAATACTGTATGGAATGTTAAGTTAAATCGCGTTGGGTAGCATTATTGTACCATTATATCTAGCATTTGCTAGCATGCATACCTTCCAACATAGTCTTGATTGTAACAGACTGTTTAGCTATTTCCACATCCACCTCAAATATCTCTCCATCAGAACTCTGTAACTTTATGCAAGGCATCTGCAAAAAAAGCAAGTGACATTTGTAAATCATATATTGAATCATTCAATGTATTTACATGTAATCACATTGTCGCGATGTCATTATGCATTGTCACGCGTCAACCCTACCAAGGTGACGACGACATCAAATGACTTGCGATAACGCGAAGCACCATTTGGTATGCAACATGTTTTGGTCAACCTGCAACAATTCCAAACAACATGCAATAACACAAAGTGACACTCAACAATTTAAACTGACATTTTCATAATTAATATCACATGATGTGACAGTCACCCATCTACCGGTGAAAAGTTAAGATTCAGTCACAATGAATATGTTACTTCTCATTCACGACAAATGTCATGTCTCACTTTCATGACTTTGCAGTTAATATTATATTGCATGTCGTTTGGAGTTGTCACAGATCAACTCAAACCTGCGAAATACGAAATGTTGCATTATCACTCACTCCAACTTCGCATTGTCATGTGTTGACCTAAAAGTGATGCAACATCATAAATAGCATGATCTGGATTTTGTAACACACTCGCGAGACATGATGAAAACATTTTATCTACAGGAGCAGAATTAATCCACAATCAGGACAAAATCTAGATCAGTCATTCATTTAATCCATGTAAATATATACTATAATAATCTACCTTTATAGCAACTGATGTATTTTACAATTCAGAAGTCAATAGCTTGTCAGTTGTGACAGTGAAGAAAATCTTAGAAATGCATGAATTGCGTCTACAGTATACAGCAATATTCAATTAATCTACTCACTTCCATGCCTAGGATATAGTCAACAGACACTAATAATAATCATAACCACGTGTGGAAGTACAAGTGGCATGAATCAGCGAGACGTAAAAATAATTATGACTGATCTGACTTTGTTTTGATGTCCGCCATTTTGTTGGCAAGTAAGCACAGGTTCGAACACCGACTTGGTGAACAAAACAGGGTTTCTCTGACAATTAAATATAAATTTCCGACCGGAAATCAAACAGGACTATAGAAATAAGTTGATGCACGATGTGTGTTCGATGAATAACCCTAGCAGTGGAGTTTTATTCACAACTCACTTTGATGTGTGTTTCCACTTCTGCTGCAAAGCGCTACCTATACAAGAACGGTAACTCACGAACGATAATTACAAAAACTACCCCAAAGTACAACAAGTATCGAAAAGAGTAACACCACGAGCGTAGCGCTTGAGCACGCTCCTAGTAGGATATTGAAATAATTTTGATATAAAATATAATTAACATGGTCAAGAAAACAAAAGTACTGTAGGACTACTGTTAAGTTTTAAAAGGTGGATTAGTCTGGACTAGCGTTCTGCTCAGTTGTATTTTGCACTGCATTGATATTGTGCCACCAATACTTTTAAAATTATAGTCCTTGTTAAACCAGTGTTACGGTTTCATAAAACCCCGCGACCCCCCCCCCTTGCAGGTCAGATGCTCTACCAACTGAGCTACCTTAGCTGACGACTGTACAAGTAACTGTCAGGCCCTTTCCCTGTGCCCCCGGTGGATCCGGGCCTGATTGTATCAGTCAAATACTGGTCCTGTGACACCAGGAACAAGTATAATTATAATGTTCCTAGTTGGTTAAATCCAAAATTCATTATATACAAATAGATGTAGAAACGACAATATATGTTTTAATTAATGCTCGTCATTTTTAATTTAGGTACAATCTATTGATTTTGTAATAAAACCTGTCATTTTAATACCTAAAATGTCTACTGTATTCCGGAAAGTGCATATATATACATAATCATCCATCAGAAAGATCTGCTACTGAACAACAGTTTACCTTCAATAGCGAAGTGCAAAGTCAGAAGTTTTATAAACCGTTAGGCAGCTATATCTTAAGTAATATTAGCTTAACCGAAGCGATATAGTAAGAGTGTGTTCAACTCATACACAATAATTAAATTAAGAATTCACAAATGTGAGAGACCCCCCCCCCCCAATAATTCAACATAAGAATACATATTGATAATTATATGGATACATTAAATTCATCTCCTTTTTATGCACCCATCAATGGATTTTTCACAAACATTTGGAACTGAGTCATTCAGCTTTTAGAAGCCGAAACTATGGTAGGTCTTTCAGCATTTGCGCTGATTTTCGAAGCTTTGACAGCTGATGTTTTTAACAGTTAAATTCATTTTAACAGTGGTACAGTGTTCGACATTGAGGTAGCCGATGTTTTCATATTCTCTGGGCTCAAATTAATGTAAAGTTATAAATCGCTGGCTAACGACCTTATAAGACGCATACATATTTGAAATCTGCTTCACAAGGCGCTTCTTATGAGCCTAATAAATTGTCATGAAATCGGAAATGGTCATGATGACCAAAGTGAAGTTTTAAAAACTTGTTTTTCCATAGGTAAAGAGTAAATTACAGATAGTTTTCTCTCGTTTCTTCAAATATTGATTTTGTAGTTACGACCTTCTCATTCTAAGCAAAGACCTAGATTACACAGATGGGACACTGCACTGAAATTTTAGAGAAACGCAAAATTACAGACCGCAGTTTCAGTTATCGTGCATAAAACTTTTTTAGTCCTCCAATATTAATGGACAATGTATCATGTTGAAGAGCTAAGTTTCTTCTATTTATTTAGTTTGTCTTTCTCTTATTCAATACAGAAAATTAGGGTTTGAATGAGACAAATCAAGTATTTTCTGATAAATTTGAAATTTACATTAATTTGATGAAAATGAGAGTAGGTCTGGCTCTTCGGTGTCTACTGTTTTATTCTTGACTGACCTCAAAAAATGCATAGACTTATAAGTTTTTTTCATAAGTATAATAGAACAGAAAATATCAAGTATTAAAAATGGACGAGATTTTGCGAGATTTCAGAAGACATGCCACGAGATATCGTGAGATTTGGTACATGTTTCCAATCTGCGTAATTTAGGTCTTTGTTCTAAGCTATCGAAATTTGTGAAAATTTGAACATATACAGTATGTCTCAGTATTAACATGTCTAAATAATGTATTCCTTGAAATGAGTGAATTGATATTATTCATAAGATATAAAAATGTTATTTTTGATGATTTTGGTTAAAATGTTTAAAATATATAAAAATATTATTAACTTGATCTATGTGTATTATCATTATTATGTTATCTTATATTTGTTTTAAAAAAACTATTAGGTATATTAATAGATATTAAATTTGATTAGTTTTATTTGTATCTTGTATTTAAATAACTCTGGGGGAATAGTAATAACTAAATTAGTAAATGTTTTGTCAAATAGTTTTTACACACTCAAACCAGATGAAAAAAATATATCTATTTATACAAATTAAACATACACACAGTATACAAAAATATTTTCTAGGGTACTACATACAGTAGCCCATTATTGATAATCAGTAGCTACATTGTATATGGGCCTCTTGTCCCTTATACTGTCAAGTTCGGTGATTTATGACCCCAGATAATCACTGATAGTGATCTCATGCTGGCACAATGCTGGCATCATGCTGATCCCTCTATAAAGTTCTGGACCAGAAGCAAAGAAGGAAAAATGTACCCCTTTGTGTTGCCTTTTCTGTCCGATTTTCTCTAATCTGTATGAATATCAGGAGCAATGTGTTTATAGAGAAGATCCTGATGAATATGCTATGCTTTATTACGCAATAGGATATATGCACGAGTTTGGATGAATAATAATTAAATCACGAGTACGTATAGCCATTATCGTCGCGTCGCGGATATAACCACTCAATGTCACAGTGCGACCAGTTATTAATCTCTAAAGGAAATATGATGCATATCCAAAACGAATGCCTATATTTTATTGCGCAATAAAGTACAGCTTTGTATTCATAATTTCGATTCTAACATCGACAATGCTCAGCAATTTACAGCACAACCAGATTGGCGTTGGAGTACATTTTTTTCTAAGAAACTTTCATTATTTTCATACTACAGTCCCGTGCCAAATTAAAGTTTACAAAGTGCAAAAATCACAAAATTTCATGAATTTCTTCAGCTAGAAGAGCGTGGCAACTGTAAATTAAGAAAATTTAGACTTTATATGTTTAATATCATTTATTAGTGGGACAATAAATTTCTGATAAAACTGTTACGCATTTTACTCATTTACACAGTCCATTCTCGGCTGCTAAGCAATTCTAGAACACCACTAAAATCGATTGTTAGTCCAGTTCACAATGTTGTCACGGTAACACAGACAAACTGATATATTTTTTTATCAATGTTGACTTTTACCATAGTAGATTTTTCTTTTGAATAGTTTCATCTGAAGAAAATCGGAGTTCTAATATGAAAATAACAAACATTTTCAATTTTGTTTTGATTTTCTTTAACGTGAAAATGACACAATTCACATGGGAGTCAATGGGAACTACATTTTTTGTTATTCAACTTTCAAGATTTAATGACTTGGTATTTTACAAACTTACATCTTAACAACAAATGAAGCCTGGATTTTGGCACTGGGCCAACCAAATTAGGTCATAGTTTTCTCAGCATGTGGTTACTGATTTTTAAGATATCAGACCATATTGTACCCTATTACATAATATTATGCAACATTGCACAGCATGTTAATTAGTTTTACAAGAGGCCCTAGTATTAGATAATGAGACAACGAGAGTTCACTTTATGACAGGAAGTTATAAATGTGTGTAGGCCTAAAGTAAAAATAAATTGATAAATAAGTTTTTGTAATATTTTATTGTGTATGTACAATATACTATATGCAGCAGATTTAATGTAAAAAGTAAACTTATCAATAAAAACACTGGAATGAATGCGTTATACATGTAAAGTTGGCTTACAGTGTAACCTGTACTAAAATGTTCACATTTCATTTCCACTTATGTCCCATGTATAGCACATTATCAGAGTTTGGTAGCCACTCCCTACAGGTTTTCAACACACAGTTTGGCATCAATTCACGCATGTGCCATGTAGTTTTAGTTTTTCTAACGATATTCTTTTTTGTATGTACCTAATGTCAGCCCAAACACCGTTGTTGGCCATCATTGCCCAAAATCTTTGATACAACCTTTTCCTCTGATTAGACACAAATGCAAAATTATAAAAAGTGTTAAAAATCTGAACATATATAGTATATAGCTGTACGCCTCATGATTCTAAATAATGTATTCAATGAAATGAGTGAATTGATATTATTCATATTATTTAAAAATGTTATTTTTGATGATGGTTAAAATTAGATCTATGAGTATTATGTTATCTTATCTATTTATAAAAAAGGTATATTCACAGACATAAAATCAGAATTGATATTGTGTACCTCTTTCGTATATTTGCTTAATTTTATTTGTATCTGGTTTGGGTGTGTATTTATTTAAATAACTCTTAGGGAATATTAATGACTAAAATAGTAAATATTTTGACAAATATCGCCTAGCACTGAAGTGACCGCTACCATTTTTTTTATTTTTTATTTAACACAATCGAGTACATCGAGTAAAAGTTGCTTAATTGATATCAAGAATTCAGTTTTATATCATGAGTTCAATTGTTTGATCCCAAGAAATGGATATAAGACCCCCAATCCTTTTCTGATATCATATAAGCCCAATCCTTTTCTGTTACATGTATCATAAAGGCCCAATCCTTTTCTGATACAATTTAAAGCCCAATCCTTTTCTGATATCATAAAAGCCCTTTCCTTTTTTTGATATCATATAACTTCAATGATATAAGCCCAATCCTTTTCTGTTATCATAAAAGCCCAATCCTTTTCTGTTATCATAAAAGCCCAATCCTTTTCTGTTATCATAAAAGCCCAATCCTTTTCTGTTATCATAAAAGCCCAATCCTTTTCTGTTATCATGAAAGCCCAATCCATTTTGATATCATAATGATAGTACTTGGGAATGGAATAATCACTAAAATGGAATAATCATCGTCAAAGAAGCTTTGACTAGTGAATATACGTGTGATGAATATTAAATCCATGATCAATGATTCTTGATATAAATATATATTTATAGTATACACAGTATTGATCAAGTTACACAAGTTTCATCAAATATAATCCCCAAATATGTATTAGACTTCTTGGCGGGTGGAATAATCTATTGTGTGGTTATTTTATTACTGACATCTAAGGGAAGTTACTGTCGTGATTAGAATTACCTTTTTGTTCAAAGTAAATCTTTGCGTTATTTGTAACCCCATTTCTATAAATAGCAATTACGGAAGTATCCAATCGGGCCAATCAAAAGCGACTGCATAGACAACAGCGCGCAATTCAGTAATAGATTTTCGTGGAAAGTTGACTATTTCTTTCGTAAATATCGATGTGTTTAGTCTACTGATGTTATTTGTTCTACCTAAAAACATTAAAGAGATGTATTGCCCGCTTGAAATTCGTCATAATGATGCCTGGCGATCTAGAAGATAGGTAAACTGAAAAAAATATCCACTGTTCATTGTCAACATTGCAAAGCATCTGTCATTGACATTTGCCAGCTGTTTACCCGTGTTGCATTATCATTTAATTAAGTCTTATGCCGACCCAAGCAAATAAAAATCTCTTAATTACCTTATTAAAAGGGAAAAACTACTCAAATATTTTGGCATTGCTTCCTTTCCGAGGCCGCGATGGTCACATGACGTCAAGCACGTTCAATACACGTGTGTTTAGTCTAATAATCCCATTTACACAAGGATACGTGCAAGAATGTATTCTAGTGCTGAAAATATTTATGTCTTCCTGAATAACAGCTTCAGCCAAAAAATTGGGTAGGTTGATAAAAAAATAGATGTACTTTTATAGTGTCCAAATGGCAATGGAATAATGATTTTTGAAGTAGGAATTCAGTGAAATAAATGCAATAATTTTAGAAAAACTCACTGACTGGCTGAGACAGAGGCCTTGCTGCATTAAGTAATAATTATGATGGCATGGTTGCCGTGTTTAAGTAAATATCTCTTGTTTTCTGTATTTCAGTGGCATTTTATCTGCACGGAATTTATACAGTAGTGACGAAGATATTGATGATTCAGTTGAATCCTTTGTCCTAACGTGTCAACCAGCAAGCTCATACAGACCGCCTAAAAAGGTTGTGAATAGAGGGCGCTGGCTGACAGAAGAGGTAATTAAAGATTGGGTTAAATTGAAAATCATAGTGTGGGCTGGGAACTTGAGAACCCTGTATACTAGTATGGTACTAAAGTAAACATGGGTCTTAAACCTACAGGGGTCCTATAAAAGGCTTACAATAAAACAATGTTAAATAAATAATATCATAAAATTACATGGAGAAGTGCCTTGAATAGCACCTTTGAAGGTGTCAGACAGTGTATCACACCTAGCAAGAATTTCAAAGACAATTATTTACTTTAATTTTTAAAATGGTCTAAATGTTACCAGAGCTACAGATAAGGTTTTCGTCAATTGGGTATTTTACCCCCAAGTTTCAATTTTGATTGGGTTTTGACAAATTTTATTTTGGTATTTAATCAAACTCATTGGGTAAATGACCTTTTATGTACTGTTTTCCACTATACCATCCTTTTCTTTTTGGGTATTTCAGATTTTCATTGCTTTTTCTTACTCCCTACTTTCAAAATCTATTGGGTTTTTAAGAAAATTAATTGGGTAATTACCCCAATATGTAGCTTATCTGTAGCTCTGCGTTACCCAAAATGGGTTTTAAAGAATAAAACCCGTTTTTTTTGTGCCAACCCTGTTTCAAGGTGTATAAGGATGTGTGCTTATGGCACCTGAAACAGACTTGCAACTCTTTTTCAGGATTGGGTGTTATGCCTTGAGCAGTAGAAGGCCTGAACCTATGACCCATGTGTGAAATATCTTAACAAGACAACTATGAAAACGTATAATACTGAATGCTTTTAACTGTGCTGGAAAACTAATTATGTGGTACTTTCATTGATAGCAGTTTAGTCCCAGTGAACTTACTTAGGGGGAGATCATTTAATGTTACCTGCACCACTCATATTTCATATCTGCTTGTCAACAAATAAAAAACATAATATGCCATACTTTTATGCAGGATGAAAAGTTAAAACAGATTGTTGAGCAAGTTGGATCTCAAGATTGGAAACTTGTATCTCGTTATTTCCCTGACAGATCTGATCTGCAGTGTCAGCATAGATGGTATAAAGTTCTCAATCCAGATTTGATCAAGGGAGCTTGGACACCAGAGGTACGGTTACAGTGACTTGTGTTATTATTTGACATTTGTTCCCCTCACCATCTTAAAGTTATAATCATGCATTGATTTGCTCATTGGGTTGATAGTACTTAGATGTAATGGTGATGGGGTTGATAGAAATTATGAAGTGTAAAACTACTATTTGCTTATAAACTGTTATGTCAGATTGACAGATTTCCATTGTATATTCTGTTGGAACAGATTGAAAATGCATTAAAGCTAAATCCTTAGAACTCTCTTTCACAAAAACTAGATCGACTCAAATGAAACACTAGTCCATAAGGCTTAGCATCTTTACTAGACTAGTCTGAAATTAAAGAGACTTACTTTTGGCTTTATGGTAATCAAGACAATTGCTTCATATAAACCACTTGTCTGTAAACCGATCAATCAAACCTGAGAACACATCTTGTATTTTCAGGAAGACGAAAAAGTAGTTCATCTTGTGAAACAATTTGGATCTAAGAAGTGGACAGTAGTTTCTAAATACTTGAATGGTAGATCAGGAAAACAGTGTAGGGAAAGGTAGGTCACAAATATTGCCATTGTTTAAACAAACTTAACCGCATTTGAAACATCTGGTTTTAAGATTGGGGTATGTCATTGATCGGGGTTTAAAACATGGTCGCTCTCGTGCTGTATGTGTAACAGTGTTTGGAATGTCATAGGTATTGTGTGATGCAAATTGTTTTAGATGTAACTTGTTTGAAGACATCACTTGTTATTAAAAGAGGAACTGGTAATATCTAAATCAGTGCTAAAGCTTCTCTTAAGTTTGGAAAAATTTTACCATTGTAAGGAGCTTTAGAAGTTATAGTTCATTCTATATCTAGTTCTTATGAACTCAGACATCTGTATGTATCTGACGTCTTATTAAACATGTAGGCCTTGATGAAAATGTTGATGTCAACCACTTCAATATGGAAATTAAACAGTCTTAAAAGCTAACTGACTAACCAGTTACTTTGAAACTTGTCCATGTAATTTTGTTAACATATTGATTATATTTTTAGGTGGCATAATCATCTGAATCCTGATATAAAGAAGTGTGCTTGGAGTGAGGAAGAAGACAAATTGATATATAAGCTACATAGTACACTTGGCAATAGATGGGCAGAAATTGCTAAATTCTTGCCTGGACGGTATGCAGTCATAATGTAGATGTTTACACTACCCCTTATTCTTTCTCCCTATTAAATAACTTTTCAACAAATATTCTTTGGGTATATCTACTCTACGAACATTTTTTTGAAAACAGTAGAAACACATCTGTGAAATGTATTAGTTAGGTACTTGCATACTACAGAGACTTACATTGTAGTTTTTGCCCTGTGTGTGTATGTTGGTCAATCTTCCTGTCTGTCAACAAAAAATCCTGCTAAAACACTCCTTGCATAAATTTACATACATGCATGACCTTAAGACTCTTGTTTGATCCTTTGTTTTGAGATTACTGTTACCATTTTTAATCAGCCTTCTATATCAAACCCTCTGCTATCCATAACCTCATTAGGAAACGTCTGCATTCTCTTGACAAGCTTGTTTCTCACAGACTTATAAGTTATAATATATTCTGTTCAATAATATTTGAGTGTAGACTTATATTTTAGCAAGAGAACATTTTCTTTCAGAACTGACAATGCTATAAAGAATCATTGGAATTCTACAATGAAGAAAAGATTTGAATCAGAAAGTGAGGTTGATGTGAAGCCAACAGATGTAAAGATTGAGTTACAGGATGCTGTTACACCCGGGCCATGGGAATTTGGTCACGATATTAAACCAATACAACTCTTCTCTGGCTCAGATTTAAAACCAGTACAGCTGTTTCAAGACAACAAGGATTCACACAGGGAGAGCCTGAAACCAACGCAGCTATTTCAATCATCTAACAATGATGGCAATCATGTGACACAACATAAGTATGTTCCTGTGCTGTGTTTATACTTGTATAAAATGGTATTCCCAAAACCTTAATACTTTATCTCAACTTATTTTGATAATTCAGTGTTAGATTTTACTAATTTCATAGAAAATATTTATGACTTGGATACATATTGACCATTCAGAGACAAAATCCTGAGTGTTGAAATGTAGCTCTTTGGTTCCAGGTGTGATCAGACAGTGAATTCTATAAAGGTTTAAGTGAAACAACTGAAGCGAATATTGGTTCCATTATTTCCACATTGAAAGTTTGAGACCATTCCATTTTTTGAGAGTCTTTTTTTCACTCCTGAATTGAACTGAATTATGAAAAAGTCACATCTTATATATCCCAGATATAGTATTCTGTCAGGTATTTTTACTGCATGTGAAATAGTAATTGTTTTGGACAAAGTTAAGAAAAAAGACGTTCATAGTCCAATTTTCTGAGTGAGAATGTACTAATGTGTGAGGTACATGACTACATGTATTAGTCAGTTAGATACCAATCCAATTTTTGCCATTCAATGAATGTATCGACTTTCACATTATATTAATACAACAATTTTGCAGGTCAGTTGAGCAGCATTCTGTGAATGGGGGCTTTATTGGCTTGGATACGCTGGATTTGTTGAATGGTGCTCAATTAGAAACCGGGGTCACGCCCATCAAGTTTACATCACTGGATGAGAAAAGTGAGTTTCATGTTTTATCGTTTTTATAATATAGAAATATTACAAAAAATCAGCATTAAACACATAGTACAAAGTATTTTCAAGCATATTTATTATTGGGTTTTAGTTTGGTTTATTATTACATGAAAAACATCTACTTTCTACCTTGTCTCTACCTGCACTAGACATATACCATGCAGGTAGGCACAGATTAACCATTGATTAACCGTCTCCTCCATAGCCTTGTGGTAGAATGTCTCCTTCAAGTGAAGGAGGTCCAGGGTTTGATCCCCAGCTGGGTCATATGCAAACACAAATTCAGAATGGTACCGTTTTCCCTTAATCCTCAGCATAAAAAGGAACCTAGTTTCTTTTTTGAGTCTTTTCTGATATCCTCGTTATGATGGACAGCATCAAGAATGAGAAAAGCGATTGATAGAAGCTAAAAAAATACTTCTCTCACAATCGACCTTAATAAATCTGTATTTAAACCATAAACCTAAGTTTTAAACAACTGACAGCTCACCAACTAAGTTCAACTATAGACCAGATACCTGCTATTTACAGGACTTATGAGATTTTTAAATTTGCTTGAGAGACTTCATTCTAGATGCCTTCACAACAATGTTATTTGTTACACAAAATTGCAAATCTTTTACATTTTCATTGAACAGAGTACAGATTTGATGGCGATGCTATAAACAAGTTAAAGAGTCCAGTTCAGCTAATATCCATTCCTTCGGCAGCTACTGCTAAATTTAGTGCTCCTGCTATACTACGTAGATATAGGAAGAGAAAGCAGGTTTGTATGAAACATTGTCTGACAATCTCTTTGAGGTTAATTATGTCTTCCACTGGCTACTTATAATGGGGGAGACTTATTGATTTTGTGCTGAAAGTTTTGTCCGGATGGGTGAATGCATGTCATGAAATTTTTAATGGTTTTTAATAACTACTGGTCCGACCTCAATGAACTTCACTTAAATGTTTGGAACCATGCCTAGTTGTGCCAGAATTTTAGGTACGACTATGTTTGCCAGAGTTATGGCCCGTAGTGACGTACAAAGCAGTTTTCCATGCTGTGCATGCAATTGTAATTAATTTTGGTGCCAGCAACAGTATTTTTATTATATGAAATTAACCTTTTTGGCCGAATGATTTGTGTGTCTATCAATCATTGAAATAGTAACCCCTTGTTTCCTTGGCCTACTTATGGGAATTTGATGTGCCTCCGTAGCTCAGAGGTAAGTGCGCTTACCGTCTTATCTGGCGACCTGGGTTCAAATCCGGGTGGAGGAACATATATATGCCTGCCATGTTTCAGTAGAAATTAAGCAAATAAAGGCTATGCTCGACATAATTAAATGTCATTATCAACATCATATGTGTACAGTGTAATCAACTAAATTCAATTGGATTTACACCAATTTATTATACTGACCTGTACAACAATGTATTACACATTTCAGGCTGAAGGAAAGAAGAATGGTGGAAAAATGCAGCAGAATGATTCTTTCAGGACCCCAGAACGATGTAAATCCAACTTGCCTCCTATGTATTCACAAAGTCGTGAAAGTGATGTTGAAAATATAGAAAATAGAGACCCAGGGAAAAGTTTGTTCAAACAATACCAAGAGAAGTGTGAAAAACATTGTAAGGAAGAAAATGAGGATGCAGTTTTAGACGTGATTGTTTCATCAGTGTACAGTATGGCCGAGATTCAGAATAAAGATAGTTTAATAGATGTGATTGACAGTTGTGATACTGATGTTCACAGTGAACAAGGTCCTCTAACACCGAAAGGAACACCCATCAAGAATTTACCTTTCTCTCCATCTCAGGTAATTTGTATTTTTCAAACAGTTGTTTATACCCTGGTATCTACTGATGTAGGAGGTGTATATATAGTGATTGTCTTGTCAGTCTGTCCTTAGATGTGTTGGTTTTTCTGCCCCATAGAAAATGTTAGCTAATTAACTTTCCAGTTGTTGAACCCCAAATATTTATCAAAGTCCATTTATCTTGCTTTTCACACTTTGCTTACATGTTTACCATGATACCATCATAAACACGAAATACAATTTCAATGCTACAATGACAACAACAGAAGATGCATACCAGATACTTGCTCCACAAATAATGCTACTGGTAACTGCACTGTTATGTGAGATAATTGCATTGTACATCTTGTGTAACACATTCATGTCTGACATTTAGTGAGTTAAATACTGGTTATAGTATGAATGGCAGGCTATCTAATTATGTCTTCCACTGTCACATGTATTCATTCTCATTGTAAGTGGGGAGACATGTATTGATTTTGTGCTAGATAACTCGATGGATGGATGTCACAAAGATAGTCTGTGGCTGTTACGCATGTATTTTTAACCACTGGCCATATTTCAATAAATATTCACATGAATAGTTGATACCAAGTCTACTTGGCATTTTGTCTGACAGGAATTTTAGTTTTGATGAATTTTGCCAGAGTTATGGCCCTTTGTGGTAGATGTATACGTTTTTGTGTAAAATGGCATGTTCTACTGTTCAAAATATTAAGATAGTGATCTTGATAAAACCTATTGCTTCATTAACACGTTTATTTCTGTTTTTAGTTCCTGAACTCGCCAGAAATTCCTTTTGGTAAATTAACATCTACTCCTGTATGTAGTAAAAGAGATTCCTCCTCTACGTCAGGGCATGGTTCTATACTGAACACTCCTGATATAAAACTAACAGAGAGGTAAAAACATTACATGTTACTTATATATTGGTATCAGTCACATGACTTTATGCTTATCTTGTTTAATATTTCAAATCTGCTCATTTTGTAATGGAGAAAGATAATGATAAGTTTTGAGAGAAAGAGAGTTTTAAAAGATATACAATCTATGATAGACTGACACTCATAACCTACTTTTTCAAAAGGTTACCTAGATATCATATTGCTGTCTGTATTTGTTGTCTTTAAGCATTGCCTGCTCTAAGTATAATTTTCATTCCTTCAGAGCAGCTAGAGATTGCTCTGTCTTATTATTTGTTCAAGATGTTTGCAAAGGCTTTCAAGCTAATCCATTGAAACATTTGATTTTAATACAATTTAATGTTAAAATGGATGTAAGGTCAATTGTAAATAGTCTGGCCACAGTTTTTGGATATTTTCACTATTTTCCTGGATTCATTATTCATCAAACACCTGTAATGGTTAAGACTTCATATGTAATGTTTAATTGAGAACTTTATATAACAGTTTCAGTACCAGTTGTACTCCAAGAGTATCAACGACTGTTCTACAAGCCACACCAAGAACACCAACACCATTCAAAAATGCTTTGGAGATGATTCGACAATCACATCTCAATAAGGTAAGTTAGGCTCTAAAAATTATTTGAAGGACCCTTTACCCTTCTTCAAGATGAATGGGTACATTGCTATGAACATGACATACAGTCAGTTGTTACCAAAGGCTATCCGATCAATAGATAAAGAATGGTTTGGTATAAGCTCCTCAAAGTTGTATGTTGGTTGCTCCACTTTAGAATCCCTACTGAAGTCAGTGGTCTGTGTTATCATTCCCTTGAATATTTGACTGTCATGATTTAAGCATGTTTTAAATGGTGATACTAATGCAGGGGTCACTGTCAAAGGAGTCACATTTAAAATCGGGAAAATCACATGCGGTCAACCATTTTTGACAAACAAGAGGCCTTCAACCACATTGTTTCCATATTAAAAATCAGTTTTTATTTAGAAATTCCTTCAAAACAGATTTAATTGATCATAACTTTGCCATTTCTCAATATATTTTCATCAAATCAGAAATTATGTCTCTTTCAGAATATGTAATTCCGGGAAATTGACACACTGCAAATGTTGCCTCTCATATTATTCAAGATATGAATTTATCTACCAACATGTGAATTTGTGTACCTGGGGTTTTGTTTTTGCATGTATCCACTAGAATGAATCATTCAGCAGTAATAAGACCTTTTTTGGAATGATTGTGTTCCTGGAATTTCTATATTTCTTGAATTATTGTTTTGTAGTTACAAAGTCCTGGACATTTAGATGATGTAGAAGCAATGATTAGAGAAGATACAGGGTATGAGGCTGACATGTCTACGGCAGATTTTGTGGATGTGATTGGTTCCAGGAAGACTAACAAGATAGTATGTATCTGTTCGTTGTAGTTCATACCTTGGGTTATGTTAGGCTTTTTCCCTCCCAACTTTATGGGTTGGGTTCTAGCCCTACAATTGACATTGTGCCAGTTCTCAATCAATTATTCAATACTCAGTAACTCTTAAATTAAATTTTGTGGTAAATTATAATCACATGGTCCAATGGATTAGCTTGTAAAACTTTGTCAAACAATTCGAGGGAGTAATCTCTGTTCTTTCATATGTCAATTGCATGATAGAAGAGATAATATTGAAAGTTTGGCACCATTTGGAATTAAGGAGAATTTTCTTTAATTGGAGGCATCTCATAATGGTCCCTATTGTTTAAGGAATACGGACCCTCGCCTATTAAAATGTACACCCAACCTGCAATGGTAGTCACCTCCAGTATACACCATTCCTCTGATGTTTTCATGCCATGGTTGCCAACGTCCAACAAACATTGAATACAAATCTGTATAACACTTACCTTATTTTGTTACAGAATATTGCTCCATACAGACGTGCCAGACAATCTTTGAATCATAAGTGGACCACAAACACATTGGCTGCTCCTACTGTTGTGTATCCTAGCAACGAGTCTTTGCTTCTCTCCCCCGAGACACCGGTATGTTCTTTGTTAACTTTCTAGTTTGCAGCAATGCTTCGGTCACCTGAGACACCATAATGGTAACTCTGGTTTGCACAAAGCCAAAGAAACTTGGTTTAATCTTTGCCCACTTATACACATGCAATATAGGATTAAAAAGCAAAAGTTGTAATGACACAACTCTAATACCCAGTGAGTATAATAATGTAATGCTAGAGACATAGTTTTGGTTCACAGAGATAATTTGCTTTTATTGATATGTAAATCATAGTTCATTATGTTGGGTTGAAGTTATTTAAGTCATGCTTTTCATTAATGAGAATAAAAATGCAGCTAATTAAGTTTTATTAAACACATAGTGTTGCCTTTTCCAAAATTGTTTAAGCTATGGTCAAAAAAATTACATGAATGCTTGTCAGCATTTAAAGTTGAGCACCTGGTATTATGTTTCCGTTGGCACCTTGTTTCAGCGGTTCGCTGGCTTAGAATAAGAAGATTGAACGTACAAAATCGATATTTTGAGAAAACAAGAAAAAACTGTCTGAAAATTACTATTTACTTGAGGAAATACAAGCCTTTTCAACTTCGGTTTGCTCAACTTGACGATTTCCAATTTTCATGAAAATAGGCTCATAAGAAGCTCCCCTTATAATGCCAATTTCAAATATATATTAGTATTATATACAACCTCATTCTAAACCAGCGAGTTATCCACCTTGTTTGATAATCATCTGTTGTTTGTTAACTTAAAATAATAAACTGTATATTTCAGAGTAAATCACTGCTTGGTGATACAAGTATATTATTCTCACCTCCATCTATAATCAAGGAAACCTTACCAGACAATGATATAGAGGATGCTTTCAGTCACTCTGACAGTAAGAGAAATACAGTAAGTCAGTATAGTGTATTCTGTTTGTTGTTTTCTTCTCTACAAAATTTAGTAGAAATAAAAAGCAATTTCTCCTTAAGCATACACATTTCCCCTATTTCAGTAGAAGTACGTGAGATTACATAAGGTCAATTACAGTATTTGCTGCTTCCAAAGGGTATTGCTCTTCAAAGGTTGTACTGTTTTGTTAAACTGTCACCCATCACATGAAATTTATTTGATATTTCATTACTTGCAGTTCAAAGACATCAAGAAATCCACTATAAAGAAGATAAATTTTAAATCACCGGTAAAAGCTAAAGTCAAGGTAAGTACAATATGAGCTGAAAATTAATGTGATCTGAAAACCAAAGATTCTAAGTAGATCAATCAGAAATATTTCATAGATCTCAACTGCATTAAGCTGTGATAATTTCTTATACCTCCCCCACGGGATGCATGTTTATTTGGTGATTTTCTCTCGTCTGTCATTCATTCCTATTGTACTTTTACCCATATCTTAGAAATACTTTTGATTGCTTAAATTTTGTAAGTTTCATCCAGGTTGAATCACACAGTGTGACACAGAAGTAAATATGCTTGAAAGAGGTGGTTTCAAAAGCCAAACTTAATAAACTTACTCATACCATAATTGGTGCTATTGAAATCAGCACTGTCTTGCAGTATTTTAGTATTACTGAAACAAATGAAGATACTCCTTATATTTTCCACTTGCTGCAAGTATCATCTGTAGCCACAAGATGTATCATAGTATAACCGTAATTTCTGTAAATCTTAGAAGGATCGATAATATACAATGGTCGGCATAAATTGTTAAATTCTGCATAAGACCCTTTAATAGTATATGCATTTAGGTCATGTTAATAGCTATGATTGATAAATGTTAAAAGTTCAAGAATGTAAATTCTGTATAATTAGTTGATGTTCCAATAATTTTTCTTTGTTTTCAGTTGAATAAACAGTTTGAACGTGTTGCTTGTGGAAAGACTGACGATCAACGACTGATGACTGAGCTAGCTCGCCACTTTGCTAGAAGACTTAAACACATGAAACCTAGATCTTTGCGATTGTAGCTCTTCAGTCGAAGAATTTACATATGTTGGTTGTAAATTGTTAATGGAATCTTGATGACTTTTGCTTGGATGTACCATTCAAATTTTTAAAAGTGAACTTTGGTTATCTGTGTCTTTTTTGTATATTTTTATTGTTAAGGTATGATACAAGCCTGGATCAGTTTGTTGTTTAAAAGGCAAACTTGTGGTTGTTAAAATGGGAAAATAAGATGTCAACATCAATTTTTGCATTATGCCTATTTTCAAAAGTTTTGCTTATGCAATGGAAGAAACACAAGTACTATTGGAAAAACCCTGTTTGGTGTGGAAATTCCACATTGCTTGTTTACATGTAAGCTTGAACTGATTATTATGAATATGACATCATTATCCTTCATTTGTATCAAGTATTGTACAGTTTAATGCTCCAAAGATATGTATACATAGTATTTGTATTGTTGACAAGTTGTAAGTCATTGTCCCATTCTGCAATTTTTCCTGTGTTGAGAGTTTTTGAAGGGTAAAAGTCTGGAATAGTGTAGTGCTCAGCGGTATGCCATATACAGTACCTTAAAGGGTTATAGCCACAGAAACGATTACTTGACGCTTTTTTGGGCACTGCTCACTTCCTGTTTTCATTTTAATAGAATTTCATGAATTGAAATGGAACCATAATTGTACAACAAAAGTATTATTTCCCCAGTAATGTGATTGTAAATGTTAATTAGAACCAATTTAAGGTCTCTAGTGCAACCTTCACTTCCCAGACATTGTTCCAGGAGAGGTGCCATGTAGGAATATTTTATGTTCATCTTAAACTACAGTTACACTAATGTGAATTTCAATTTGTAGGATATGTAAAATACAAATGCAGGGGAAACGCATTGGGAAATTGAATTACCGGTATATCGGACGACAATGTGTGTCCGAATAACAGGCTGTCTCGTAATCTGTGGTCTGACTGTATGTTGTTGGTATATGACTGTATTTTTACTTTTTCTACCTTTTATTGTGTTAACTGATTTCTGTTAGATATTTGTTGTTGTTTTTCTCTTTCTTTGTTCTTGTTTATTATTTTCATTTGAAAAGTTTATTTCACTATGATGTGCTTCTTAGTAGAAATTATTAACACCATATTTTCTGTTATACTAGTATTATAGTTTTAACTTTATTTTGCATAATGTCATTAGCAGAATTTACCTGAATTTGTTAAGTCATCAATTTGGTGGCCATTTAATTTAGTGGATTTCCACCACAAGTTCTAATGGTTTTACAGCATTTTAACACAAAGAATGGGTACTTATTGTTCAGTGAAAAATGTCTGCGAAAAAGTTACTAAACACCAATTGTTGGTATTAACCAGGGTATTTTCTAAATAAACAAAATTGCTATACATAGTATCTATGTATAATGTTATTTTATTTTTTTGTAGCCTTCAAATAATGATCTTATTCATGGGTTATGTAGTTAGACACTGGATTATATACAAGCATTTCCAATAAAATTTCTATCTTTTATTAAAGTGTCGAGAAAAACTACCTATTCCAGACAGTTATCAATTATTTCAATTTCTGTTCCTTAAAACACACATTTTTTTCTCAATATTTAATGCCTTATAAAATAATTTATTTAATGATTTTGTTGTGTATATATGTTGAAATTATTTATTTAATTATATGATCATTTTCTGTTTATGTTTAGTTCATGAATTGTTATGGTCTTGTAGTGTTTTTGTATTATTATTAGTGTATCACCATATGTTTTTGGTTAGACATGATTCACCAAAGTGAGTTGTTTTTGTATTGTATGTTGATGTCATTTTAAACAATGAAGTCTGGCTTTAGAAATAGGTTGGAAGTTACTTCATTCGGGATGGTCCTACTGTGGCATAATGCCCATTCCCGATACTGAGTCGCAAGGCTAGTTTTGGTTCCAGAAGCACTTATTCCTACAAGAAAACTCAAACATTGGTCTGTTTTTAAAATTCAGTTTATTAAATTTCAAATGACCGTAACTTTGTCAATTCTTTGAAAATTTTCAACAAATAACTTTTAATTTTCTGTAGTAATGATCATTCTATTGCAGCAAATCTGAATTATGGTGGAATAGTAGGAACCCTGATCATTATTGAGAAAAATGAAGTGAAATAAGCATCATTGTTTTATTAGATTAAAACTAACGTAATGAAATGCATCTTGGGCTCAATGGATTTATCTAGTCTGTTACAGAATTCGTTAATTTAGTTTGATGATGTGTTATACCATTCAAACCAACTTATTCCAGGGTGGGGGGTGAAAATTTGAAAAATAAATATGTACTTAAATGACAGAGGTGACACAGAGTAAAATCAGATGGCAAGCTCTTCAGAAAAATATGACTGTAAGAATAATAGATCACCCACCCTAATTTGGATATACTAGGAATTAATTAGTTGTAACCTGTTTGCCAAACAAGTTGATTATTATATACATGTATGTGTTTCCTTATTAGTTAACTGATGTGTACATATGTTTTAAGAATAGAAATTATCACTTATTACCAATTGTGCTGTTTAAAGATGTGTTTTTGTATGTGTTTATATATTTGCTGTGAAATGACATATTTAGTGGTTGTTGTTGCTGGCCTATTAATTATCACTGTAAAAATGAAAATAAAAAGTAGATCTATGTATTTATGACTTTGTCATGTGTCTTATAACAATACGTGCTTGCAGAAATTTCTTTGTGTACAGTATCAAGCACAATATCAGTAGCAAACATCAAACAAGACACACATGAAAGTACAGGCAAGAAAATGCCTGCTGGACAGACATATTACTTTAGAATACAGCGTATGCAGGGCCCAAACAATTGAGACAGAAGAAGGAGTTGAGGCTCAAGCTTTAATGGCCCTGTGATTATAAACATTGGAGAACGTATCTCGTGCTCATACTCCATACACCAGTCGGGAGCATTTTCTTTGTTACAACTTGCTGCAACTTCCTTGTTACTGCAAGGAAACATAGTATATGGTGGTTCATTTTCTTAATTAGATCATTTGCTTACAAGCTGGTGTAAGATTTGATGCAAAATTCTAAAACAGCTGTTTTTCATGAGTATGGAGCGTGAGTGAGACAATTGGAACACGTTTATAATATGTTAGTTCTGGGGTGTTGCCTAAGCAAAGCAATATGGAGTGTTAAATAAAATTTTGGCACCAAAAAGCATTACGTACACGGAGCAGACAGCCATACAATTACTGTCTACTAGTGAGTGCACAGCAAGTGCTACTAAAGCGGTTATTGTTCAAGAAAGTACTCACCCATCAAGCTGACAATACCAGTATTCTTCTTGGTAGCAAGTCTTTCTCCATAGTGCTCTTTGTTAACGGTTTGATTAGACAATGGGATCCTGGTCATTAGCACTTTGTTGGCATTACCTATTGGGACCAATGTCAACTGCACTTCCAGGGAGTTCAACCTTGATCTACTGGAGGGTAGCTGAGCACAAACCAGTGCCATCAACCAGACTGATGATTTTAAACAATGATACATCCTCATAATATTCCATAGAAGTATTATAATATATATGAGCCGTTCTCCAGGAAAACCGGGCTTAATGACAAAATTGTGAAAATGTTGATAATATATTGGTAAGCATGAAGAGACTGTTGTGAACAGTTTCTGAAAATTTGAACGAATTATTCCATGAACTTACAAAGGTATACCCCTTTTAAACCAACCACTACCGCCTACATTTTGAGTGACGTCGCGAACGTGTTTGACGTAATAGCGTCAACTTGCATTTCAAAAACTCAAAATCTGACAACTTTTTGACGTAAACTTTTAAAATTGTGGCACATTTTAGAATAATATTCTTATTCTGATAAAACGTGCCCAATTTGTGAATGTTTGCTTACGGGGAAAACCGGAAGTGTTTTTAGTCACTTAACTCTAGTTTTCCTTGATATGAGTACTTTTTAGAAAACGATAACCATAGCAACGACAGAAGTTATTTTTACACAATTTTAAAGAAAACTTGAAGCTAATTGATAGTACTATACTATCCAAGTACTTAAATATGAAATCAAAGGACACGATTTTTTTCTCATTTTAGACATTTTTTGAAAGTCTTATTGCACGATTACAATACAATGTCATTAAGCCCAGTTTTCCTTGAGAACGGCTCATATGTTGGTGAACTAGTCAAATGCAATCATTCAAACATTACCTAATCCAACAAAAACAACATACAAGCAACAAGTTTCCAAAATGTTTATTCATAGTTTATATATATAAAGACATGTTGACATACAGATTATATTACTTTTAATATAGGTAACACAATAGTTTATATACAAAGACAAGAGTGAAAGAGCCGAAAGGTCGTAAGTATAGAACAGGGGTTTTACAATTCCGGAATAATCAGAATTAGAAAGAATGCATTTTTTCTGCAGAAAATAAAAGATATTTGATGACAAAATTCCAAGTATTAACTGAGTTATGGTCTTTTGAAATTTCATATGCTGAATTTGAAACAGTTGTGGCATCTAGGGGTGTGTGCTAATGGCACCAAAAATAGACTTGCAACTTGTTTTCAGGATAAGTAGAAGCCCTGATACTTATAAGCATCAAACCAGGATTAGCACATGCACTATATGAATATCCACTTGGTTCCATAGCTTGGTATTATTAATGGGACACATCAGAAATAAAAACTACTGATATTTACACAATTTTGAAAAGATAGACATTCTCACTGATTGAAACATTTTACATTTGGAGAAATACTATGTTTTAGTAATTTGCAGTTGTTGTCACTGCCTTCATAAAATCCATGCCAAACAAATATCCAGTCCAAACATAAACTTGACATACTTCTGAAAGGATTTTTTTAAATGCTATTTAAAACAAATGCAATTGAAATGGTTCTAAACAGTTTCATTTGAGACGAAACAAGGCTGTGTTCAGTAAACCCTTATGCCCCATCCATAATGCCTTGCCCATAATAACTAGCTATGTCAATCAACTTGAAAATTTTGTAACAGATGAACGGCTTGGTGAATCACTATATGCCTCCGCATCAGGGTAAGTATTACTGCTTTCTTGTTAGTGGTTTGTGAGAATAACACAGAGGTAAAACGACAACTGCAGTCTACAGTACACACAAGGCTTGATCTCACAAATTGCCATATTTTTCTTCCAAATATAAAACCCATTGAAGTAATGTTGATCCCTTTTCTGGTAACTGAAATAACAAAATACATAACATGTGAGTACTTGATGAAATTTATACAATTCATAATAATTCAGTACTTTCAGGGATGGGATTATAATAATTAATGTCCATGTGTTCCACATATCCCACTTTATTTATTAATTCATTTCAAGTAAAGAAGCATGGGTAACTGTTACTACAAATAAAACTGAAGCCATCATAAGCACATGGTCGTTCGTTTTTTCCCAGCCATATCTGCCAATGACCCCCAACTTGGTGAGAGTAAAACATACAAAGACTGCGAAGACTTTTTTATCGTTTAGGTATAATGCCCAAGTTGCATGTAATGCTTTACTAACATTTTGAAGTTGATCAAGAGCAATACTTTACTTCAATTATATCAATGCATGACTTATGTAATAGATCTATACTGTACTAGTTTTTATCAAAAGTGTCTTCTTAAAAGGGTTATAGTGCAGTTTTGGAAGGACAATCAATAAATTGATCGCAAGATGTACATGTCCAAAAATAATGTACACTTTTTGAATGAAAACATTGGGCATGTCAGAGTATAAAAGTATTTAAACAATGATTTGCAAAGGTTTGGTAATTGAAAAGCCTTATTTAACTGAATACCTAAAGTCTAGAACACAAAACTCAAACAAAAGTTACTAATCAACATGATTTATTTTTAGTTTAAATACTCACATTGTTAGCATCAACCTCGTTTATCCCATAAGTATCCAGTAGAGTGATGTCCCTTGATGCCGGGTAATCTTTGGGCACACTGAGGGAGAACATGATGTTACCACATTTACCAACTAGAACTCGTAATTGACACTTCTCTGGGATCCAATCTATAGCATGACTGAAAGTATCATAAAATATTTCACTGATTATACAGAATGATAGTTTTTAGTATCTGGAATTTGTCTCTTTGGCAGTACATGGTTGTATTACACTATGTAGTGTATAGAGAGATACAGCCTTGTAGCATCAAATGGGCAAATTATTAAACACCAGAATGTACTTAATACCTCAAGAGTATGAACAATATCTTCACCTCCATGTCCGTACATGAAATGCTAACAAAATGTCAGTGTTTGAAGTCTGCTCAATGCTCATCCTAGGTGGACGTTGTGTAACAGAATTAATGTCGACCTTAAATTCCTGACCTCAATTCAAGTGTTGGGTCTGAACTTGTTGTGGGCAAGCAATAAATGAACTTTGATGATCTTGGGCATAAATATTTGCAAGATTTTTTCACTGAGAGAGGCAGTAAGGGTATGATAATCTAGTCACTCCTGTATCCTAATGATCTGACATCAAGTGAAATAGTAAGTATAGGTTTACAAATTAAAATATGTTTGTAAATCACCTATGCATCAAATGGCAGCCCAATAGTGAGAAAGGGTAAAGGTCACAGTGACCTTGAGCTTTGACCTCAAAATATAAATGAGTCATCTACTGTCTGTTGCTGACCAACTTCCATGTAAAGTTTATAGAAACTAGGGCAAAGCATACTTTTTAAGTTATTGAAGGAGACCAGTCAGTCAACCGACAGACAGACCAACCAACCAACCAACCGACCAACCAACCAACCGACATGTGCAAAGCAACATATGGTACCACAGCCCCTCATCAAAGATGTGGGGGGCATAATTAATCATATGATTAAATGAATATGTCTTACTGTTTAGTTAATATATCCATCTCTGTAAGTAGAGGATAATGTAGATTCCATCTTTCACCAGCAGTCAGAATCAAATATGGAACATCATTCATAGATATAGCAGTATCTACAATATCCTGTATGCTAAAATGATCCACATTTATCTGAAACAAAACAAATCATATACAGTACAACCTCTGAAGAGAAATACCCTTAAGTAGCTGCAATTATTGGCCATTGAGCAGAGATTGTTGTTCTACAAAGGTTAAATTAGAGTAAATATCACCTAAGGAAAGTTGTAGGAGTCAAGGCCATACAGTCAAATTAAAACTGCACCTCATGGTATAGATATGGGAATAGATGTGTTTATAAGAGATTAAAATCAGGCAGAAAAGTGAGAAACTTCTGAGGAGATATACTTTGAATGTTTAAACAATCCAAAAGACTACCAATTTCAGCACGAGCACATGGAAAGTCATACTGCAATACTAGAGTCGATTGAGTCAACTGAATTTTACATTGTTTTATTAATCAGTTAAAGAGTAAATCAAACGAAGGCATTCAGTCTAAAATAATCTGAAACAACGATGCATAACTAAGGGCCTCAGGAGTCCCTTGATTTTGTATTAAAGCTTATCCACATGCTAGCATTTCATTACTAATGCTCCAAACCAGGCCTGCTTCAAACATAAAATAAACAAGACATTACGCAGCATGCATGCACATTCTATATCTAACATAACAGATGACAACAAGACAAAACGCCAAACATATAGTAGCCCATTTAAAAAATGAAGCAGCTTAAAGTGTATAGAGCTATATCCGAAGATATTTTTTAAAAAAGTTTCAAAAACTGAAAAACAAGCTTTCGTATTCATTAGATCATTTTTTGCTTCGGTTTTAACAGAAACTCTCTCTGTGATTTATTGCACATGCAAACAGTCCATTTTCATACGAAAGTGTTCTAGAACACCCTATGAAACTATAAGAATCATCTATTTTTCGATGATTGAATCAAAGTACACGGAACCCATCTAAAGATTTAATTTGCAATTAAGTTAGTCTAGTATCATACTAAAAACGGTGCAAGTAATTGTTTTGACATTGAATTACTGTTAGAATATAGCTCTATACATTTTAATGCCTAATGACACAAAGGAAAATGAAACAACAAACATGGTAATTCCTGGTTTTCAAACTCAACAACACTTGATAATGGCAAAAATTACCCATAACCCAGCAGTGTAAGTTGCCATGCTAATAACCATTTCTGTAAATTGTCAGGGCTGTAGATTATTTTTAAAGGTGACAAGTGTGACACTTAAAACGTTTTCGTCCACTTGATGCCTACTGAATTTGATAATCAAAGAACCAGGTACAAGTATTTTGTTTGAAAAAAGGGTTGAGAAATAATGTTTATATATTTAAAACAAACAACATCCATCCAAAATATTTACATATTGTGTTCTCCCAAATGCCACCTGCATATACAAAACAGTATAAATATACGGTGAAGCCTCAATATAAACAGGGGTTCTACTGAGGCATAATGCCTGTCCTGAAAATGAGTCACAAGGCTATTTCGGGTGCAATAATTAGCGCATCCCCACAAGAAGACTCTGTTTCAAACATATAGGTCTATTGTTCAAATTGTTTGTCAAATTAAGATTATTCTGGCACCGATTTCCCAAAACAAATCAATCTGAGATAAATCTCACCTCAAATATTGCTATGTGTAGACTAGTTTGGATAATTTCCATGGGAAGATGTACCCAAAATTAGCATTAAAAGCAGAAAACTTTATTCTTAGATTATTACAGTAAAATTGAATGAGTTAGAACTTCAGATTTATCGGAAGTTCTGACTCTCTTTTGTGCAAAAACTCAGTTTGAGATGAGATTTTTACTCGAGATGTTTCGGGAGATCAGGGTCTGGAATCGTAGGACCCCTGATATATAATCCAGGAGATATTTCCATGAGGAAAAGCATATATCTATAAGGCTATAGTAGAACGTTTGTACCAATATCGGGATTTAAATCCACACTATATGGCACTTAGTGACTATCGCCTAGCAATGAGAAGGACTTTATGATAAAGACCACTCGGCTATTGCAACTATAGTCACCAGTCAAAAATAATTAAACTTGTATTGGATATATCGAGGGGTGCCTGCATTACTGTAGTAAGTCCTTCTTTATCTATATGCAGTTACTACAGTCTTGCGGGCACCCATCGATATTCTGACAGGGATGTGAGTACACAATTAAACAGCTTAAAGTATCCTATTAGAGTTTCATAAACTTTCATCTTTAAACAAATACTTTATATGTTGTAATAGATTGAACATTTGGCCTTATCATGACCTTTATGCATAAATAAATATAATATTACATGGTTCTGAGTTGAGTAGATAGATTTATAACACATTGAGGGTCTTTGTGATGCATTTCACTTAAGAAAACATACAATCGGGATACAAATATATACATGTACGAGGGGTGATCAATATATTCGAGGACTTTCCTTCTCAATTTTGAAATATTGGAACTAGAGTAATGAAATTACAAGATCGTGTAGATCAATTAATTACCTCGCGATTTGTTAAATTTTCTTTATGATAACGTCATTATATATTTGATGACGTCACTTTTTGTAACCATGGTGAAGCACGCACCGTCGAGCATCTCGGACGTAACGTTACTTCTGAGTAACGACACGCTATGAAAATTAACGCAAAACTTGTAAAATCCTCGCGATATCACCAAAATGACTTGACTAAATTGTACACAGATTCTGTGCGCTCCCAATTAGCCATTTTCATATGATTCTGTTGTTTATGTGATTTTTTAGTCTCTGTCAAACGGTTGAGTCGATGAAATAAGGATATACAGCAGAAATAACACCGCGTTAGGGACACTTTCCGTTTAATTTTGCGAAATAGGACGCACAGATCTCAACTAAATGTGACTGGCGAAAACGAAGACTAGTATAGGCTACAAAATATTAAATCGTTGACTCCAAATCAAAAGGGTTATTTCGATATTGCGTCCTAAACTTGATAGGCCGTGCTTCATTCTTAATTGGAATAATCTAATTTTGTACAACCAACCGCCGTTTTTCGAGTTATGTTCCGAACAACGCACCGATACTCTTTTTATTCCACCTCACATTCCAGAATTGACTATTAACTACTTATTTCAGTAGTAAAAGAAAACCAGTCTCATACATGTGACCAGGTATCGGTCCAGAAAGGAGCTATGTGCTGCTCCGACGGTGACGCTTGGAATGACGTCGCGTGACGACCAACGTCACGCGCCACTTGTATGAATGAAATAATTTTATTAGTGCTTTCAGTCGGAGACATCTTACTCCGAATTATGTTAAATGGCTTTGAGCCTTACTGTAAATATGAAATTGCTAGATGAAAAGTCCTCGAATATATTGATCACCCCTCATATATAATGACAAGATATCAGTTGTTAACAGAAGATTGAGGATCGGGTTCAATTCTGTGTAATATGCCAATGTACATGCATTAAGAATTGAATTGATGTAGTACAAACTGGGTTACCTTCACATCAGCTAATCTGGTTTCACCACGGCAACAAGCGTTGAATGTCAAGGTCATTTCCAAGTTCAATGTTTGTACATCAGAGTGAACAGATTGTGATGGTTCAGTGACAAATGTGACACTAATTTGTTCAGGTCCAAGTATTGATACTTTCAAATCACTGACTGCCTCCAGAAATCCTAATACTTCCTTCATTCTGGAATAATCAGCAATACACTTGTTGTAAGCATTATAATATACATAATATTACTGAAGTTCTCTTTATAGTAATACAAGCAATTATAATTGACATATAACTTTCAAAAAAGCTGCAAAACACCCTGGCACGCTATTCCCTTGACCAGACCAATTTAGGCGTGCAAGCAAGGTATTTCTAAATCTTAAAGTATAAGATGTAGTATTACGTTTACAATTAAACCATCTGCATGGTTTATTAGATTTTCTTTCTTCTTATGGTGTTTTCCACGTTTGGGAATCAACGAAAGTGCTCAAATTGCAGAGAGGTTTACAAAATTATAGCTTATTAAAAATAGCAGTTTAAGGCTTAATGTAACTTTAAATAACAGGTAAAAAATGTAGATTTTTCCTCAATTCAGACACTTTTAATTTTTGTAAGGCCACTTTCACATAAATTAAGAATAATGCATTTTATTTATGGCAATAGATGTACAATCTCATTTGAAGTAATCAGGATCCTTGAATCCTTAAATCCAATCAAATCCATATTTGAAATACAGAAATAGCAACACATCCTTATTAAACAAAATATGTTTGTGAAACATGTACCGGTACATGACTCTGTATGCCCCCATGGCAGCTCAATTATAGTCAGAAATGGTAACAGTCACAGATGAGTGATCTCTGACCAACTGACCTGAAAATAAATAGGGGTCAACTTCTGTTGGCAACTTGCTGGCCAAACTACACATAAAGATTGAAGAAAATAGGGTAAAGCGTTCATGAGTAATTGAATGGAAGCCATTTGGTCGACCGACCAACCAACAAACCGACTGTACAAATGTATGTACATGTACAAAGTCATATATTCTTTCAGCAAAGATGAGGGGGGGATAATTACTATATTAACTTCTAAGTTGTCACACTCATACTAGCATAGTATGGTATTATCGTATCATGAATTAATTCCATCCATTCTTTCAAGATTTATAACATGATGCCACTCAGCCATTCTTCGAATGAATTACTAAGCATGAATAAGTAGAATTAAATCAACCTCAAATATGAAGAGTTACCTCAAATATGAAGAGCAGGCCCTTCCCCAGCCCAATAAGGCACCGCAGTACCGCAAAATGGAAATATAGCCTACCGCGGCATCTAAATTCTCCGTGCAGTGCCGCATTAAACTACCACAGTGTCTTAATTCTATAAACAATTTTATCCCCGTATGATACCTCTCGAGTAAAATATGTATTGAATCAAGTTTAACGAATACACAGTGTAAACACTTTAAGCGTGTTGTACCTCTGAGGGGGGGGGGGGGGTTATCGACACATGTTTGTTTATAGTCTGTGTTTTCGTAAACGTAAAAGGTATAATTGGCATGGGCGTGATTTAGAGTTACCTAAAATGTGAAGAGTTACCTCAAATATGAAGAGTTACATATTTGAAATTCTTACCTTGTGACAAGTTTCTTTCCAGTCTGACCACCCTCATTCTTGTTACTTTGTACAAGCTGATTCCTAATGTTACATATTTGATCCTGCAAGTTTTTCAACACCCCTTTCTGTTTGCCAATCTCTGCCTCCAGCTTATCAACTGCAAGTTGGCATTTCTCTATACTTGCTTCTGCTTCCTTAGGACTTAGATTCCATCTTGATTCAAATAATCCTTTCTGTGTATAAAATGAAGAATAGAATAGTCTACAGCCAAATCTGTGTATGCAGTCACCTGAACAAAGTGGACACTTAAGTCTTGTCTTAAGCAGCCAAAATCATTAATACCACAAGTCTATATTAAAAATGCTTAAGACATAACAGAAAATTCTATATAAGCAAGTTTGAAATAAAGAGAGTTGACAATTTGTCGAAAATCTCATGCTACAATGTATTGGTAGGGTCTAGGTCCTGTTTAAAACTGAATCAATAGCAAAGCTGCATATTGAGACAAGTCAGTTTAATTTTAGAATTGTATGCCCATATGTGGGCCCAAAATTGGAAAAAATAAACGTCGAATCTTAATAAGATTAATTCATTGTTACAAAACATCCTTTCAAACTATTAAAAGGAGTACTAGTATTACCTTTGTCTCAAATATTTTTAATTTTTCTTCCAGTTTTGGTATCTTCTGCTGTAGGAGGTTGTGTTCTGAAAGATAATACAGAAAGTTAAAAAACTTTCAAACTTTCAAACTTTCTGAGCATTACTCAGCTGATACTTGGTTTATAACTTAACCACCTATTAAATAAACTTTCTTGCAAGAACTCTCGCTAAAATGTTTGGAGATCTCAGTTTACAAGTAATTCCACCTTAGTTTGCCATTCTGAATCCTTGTTTTGCTGAATTCTGTTGGAAAAGCTGGCAAAAACTGACATCTATTCCTTTTAATGATTTAGAAACCTTACCATATGAGGTCAGTATTGGTTTAGAACACTGGTATGTTAAAACTTCAACTATACTTCAAATGGAAGGGTACTTTTAAATTTTTAACATTCTTAATAATATTTGGAACAGTTGGAAACTAGGAGCTTTTGACAATATAATGGTGAAATCATCATTCATGGCATGGGCATCATGAATGTTAAATGTTGGCATCATAAACTTGATAAAGTTTTCAATTAAATTGAAATGAATAAAAGTGTAGAATATTTGAATCTGTCAAACCTTCTGTAACTTTCTGTAGAATGGCATTCAGTTTGTCCTTTTCTTTTTCCAATTTATCTTTCACTTCTTTCCTAGCAGCTTGTACCTGTTTATACTGCTTATCTGTAAGTCAATACATTAAAAATGATTTATACAAGTACTTCATTAAATATTGATTAATGCTAGTTTGTACAAATAACATGTCATGGTGTGTGACGTAATTTTGGGGTAAGAAAAACAGTAAGTATTTTATTCTCTGACTGATTTGAACAATATTCTCTTAACACTCAAGCCCAACATGGGGGGTATATCAATTTATACCAGCATCATTGGTATTTTAGATTTGCGTAAGTATTAGTATCTTTGTGATAACCCCCACCCCTCTAATAAAAACATACATGCAGGTTAGACAACAATTAATTATTAAATATCAGCTGTTAAATAATGCTAGTTAAAGATGAGGATCATGTCAAATTCTCCAAGCTATAACAAGTATAATCACCTGCTTCCTCCACAGTACACCATGTACTCTTGTCTTTACTCAGATTCTCCAGATATAATCTCTTCTTCTCCAGAAGTATGTATAATAACTTCAAGTCAGATATTTCCTGAAATCCAATTATATAATTATAATAAATTTATATTCTGGTTCTTTTGCTAAATATTTCCGCACGAAACGACTAGAAGTTCAAGTTATAGCAGAAGGAAGCATTATCATTTAAAGACTGAAATTCAATTGTGATGTCTCAAGAATAATTTTAAGAAAATTTATTAAAATCTTTTATTTAATATACATAATAAATTCATAAATACCGGTAATAGCTAGGGTCCTACTGAGGCATAAGGCCCAATATTCTATTATCAAATTTGTTTACGGTGCAATTATCACATACTTTGATACATGCATGTAGGATGTTCAGTCAGTCTGAATCATTGATCTAGGTAAAGAACCACTAAATGCCTCCGCAGACCAAGTGGTGATACACTCAAGTAGTCCTTAAAAAAACTTTTGTGTGCCTGTAAATGGTGATCTTTCTTGACAAATGTGGAGTTGAATAATGAAATTGAGTTTAAATGGTTGGTAAATATGCATGTTGTGTAGTAAAACTGTAATATTTGCATTATTCCGCTATTTTGTTCTTGATACCAAAGTGAAAGTAGACTAGGGTAAAACCCAGAACTTATAAATCCGGACATGCTTAAAAATGGATAGACCATGTTTGAAGGACAAAAACTTTCTTAGAAGATACATGACCTCCCCCCTTTTTTTATCGCATTATTTTGAAGCTTAAATGCCCCTCTTTACAATGATATATGTGGTCCAGGTGGCCATAGACTAAAAAAAGTTGAAAATTGGGGCCTACTATGGGCACTTTACATTGAGCTATAGGGCAAATCGATTTGGTGGTTTCTAACCTATAGTGTCGATCAATTATGTACAAACAGTATCATAACCTGGCAAATTTATTTGGTGGTTTCTAACCTCTACCAGGTCAGGCAGTTTTTGTAGAGTTTGAAATGTTACGCCAACTTACCTGTTGAAGGAGCTGATCTTCCTTACTAATTTCCTGTACAAATGTAATATTACCATGGTTACTGGACTTCACCTCATGGAGAGCTCTTCATGAAACAAATACATACAAAATTATACTGATATATTATTAGCAACACCAGTCAATTTCTGTATGTCCACAAAAATAAATAATTGTTAGTTCACATTAAAGAACTCATTAAAAGCTCTGCAGGACCAGGGTTTTCCCTAGCAATTTTCATATGAGGGTCCCAGGACCCTTAAAGTTTATATTAAGGGAGTCCCTGAGAAATTTTGGGGGTCCCTTCCCTGTACAGTAATGCATCTCAAGTCCATTATTACAGTGAGTATCAAATTTATAGATAAACAGCAAATTCAGATTGCTCAATGCACCACACGACTTAGTGCACTAAATAGCAGAAAGAAAAATGTTTGTGCTTCAATAGAAATGTCTATTCGAGGGATCCTATTGGGGGTCCCAAGGATGCACAGTTATGCGGAAATGAGGGTCTCAAGCCACAAAGTTGCGTCAGGGACGCAGAAAACCTGCATCAGGGAAATCCCTGCAGGACTGTTTGAATTATTTAGGTATGTCATCTGGATCAAAAGTTATGTCAATTTGAAACCGTGAAAAAACGGTCAATTTTAGAATTTTTGCCTTCTACAAGACAGACTTGTAATCGCGATTCCACAGAACCGAAAATTTCACAATTTTTAAACAAATTGCTGTGACTTTTTTAATTCTTCAGAAAACTTTATTATTATTATTCAATTATTTGAATTAATCATATCAATAGGCCTATGTATATTAAGTACAAGTACGTTGTTATTTGTAGTTGTCACAAGTTTCAGTTTTGTGATAAGATTTATTGATGGGATTTGGCTTATATTGAAAATACATGATAGCCCAGCTGATAATAGCCTAGATGTGGGGCAATCTGCTAGGAGATTTTTTAATTTGTGACCTTTATCTCCAGTGCAGATGTGCACTAAAGTGTCATATATGTGGGGGGCTTTGCGATTAAATTTTTGGCGCAACTTGAAAAGATGAATGAAAGGTTGTAAATACCATGAAATATATAGCATGTCCACGAAGATCAACCCTTTTTCTCGTTATCTGCACCAAAAACATCCATAAAACACTCAGCGGTTTGTTTGTCCGACAATTTTAACACGACGATGTCGCACTTTTAAATTCCACTACACAGCTATTTGTTGTTGACATGCAAATCGCATTCCCCTATCGACCAATCAGAATACTCGATGGAATGAGTTTCTAGAACAATGGAGGATGCTGGGAGATCTTCGGCACTATTTGGTTTTCACAGTGATGTACACTGGTACGCGTGAAACCAATTACTCTTGAGCTCGCTCGGTGAAACTAAAAACGAAAAATTAACGAAGATTTGTTGACAAATCGAGCTGATTTTTCTTGTAAACTGATAGTTAATGACTTATGAACAGAATACGATAAGTTAAATGAATTTTACTGCTCGCTTAGCGATTCGCACAACATTAGCATATGAATTACACACGTGTTGCGCTCATCTGTACGGACTGTACGGGCGGTATACGCGTACCGGATACTGACAGTTATGTTTACATTTGGATTTTCGGAAATTACACGTGCTGATTTATTTATCGATTTATTGATTATAAGGACCAATATTAACAGGTATTCTGTACCATTCGTTTATTTTTATTATATTTTACATGTTCAATGCTGAAAATGGCTCTAATTTGGCGTAAAAGACAGAATTCGTGAAACTCAAAAACTGATCAATAAAGCGCATAATGGGTCTTGACTTAGAAGTGAATACTCTAAGTCGAGATTGTTTGACTAATAATAGCCTACACCATTTTGCAGTTTGTACGTGTAGGTTTATACCAGTTTACTTGTAGTACTAGTAGTGTGGTCTCCTATTCAGACGTTACACTAACAGCTCTGGATTTTTTCTATGCCTGCCACAGAAATTCGTGCGAAATTCCAAAGATGTCCAACACGTCTTGTTGGACGTCTTTGGAAATTCATAGATCTGATAAAACATATTAATTTTCCGGAAGTCTGAATCTCATAAGAAATAAGTAAAATATTAAAAAAAGCCAGAAAATATGTACTACAAAAAATAACAATAATTAATTCATAATCGTTTAAATCTTATAAATGACAGAACTTAAAGTTTAGTTACGATTTGGCTTGAGTACGAACCAGCTTATTTAGATTTTTAACAATGTATCGTATGCGCAACTGAAATAACGAATTATGTACATACATACACTGGTTTAATATTATATTTCAGCATTCTATACGTTACCTGGTGTACATGCAGTCTGTCATTTTGTTTTATTAGGAAAACAACAAAACCGCCTTCAATTTAAATAAACGCTTGAACGTTCAGAACAAGCGCTTACACGACAAAATGATAAAACCCGAACAGTACCGTCCATGGGACGAAATTTATGTCAGCGTTTTCAATATGATAGAATTTGGACTCGCTAGTAGACTAGCTTAAATAACACCAATACTTGCTCGATTGCTCGCGTATATATAGCAAATTCATAGAAGTAGAAAAATATTACTAGGGATTTTATCATACGAACATTTATAGTATTAGACCAGCTCCTGGTTTTACCCTAAAGTTGATTTATACTTCTCTGATATTACTCACAGGTGTCCGTATCGTTATTTTGATCACAATTTTATTATAATCAGGACCTTAATTGTCAATGAGACTATAAACATGCCCAGGTATAATGTATAAAAATATAATTAACACATATATCTGTAATGAAACACGTACTGACCATACCCCATAATGGTTCCTGATAAATCCATGATGGCTCAAACTATTTATGTTAATTTATGCCAGTCATAACTGAGCAAAATTCTTTCAATGTATCTTAAAGAAGTCAAAATTAATTAAACATTCGGTCAAAAATAATGGTAACCAAAATCAAATTATATTACGAGGACATTACCAATAAAAATGCAATGAAACATCAGCAGGGTTTGAAAGCTACAGTCAGGTGCCAAAAGTTCTCAAAGTAAAAAATGCATGAAAAATTGGACAGATTTTATCACTTTGAAATTGCATGACACAATAAATTATATATAAATCTAGAATTCTATAATTTGGTATCATATGATAGAATAGTCCAAGAATGATTTGATTCTGTTCAGAAAATAATTTACATTTACCAAATTTGTGGTTACTAGGCAATTTAAAAACATCAATTAAAATTCTTCATTGATGGAATAAGCCTGGTTGCCATATGGTTACACACTTTTAGTATTTTGTTTGTCAATCATACAGAAATATAAAGGAGTAATTTACATTCTTAAAAACCAACTTCATTTGTTCTTAAAATAAAAGTTTGCAAAATGTTAAGTCATTAAATCTCGAAGTTGAATAACATAAAATGTAGTTCCCATTGACTCCCATGTAAATTTTGTCATTTTGACGTTAAAAAATATCAAACCAAAATTCAAATGTTTGTTATTTTCATATAAGAAATCCGGTTTCCTTCAGATAGAAAATATTAAAAGTAAAATCTACTGTGGTAAAAGTCAACTTTTTAAAAATATTTCAGTTTGTCTGTGTTACCATGACAACATTGTCAAATGGACTAACCATCGATTTATAGTGGTGTTCTAGAATTGCTTAGCAACCGAGAATGAACTGTGTAAATGCGTAAAGTGCATGACGGTTTTTATCTGAAATTGATTATCCTATTAAATGATAGTAAACATAGTCTAATTGTTCTTATTTTACAATTGTTATGTTCTTCTAACTGAAGAAATTAATGAAATTAGTTTGTGATTTTTGCTCTTTGTGAACTTTAATTTGGCACGGGACTGTATATAGTTCCACGAGTCTGCCACTATACTGTCATTCATCAAGATACACACGGTCGTTGAAATTACCCACTACGTGAGTTTTCTCGTATTGTAAAATTAAATTTAACTTAAAAAATAATGTATTCAATACCCTCTTATATAGAGGGAATTAAAGTGTTGAAGTTGAAGTATTGCGATTATAAGCCACATGCAACGTCCAATCACTAAATATGACTTTTTTGGGATGCTTTACAATTTAAAGTGTATTCCTTATTTCTATAACCGGAAGTCGCATGTCCAAACGAGGTTCTGACATCAGTTCATCATCACTTATTAGACGAAGTTTCTTCTTTGCTGGCCTTTACGTAATTAATATCACCAGGAGCCCCTTTGAAGATAATCTTGATGATTAAGGGTCTGACGTCATTGATGACACTTGTGTCCACATCGTGCTTCCGGTAGATAATTCCATTCGCGTATATCTGTATAAATACAATATGAACGTATTCTAGAATACATATACAGATGATATCTATATATGAGAAGGGATTCGGGAGGTTCTGTGCGCAAGAAAAATAGGTGTCTCATAAGTCAAATTGGCTGGCCCTTTCAATAGGGGTGACACTATAATAAACAAACACTTTACCTATACATTGTTTTACTGAATTTCAAAAGTTATTTCGCGTGAATTCCAATACTCATTTTGCGTGAATTCGAAAAAGATATTTTGCGCGAATTCCAAAAGCTAATTTGCGTGAATTCCAAAAGTTATTTTGCGTAAACAATTTGGTAAGAGACTTAAGGAGCATGATTCAGCATGACATAAATGTTATGCAACCATATACAAATGTAACTATAACTGTATGTTTGAATAAATAGTCCAGTTCATATTCTACAAAAATAATGGTCGTGCAGTTACAAGTTTCAGCAGTAAACGACTAGTAATTAATCTTGAAAGTCGGTGACATCAAGGACATGAGCAAGTTATCTTAAAGGTCAAGGACGACAAGTTTTTATGAAAGTCAATGGCAAGTTATGATAAAGGTCAAGTCAATCAATTCTGGAAAAAAACAAGGACATACACTCATTAGGTCAAGGACATGAAATGACGAAGGTCACGTCAATCAATTCTGGATAAGAAAGACATACAATCATTAAGGGCAAGGGCAAGGGCACTAGTAATGTTGAAGGTTTGACCAAGTATACAATATGCTCAGGGCAAGCAAATGACGACCAGAAGGTCAAGATCAGGGAAACTCAATACTGGAGAATAAAGACAGACTATTCTGGAAGACAGCCTCCTTAGGCAAGCAGTCATGAAGGTGAAACACATGCGATCAAGTTCGCTAAACATATCTGTGCTGTGCTGGGCTGTGCTGCGCTGCACTGCTGCACTGCACTGCACTGCACTGCACTGCACTGCACTGCACCGCACCGCACCGCACCGCACCGCACCGCACCGCACCGCACCGTACCGTAATGTATAATTACGCTATATGACAGGATTAGAATGAACCGTAGTGACAGCACATTTGAATATGAACATTTCTGCTAATAGTGTTTACCTTAAAATAATATTGGAGGATTTCAATCTTTACCACACAAGCAATGTCTGTCCGAATTGGGAATCCGACCGTTTCTACTATATTGTACTTAGTGCTCTTGACTTTGGAATAAAATTGTGCGGTTTGATGTTTGCTAATGGACATATACAACGGTTTTGCATCTTCTCTATTGGACAATTGAACCACAACTCTGAAATGTTCCAAACATATTTGCATTTTTTTTTGGAAATTTGGAAACTTACTAAGTATAGTCCAGTTAGGATAAATTGACAGTGACGTCATCGTTTGTGCCTAAAAGATTAAAACCATTGCTTAAATAGGTAGAGTTTATTTTGGTATTGAACTGTTAGTATAATCATTTATACTTGTCTTTACACCGTACTAGTGGATTGTTCCACTGCGTCACTGGATTTTACTCCTAACTGGACAGTAATGTACCAAACACAATCAACACAACGAAGTAATGTTCATAATAAGCTACTAGTATATTGCTAATTTTGACGAATTAAAGCGACATTAAAATATTAAAGTAAGCACGAATAAAAACACATATCGCACAACGTGCCCGGATTTCCAAACAATTTACAAATATTACAAGAATTGTTTAAAAAAATATACTGTGTGTTTTCTTTTTGGGCAGTTTGTTCATGCTTTAGGTCATCTGTACGCAATAACATACAAATGTATACTAGTATGTATACGTGCATATTGTATTTCGGAATTTAAGTGTTTGGTTGAAAGTTAAAATGACTAGTGTGTTTATTGTAAATTGATGATAGTAATTTGTTTTTGTTTAAATGTAAAACTTACCTAGTCCAGTCGGCTCTTGGTGTAACGCTGAACTCGATGGTGGCTCCGGGATTCATACATACAGGTACGGTCCATTGGTATGACCAACTCTCACTCCACGATGACCACTTCGGCTACAATAAATCAGTACATTTATCGAACAAGAAAACGTGTTGAATATCAGAAAATTGGCAATACAATTATTAATATCCAACCGGTCGGTCGGTCGTATCTAGATCAGTGTTCAAGCTAGGTCTAAATAACTAGGTATGTGGATAGGGACCAATTCGGACATGGCAGCAGAAACATTGATAACATGAAACTCTGGTTAGGAACTTCTGTATTACTAGCAATTCGTAATTACTTGTTATTCTTAGATACACATTGCTGATGCGCACTAAGTCTTACTTTAGAACAGCCTTATGTAATATGTGTGTGTGTATGGCAAGCCAAATGTCCAATAATTTCTTAAACCCATGTTCACGGGCGTAAAACTAGGTTTTACGGTCGATAAACTAGGTTTTACGAACGTAAAACCAGGTTTTACGAATGTTAACCCATATTTTCGAGCGAAAACATAGGATAACGTCGTAAACCATAGTTCACGCTCGTAAACATAGGTTCACGTTCGTAAACATAGGTTCACGTTCGTAAACCTATGTTTACGGTCGAAAACATGGGTTGTATTTCGTAAACTATGGTTTACGAGCGTGAACCAGGGTTTACCAGCGTAAACATAGGTTAATGGTCGTAAACATAGGACAACGACCGAAATCAGTAGTTAAATCGAGAAACCTAGTTTATCAAACGTAAAACTAAGATTTTCAAACAAACTATGAATTTCGGGCGTAAACATGGGTTTACGGACGTGAACCTATGTTTACGAACGTGAACCTATGTTTACGAACGCTAACCCATGTTTTCGAGCGTGAACTATAGTTCACAGGCTTGGCATGTATTTCTTGTGTCCAGTTATAACGTGAACCATGGTTTATGGTCGAAAAACTAGGATTAACGATCGATAAACTAGGTTTTTCGAACGTAAATGCAAATTTAGCTGTTTTTTCAATCGAAATCATAGGATAACGCCGTAAACTATAGTTCACGCTCGTAAACATATGTTCACGTTCGTAAACCTATATTTACGGTCGAAAACAAGGGTTGCAGTTCGTTCGAGAAACCTACTTTTTCGACCGTAAACATGGGTTCACGTTCGTAAACTATGGTTTACGCTAGTTAACCTAGTTTTTCGAACGTGAACATGGGTTTACGTAATTATTGGACAATTTACTTGCAATAACCATAAAAAAAAAATTATGTTACGAACAACAACCTATGTTTTCGGGCGTGAACTTGGGTTTACGAGCGTAAACCATAGTTCACGAACGTGAACCTATGTTTACGTTCGATAAACTAAGTTTCTCGGACATAACTATCAATTTCAGTCGTTATCCTATGATCACGAGTGAGAACCCATGTTTACGCTCGTAAACCCATGTTCACGTTCGTAAACCCATGTTCAAGGGCGTAAACCCATGTTTACTGTCGAAAACACAGGTTAATGTTCGTAAACTATGGTTAACGCTCGTGAACCGGGGTTCACGAGCGTAAACATAGGATAACGGCCGTAAACATAGGATAACGGTCGAAATTCATAGTTCAATCGAGAAACCTAGTTTATCGAACGTAAACCCATGTTCACGAGCGTGAACTATGGTTTACGACTGTTATCCTATGTTTTCGCTCGAAAATACAGGTTAACATTCGTAAAACCTGGTTTTACGTTCGTTAAACCTAGTTTATCGACCGTAAAACCTAGTTTTACGACCGTGAACATGGGTTTACGTAATTATTGGACATTTGGCTTGCCATATGTGTACTGTCACTAAGTCACTTCAGTGCATGAAGCTATGTTTGTATAGAAATAAACGCAAGTTTTGTTTACAAATAAAAACACATGTCATTTATTTATTCAAAAAGTATGAAAACATATTCTAATGTGCTTCACGATTATATACATGTATATTCACAATTTAAAACAGGATTCTAGAACTTAGATTCAGATATGATCAAACGCACACTCATTGTCCATGAAACTGTCTGTACAAATGTGTTTTCTATTTAGCTCTGAAGCTGGTTTCACGATGAATGCCTTTCAGATAATTTGGTAGATCGTTCCATTATTTGGGACCAGTGACGGCCATAGATCTGTCTGCTAATTAATTCGCCGTCTAGGAATGTGAAAGTCAGTGCCATTTTGTGATCGAATCTGTACCATTGCCGAATAGGATTAAACATTGTCTTAAGATACGTTAGAGCTGTACCATGATGACACGAAATTAAGAGTACCAGAACTTTGAATATAACCCTAGCCTTAACTGAAGCCAATGCAATTCTTTCAGTAGAAACGACTGGATTAGTCATAAGAAACATTCATGACAAGTCTGGCGGCATGGTTTTGGACCCGCTGTAATTTGGTCATCTGATAGGCTGGACTTTCAGTGAATAAGGCATTGCAGACGTCAATATGGGAATGAACCATGCATTAGTCACTGAGTGGACTTGAACATTCATTGCCTTCTCTCGTAGTAAACTTGTTACAATATGTACTTTGAATTAAAAAAAAATATCTTACCGAAATGACTGTAATTGTCTTTTTCTCCATGTATATATAATCCGAGTTCATAGTTCGGTTATAGCACCATTCACATGGCCACATCAACTCGCGCGACATGTTATGAACATTAATTCTACATCCAATTGTGCTCCATGTTGCTATTCGAACGCACGCCAATACATCTGAGTCTAGAACAGTGCTGTTGTATTTTACAAATTCGGACTTCTTCGTATTTTTACTCATGCATCCAGCAAAAAGTACAATAAATATGCAAATGTATCTCAATAAATTAATCAAACAATTCATGATTTCGCAACAGGCTACACAAAATAAGTTTGGTTTTTTTAGACTGGACATGTACCATGCGCTTGTAGTTGTTAAAGCAATGCGTCCGATTCATTTAAGTATATTCGCTACAAATGTTTTATTACGATATAAGTAAGAAACGTGCTTTTAACAGATTAAGATTAACTTAATTTCCACATTCAATTAATATGAATGCTATTTTTTTTATAGAATCTCATCAAATTTTGAATCTAACAACTTTAGACAGTCTCCGTACTTCAAGCAGTTCATACGCATTGGCCAGTTCATTATAACACGATCATTATACATTATTTCTATGTATTAAAAACAACGGTTTTGCTTAGCAATCACTTATGAATACCAACGGGGGTTTTAATACACTTTAACTGTGTCAATATTAACATAGACTGTCGCACATTTTGACAGGATATTTTTTAAGTGATTTGTATCTTCAATTAAAAGCTTTTTCAATCAGCAGTATTGGATTTTTAACCCTGGAAAATTGAAACAATACAAACGTCATATCAAGCCCTTTTTATTGCTAACATACTGTTATTCGTGAAAATGTTTAATAATAAAGCTCTTACAAATTTAAGGGAGCGACTGTCTGTCATTTCCGTGACAAAATGAAATCCATTTGACACAATGACCATTGAGGAAAATCCATTCAGAAGAACTTTGCTTGAAAGAAAACTGGCATCACATTACCATGTCAGACGATAGTACTTCTGAGGTTGATTCAAAATTAACAAAACGCATTTCTGATTGCTGTTGTTTTTATACACAGGCTCGCCAATATAATCAAAATTACATACAAGTATAAAAGCTTGCACCGGAGCCGCCCAATCGCCTTGTATACAAAAAAACCACTTAAGTTTAGAATAGTTTTTGAATGTCCGACACCAGCACACTGTACAGACGATTGTCTTTATGTAATACAAATGCAGAGGAATGTACTACTGAAAACAACCACAAATATACGGAATCCGGACAAAATCCCGGGTGGACAGAATACCGACCCCTCATTATTGACAGGGTGGACATAATCCCGTCCATGTTTTTAACAGGGTGGACAAAATTCCCACCCTATAAATTTCAGGGTGGACATAATACCCATCATGGGGCCGGTATTCTGTCCACCCGGGATTTTGTCCTACACTCCAAATATACATCGAGAGGTTGTACTGGACACAGGTGATAAAAAACATACTGGGGAATCAGAATAATTTTTCGAAAAAAAATCCACATCGATTAAACAGGAAAGCCGACATAAAGATTACGACATAGTACATGTACTTGCAAAGCCTGAATCATCTAACATTCAAGGAGCACCAGTATAATGTTCGATTATATCAAACAAATACATCAATGAGTATTTGCTAGAAAACTAAATTTATATTTACTTAAGCGGCTGATCTTTTTTCTGAGAACTAGCTTCATTTCCCCAAAAGCAAACTAAGCAGTTTAAAAAACACTGCCTCACTTGGAATCGTATGCAGTACACACTCGTAAGCGTATTTTAGACATGGACCAAGGCAGTAAATGCATTTTAGTAACATGTTTTTGGCGTCGGTGTGGTAATTCCAATGAAACATAATTGTTCCATAGAAAATTGCACTAAGAGAATGAAAATCGTTTTGTTTCATTTTTTTTCGAAAATGTAGTTCAAAACATAGGCACACAATACGCTGAACATAAAGCCGCTTGGTCCCAAACGGCCAAGACTCTTTTGTATAGTTCTTGAGACTATAGTCCAGGTAGCCTTTTATTAGTCACCTATAGCCGCAGCAGAAGTGATGTTAGGGTAAAGTTAAGGGGTTTGGGCTAGGGGTTATTGTTTGGGTTACGTATAGGGTTAGGGCCTCGGGTTAGGGTACGTTTTAGGGGTTATGGTTTGGGTTAGGGGCTAGAGTTAGCGTTTGAGTAAGGTTTAGGGATAGGGCTTGGGTAAGGTTTAAGGTATGTTTAGACCCAGGATGTTTTATGGTAGATGCCTAGGACCATAGTCACAGTGTTGACCATAGCCACAATGTGGGCTATAGAATAGAGTCGCACCCAGTATGGTTGAAAGTTCTTGCACTTACAAAGGTAGGTAACCAAGAAACAGTAAAGTGGAAGTCTTATCATAGTTACCCCTCTTCATACAGTGTTGTCTTCTGTTTTGAGCTCTCTTCTATTACTCACTATCAACGCCTCATTCCTGTTGGTATCCATTGGTAACACAAGTACACACGTTTTGAAGGCGGCACTCTCATGACTCTAACTACTCGACCACGGTCGCTATGATATATAATTATTCAAAACAAGGTTTAGACTTAGATTTTAAACCTGTTGCATTCTTTTGATTTATGTAACGTAAGTATCATTAAAAAACGAACCATCAAATCAACAAATACTCGTGTTCTTTAATACTCAAATACACGTTATGCATGACTGCATGCGGACTATATTTTACGGATCCAATACAAGTATACAATGCATATACAGTGCACACCAAATATAAGCATACACTTTTTGACAGATGCAGAATTACAATTTGTTACATTATTACATAACACGTCAGCTGCTTGTCAGACGGTCGCAGTAATAGTAATTTTTGAACCTATACTTACTAAACAAGTAAAACATTGTGATTGAAACAAAGATGGAAATGTTTAGAATTTAAATAACCATGTGATCCAAGGGGCTAAATTTTCCGTCTTTTTATGACCACGTAAGTCGTTATCTTTCAAGTCAAGCAAAGAAACGAATGTTTTACATCTAAGGTACCAATCAATTAAATTAAATGTATGATATTTATTTACACTTAATAAACAAAAAAGCACTGGTCTTCAAAAACATGGTTTCTTCTCCGTTCTGCAAGTAGTGTTATACTGGCAAGTGAATGGGAAATAACCTCTGTATACCTATTTTTGGCGGGCAGTGTATAGGTTGATATCTAGATTATGCATAGTTTTGTACTTTAAACTATGGACTTGTCGTAGTAGATAAATATGTGGTATACTAAATAAAAATATTGATAATTGACTGTTGTAATATATATCCAACACATGAAACCACGCCGCAACTTTTCAAAAGACGAGTTATTAGAATTATCCAGTTTCAAACATAATTATAATTATATAGATCTACATAGGCCAATATAATGGCTTAACAAATTATTTACGTACTCTTAAAAATGACCTTGAATATCGGCTTATGACGAGTAGATCAATATTGTACATTTCCCAAGGTAATCGATACTAGGTACTGTGTTCAATATAATATAGTCCTACCCTGTACGACTTTCCCAATAACTGATTTTGCACAAATACCTACTGACAGTCGTGACCACACCATTTAGGATTATACAAATTTAATATAGATCTCTATACTTCACAGACTAGTGGTATTTTATCAAGGTTAGTTGTACTTCATATTTATTTGAGTTGATAATCATTCATAATTGTTCAATATATATGATTTTGGTAGAACTTTGGCAGCCAGAACTTTCACGAATTTGTATTCAGACATGACAGTTATTGAGTTAATTATAATTTATAAGTGAAGAGTGTGTCAAGTAGTTTAGTCGACAAGTACCAGTCCGAGTCGATCTATCTCGTGCTCATGACAGATATTCAAATGACTTTGACCGATATGATTGTACATGTACCCGGTTACAAACGGATTTAGAAACAAGTAAACTCAATTCATGTACATGTACTAGCTCTATAAGCAAGACGTATTAATAACGCACGATCGTGTTAGGATTTTGTGACACGGTGGTTGCCATGGGCACATAATAATAATATTTTGGATGTGGATAAAAACTCGTCGACCGTTTGACACTGACGCATCACCGGATATGTTATAACAAGCTGCAAGTAGTTTTTCTACGTACTACAATTTTATGCATGTACATTTTTTGTATGAAGACATCGCAATTAAAAGTAAACACTCTGATTTTAAAAACCGGTCGAAATAGTCATCGGCCTATTGTATGTTGAAATCAGAGTTGACTGTATGGATTTACAAAGTCAACAGGTAAAATCCATGTACATTAATGTTAGATGTTTCATTCTATTCTGCACGTACGACATATGATGCTAATTAAAGATTGGATGTTCCTGACAACTCTGCTAATTATTTTAATGTTTGTCTTTGTTTGTAATGTATATTGTATTACACTAGAATGGAACCGCAGCATTCTAACAATTCGTTGAAAGAATAATACGCTATGAAACTGTTCAATTATTTAAATCATTGTAAAAGTACGCTGTCGGATTATCGGACGGCGACCCGATTCGATTTGTTCCCGATGTGTACTTTGTATGATGTACATATTCACTACTCGTATAGAAAAGTGGTCGGGTCTGCGGCTTATTTTGGCGATACCCGAGTATTCTACAGAATGCTGTGGAAATAAACAGGTGTGTCTCTAATCACAGATATAAGACAGGTAGTGGATATACTAGTAATATGATACATGATAATAACAGGTCCCATGAACACCAATAACGACTAATTAACATTACACAGGATGGAACGTATTTCAATTATTTTAAACCATTTATACCTATTTTGTATATTGTATATTCATAGATGCTTGAGTGAGAAAACAAAAATACCAATTCAACACCAAGACGTCGGCGACAAGACAGTGACACTGCGACAATATGTTTAAAGCTTTAAAAAAGGAGCAAGCTGAAGAGTGTGCAGACGAACAGTTACCATGGAGACAAGCGTTAGACAAGGTGGATTCTATGGAATTATGGGACGGAAAAAACAGAGAGGAGAGAGCACCTTGGAGTGGATATCTACTAGAAGCCGATAAAATATTGAAGAAACCAAGACAATGTATTCCAAAGGTAAGAGAAGATGTTAATGGATCATTTTATTTTTTACTCAGTAGCCTAATTTATGAAGTCCTTAAACTACTAGGAACTGCTTTTTCTTAACACTTGCGGAAATCTAAATAGATGTATTGCTATAAAAAGGAAATTTGGGACAGATATGGTATTTCACGAACTTGATCATTATTATTATTGCATACCCATTTCAAAACGTTTGACGCTGTAATAGGAATTATACAAATATTAAGTTGGAATGTAAGTTGAAAATTTTGGCTGGAAGTTTGACTGTACGGTAGCCTTCATATTACCATGTATGCAAATAACACAACACCATTGCATGATATCTCGAGAACATCGATGGAAACCACCGTCTGGTTAATCATAAAGCGTACTGGTTGGTGACTTTGTTTTGTATTTTCAAATTCCTTATATGGAATAATGCGTAGACGTGTGTATCGTCTAGTTATGGTATTGTGAGAGTGGTGGGATCGTTTAGGTGTACACAAAAGATTCCAACCAGTGACTGGACAGGTTGAACGAATATAGTATTTTATCTTTAGAAATATTGACGGCTGTTATTTAAATACTCGACCACGGTGTCACAGTATTCTTACCTTAATTGGACAAAACATTAATCCTACGTTCGCTAAGGTTATTAATTTTTCATCTCATTGTAGAAACTTGTGACGTCAATCCTGGAAGGAAATATGACGGGTTTAGATCTGTCCAGTTTACCGAACGCTCAACCAAAGGTTGTCATATTCGTCAGTTCCACGTTTACTGACACAAAAGCTGAAAGAAATCACCTGATGAAAGGTAGGTTTGAATGTTTAAGTTACAGATGTTGGCGTACATTAGCGTAATCGATTAACGACGCATTTATTGCATAGCAACGAATATTCGGGTATTTGTCATTCACTTTTTCTCATATGTATACACCGCACATGAATATTGTTTATCGATCTTGGATAGTTCAAATAATGAACTCACATACTAAAAGGGAGACATGTTTTCGTGTTTAGTAGCGAGTGTATGCCTCCAAGGCTGCATATATAAATGTAGTAGTTAGCGCACAAAGCTAGATCGTTATGTGGGCTATGGTCGGCCCTTATTACAACTGTGATAATCAATTTCCACGGTATTTCAGAATTGGACCTGTCGCCAAGAATGTTCCATTTCTCTAGTTCTGATGTTGAACGTTCTTCTCCATGTTGTTGTTTTGTTCGTTCTTCGTAGACCCATTTGTCTTTGACTAGGTGATGTATCGTGAAGTGCAGTTAGTGCTATTATGTATACGTAGCTTATGGTTGTTTATGTTGGCGGATGCTATTGTTTCAGATGTATATCCTTTCTTAAGAAGTTTATCTCGACGTTTGGGAGTAGATTTTGGAACGGTAGATATGAGATGGGGTGTAACAGAGGAAGCATCATTTGAACACAGCACAGTGGACATGTGTGTCAATGAAATAGAGAGGTAATATATAATATCAACATCTCACCTTTTGATGGGTGGTGATTGTCAGTACCCTTATTTCTTGGGGATGGATTCGGATACCACCGAGCGCAAGATTAAGTTGCTTCGTGCGTTATTATCTAATGGTTGAATTTGCCCTTATCTAGTGTACATCTTATAATGAAGTTGTTTGTCGTAGGACAAACACGAAACGAAGTTAATTTAAGACGATTATACAACGTTGAGTCAATTAAAGTTAAGTCAAGTCAAAATTTATTTATTCTCGGATTTGGTTATAACAAGGTAAATATAAATTATGTACGTATGTGGCATTTGGGTTTTGACCGATATACGATTTATAGTCACAGTACCATACGCGCCGAGTATATCCCTTACTTTAGTTAGTCTTTGGATGTTGAGAGGATTTCCAAAACATATTTCAGCTGATGTAATCAAAACACATGTAGCACCGGTGTTTACATTGAAATAAGTCTCTTCAAATATTCACAGTCGCGTTTTCCTGTCCATACAAAATTAATTTATCAAACATTACATGTATTAGAAATCACAATTTTTTTCGAATCTCACTCGCCGGATGATGATTCAAGTAATATATTATCACTTTTCAATGAATAATAATAATAATAATAATTATTATTATTATATTATTATTATCATAATGATAATACTTTATAAAGGTAATATAGTTAGGCATTTGCCCAATCTTCCCTACGAGCCTCTAATGAATAACTTTTGTCCAAGACATTCATTAAACCAAGTGGCGTGTCTGACTCCGAGGCAATTAAGTATTCAAAATAAACATATATAATTTTACTGTTTGGTATTTTATTGACCAGGTGCATCAAGGACAGTGTTGGACCAGCCTTCCTTTGTCTACTAGGGCATAAATACGGACTTCGACCACTGCCAGCACAAATTGAAAAAACCGAATTCGAGAAAATGTTGAGCTATCTAGAGAAGAGTTCACACGGCACGAAGTTGATCAAAGACTATTACACGATAGACCACAACGCCATACCCGCAGAGTATGTTCTTAAACCAAGAACAAAGGAGAACACCAAATGGTGGGATGATTATGAAACGTTACAAGTACAAACTAGAGAAGCTGCTGTGGCTTCGTTTGGTAAAGACAACAAAAAGTGTGACAAGTATCACATTTCAGTAACAGAAACCGAGATTCATCATGGCGCCTTTCTTCATTCCGATACCAAGAATCAAACCTACTTTATACGACGGGAACTTGACAGCTTTACCTCTGACTTCCATAGAGATCGTAAAATTGCTGATCATGTAGATGGAAAACTGGATTCTGACGCACAAGCAAAATTGTCTGAACTGAAAGATAAGAAAGTACCCAAATTCAAACCACCCAACTTGATGGACGTTAAATACGAACTGTCTGCTGCTACACATATAACCAACCACATCAAACGCGTGTGTGATTACGTCAGTAAAGCCATAGCGGACGGAATTCTTGCGAGTTACGAGCAGCGCCTCCACTTTGAAGAGGATCGAGTATGTCAGGAGGTTTTACAACATTCTGCACATGCTATGGAAAAGATTGATTTATTTGTTGGCAGAGAAGAAGAAATCAAAACTGCCATGAAGTATATCGGTTCCGCTGATGCAACACCTTTAGTTGTCCACGGAGAATCTGGTTGTGGAAAGACAGCTTTAATGGCGGTGATTGCCAAGAAGGTTAAGGAGACTAAGACGAATGGCGTTGTTGTTCTAAGGTTTCTAGGGACAACTGGACATTCCGGGTCAGCTCGTTTACTGCTGTTGAATTTATGTAATCAGATTTCCAGGATTTATGACAAAGATTTGTCTTTGATACCAACTTCTTACAAAGAGCTTATTGCATATTTTCGAACATGTCTAGGATATGCAACATCAAAGAAACCACTCACGGTCATTCTAGATTCGCTTGACCAGCTTTCAAATGAAGATTTCGGACAAAACCTGGCCTGGCTATCCTTGTCTGAAACGTTGCCACCAAATGTGAAGTTGATAGTGTCTTCTTTACCTACGAAGTCTCTTGAAATACTCAGAAGTTATTTGAAGTCCTCGGTTTACATCCAGGTGAAACAGTTGTCGCTAAACGAGGGGCCGCAAATTGTCAAGAAGATGTTAGAAGCCAAAAATAGGAAAGTGAACGAGCAACAAATGAAAATCATCATGGCTGCGTTCAAGACATGTCCACTGCCTTTATTCTTGAGATTAGTTGTTGATGTTGCTCTTCGATGGAAATCCTTCGATAAAGTTGACCTGAGCGATTTGGCAAGCGATATTCCGGGGCTGATTACTATGTTGTTTGATCGTCTCGAGTCTCGATACGGGGAGATGCTAGTACAACACGCACTTGGATACATCACTGCAGCCAAGAATGGTTTATCTCTAGCTGAACTTGAAGATATTCTGTCTTGTGATGATGAGGTATTGGACAGTGTCTTCAAATGGTGGACACCACCAATACGGCGTATACCTCCTTTATTATGGGCAAGGATTCGGAATGAGTTGGGTATTTATCTGGCCGAGAGGGGCACAGATGGAGTAAGTGCATACAACTGGTACCATCGACAATTCTGGGAAACTGCCGAGAAACGGTATATGTCCAGCAGGCAAGAAAATGATGAAAATTCGTTCGTCAAAAAGGCTCACGAATCGATTGCCAACTACTTCGAAGGCAATTGGGCAAATGGTAAAACTTACACAGGAAAAGACGGTGTTTCTAAAATGGAGGATCGTAAAATACCTAAACAGCCTCTGGTAGTTGGAGGCGATCGTAGCAAAGATGCAAAGAGACAGTTAAATCGACGTAAACTGACGGAGTTGCCGTACCATTTGATAAGACTTCAAGACTGGGAACGGTTTAAGAGCCTCGTTATGGACCTTGAGTATATAGAAGCCAAATTTGAATCTGGTGATGGGTACAATTGCTTAAGCGAGTTAATAGAAGCATCCAAACTCTCGGGTATTGAACACTTCACAACTATCACACGATTTGTCGGTTCCAATTTAGGATTTCTGATCCGAGAACCAGCAGGCGTCTACCAAATGGCTTCACAGTGCTCCAAAAGTAGTTTAGTACGGGGACTTTTCGAAAAGACGGCAGCTGAAAACCGGCCTATATCAATCATGGTGAACATGTACGAGTCTGAATCTAGTGATCCATGTGAGATGACACTGCATGGTCACACTGAGACTATACGTTGCTGTGCATACTCGCCTAAAGGTAAACAATCACCGATATCGTTAGAATGTTCCTTTTCTATATATCAATTAAGTTTACCAGTCACGTTTTGGGCACTCAATTTTATTCAAACAAAATGGACTGTTTTGGTGTATTGAATTCACAATTTCAAATATACACACTATTTAAACATGTTGAACATGTTAAACATGCCATCATGTATTCATTTGTGACTTTGTAGCTCAGTTTGTCATTTGTCTTGTTCATTTCTGAGTCTGTTGCATTAAGTGTTCTGATGTTTCTGTTGAAAGCTGTCTTTTCTTTCCGACCAATTAATTATTATCTTATTTATCACTTACACGGCATAATAAATTATTTTTGTCCATTCTCAAGGTGACTTGTTATTGTCGTCTGCTGATGATTGTACCATGAGAATATGGGACGCCACAACCGGAGCAGAAATCGTCACAATGACGTCACTTCCGGCTCCGGTATTTCCTGGCCCAGAGGAAGGTCAGCAGTTGATGTTGCATCCGGTGAATCCATGTTGTTTTTCCCCGCCTGGTGATAAGATTGGAAGTGGAACGGAACTTGGATCAGTCATGTTGTGGCAAACGTCTGGTGTACAGGTAGGATTGGTGTAACATACTGCTATTTCAAATCAACACAATTTCTTTATGACGCTATACTAGGATCGAGACGTCCCTGGTTGAACCGTTCGATGCTCGACCGTGATAGTTCATCTATTTCCACAGGTTTGTATGGAATGGAAATTAGCGATGTGAGGAGTGTGGATGGTGATAGTTGGTCTTTCTTAAATGTATGCATTGTAGTGACTAAAAATGAATTGGTTGGTAACCCAGGGGTAGATAAGCACGTGGCCGAGATAGCTAACACTACAGTCTTGATAATGTGTTTCAGCAGTAGATCACAGTAGGCTCTTTTCCGCCTAATCATTATGACAATAATATAATATTATGACCCTGACTAAGCAGGTGATTTGAATGTCGAATTTAAAGAGCTTTCTTATGTGTGTTTTTTCTTCAACTGTTAACATAATCATTGCATTTATTTACAGATTTGTCAAGTCGACACAGAGAATCAAGCAGTGGTGTACGTACAGTTCTCTCCAGACGGCAAGCATATTGCCACGGCGTTTAAAAACGGCGTTGTGTGCGTATGGGATGCTGAAGACCTAACTAGAGTGGCTTACATACCCATTGGTGATGTAGGAGAAGTTAAGTTAGGTCCCGAAGTGGACGATAAGAAAGGCAGACGACGTGGCGCGCGTAGTATCCAGTCCATGGTTAAAGGCTGGTCAGAATGTACAGGCCTGGATTACTCTAAAGATGGAAAAACTATTGCTGTTATACTTAATAAAGGTAGGTCACAAATATTTGAAAGCTATTGGCTTGCAGCGGATACTTTTTCTCGTTAGATTAAGTTGAGTGCTGGCTACCCTGTCCGATTAACTCATATCTTTTTGCATGTTTGTTAGTATTTCTGTGATATGTTAAGTTCCTAGACAACTAAACGTAGTTATACTTATTATGCTAAGCAAAGCAGTTGCACCACACATACACACATATAGTCATTCATTTGTTCCTATCCCAAATGTCATATTAGCGGAGTTAAGAAAACGAGCAACACTTATATATACCTTCGTTGAACGTGTTTCCGGACAGCATTGTATTGCATGTATGATCTTATAACTAGTACATACTAGTAATATCCCACGTATATTTCTAGGTCTTGTGTTGATTGATACGAATGGGTTTAAAGTACGATCTATGGCTACTGGGCAATGCTATCAAAACTTATGCTGTGCATATCATCCGGACGGAAATCAGGTAATTTATCCAAAACAAACAATCAAGGGAAATTATGAACTGATTCCAGCGGTGCGCTAACTTCTGAAGCTAAAGGGTTAGCAAGACACCCATACATACATTTAAGAGAAAATGATTCTACAAACCAAACTGTTGAGTGTCAAAATATGTTTTTTTGTAAATTTTGAAATCCCCCTACTCTCCGATTCAATAGATACCCATGCATTATGTGTTTTGTGTTAAATTACTCACTTTACAATTCTGCATAGACATACTATGGTGGCACTTGCTTAATTAAGAATACCTTTAACAAAATTTTAATTGACCAATAGCTTAACGTGCATGGACCATATATTGTGACAAATACTTGTAGGTGAAGGCACACATACATATAACCCAGTTTGAGTTGTTAGTATCGGGGAAAGGGAGGATATGACTAGAATTATAAATGTGAACAAGCACACGTGGTGTCAGCATTTGCCATGTCCTCATTGTTACACCTTAACATACCAAAATTGCAAAGAGGAGCTAGAACAGCGGACATGTAAAGCAACGGATATGACGTTACGAAAACTGGTTCCCAGTTTTTCTACAGTTGTTGCAGCACACCCGGATTCCATATCATGTTATGCCATATCCGTTGCGCCGAAAACTTGGTCACTGCAAGCTAAATACTCCGTGTAATTATAGAATATCCTCAGATAATTCGAAACCAAATGCTTATTAATGTAATGTTTGATTCAGATAATGTCGGGTGGCGATGACAGCTGCGTCAGTGTGTGGAACCACAGTGATGGAAAGTTTGTAACCAGACTACGTAAACACGTGGCCTGGATTTGGAGCATCCGGTTTACAAATGATGGTAAACACATGTTTACATGTTCGTCAGACAGGACCATGAAAGTTTGGCGACTAGAGAACGGTGACTGGGATGTCATAGCAACCGTCGGTGGACATTCTCATCGTGTTTCCATGGTATCAATCGAGGCTAGCCGTGAAGCAAAACTGGTGACGTCATCACTGGATAGGTATACCGCTGTTTTTAATTTAATACATGCTTGTATTATGTTTCGTTGCTATTATGTTGTTTAAGTCAACCAGGGTGTGCAGTATATATTGACAATCATTGTACTTGTAACTAGATCTAGCAACCAGTGCACGAGTAGAAACACTAAGGTTATTAAAACATACCCCCATTAAACGCGACCAGAAATAAAATCCCTAAGTCCTCAACTATGAGTCTCGCACAATTCACCAAATTTATTTTTATTCTGCATTAAGTTTGTTGAATATCTTCCAACTGTGAACCTGGACAAAAATGTCGAATTGCATACAAAACCACTTGGTATCAAAATGTACCGAATATATCTAGAAACGCAACACTAGGTCAACTGGCATATTTTTGCAACAGGATATTGTAGGGTTTGAATGGTTCGTTCTAAGCCTGACTCTTGTGTGAGTGGGTAGTGCATAGGCAATGTCACTGTTTTTTTGCTAATTGTCAGTGTTTAGTGTATTTTCATGTCATGTTCCGAGGAATTATTCTGTTTGCAGGTCATTAAAAGTCTGGAACACTGAATCATTACTACGTGGTGAAGTACTTCCGGTCGGTGGAATGCACTATCTAGTGTGTAGAGTCTCACCTGACGGTCGTTTCATAGCAACATCACAAGGGTGGTTACGGTTATGTTCCATTCATAATGCCGTAGACCCGGAAAGTGCGGTGTTAGCACAAACTCCAGCCCATAAAGGCTTTGTACGAATGGCTCGATTCTCCCCGGACAGTGCACGATTGTATATTTTGGATCATGGTCACACAGGCGCTTATGAGGTATATTGGTACACCAGTGAATTTTCTGCCATTCAAATCAATGCAAAATGACCCAAATTCGCATCTCTCCCTCCGTTTCACTGACATTCCGGGTGATTTTCTGTGGCCATTTCCATAAAAAGCAATCCCTGTCATCCAAAATAAGCTGGAGAAAATGGCATGTCGATTGTTTCGTTTTCGAGCTACTGTGGTTCTTCTTGAATGACAAGCTATTTTCCATGCCCAAAAGTTGACTCGACCGAAGCACACATACATTGTCAGTCTTCAGCCAGGGAAAGATAATTCAGAAAAATACCAATGAAACACTCTTAAAAGTTAGCATGCAGGTCATATGTAGCCACATTCATGTAACTTGGTCAACAATTAACATTTTCCACACTAAAACAGTACTTGAACAGACATAAATCAAATTTTTGAAAGGGAATATTTTTGTATACTACGTCTCGGAAGCACTTTCCACCGGTGTGACACTTATTACACAGTGTATATTCATGAGTATAATTTGTATTAAAAGTGCCTAAACATATTGTGGTCACCTGCTTTGAGGTTATTTGCTCTCATATGTAGTACATTGTACACTGGTATGGTATATACTTTTTGTGTAATACAACGATTAGAAATCTAAAACCTAGGTCCCACTGAGCATTTTTTGCATCGGTGATGTTCCCCCATTTGAATACATTGCTTTGTTAGGCATCGGGAACAGGGATTTCACAAATTGTCTTATGACTTCCTCAAAACTTCCCCTAGACCAAGAGGACCATTTTCTCGATGCATTCCGATTCCCATTTATTAAATCGGGAGTACATCGCCGAAGCAAAAATGCTCAGTGGGACCTCGGCATAAGCAATATTGTGTCCCACAAACTAATAGCACAAAACCTTTATAACCGACATACTGTCTTATCTAGTTTTGTTCAGTCCGAGGGGGGGGGGGGGGGGTCGCATTAGGTCATTTCTGCAGACTAGGAATCGGGAATGTGAACTGTAGAGACAGGTGGTAAACACGAGATGCATTCTAATACAACTGCCATTTAATAATTGTGTCGTGATTAATAAGATACTTGCATCTTTTTTAGACTGGAGCTGAGAAAAACGCATCGTTGATATCATTTACGTTGGTTGACGGTTCGAGTTCCTCTATACCCGTTATGGGACCAACCGGTTTTGCAATAGGATCCAAGTACCTTGTAGTCGGTAAGATTTTATACCAGCGTTTTGATATTGACATATTGTTGTGTTTGCGTAATACCTACATATATTAATTTACATGTCGGCAGCAAGGCCTGCTAATGTCGTCATAAATGTGCAAAATTCAAAGGGTTTAGACTATACATGTACACGGCTTGGATAGACAACCTCAATTCAACAGCCATATGTCTTAAGTCACATTAGCCGTTTTAAACGATGCATTAGAATATTGATAATTTTAATATAAACCAACATGCATGTGTTTAATTAAAATGAGCCGAACTACCGATTTGAAATTTAACCGGTTCCGATTGTTTTAAGATGACCTGTATTGTGATAACACGTTTGTTTTGATAATTTCTTTAGGTAACCATGTTGGACAGCTCAAACTCTTCGACGTATCAAACCACACTGAAGTACACGAATGGGTTATGGAAAAAGATAAACCTATATCATTTGTAGCTCTATCCTCAGCCACCAATATGGTTGCGGTAACTGATGGCACGCAATGTAAACTATGGAGTATTAACAGGTATACAAGGAATAATAATGCTTACATGTTCCCAATCCAAATACTCATGGCCTTTGAACATACATAAAATGTTTGTATAGCTAGGCCAATTTGATACGAGTCTGACCTTTTGATTAGCATAATTTAACAGTTGATATATTGCCTACGTTTACTACATCGATTGTATGTTTCCATAAGCGGGAAGTATCACGAAGACGCTCGAGATGTAATACAAACACAAAATTGAAATACCGCACGATTTGTCTGCGGAAATTGATATTCGAAGCAAGAACCTTGTTATATATTCTTGCATAAAAGTCAGGCTCAGGTCAAAATAGCCAAGCTATATCTTTACTTTAGAATACTCGAGAGTTCTGTTATGCGATACAATAACGACAAGTTTTAAATAACATTGTTTATGAGTGCTAAAACTTTAAATTAAACAATATATATATATATATATGAGACAACTCCATACTTACTGTTACTCAAGTATATGATTAAACTCATTTACTGTGTTACGATCCCAGAACTGTTCGTTTATTTCAGCTTAACTTTTGTATATGCTGCTAAGTTCATGTTTGACACAAAATACAAAACATGTACACGCGTCCTTCACATCCTGTTCTTTATGACACACATTCCAAAGCTCATATTTGTATCGATAATATCAGTAACATAACTTAACGTAAAAGAGACGTCAAGCGACGTCCTGTTTCTCTAACTATTCACTGACTTTCAAGCGCATTGATTATTTTAATGGTTTCAGCACTTTGATTCACAACCTGATTTAACATAATTATTTTTAGCAGCGGAAAGACAACTCCTGCGAAAACTTTGGACATGGATGAATCCAATATTGGCATCATAGAATTCTCTCCGGATGGGAAGTATTTGGTCGCCGGCTTGAATTCTGGAAAATTATATTTTTGGAACACCTCTGCCAAGAATGTTACTTTATCTAAGATAAAATCAGAGCATGCTTCATACATCAGAGATATTAGTTTCACTAATTCCGGAAACTATTGCGTCACTTCCGCCGGTTCAAGTATGCGCGTTTGGGATGTTAAGAATGATATGGATTTGTTGTGCACCTACTATGCTCCCGTAAATTGTTCCGCACCTCTGAATGATGATGTCGTCATCGTGGGAGAAGCTACGGGCAATAGAACATACCTACGATATGGGAAATAAATGATTTAAAAGTACAGCTAATACATATCAGCAACGTTGAATTGATCCAATTACAATCAAATATCATGACTGAGTGAATGTGATCTAATCTGATACTTTCGTATGCCCCTATGACAAGCTGACATTTTACCATTTAGTTCTGCATTAAACCATGTCTTGTCTGTGTTTAATACTAGCAATGTTGATTTATGCATATATGTATATAAGACGGCGCACTAGTTTCTCCTTACTTCAATCCTTGGAACTTCCGGTAGACTAACAGGGGGGGGGGGGGTACATAAACGTATGGATGTACCCAGTAGACCCGGGGAAGCGTTCAAAATTGACCTTATTTAATCGGAGAATAAGGATAACCAGTCATCTCGCCTGTTACAGACCAAAAGTTGAATATCATGTGATCTGATTGTTGTCCGTATTCATGAGTCAAGTAAGAAGTAAGATCAATATTGAATACCAGCCCAGACATCATACACGTCCTTACATACATGCACTCATATATGAACTTCATCCTCTAAACTCTGTACAGTGATGTTTGTTTTATCTCTACTTCTGAATAAATTACTTCTATTAACATTGTAGCACTTTCTTTTTATTTATTTATATCTAGCCATCCCGCGACGAAAATAACGAAGCCCTCGGAAACAAACCAAGTCAAAACGAATAGACCTACTCCGGATCTCCACTAATCTGTAGGAACAAATAAAGTTTTACCGTTATAATCCTTTTGAGTCATGAATATTCATATCTGGACAATAGAGTGGGGGTCAGTTGTGTTTGCATATGAATACAAAACCAGTCTAACTAGGCCAGATTTGTTTGTACCTACATGTAAATTAAGGGGAAAACCACCTTGCACAGAGTTCCGGATATCAACTATTCTATCCTCCTAATCATATGGCTATCAAATATGCACTGTCAAGCATTGTCAATCATAATAACTAACTGAAATTACTGAGAACTTGTTTAAGTGAAACCTACTGCTGTTTATGGAGCAAGGACGTGACGGTGAACACGTATGAAAAGTCTGAAATCTCAATAGATTTTGAAGATACCAAAGGTTAAAAATGTTTTTTTTCTTTCCCAGGATGTCCTAACCTATCCGGCCTCCGACGCTAAACAAAGAAACGATTTGGTATGGTCTTACTTGCATATAGGCATTTATTGTACTTACAGTTTATGTTTATATATTAGATATTGTCACAACCAATGCAGCCATACGTCAAAATATCCCACCATGTTTTGAAGAGCTTGATTCTAGTTGTAGAGAGCTGTCCATAGAATACTTACCAATAGTAAGCCTATACAGAGAGTGGTTGTCGTATTAGTTGTGCTTTTTGTTAATGGTGAGAAAATATCGGCCCAAACCCAGGACTCTAAAAATAAACATCGGTGATGTTATTTTCATGAAGAGTTAAAGTCACTGACACCAGACTTGTGTCGATGTCCGTTAGTATTCCTCGTATATATATAAATGCAAATATCTTGAAAATTGATCAAGGCATTGTTATGATATATTGCCATTTCACTTGGATGACCCCAAGCTAACACAAGTAATAAACAATGCAAGTTGTTAAAGTGTATACAGCTATATTCTAACAGTCATTCAATGTCAAAATAATTACTTTCATCGTTTTTAGTATGATAACAGACTACCTTAATTGCAAATGAAAACTTTGGATTGGTTCCGTGCACTTTTATTCAATCCCCGTTAAATAGACGATTCTTATAGTTTCATAGGGTGTTCTAGAACACTTTCCTATGAAAATGGACAGTTCGCATGTCAAACAAATCATAGAGAGAGTTTCTGTTAAAACTGAAGCGAAAAATGATGTAATGGATATGAAAGCACAATTGTTTTTTAGTTTTTAAAACTTTAAAAAAAATATCTTCCGTTATAGCTCTATTCACTTAAAATGGACCACCGCCTGTGCTCGAGTATAGCAAGGTGCTAGTAACACTGATGCTCGAGATATTGCAATACATTCATATACAATACTGAGCGAATTCGATGGAACTATGGAATTTCCTCGACTTAAGCCGTGTGCTCGTCTTATTGATGCTCGTCTTGACGAAGTTTTACTGTATATATATCTTAAAAAATGCTTTCCATTACTTACGTTGTATATGCTTTATTAGCACCGGTGACATGACTTTTGAATCCACTCTTGTGTATGTAGGTGCTACATTTTGCATATAACAACAAACATAACATTCGGGTTAACTCGTGTTCCGGAAATTTCCAAAGTGTTTCAAATCAGGAATGACACTGTACGTATTGTCCATCAATGATATATCTACGACTGCGATTTCACAATGATAACGTTGTTGTCGATGACATCATTGTTCACAGAAAACAAACAAATGGATGTGTAAGTTCTTTGTTGTTGCTGTTTTTGTGAAACGTGAAATAAAGTGATGAACTTTAATAAAGACTCCATCGCTGGCATACAGACCTGGCCTGTTTGTAATGAAAATGAAGGGGAGACCATGTGATACTAGAGTGTAGGTGTGACAGAAATTGGAGCGTAGATAATTTTGTACATTATTAGTGTATTAAATAATTAGTTTACACTAATTATTTCGAGGTCGTTTGTGAAACAAGTCTTTCAGAGTTAAATGAATCCCTCTTCACACCTCACTCTAGATGTTGCCCGTCGCCACGAGGACAATTACTAGTAATTAGTATTTTACACGTTTGAGAGCAGGCATGTGCGCAATACTACGCGTGCAACTTCATCAATTTTAAGTCTTTCAATCTTATACGAATATACATGTACACAAAAAGAAATAATAATTTCCTTATTTTGTAAGCTGGATACGAACACTATATTAAATTACGTTTAGTTGTCATATACTGTGATTTTTCAAAATAATACAAAAAGCGTACCTAAGCAAGCATTATATGGTTCACATAAAGTCTTCTTATTAACAGTTCTTCAGAAATGAACGGCATAAACAAATAATGAAGCATTTTCTTGCCGTTTAGAGCGTTGGTATGTATAGTATAACGCATTGTTACATAAAGCAACTATCAACATAAATCTGAATAAGTTGTTTTTAAAGGTCGAACTCTCACTTTAAAATACAAAATCATACGGGTACATGTACATGCCTTTAGAATAAGGTTACGGTATGTTTTCAGAAACAGCTGGTAAATAATAATTTCTGCGTTGGTATATTATAATTAAAACAATATGTTATGGAAGCGTCCTGGTGCCACAGTGTAAAATATTTTTTCTCCTAATCAGGAGATACTAACTCATAATTAGGAGATACTAACTCATAATTAGGAGATAGTAAGTCGTAATTAGGAGATACTAACTCATAATTAGGAGATACTAAGTCGTAATTAGGAGATACTAAGTCGTAATTAGGAGATACTAAGTCCTAATTAGGAGATACTAACTCATAATTAGGAGATACTAAGTCGTAATTAGGAGATACTAAGTCCTAATTAGGAGATACTAAGTCCTAATTAGAAGATAATAACTCATAATTAGGAGATACTAACTCATAATTAGGTGAAACTAAGTCCTAATTAGGAGGTACTAACTCGTAATTAGGAGATACTAAGTCGTAATCACAAAGGAAAATGGCGGACGGTGGGTTGAATATGGATATATACAACTGTTTACTTTATCTCCTAATTACGACTTAGTATCTCCTAATTACGACTAAGTATCTCCTAATTATGACTTAGTATCTCCTAAATAGGACTTAGTATCTCCTAATTACGACTTAGTATCTCCTAATTACGACTTAATATCTCCTAATTATGACTTAGTATCTCCTAAGTACGACTTAGTATCTCCTAATTATGAGTTAGTATCTCCTAATTATGACTTAGTATCTCCTAATTACGACTTAGTATCTCCTAATTACGAGTTAGTATCTCCTAATTACGACTTAGTATCTCCTAATTATGAGTTAGTATCTCCTAATTACGACTTAGTATCTCCTAATTATGAGTTAGTATCTCCTAATTAGGAGAAAAATATTTTACACTGTGGCACCAGGACGCTTCCATAATATGTTTATACTTATTAAATCATTTGATAATCTAATTTCACAATAGTTGACAAATCCTATTCGTGTTCTTTAAGTCCACACTCATCCTCATCATAAAAATCAGGGGGTAGTCAAGATTTCAGATGAAAAATACTCTGGTTGAACGAGAAACACATTCGGCATTTATGCGAGCATATTCTCGTCTGTACTGATCAATAGATTTTTTAATGTCTGTGGCATTGAAAGCGTTCATAGTATTCTTGTCAACTTGGTGTTGATGAAGAAACTTCTGTTTTGCTTTTTGACGCTGTATAAACACGTCTATACTAGGAGATTTCTTGAAGTTTGTTGCATTGAAAGCGTTCATGATATCGTATTATTTTCTGCTGGTGTTGATGAAGAAACGCCTGCTTTGCTCTTTGACGCAGTATAAACATGTCTATACTGCGATATTTCTTGAAGTGTGTGGCATTGAAAGCGTTCATCGTATTATTTTCACCTGGTGTTGATTAAGAAACGCCTGTTTTGCTTTTTGACGCAGTATAAAAACCATAAAAAGAATTTTATCATTCGTTTAATAATATGTCAGAGAGTATAATATATGTGGATCCGATAAGGTAACAAAGTTCGAAGAATATGGCAGCTAAACTAATAATTGGCATCCATGTATTCCATAAACTCACAAATGGACACGTTGTTATCGCCGTTTTTATCCATCGCTGCGTAGCATTTTTGAAGAACAGCTATATCCGTCAAACCTGTAACGAAACGTTTTTATACAGGGTTATCTATAGAAGCTGTGTGACTTAAGGAAATACCATATATTATGACAGAAAAGTACTTGAGGTACATGTACCTCTAAATTAGTATTTTAAAGTTATTTTATATCAGTTCTTAACTTCCTAGTAGGAAGCACTAGCGTTAGAAAAATCTAGAGCATAAAAAATACACTTTATATAGTGCAACAGTATAAAGTTATTTATATTTGGGTCCCTGTTTTTGATCGATTACCTTAGCCGATGTACACGTTCCGGTACATCTCAGCATTTTGACTGTTGAAATTTATACATTACCCATCACCGCAGAGTTCCGTCTTGTAGAAGTATAATTGCAGAGGCTTGGAGACACACATATAAATTACTTGGTTTTGTTTGAGAGGCTTATTTCCTTTAATTCGCTTTGATACTTGCGTATAATACTATTGCTGTGATAACAATTGTTTTTCTTACACAATGCTTATGGCTGGCTTAACCTACCACCCTCTCAATTATTAATTACTAGTATGTTAAGCATTTAAGAAATCAATTGACCTTCACGTGATAACCCATAAAATATGGAAAACTACAATATTTAATGAAAGAAGACTTTTTATTTTTTAAGCATAAATTGTTTGTGATAGCACTAGCGTGATCGTATTCCAGTGTCAACATTCTGTATTTTCGTGATTTCATGTGTACATTTATTTGTTCTTTGGCATCCCGTCCCGAGGCAAATGTCTCAAGCACAGAACAGAACAGAACAGAACAGAACAACGGAACAGAACAACAGAACAGAACAGAACAGAACAGAACATGGTTTAATTAACTCTCGTTGCTATAGCAACACATGATTACCCAACACGACGTGACAGTTATGATTATGGTACATTTTGTTTATTATAATACATGTATGTATGAGAATATGACTTGACCTGCTTTTCCTCCACCGTCCATACATTCCTCTGGGCTGATAGTTTGTGATCCATCCTTGTCCAAGGACGAGAATGCAGCTTTTATGGCTTTGCTGAAATTATTAGCTTAGTTGAAATGAAGAAACAATACAATAAAAACGACACGACAGTCACTTACTACCCCCACACATTTTTATCAGTGATGCTATCAAAGATTGGTGATAAATGCTGACTGTTCACTTTGTATTGATAGTAAACAAATTTAACAAGTTATTTTGGAATCCAGTAAAACATGACACGCGATAAATACGATCTCTACATGGATACGAATCTTGGCCTTGTGAAGAACACTCACATTTCGATGGCTTAGAATTACAAGGTCGTAAGTGCCACCTTTTAAGATTCATACATATTTAGAATAAACATCACAAGGCGCTTCTTAGGAGCCCATTTTCATAAAAATCTGAACTTGTCATGTTGACCAAATTGAAGTTGTAAAAGTTTTTTTACCAAAAGTAAAGAGTAAATGTCAGACAGGTTTTCCGTGTTTTCTCAAAATATCGATTTGGTAGTTACGACCTTGTTCTAAGCCATCGATTTGGGTCTCGTTAATTATTAAATATTGGAGGTGAATAACACTGAACATGCAAGCCAAGTATAAGCAGAATTGACCAATACACGGCAAAGTTATGGTCTGGACAAACTTCAACATGACCTTTCGCCTCCAATTTGGCTCAATATAATATTCTTATTTATCCAGGAGTTCCATGCCCTTGATTCCTACGTCATCATTTATACTGTTAATGTGGAGTAAATGAAAAACGCGTGTACTGTATACATATATAATAACCTACCTCCGAGGTTCTTTTAACATTTGTTCAGAGAATTCTTCAAATGATATTAGATTATCACCGTCTGCATCAATATCTGCAAAAATTTCCTACAAAACCAAAAATATTATGACTGAACATGCACATCACTATAACTATATATTCCGTTTGTTTCCAGTAAATAAACAATATTGCAATTCATATTAAAGAGGCGTTCCCTATAACTTTGATCGTTTAAATCGATTGAGGAATATTAGACAATAAATGAGAATCATTATTGCTTAAACTCCTCAAATTTTCAACAAAATGCTCCCACTAAATACCGTGAAAAGAATGAAAACATATTTTCGTAACTAGGCAAACTAGTCACGAGTCGTTTCCCTTTGACCACATAATAATCAATCGCAGGAAGCATGTTAAAATTAACCCGAAGCTACATCTTTGAATTTTGTAGTTCCGGACTTTTATACATTATATATTTTACCGTCTCATATAGTTAATGTTACTTTAAGTGTTATTAAATGCCGGACATGCATATTATTTGCAGCTCCGGTATTTTATAAGTTTGAAATACTGACCAATGAAGATCCGGTATTTTATAAAAGCGCCAAAACGACTGTTTCTGATTGGCTTACGGGCGTGGTTATCATATGGAACGACGCGAAAAGCATGTAGATTCGAGATGAAATAAAATAAATCATAAAATGTAGGTCCGGGATATTATAGTGGAAGCGACGATATTTTGACATCAAAGAGAAATATTTACTTTCTTCTGACAAATGATGATAATTGGTAGTGCTTTGTACATTTAGCTAATTTAATGTGATAGTAGAGAAAAATATGCTAGTTAGAGGGAATGCCTCTTTAAAGACCGATGTGATGAAAATGCACATCGGTTATGCGCTTACATCCTTTGGTATAGAATCTGGTATTTCAGATGGAGCTTCTAATTGCCATTCTATTGAATAATCTACTCCTGCACAGACAGATAAATTGTTTCGGGATTTGAACATTTTTACAAAAAAACCAACGAATAGAAATTCTTAATTGATCTTAAATCGATACCACGTGTTTCCTGTAAAAACAATATAGGTACCGCATTAAGCTTTATACGAAAACTTACTGCAATTTGTGCGGTGCGGCAACCGAAATTTTCTTGAAGGTACGTCCGAAGCTCATTAACGTGGACGCACTTATCTCCCGACCTATCCATGTTCTTGAATGCATCCTCTACCTGGGCTCTAGATGGAACCGATGCCATTATGTTAATTCTTCTTGTTACCTTTATCATAAAACAATAAAATAACAAAAACAGATCAAAACATTCAGGAGACAATTATGTTAAAAGAGTATCCAGGTGTGGTATTCAATATTAATCTTACGAGTCTTAATGACAACCAATCAGATCACATCATATAAAACAACTCGTGGCCAGTAACAGGCGATATGATTGGCTAAAATTCAATAAGATCAATATTGAGTACCACCCTGATATTGCTGTATCATAGTAACGACAATTTAACATTGATGTTAACTGACGAGATGTGGCTAAATGCAATCATGACATTTGATAAAATATCCGGTATTTCCCCGGCCCCTGACAACTAAATATTGTCCCTGGGGCACTGGTTGGGAGGAAAAGCCCATCATTTACCCGGCATGCAGGGCGGGGGAATCTGGAAGGTAAAACACGACCGTTTCCTCGGCTATCCACCGGGGATACCCGGGAGTGGGGGCGTGGGTGCAACTAACTGGTGCATTGATAATGAGGTTGTGTGTTTATTCGTGTCTCATTTAAACTTAACGCTGGTGTATTCGCAACCACCAGTCCATGCAAATGGTGTAACATCAATGTTGGCAATCGTCCAAACATATGAATATATCGGCCCACTGACATGAATCGATTTTTAAAAAGCGATTAATATTCAAAAACATACACCTTAGATTTACCCGTGTGGGCGACAGTATACCCCACCTGTCCCTTTTACGAGATAAATAAAATATATTTCGTAATAAATACGGTCCGCATATTCTATTTTTCCATACTGCATATGGTTTTAAGTATTTTTTGAGTTTATATATAGTTTTTGCGTAAATAGCTGGATGCGCCATGAATGTTTGATGTGTTGCCAGAAAATTTTGAGGTACGTGAAAATGATAAAATCAATGGACCGTATAACTTGTTTACGATCAGTGGTGAATTTTATATATCATTATAAACATAACTAAAAAAATCATAGACACTGTCGTCGCCATAGGCCGTCATTACATACCCCATTTGGACCTAAAAAAACTCCTCCCAGCTAACATTTTGTCTACTAATTAATTACATGTGTAGTCTACAGAGTAGGCAAGGCCCAAAAAGGCTTCGTGCTGACTGCCTATGTTCGTCTTTATATTCATGGTAGCAATGGCTAATCCAAGACAGTGCCGAAAAGTTAACTATCGAGAAAAGAGGTTCTAATTTACAAATTTAGTATCCCAATAAAACGAAGGACCGAGAAATTTTCATCATTCAACTATACCCAAGGCAAACCAGCTACTAGTATATAGGCTATGCTATGGCTACATGTGATTAATAAGACATCTATTAAGACTGTTTCCATAAAACTAATCAACGTTTTGGTTAGACTTTAAAGATATACACGTAAACATTATCTTTATTGAAGACTATAACTGTTTGGCAGGGCCTCCTCAAGTCACAAGTCATACGTCATAAGTCACAAGTCAAATGTGCCCTCTAGGGCTTCCATGGTTTGGGTAATATGACAGCAATCTGGAAAAATGATTTTCAGTCGATTTAATAAAATAGTCGAGCGATATCAGCAGAGATTTTAGTATTGTTTAAAACGTTGCGCAGGTAAATGCAGTTGTACATGGACCAAGCAAAATATATCAAGGTATACACGTCATGTTTTTGTAATTGGTTGTCATTCTTGTCAACAAAACAAAGAAGGTATTCACGATTCAACATAATATTAATTGCAGGATGTCGATTGACGCGATGATACTTTCAAAATAATGTTTGTGTAAACGTTTTAAGTTTTTATTTCATGTGAGTGCAAAATACAAGGTGCACCGATATGCATTGCCATGCAACCACACGTAACCACAGGCACACGGTTTCGTCGATTTTTACAACTCGTATGGCACTCGCATGGCACTCGCATGGCACTTTTTCTGCAACGGCTTATCTTCTTTCAGTGTTTGATAAAGAAGATAGTCGAGAAAATGCGTTAAAAACGACGAAAACATGTGCCTGTGCAACGTCAACTCAAAGTCTATGAACACACTCAAGCTATAAGCCTGGACAATTTGACTCGATCCTCGACCTTCAATAACATATTAAAAAACATCAGTTGCCGTTTTTATCTATATTTATAACCCCGGTTGTATGTTTTCATAAGCGAGGAGTATCACGATGATGCTCGATGTGTAAACATAAATTCAATGTGACAAACAAATATCTAGAATACCGAACGAACGATTTGGTTGCGGAAATTGATAAATCAAAGCAAGAACCTTGTAATATTCCTGCATAGGTATCAGGATCATGTCATATTCTATATCTAAATCTACATGCGTGTACTCATGTATCTGCAGATCATAAAGAAGCATATTTCTATGAGATAAAGAACAAGTGCATTTTCGACATACAATTAGAGAACAAAACAACTTAAAGTGTATAGAGCTATATCGAACGATAAATTTTAAAAAAGTTTCAAAAACTGAAAAACAATTATGCTTTCATATCCATTAGATCATTTTTCGCTCCAGTTTTAACAGAAACTCTCTCTGTGATTTATTGGACATGCGAACTGTCCATTTTCATACGAAAGTGTTCTAGAACACCAGTTATGAAATTATAAGAATCGTCTATTTTTCGACGATGGAATCAAAGTACACGGAACCCATCCAAAGTTTTAATTTGCAATTAAGGTAGTCTAGTATCATACTAAACACGATGCAAGTAATTATTTTGACATTGAATGACTGTTAGAATATAGCTCTATACACTTTAATTTCAAACTTTAATTATTCGATTTTTTTTGCACATTTATTAATATGATCTTAACAAAGATAATACGAACTACCTACGTGGAGTTTTTTCTTCTCAAATTTGTATTCATTTGAATATACAAATGAAAAAAACGACCCGTGTATATTTTTAATATTTGAGGAACACACGTGCACATTGATAACTGGACTGGGAACAATTTTCACAATAACAATTTCGATTTAATGCAATAACTCGTAACCTACATTGACAGACATTATTATTGCATCTTCGGTATTTAACAGTTCACTGAAAACACAGACCGATTGTGCGTTGCATCATCTAGGCGGCACGCCCCCTTCTGCGTCGTTGCCGCGATTTACAAAATAAAGAGACGCATTGCGCACAAAAAACGTACAAACGTAAATAACGTTACATGCATTGAAAACCATTAACAAAATAAATGTATTAAGGAAATCGTAAATTAATGAAACAAATTTGTAACTTACCAAGTTATCACGAATATAATAATTCACAAGTTGTCTTCACAAAAGTTAACCGCGCAGTGAGGATGGTCTGGTATTTTATCTATATCGAAGTGATGTTTTAATTTACGGTTTGTTGATTTTTAGCCTATATTAAGTAAGGTGGTATATAGAAAAGCTTTACCGCACCTTATCAAACGCTTCATAGATTTCGTAACGATTACACACGTTATATACTGGGAAGATGTTTGAATGAATTTGGTAACGAAATGAGTAATACTCATGACATCGTTTTATGATCGTATACAGTTTTATTATTACCAACTGTTATCAGTATTGACTTTATGTTAAGAAGAGATCTACTTGCAAACATAGTTTGGACAAGGAGAATCCATATTACTATAATTATGTTTTGGTCTGGTCTGGTATTCACAAAGCAGCTTAAGGGAAAACTTTGATAAACATGAGCTGCACATAGACCCCAATGTCCGCGAATAACCTGTATTTTTGTGATTATTGTAGCTGTTTACATTGTGCTTCTAAACTATGTAACCAATGGTGATTTTGATTTTCCTGTTAAGTTGATACAATTGATGAAAGTTTAAGATTTAAAAAAATCTAAAGTTCTCCTAAGACGCTCTGTGAGTTTCACCCCTGTGGCATCTACTTGTACGAGGTCTCTGATTATGATGATAATGAGATTGCATGTACCATGGTATTGGACTCGTTTGAACCATATTTGGCATATTCCTTATAAACATCTTGGGGCTTATTCACCAACGCTGTTTGTTTAAACTCGTACTTAGACTTCATGTTGCCAAATATTTTATTCGCTCTCATGTTGTTATAAATGTACCAATGTTGATATAAATGGGTATGCATGTTTAGGGGGTAACAACAAATAATCAAATCTAATTTCACATTGTTTAATCAAATTGCAAAGAAATATCAGTGAGTATAAAAATTGTCAATTTTAAGTCTAAGTCTGAATTTCAGTCTTACAATGTTGGGGAATGAGGCCCTATAAATGCATAAGGAAGTGTTAGTGTGATTCTGATCACGAACAATATATCAACACATTCCAAACATGGAGGGTTTGGGATATCTTTCGAAACTGTGACTTTCCATGTACACAACTAGTATCATAGAGATAGCTAATATGTAATATACTAGTAATGCCGATGGAATACCAATTAGGCAACCTTCCAGACATGTATTGTCTGAAACGTCTTGGTACATTGTGGACTACTAGTAAGTCATTGATATTGGCAATTTTCTTCGCATTCCTCCTATAGAAATAATTTATGTACATAAATATTGAATGGCTGCACTGAAGATTCTATTACTTTTTATACAATGCAGACCGTCACTCCAAAACAGACAAATGTGTTTGTGTACATTCTTTCTATAGGTGAAATGCGAAGAAAATTGCCAAAATCAATTACTTAGTCTTAATTGTATCTGGTATTATAAATAGCTGTGTTAAGCTTAGTACATCTTCATGAATAAAAAGAAATGGCCACAACACAGAATCATACATATCATTAATGCTTATATTGTTTTCAGTTTCAGTTCTATGTTCTTATGCATTATGTAAATCTCCACATGTGACAAGTAAATGATAACAAACAAACGACAAGATGAGATGAGAACAAAACAACCACTATAATTAAACAATGTCCTTTATTCAATGTATTCTTGTTTTTGCCATGCGTTTGAAAATATTTGTTAAGTCTAACTTGCATTATTTAGTCTCGCATCTTTCCTGTCTTGTTTATCATTGTTTATTGCGTTCGACTGAGATATTTACAGTGCGTGGCCATTCGGTTATATCACTGCCTAATCGGCTTCGATGGGAAAAGACAGTAGATTTGCGCGGTGCAAGAAATCCTGACGCACTGTCCTAGAGCCCTGTCTGGCTTTTAAATTGTAGTTCATGTTATTTCAGTTCTTGTAAATTTTCCCGTTGTATCGTGGCACTCCCATTCGAGATCCATGGTTCATCAACCTCTGTCCATGATATCAAACAAACGTAATAGTCATTGGCAAATTTTAACACGTAGGTGATCTTACGCAAAGTATCCCTTTAAAATGACAATTTCGTGCGACTATTACAACGTTTATTTAATGCAAAAAAAGTTTAAAATTGCTTGATGTCAATCAGAAATTGCATCATATAAATGTCATATAATTGAGAAAGATTGGGCACTTCACAATCATAAAGGCAATATAAGCGGGTATGTTAATGTGTTGCAATCTATGCAATCATGTTTGTTGTCTGCATCGGCATCTGCATCTGCATGAGTATGTTATTTTGTCCTAGCTGCATTCTTCGTAATGTCGCTGACATCAAGCATGTACAGTTTCATATTTGATACGTACGTCCGCCATCTTGGGGCGTCCCGTCCGACACATGCATGGACACACCGGTGCAATTTTACGCCACGCATTATGTCTAACGCATCAAGCAAACATACATTCAACCACTTTATAGTTGGTCACTTTTCAAACCCCATACGCTTTTAACTGCAAAAATGCAAAACTGGTCGCCTGACTGACCATACATATGTCACGGTCCGAGCTTTATCAGTAAAGGAGTGGGGGGTGTAAACAGACCGGGGCTCGACCAGGGACTCTTCGAGTACGAATGCTTACAAGTGTGAGAAGCCGGTTAACTCAGTCGGTAGATCATTCGTCCTGGAAGCGAATGGTCCCTGGTTCAATCCCCGGTCGGGTTGCACATTTTTCTTCCCTTTAGCTGGGCTTTAGATTATCTGTGCCTTTAGTAAATAGGTTCAGACCATGATACAAACTTTGGCACGCAATGCAGTGAATTGATGAAGACAATGATATAAAAAAGTTTTTAAATCTGCAAAATATCATAAAAATATGGACACAGTTAAAAGTAGTAGGGGTTTGAAACGTTGCCAATTAGAAACGTGGTAGAGTGTATATACCAATGTACTTGCTTTATAATTTTTTATCATATACAGTAAAACTGTGTTATGACGAGCATCGATATCACCAGCACCTTGCCTATCTCGAGCAAGTTTTAAACCAGAATCCGTTCTTATCACCAATACATGCCATTTGGTTATTTCGAGCACTCGGTTTATCTCGAGAATTGTACCTGTCCCGATCACTCCTCGAGATAATATTTTTACTGTACCTATCATCAATTGGTAAAAATTGTTTTACGAGTGTGGGAAGGATGATGTGGACTAGGACTTTATTGATATAGATAAATAACGACATACTTTATGTGTAATAAAAGCGTCGATATTATTTTTACTATACATAACAATACATTCATTTACGGCTCATCAATCGCCAAAATTGCGTGAGCATAAAGATCATATTTAATTTTTCACAAGGGGTTTGGATGTGGTGTACATTGATATACATATGGATTGATCTTGAATGAGTAACTGTTTACAGTATAACCTGCCTTTAGCTGTCAGGGAATGTAAAACATGGGTATGCTCTGTTCTGTTCTGTTCTGTTCTGTTCTGTTCTGTTCTGTATGTCTTAGCAGGTGACAAAGTGATAAACGAACAGAACACTGGGTATACATGCGTGGTACGTCCGTTATCAGGGCGTATCAGGTTAGGCGAGAAGCATTAAGGATTATAAATATAAGTCGTCAAAAACATGTTTGGTTTTGGTGACCCAACCTTAACATCGATGTTCCTATGTGATTTGCTAGCCACCAAGAACATTTTTTCTTCCTGTCTGTCACATATTGAATTTTATATGCACATAACAATCATAGATACGAGTCCATCTGAAAGATATTTTACCTGAGCAATTATTGCAATTCATTGTGTGGAGGTTGTAACGGAAGGTATAGTAAAACACCTACACACTGCGGACTTTATTGGTCGAGATTATCAGGTTTATCCTCGATGATGGCACACCCCCGCAGAGAAGACCGTTACATGAGCTGACTAGTGGATCTGAACAGTAAAATGTATGTTTCTTAATGGTCCTACCTCTTTCCTACACTTGTGGACAAGGCATTGGTCCATGTGGAAGGATAAGTTAGTACGGAAGTAAGCATACAGCCCAGGGAAACTTATTAGGTGGATCGGCCACGTACATGTATACACAACCTGAGCAATTGTTGGAAAACGACATCAGGCCTATATCAAAATAAACTCGTTGCATGAAATAATTACCAATGTCCTTTGCGGCTCAAATTTTGTCCCAAATGATTGTCAAGATGATTTGCAGAAACCTTTAATTCAATATTATTTGTAAATAAATGGGCGATTTGATATTAGCCCTTTTATTTGTTCGAGGGCAGTCGTATTGGCCATCGGCCTACGGCCTCGGGCCAATACGTCTGTCCTGAGGACAAATACCAGGGTTAATATCAAATCACCCATTTATTGACAATTGTATTAAATAAGTATCAATTATTTTAAAATTTGTCTTCGTTTGGTTTGTAACGTTAGCAAATCAAACTAGACTGACATAAAAGAATCCGAAATATGTGAAAAATATATTTTTTTTCAGATTTTTGCATCCAAATGTAGTCCAAATTGTAGCAAACGATCTAACTAAGAAAATGAATACCCATATGACATGTTTTCGTAGTTATACACAATTTAGAGAGTTAGAATCGATTCTCCGCAATTTCAGCTGGGAATCTATATCACTTTTTGGCCCTGTCTATCAGCCAATCAGATTGCTTAAAAGGAGGGCCAATATCAATATCACTTTTCGGCCCTGTCTATTAGCCAATCAGAGTTTATAACACTTTTCCGGTCCGGTGCCGATATCTGATATAGATTTTCGGACCTGATATAGTGGAAGCATGCGTATTATTAGACTAGGGCAATACTGTGTTAAAGGGCAAATAGTTGATAGTCATTTAATAATGACACATTAACATGTATGTTAATTACCATCAAGTTACAAGCAGGTTTAGTTTTTCTATGCGTTTTAGATCGTATTAACGATTATATTTGTAACCATAATATGCAAATATATTTGACTACTAGTATTTGAGATGGTTTCAGCGATTGATATGAAATTTGACCAGACCACGCTAAAAGAGTGTTTCAAACCCTACTGTTCTATCGAAACTGTTACTGATTTCCTCTACTCGGTGTTTGTGCGGCAGAATCTCTCCCGGATTGAGCCTGAGTAAAAGGCGCGAAAGTCCAGACAGTCAACATAGTCCTAACTGCGTATAAATTACATTCAAAACACTTAACTGAAAACACCAATCCTAAAATTTATACACTTATTATTTGCCTTGTATTGACATAGTTTTTGGTTTGCTGCACACGTATTCATGTGAATATAGTGTTTTCGTTCATAGATATATACAAATTATACTTGTAAAATGCATAGCGTATTACTCATTGAGACAAGTATGTGCAAATTTGGCGGGACATATTCGTACTACAATGTAGTAGATAAGATGACATTGACAAAATTATAGTTAGTGGGCCTTAGTGTTAGTGTTCCCAGAAAGTATTGATAAGGTGTTTTCAAAATGGTGTACAACTATTTTATTTAAAAAACAAACAACTGTTCATTTGTATAAGTTAAGTATGCAATGCTCATTGTATGAATTGTCAATTATTTTAGTTCAGACAATGCAATGGTTGTCATAGCGACAGGAGTTTTGACCCACCCTGCATCCAGGCTCCCAAGCCCACTGGGTTAAAAGGCAGGAGATCTAGCAGGACAACTGACCAGACTTCAAAGACGGTTGCCTTGTGAAAAGAAGGCGAGCTTTTTTGGAAGCTAATATGCAACACACGATCGTGCAGATAACACGACATGACCGTTTTCTGTGGACTGGTACTCAAACTACGTTTTATGCAGCCAATTCAGTCTGTAAATTCCTGGATCCAGTCAATTCGTTTTGTCGTCTGCAATTGTCACCTTTCAAAGATGCCGAGAAAACAGAAAGAAAACGCAGCTCCTGTGTGTTCTAAATCATCAAAAGATGAAGATTATAGCTCTGGGTCTCCACAATGCAGTGAGCAAAGTAACAGTCCTTTACGAGGTTGAGTAGATTCTTGTTTTCAGTCTTATTTTAACACATTCCATATTTTTTTATTTTGTTGTTTCACTCGAAAAAGATCAAACTTTCTGACTGTGTATCATCTAGAATGATGTGTACACCTTGATATCTTATGGTTCATATAATATTTATGCTGGCTGTTCCGAGAGACCGACACAGGTCCTCTGATTTGTTTAAATTTAAAATGCCCCATTCCCAAATTCCAATTGCAGAAAAGCTTCAAAAAGTGCTGATTAATCAGTAAAGATGTGCCTCATATTTTCGTGGTGTCCTTATTTCTTCTTCTTATAATATTGTACTCTATCCCTCTGTGTGGCATCGTCATACAAGGGTACAAGTTTCCTTGTTATGGGATTTAAACAGAACTTTGTTTGTGTGTGTCACATGACATGCATGTCACGAAACAATAATTTTTACTTCCGTAGAGATGACTTTTAAAATAAATCTTTCATACATTCATAAAAAACCTCACAAAATTGAATTGATTCTCGAAAAAGTTGAATCCGCTAAATATTTAGGCATAACATTACAAAGCAACCTAAAATGGGACAAACATATAAATTCTATCACCAACAAAGCTAATCAATCCCTTGGCTTCTTACGTAGAAATCTAAAAATAAACTCATCAAAGGTCAAAAAACACGCTTATAAAGCCATTGTGAGACCAAAATTAGAATATTCCTCTTCTGTCTGGGACCCACATACCAAATGCCAAATAAACCAAATTGAAAAAGTGCAAAGAAGGGCTGCCAGGTTTACAACCAATCGCTTCCATAATACCAGCTCAGTAACAAGCATGATTAACAACTTAAACTGGCCATCCCTAGAAATTAGAAGAACCAGAGCTCGCCTAATAATGTTTTATAAAATTATCCATCATACTGTTGCTATATACCCAGAAAATAATTTGTTAATCCCATCTGACCCCCGAACACGATACAGTAATGGGTATGGCTACAAACATGTCAGTACATCACATGATCAATACAAGTATTCTTTCTATCCCAGAACAATTAGCCAGTTGAATATGTTGCCCTTAATTGCACAACAAGCAGACACAGATGATGTTTTTAAGACCATTGTCACTGTGCCCGTCCTGGTGTCCACATATGCCAACTAAATCCACAACCAATGTACAAAGTTTTAACATAAATTCTTGATTAGAAAATCAATCTTTTATCCTGCACATGTATCATAATAATTATTATGTGTATTATACACTTGCATTCAAAATTGTTTTTAAACTTTAACTAGCGCCTGCACATAATCTTCAGAGTTTTGAAGGAGTGCGGTCTATATAAGAAGAAGAAGAAGAAAACAATTTTAGCTTTAAAAGTTTAAATAAGTTTTCTTCCAAAAAAAGAGAACATTTTCTAGTGTGTTTTTTTCAGATTGGGTTACTTGCTAAACCTCCAGCAACATCTGGATACATCACAGTTAAATGTTACACCATCTGCTTCAGTTCCAACTTCTGTCTTAACATTTTGACTGGGTTTGACCGTTTCTAACTGGTGTGGCGTGTCTTGTAGGTGGCACACTGAACTGTTTTCATGCCTTGGAAATAAGGGTATCAGCTCTTTAGTGTTGAAAGGAGTAGGTCTATGTCCAACTTAATTTTGTTTATGTCTTTGCTCGCTAAAACCATTAAATTAGAGTAAATCATAAACCAAATGTTTCTTTTATCACTCAGTAGCAGGCTGTAACCAGTATTGTCATTTTAAACATTTTTATCTAAGTTCATAGTTAAATGCCACAGAAACTTCATGAGGCACCAATATAAGGTTCCTGAATCTTATTATAAACAGAAGTTGCACAGAGAATATTTCAGACAAATCTAAAGGATAACATGTAGGCTAGCATACCTGGATTGGAATATTCATTTAAAGTTCTTGAACAGTTGGTTGGAAATGGACACATTATTTCAAGAAGTATTCAATTTTTCAATTTGTTCTTAAAAGCATTTATTTGAGTAAAGAATGAAATAAGATGCTGGTTATTATTTCAGAGGAGGCTCCAATCATGCCTATGAAGGGTAAGAAGAGAGGTCTGGAGCAAACTGAGGGTGAATCTGATGACTTTGGGTAAGTGTGAAGGAATTCATTTATCCTTCAGCTTTTTCTTTAGTTTCAGCCATCCCCTATTTTGAAAAAAATAGCATGGAGAGTGAAAAATATTGTTCCATTAGTTGGGAAACATAAAAAAACTACTCTAGGATGGATGCACTTCCTTATAATGTTCATGAATCTATTTTAATGCCCCGGCATCGACTGATGTGGAGGTATATGGCGATGCACCTGTCCGTTCATTCGTCTGTCTGTTATAACATGTTGCAAAAGTCCATCAATGCATTTCTTTCAAACTTGGCATACTCATTTACCATCATAAATACATTACATTATCCAAGCCATGTAATACTATCAAAGATTAGAACTACAAAATTATGGCCCTTGAATGACTTAGCTAAGTTAGCTATATAATTATGTTATGGCCTAGGCTTCCATATAACTTATAAGCGTTTACTGAAAGCAGTCTAGTTTTTCATGTCAGACATTCAGTCATTTTAACATTGTAACAAAGCAAGAAAAAAGGTTACTTTTTTTAGAGGGCCTTTTGAACAAAAACAGTGCTACACTCTATATTTAAGCATTTGACATGAGCACGTTTATGTAGAACATTAAGTGCTCCAATATCAGACCAAAATTATTATTGATATAATGTTTGTTTCCTTAATTTTTACAGGCAAGGTATTCAGAAGATGTTAGAATGTTTTGGTAGTAAGTATCACAATTATTGTTTAGACACATGACTGTGTGCGATGTTCAATTTTAAGTGTCGTGTTAAGTCCTATCCAGGTTATTTTGCATAGTTCAGGAAGAATCTCTATTATTTCAGAGAAATAGGAAGAGTAAAGGTTGGTTTATTAAATGGTTACTCTTGGTTTAGTACTACAGCTGATAGTGGGCATTGGTTCACAATGAAAGCATATTATTAAATGATATTTGTTTCAAACATAAAGCACTTTGATTATAGTTAAACTGCATAAAACGTGAAAGTTAAGTCTGAAGTAAATTGTTTAATATTCTTGCAGTATGGACCACGTGAAACATTGTCCCAAAATAGCTGTAGGTGCTTTGATTACCATATCATGGGAAATAAGTTTGTGCCTACCCTTTGTAAACTATTTTTTCAGGGTTATACGTTTTAATTTTATACATAATGATTTATTTTCCAGGTGACTATATTAAAAATTCTTTGATGAACAAAAGAAAAAGATTGGAACAATTAACTCAAGGTGCACTGAAAGCCAGCAGTAAGACCGTGGATGACATCTGGAAAGTACAAACTAGTGAAAGGTACTATTTGACAGAGTCTCAACTTGAATCTTAGTATACTTATCAATTAATCATAATATATAAATCATTAATTTAAATCATTTAATTCATATTACTAAGACCTCAAATTGTTCAATGGCCATTGTGTACAAGTGTCTAACAAAACTGATTGCCAGTTTTGGCTATTTATATGTTCAAAGAAAAGACTTCACATGTTTAAATATATATAGAAGTTTATCAAAATGAAAATTCATATTGATTATCGAATCAGTTGCTTAAATTTGTCTGTTTATCGATGTTTTCGATTAATCTCTACATCACTACATATCAGTTTATAAACTTATCTGATGCACTGTAGTGTAACATGTATGTCCTGTATTACAAACCTTAACTTCAACTAATAAATATTAATGTTCCTTAGGTCGAAGATCACAAAAAACTTTGTTTCCTCTCATCGGTTTTAAATGACTCATAAATGATTGTATCTTTTTTGAGATATCATCATTTCATGTGACCATATGTTATTAAATTGAAGATGAATCACTTCACTCAATAATGCTGTTCCTTCATGCCAACAGTGTTTACCTCCCTTTATTAATAAATTTGATAAAAGTTGCTATCAAGTATTTATATTTTACAGAACACGATTACAGGATGAATATTATAGACAAGTGAACACAGTATTCCAACAATGGGAATCAGATCTCGAAAAATCTAAGGACCAGGAAGCAAAATTAACAGTAAGATTAATTATTATTCTACTTGGTAGATTGGTGATACTTTCCATAAAATGGCATGATTATATTTAAAATCAGCTGTTTAGATAAAATTTGTTTGAAATACAGCAGAGTTGAAGTAGTATCTACAAGTCCCAAATGCTTTTTAGTGAGAACTTGTATTTAGTTTATACCCTCCCCCCAATTAATTGACACCTGATAATGCCAATTAATTGCTATCAAATCATGATGGAATATTTTTTCACATACTTTTAAGTCTGCACCACTGCAGTTTTCACTACTATGCTTGGTATAAATAAGAGGACAGTCCATTTGTAGTTATTTATACTTATTAGTCCCCTACCGGTGAGACCGGAGGGGACTTATGGTTTGGGCTCCGTCAGTCAGTCCGTCAGTCTCCGTCACACTTTTGTCCGGAGCATAACTTCAAAACTAAGCAAGCTATGACTTTGAAATTTCACATGTGTATAGATATCAATTAGGAGAAGTGCAGTGCACAAAAACCGTAACTGTGCCTTACTTAATTTTTGAGTTATTCCCATTTGTTAATTTTCATACTTAATTTTGTCCGGAGCATAACTCCATTACCAAACGAGATATGATTTTGAAACTTTACATGAGGATAGATATCAATGAGGAGAAGTGCAATGCACAAGAACCATAACTCTCCCTTGCTTAATTTTTGGTTTATTCCCCTTTGTTAATTTTCATACTTAAATTTTACAATTGGCTACCGGTAGGGGACTTTCATTGCTTGGCAATAGTCTTGTTTGATATGTTTAATTTTTAATATCTAAAAAAAAATGCAATGCATTTTAATTTGTTTATTCAGGTTTAACAGAGTTTCTGAACAGTTGTTCTGTTATATAAAGCAGCCAACTCACCTAATCAGTGTTTCCTGGACTGTATCCTGACTAGTACTGACTTACCTTTGTGCACAAGGAATCAGCAACTTCTCTACATGTGGAGGAAAATGAATCTTTTTGTCAATTCTTCAATAAAGTGAACAACCTCCTGCAACCATGGAACTGAATCCGGATCTCTTGTTGTATTAATACAATGCACTTACCACAAAGAGCGCCAATATACTTGCACAATTTAATCATTACCTAAAGCATTACATATTTCTTCCAGCTATTATACAAGCAGCAGCAGAAGTTGTTTGAACAAGCAAGAGCTGTACAGAGTCAACGACTCAAGACAATCAAACAATTGCATTCTCAATATATAAAGGTATAGCATGAAATATTTTGTCTATACATGTATATACATTTGTATGTATAAGGAAGTTTTTGATGTGAAACTAAATTTGTTCTGATCAAAATACAAGTTTTACAAGTTTATAGTACTAAGTACTTTTGAGCTATGCCTTTTGTGTCTTTCAAAACACACTACTCATATTTTCTTTATACATGTATCGGCATTGTACATTTGACCCCCACTTTATTCGAGCAAGTGAAATGCATTTCGGACAAGTGCTTTTGAGATGTTGTCTGCCTGAATGTGCAAGTGATATTGAAAGCTCAGCGTGAAGACTGGTACTATAACCTTGTACATCTTAATAGTTTAATTTTTCTTACATATTTTCTGTGCTTCATGTTTCAATAAAATACTAACTTTAAACAGTAAGTGGAAAGATGTTTTTTCTTTAATTTAGAGGACACATTGTTAATTTAAGCTAATAAAATGCAAACTGATCAGTGATCACATGTAAATTATGACAATTTGTCCTAACCAATCTCAAATTCTTTTGACATAACTCCGTTTATTTTGTGCACATGTATGAAATTGTATTTCAACAAGTCATCTAATACCACCTATAACCTTGTCAGCATATTGCTAGTAGTACAGTCTGCACTAGTCCTCTGAGGGCAAATATTTTTTTAAAACATGCATGTATAAAATCTGAAAAAAAATTCATGTACTCTGCATCTTTAACGCTTGCCTACTTCAGTCATATTCATGTGCCATTTAAAAATAAATTTCAGGGACTTGAGGATCTCGAAAAGACACACCATCATCAAGCTACTAATGCCCAAACTGAGCTTAAGAAGGAAATGAGCTTGTTACAGAAAAAAATTCTCATGGATACTGTAAGTATTTAAATCCTTTGTTATACACTTGTATTTTCGGGAATTGCCCCCATGAACCTTAAAGGAGTGAAAGTGTCTGAAGTACTGCTTTGTACAGTCATCATTTCAAATACCAAAACCGAGTCCAATTGGTAGCAATGACATGCATACAACTTTGTACAATTCAATTGGAACCTGATGATGAAGCATATTGTTTAGAAGTTTGTAATCAAATCAAGGTTCAAGCTTTAATAGATTGCCTTCGCTATGAATATAATATGCAAAATGACTACCAAAGTGGCTACTTTGGTGGAGACTTCCCCTTCAATCAGCTAAACTTTTTATTCTAAAATTTATTGCAAAATTTGGAAGAACTCCACGGAATATTGATTATTTTTCGATTGGATGGATGTCACAAAGGTTTGGATTTCAAAACAACTTCACATGGATAATTAGTACCAAGCCTAGTTGTGCAATTGATGAATATTGCCAGAGTTATGGCCCTACACAGGAGAATTTTTTGTTGTACGGCGTTTTAAGTGATTGGTTTGTTTTTAAAAACTTGTTATTGAATATTTCAGCAACAACAAGAAATGCAAAATGTCAGGAAATCACTGCAGTCGATGCTATTTTAGGAAAGATTGAAGCTATGTGTTTTTGTCTGAAATGATTACATTCAATTAGCACACATGTATAATGTGTAATCAAAGCATATTATGTAGCTACATGTGTATTTTAGAAAATTAGGACATAAAAAGGCAATTGAATGATGTGATGTGTGGTTTCTTTAAATTTTGTTCGAACATAGCATTTAATTGTTTCAAATAGTGAGTGTTGAAACAAGATCATGATGTAAAATAGTTGACTATATATTTATGCTGTTCATATATGTTGTATGTATTCTTGTTATATTCTGTTTCATTGTTTTATTATAGGTTAAATGAAATAAAATGTTACAAATAATATTATAACCTGACAATTAATTAGTTATTATATTATTCAAGATTAACTTTAGCTAAACTATTTGCAATATCTGTGTTTCAGATATGCTCTAGCTGACAGTGTGTATACTAAAATTGTACTGGGTTTACAGATTATGTCTCCAAATACAGATGTTTGCTTGATGTTTGTCCATGCTTGTTAGTCCCCTACTGGTTTTCAACCGGATGGGACTAGTTTTCCCTCCCTCTGTCAATCTGTCAGTAAAAAAGTCTGGATCCTGCCATAACTCAAATAGTTTTCAAGCTAGGTTTATGAAACTTGGTATTTGTTTAATGACTATTAAGGAGATTAGGCACATGACATTTATTCTTTTAACCAGATAGGGGATTTCTGTATTGCTTGTAATTTCTAAATACTTGTTTTCCTTAACCACTGTTCAAATTTCAATTGAACTTCACATTTGTAGATATACATAGTATTGCGTATATTTTCAGGGATGTTAGGTTGACTGATCGCAATTAAAAGTCCTGATTTTGATCTTCATAAGTAATTGAATCCTGAATCGACAGATGTTTAACAGTATGTCATTTTAAAAGATGCATAAAACTATACGCAGGTCTACAATAGAATCAATTTAGAGTGATTGTGATTGGTTGGCATCTTTTTATTGATATTTTTAAACAAACAATAATAAGCAAATGTTTAGCCTTGTCTTTATTCTAAAGTTGAATATTTTGTTAAGGCACTTCCATTTGTTAAGTAACTTTCTTCTCCCCTTTTCTTCATGTCTGTTGTAGCATATATACAGATGATAATGCTAGATAGTATTGATAACCCGCATGCTCCTACAGCAATGTAGTATTCCAAGTCGTATGAACCAAGGAAATCTCTCACAATAGCTGAAAATGTTAACAAAAAAACAGGGGAAAATATCTTATATTGAACAGTACTGCCAAGGGAGATGATTCCGGACAGGAGAAGTTCCGGACAAACGGTCGTAGACGGTTTATTTAGTTAAATAATTCAGTGATATTGGTATCAAATCACTCAGGTGCGTATTTAAAGGAAATCTGGAAGAAAAAAAAATCAAAATCAACAAATAATTACTCATATACCGAAAATATCGTCTGCTATTGTGATTTTGACATCAACACCGCCGGGGGGTAAACAAATTTAGTGCGCATGCGCAGTATAGCGCGTGCACAGCGCGAGCGACAATGATTTTAATGTGTTCAATTATTTAGTTCAAAATTCCTAACGAGATCGTGGCCGAGTGGTTAAGCAGCTCGATTAGTAATTATCTGATGCTAAGGTCCAGCGATCGAATCACGGCGGCGCCAAAAAAAAATTTTTTTTTTTAATTTTTAGTTTTTCTTCCAGCATTTACTTTAGCGCAATAGACTGAAATTTGTCCTCATTATCTGTTGAGAATTTTTTTTGATATCTTGTCAATAAATCTGAAAAACTTTTTCCACATTTTGTTTCGATTTTCGGCCGGTAAACAAGATACGGTATGGATTGGAATTTAACCTGTCACGAGCGCCCCCTGGGTTGAAAACATGTGCGTCACGTGTTGTCATGTCGTAAATATTTACATATTTTTGCATGATTGTGAAGAAGGAACCCTGTTCTAAATATTTCCTGGTAATATGTTTCTAAATATTCTTCGCGGAATATTCGAAGCAGACTGTCCGGTATATCTACGGTAATATCGTTGAAAATAGCACAAAAGTGCCCCTTTTCAGGCCCCAATATTTTGCTGTTCACGTGACGTCATTTTTCGGGAAACCTATTTTTAGCAAAGATCCTGAATCAAGGTATTTGTAAACACAAAAAAATCTGAGAAAAAATCTATTTTTAACTCCAGGGGAAGCTTTTTATGCGATTTCTGTCCGGAACCTTCTCCTTTGCCAGTACAGGTCATTTCACTGTTATTGTTCTATTATAAAAATATAAAATACACAATGTGCATACATATAAATATGTATGAATAATTCAATACATTATAATAAATTCATGACATTCTGCTGATAGGGAGGACGTGCCACAGTCACTTGCTATGTAACAGTAAAAAATGAATGATCCAAAATGGTTAGTACTAAGTATGGATTACCATATCACCTTGCTGTAAGTTCTTACTGTTGAACATGAATGTATATTTTTTACCTTTGGACAATTTGCCAGAGATAAACCCGAATGGCTGAATGTTTCAGTAGAACGAAAAAAGGTAGTAAGTTATGAACAAAAGGCCTATTTAACAAAGCATTTTTGGATTGATGATAAAATGTTTACCTCCTATGATATTGTTAGTGAGGACTCCAAATCCTAACATAGCATTCAATATCACCAATGCTGCTGGATACCGTTTCTTCCCGACAGTCTCTACAGTTATTGGCGCCACCAGAGAAAACATGGTTCCAAACGCCACAGACACTATCACGCACATAACTATAACTAACGAATATATCCTGAATAAAACCAACACAATCAAATGACCGAATAACATTATAATGTACAAGTAAACCCAATGGTAAATCATCGGGTATTTGCTACATTTAGCTTTCACCATTGAACCATATATCCTACCAAATAAATTGGCACATCCCATCAGTATGATGATGAGTGATCCATCTTGTCGCGGACGGCCGATATTCTGTAACTGGTCTACCATGAAAACTTGCTCAGCCATTCCTAATACAATGGAAAATAAAAAATTAATTATGTTACAAATTTAAGTAGTAAACATTAATACATGAATATCAGAGGAAGTAACTTGTTTATGACCCTCTTGATTTATTGTGTCAAACACAATGCAATATTCATGTATGTTTAAAATATTGAACAAATGGTTACCAGTAAATCCATTGTGGCCAGCTAAATACAGTATGGTCCTATGCTGAACACTATCGAATATAGGGGATACACGGGGCATCAGTGCGAATTGTAAACATGTCTTAGACTTATAAATGTTAACATTGCATTTTCAACTGGCTCGGTTTACAAAATGGCAACATTTCGAACAATTTAAACCTATATACATGTACTTGCCTGCTATTGCTAACAAAAATAAGTTGACAAATAGAAACCAGAACGGAATGTTACGTCTCAGTATTCTGTCACATACAAAATGTTTGTGTTCGCTTTCCTGAGACTTCGTGTCGTTTGGTAACATTATGTAGATAAGCAATGCGCATGGTAAGCATTGTATAGTCATTCCAGCCATAATAATGAATGCTCCTGACCAAAAGTATTTCTGTATTAATAACTCTACAAAGAGAGGCATGATGATCTGGCCAACACTGGACCCTATCGATAATGCTGTGAGTGGAACGTGAGGGTTGTGTCGGAAGGCGCAGTTAACGACCATAAATGAGGATAGATAACATCCTGAAAATCCAATGCCTGAAAAGAGATAGTACATGTTTTTATTTGCGTTTAAAATGCTAACAAACTTCATGAACAGAAGCTGTTTGCCAACATAGTTCAAGTTCGAGAACCTTTAATGGCATTTATTCCAAGCATATAAACATCTATGCTTGTCGCCGCAAACAGTGTACCCCAAGCATAACAACCCTACAGTAAATATCAATTGGCATTACCCCCAGAGCAGAGCTCGCTCCTCCTGTTTGTTTGTTTGTCTAAGGCTGCTTTGCGAAGGTTTTCAAATTAATCCATTGGACCATGTGTTTATAATTTACCGTTAAATTTGATTTAAAGAGTATTGATTGACAACTGGCGCGATATCAATTATTGTTAGACATCGGACATTCAGTTGTCATCGAATTATCAGGGACACATGTTCTTGTCCGACATTGCTAAATGATCGACCGACTTAGATATTTCTTTTTGCACAACTTCGATCGTGTCACGTGATCAAAATGACTAAACGCACTTACATGTACTAATTAGTAGTGCTAGTGCACTAACTATGCGTGCATGCATAATTATGTAACATCTGCATTACACGAGTGTTACTTTTAATTGGTATGCTGCTGATTGTCAAGTCACATCTACAAACGGTCTGTGCAATTAAGTACTGTATCTTGTATAACATATACATCATCGTACAATGTGCATGGCCAATGATAATTCAATGTGCAATCATACGTAGGAATAGTCGACAGACATGAAACCATGAAAGTATTTATTTTACAAATTAAAACAAATTCATTATGATAGTGAGTGTAAAATGATTCTGAATGAAAGTTAATGTGATACAAATAGAATTTAATAATACGCTATATATATACAAATTCAAAAAATATTTTACATTATCAGGGCTTGGTTATATTTGCAAGAGACCAAGAATCTTTAAAAGAAATCATTTGAACATGTACCTGCACATATTCCCGTTAACACGATTATAGTTGAGACAGATTTGGCAAATGCGCTAGTAAATAATCCGACACATCCTAACACTGTACCTAGCAACATGGTTGCCCCGATACCAATCTTCTGTATCACTATTGTCCATAAGACGCCTGTTTACAAGAAAGACAAAAGTATACACTTTATTTCAAAGAAGTTACGTTGTCAAAGGGTGGTTGAAGTGATGAAAGCAGCCCTCGAAAGTCAAAAACTTAACCATAATACAATACTTGTACACCAAGATGGCCATCAAAATGGTCGACGATCAGATTAGAAGCGTAAAGTATACTTGCATTACCAAATAATTATTTAGCATAACATTTTGGTTTAATAGACTCACACACTAGGTTATAAGTTTGAATGTGCCAATGGTAAAAGTATAATGTATATACAGAGGTTGGGATCAAATATATGTGTACTTGGCAATTACAAGTTTACAAGTTTATTTATTTGTGTTATACAAGGCCACCGGCCCATGCACATTACAATACATATAATCAGTATATACAAAGTAGCAGTGAATAGGAGGAATCATATCAAATGTAAATAAGATACATTGCATATAACAGTAGTTATAAAATATGGAACATACATCATATCAAATGTCTCAAATATCAAATATAACATTACATCATTAATCACTTTATGGTTAAATTAAACATTGTAAATATGATATTAATTTATTTATACATGAACAGTCACAAGGGTTTTCAAATTTATATTCTTCCAATAAAAAACTCATTTCTAATTTTAAAGGCATAGTATATAAAAACCGCCAAGTTTCTAACAGTGGTTTCGTCTTTACTTGCCATAAGTCGAATAAAACTGTCTATGGTATTATTGTTGAGGAAATGTTCAGGTATATATTGAGAACGAAGAGTACTATATAGAGGGCAAACTAATACAAAATGCAGTTCATCTTCAACTAAAGTTTCACAATACGGACAAGTGCGGAATTCCCTAGATATATGATAATGACGACATTTTTCTATCATAAGAGTATGAGATGAGCATCTTAAATTTGCCATACAACTTCTAAACTTATTTATTGTAATAGAATTAACGTACATGGCCACGTTATAATTATTTTTGAATGTTACATAATATGAAAGTTTGTTATTTTCTCTACATCTAGAATACCAGTTTTGAACATATATGGATTTCAGTCGGTCAACATATTCTAACAAGAACAAGTTAGTGTTTGCAACACCTTGTTGTTCCCAAATATATCCAAAACCATTTTCATACAAATGTTCACGTATAAAAGTTGCCCAGTTTCTGTATCCAATATTATCATAATATAATTGCATGTTATAACATAATTTTACATAACGTTCATTTGGCATAGAGATTAGGCGTAACCAGTATTTTATACAAAGTTTAGCTGAATGTAAAAACATCGAATATCTACCAAGATCAGATAGTACAACATCATTACAAGCATTTTGGTTAACATTCAAAAAACGCTTACATGCATATAATTGTACCTGTTCGACACAGTGTCTACTTTGTAGTCCCCAAATTTCAGCCCCGTACATACACACAGGAGTTACTTGACTATCAAAAATTTTAAAAAACGTTTTATAAGGGATACATGGCATTGTGTGCAGACAACTAAATACATAATTTACTATTTTTCTTGCCTTTATACTCATTTGTTCTGCCATTTTATAAAGTGACATTCGAGAAGTAAAATACACACCAACATATGAAAACCCATTTGCTGTATCTAATTTTTCATTATTATAATACCATTTCTCATTTCTAGACAGCCTGCCACCATTTTTGAAAACCATGATTTTTGTCTTGCTAGTATTTACTGTAAGTTTATATGTTTCACAAAAATCTTTTAGTATATTTAACTGGCGCTGGAGGCCAACTACAGTATCAGATAAACAAGCAATGTCGTCTGCGAATAAAAGCGTAAAAATCTCAACAATTTCTGGAAATAATTGTATACCTCTAATATTATTTTCTTTAAGCAATGTAAAGAATTCATCAATGAATAGGATAAATAAAATGGGACTGAGGTTACAACCTTGTCTTAAGCCAACTGGACATGAGAAACAGTCTGTAACGATACCTTTAGATGTTCTGACCGTTGCTTTAACTGAGCTATAGATTGATTTTACAGAGTTTTGTAATTTACCTTGGATACCTTTCTTGATCAGTATATCATACAGTATTTGTCTGTTGACAGAATCAAACGCCTTTTGAAAATCTATGAAGGCTACATAGAGAGGTTTTTTCCTTACATTTAAACATTTATTTACAATAGAATACAAAATAAACGCCTGGTCGACTGTACGATAACCAGCGCGAAACCCTGCCTGGGCCTCTGAAAGTTTCCCATATACCTCAGCATAGAATGTTAAACGTTTAGTAATAATATTTATATAAACTTTACTTAAAACATCAATTAATGCAATACCACGGTAGTTGTTTGGGTTTTGTGTATCGCCTTTTTTGTATAATTGAGCTTGCCCACTTTTCTGGAAATTCTCCATTTTGAAATAATCTATTAAAGAGTTTTCTTAGAAAAGGTAATAACACATCAAGGCTATATATCAAGTGTTCTGAACACAAGTTCCCACCAGTAGCTTTATTAGTGTTGAGACCTTTTATGCTATCTCTAATTTCAGAATCTGTTATATCAGAATTAAACACAATGTCTTCAATTTCATCAAGATTATTTGCAGCATTGTTATTTATATCCTCATTTAGCCTATCATACACATTGTCATTTACTTCATTAAATAACTGACTAAAGTGATCGAACCATGTCTCAACACTGATATTGGGTATTTTAGTATGTCTTTGTGTTAGTTTCTTTATTTCTTTCCAAAACATACGACCATTTTTAACAGATTTCTCAAGTTTTGCTGTATTAGTTCTGTGATATTCCAGCCTTTTAGCTTTACAATTATTTTTGTATTTATTTTTTGCATCTATATACCTGTTTAAATTATACTCGCTTCGGCTGGACCGAAATATTTTTAAGAGTTTTATGCTTTCATGCTTTGCTTGTTTACATGATTTATCAAACCAAGATTTATTCGTAAAATGTTTCTTTCTTGTTTTACGAGTCTTAAATTGTTCACTACAGCTTAGTAAGAAAGATTCCAATTCAACAATAACATTATTTATATCTTGTTCATCATCTTCAAGCATTTCATGCACCTGATTTAGACACCCATTTATAATACCATCAGTGACTAAATTTTGAAATATGTTACAATTGTCATCATTTAATTTATACATATATTCATCTACAGGACCATCATCTACACTGCGCTCTTCCTTACCAGGAATAGCTACATTTAGATTCAATGAAATAGGAAAATGGCAACTTTCTGTATTTGACAAAACATCAAATTGGATAACATTGGTTATTATAGATCTTGACACAATAAAATAGTCTATAACACTACAACCATTCTGGTTCACAAAAGTATAGTCATTGCACCCAAAACGTCCATTTGTTATATAGCAAACATATGTCTTACAAAACTGTAATAATAAACGTCCAAACTTATTTACAATTTTATCAGCTGACAGTCTTTGCACCCCTATGTCACCTTCAATAATATCGTGCACATTTTCTAGTTCTGGGATACAAGCATCTGCTTTTACATAGTCATCAAGAGTTCCTGTTCGAGCGTTTAGATCTCCACTAATGATGAGTTCAAGAGATTGTAAATTATTTCTTGTGAAGCAATCTTCAAAGATTTGTATACCAGACACATTTTTGTCTTCATAATATGGTGATGACTCGGGTGGAATGTAAATAGATGCAAAAGCAATATCTGTAGTAGTGTTAAAAAGCAACTTATCAAAAATAAGAATAACACCTAGATCAAAATCATCTATGGTGTCTTTTATATATTGTTTTATACTTTCATGAATCAATACAATAACTCCACCCATAGGTCGGCCACCATATTGTGAAGATCTGGCTGGACAACTATAAATATAATAATCTGTAAAGTAATTAACACAATAGGTTGTATCAATATCCCATGTTTCCTGTAAACCAATGATTTTAAAGTTTGATACAGTTTCCAAGATATTATAGTTCAACAATTTGTTCTTTAATCCTTCAATATTCCATGATAATATGCTGATTTGATCTAATGTTTTTTCAAGGCCTTGGCCACACCCCTATTTTCCTGATTTCGGTAAGTCACTATTAGTTGTATCCATGTTGTTTTGATTTGTGACCTCATGTTCTTGTCGCGCTGGTTGACGAACACCTCTTCTGTACGTACGTTGTTTCTGATTACCGGGAAATTCCGTACGTTGTTTCTGATTACCGGGAAATTCTTCAGTTATGAGTTTACCAGCTTTAAAGTAGGCTCTAAGGCCCCTTGCTTTAGCTTCCCTTAATTGCTGCCTTTGTATGTGAGTAAGATCATTGGAGATGCGGATGTTGACCTCTCTTAAGATATCTCGATATCTAAATAATTTGAATTTGTCCTCCTCATATTTAAACTTTACAATTATCATTCGAGCACTTCCAGTATGACTATTCCCCACACGTTTAGCTGACAAGATTACATCTTCATTCAAGCCTTCAATAGGATCAGTGTTAGCAAAGACTTTCTCGTTTACTACAGTTTTTAAATCCTTGCTATTGTCTTCATCTTCGTCCACACCAAATAATCGTAATGATGACTTAAGTCTCTCGGCTTCCATTGAATCTATGTGCTTTTCAATAGCATCCATTCTTTCACTTTTACGTTCATCATGATACGACAAATGGGCCATGTCATTATTGGTTAATTCGCTATTATATTCTAAACGGTCAACCTTTTGTCCTAGTTCCGCAAGATGAGTTCTCATAGACGCCTGTGATTGTTCTACTCCAGCAACCTTACCATTCAATGTTCCAATAACAGATTTCATGTGACATAATTCCAACTTTATCTCTCCAAAACTGTTCTTAAGTTGAGATATTTCATGTTTAATAGTTCCCACTTCAGATTTAATAGTTCCCACTTCAGATTTAATGTCACTTATGGCTTTTAGTATCATTTCTGTATCTTCTGTTGGGCCTGGGTTCATTTCGATGTCTGCAGAGAGTAGTAGAAGTCTAGTATAATAAGTCAGGTACAAGGATCCAGTATCAACACTTGTACATGTTAACGGCAGTGTCGAACTAGATGCAGAAGTAATAACATCATTCGTACAAGAGTCCATATACGGTACAGCCAGTTCATTCTCTACATAGACACGACAAAGTACGATTCCATAAAAAGCACCACAAAGGAACAGAGCATAAATACTCATTACAAAAGTTCTCAAGTGTATGTCAGTCCCTGTATGGTGACTTTTGTAACGACCATATTTTACTCTGGGGGATCTAGCTTTTAGACACAATGCAAACACACCAATCTTCATACGATATTGCTCAATACACACACCCATGGTTATATACTTCAGTAATTGTCAAATGTCAGATGTTAAAATCACAACAGGGTATTCATGTAAAGTTGTAACAAGTTTCACCAGTAGTACAGTTATAACAACTGAAATTAATCCTTGTCAATACTGTTTATACAGTGTATACACATATAGTGATACACAGCACTCTACCTGGTTATCAGTTTATCCAATTATAAATCAATTTTAAATCCAATTTATGATAATTTCTTCAAAACTGCACACACTGTCAATATGAAAGTTAGTCCAAAATGTTGCACAGGTCTTACACTATATGCACATCTAAAATTCCATTTAGTCACCAGTTTAAATCTGTTTTAATTTTGATACTTTTTGCAGAGCAAAAAAAAAGCATGACCTCCCATTCACTGCTAAACAAAATTTAAACAAATTACAAGGTACCCCATATAACCAGGTAGGGTAAGGTACCTTGCAGTGCCACACAATGCTGTATTTGATAGTGATAGGTGCATACTCGAAATTCATGACTAATGTATCAGGCTGTGATAAGTACCCACGAAAGCCAAACAATAGCAATAGCAGTATATGGCGGTGGTAGTTACATCAGAAACCGAGAAGTGGCGGTATATGAAATTTGTGGGTACCGCAGAAAGCCAGAAATTGCCGTATCTGGTTGGGGTAGGTACCTCAGAAAGCCAGAAATGTCTATACCAGGCTGTGATACGTACACAAAACCCTGCTGTGGAAGGTACCCACAGAAACACAGAAATGACCGTATCCCGCTGTGGTGGGATCATAAGAAGTGGCCGTGATAGGTATATCATATACTAGTGGCCAAAAATGTTTCTATCCGACTGTGGTAGATAAATTGTTTAGCCGAAAATGAATGTAACCGAGTGTGGTAGGTACCTCAGAAAGCCAGAAATAACTAGTTTTACTCGATGTGATAATGAGAATACCAGGTGATGACTTTGAACATATATAACTTACTCTTAATTCATACGCTTTTTCTAAAGCTAGGAAATACGTAAACAGGCTTACCTGCCCCGACAGTAAGTCCCAAAAATATCCCTTGAATCAAAGAAACTGTCCATCTGTCAGATTCAAAAACTATTATTAACTCCGCATACATGACACTCAGAGCGGACGGTGTTCCGACTAGTAAAATTTGATACACAAATGCTACACAGAACAAAACATAACTGCTGTATTGCTTTGCCTCCATTGATCAGTTAATTATTTTAACTAGTATTAATCTTAACGCTTTCCATTATTTTTGGTGTGATACTAGACACTAGTGTGATGCTACCTTCCCTGTCGGATTTTCTCATACCTTTTTTGGTAGCATGTATAGTGTATGTATCAGTTCTTCGAAAACATGAAAATGTCATTCCGTAACAGTCAGCTATTTTACTGTTTGAAATGATAAAATGGGCATGTACATTTGTTTCTATGCATCAAAGGTAGAGCTTGATTAATTACACAAAACATAATTACAAAATATTGCATGATCCCAATTAACGGAACAATATATTTTCAACTGTACAAGTACTTGAAATGTGAGACTAATTATGAATGTTTTTTTTTTCATTTCATGCCCCATAAGTGCAAAGAGTCATCAATTTCTCGTTCTCTAGAAACGTGAAATTCCGCTTTTCAGAAGTGAAGATCTCTTTGTTGTCTGCACGCTCACCAGGAGAGAAATAGTCTCAACAGGGAGACTCGACGCAGGTTTTTTTTCCTTGTGGAGTAACACAATGACCAGGGAAAGTTAAACTTTCTAAGGGTGGTTGAATTGTTGAAAGTGACCATCGAAAACGGGTAAAAACTTCCTAATGGATGAAATATACTAGTAATACGAATTATTCCCATGAAGACAGACTATTTTGGGCTAACCGAATTTCTCCACCGAGTTCTTTTAAAATATTGATATCAAATTAACAGTTGCAGTTTACCTGAAATATGCTCAACTTTATTTAGTTCGTATAAAATTCATTGATGCTTACATGCTTCGCCTGGGGTGACATTCTGTTTCATGGGTCATCACATTTATGTCATTAGCCCTTGCCCTTATTATAACAAAGTGTCATTGAAAAGGACGACATATCAAATTATACATTCATGTGGCAAAATAAACTACAAGAACAGCAAACTCTTTAAAAAGGATATTATTCCATCGTCAAATAATTGGAGCCACATTTTGAACTCGATAGTTGATTTGCATTTGCTTTTCTTTGTAACTCCAAGGTGAGAAATACGGCAATTACAATATTACCCACGTTACATATCAGACTGACACCAATAGCTATGTAATATTCCACATCGTAACGCCCAAAGCAGTCCCGAACCAAACCTGCAACACAAAAAGCAAACAACATAAAATTCAATTGGCTGTATCTCTTCATTCAGGATCGTACATGTTCCGCTGTGTAATGATTGACTCAGGATCTCAAAGATTCGAAAATAAAGTTCCAATGTCTTAAAGATGTGAAACTCACTAACACAATGCGCAGTGGGTGCTAAGGATTTGAACTTGACTTGAATCTCGACCGAGACCCTGATAGCCAGTGTGGTAAACATACACGTACCCATTGTTGACTCGTACGTGTGAAAACATAAATGCTTCAACTTTTTTTGGACCATGCTAGGCATGTGTTGCAACAAGAAGGGTTTTAAAGAACTTTGACCAGTGTCTAAGCATTGTTCTAACCCTGAAAATTATACTGCTGCTCATAAACTTAAGAATTGTATCGCCGTTCTGATAATGTGAAAAATTAACTTTTAAACGAAAATTCCAATATCAGTATACAATGTGACAGTGTATTACATAATAACACAAACAAAATTCAACACGAGGGCATATTATAATTTATAATGAACTCCTATGTTGGCATTCAATGGATTGTAATATGTTGTTGTGTTTTACCTCCTATTATCTCATGACCAACAACGCCTATCCCCAAGGCTGCACACACGGCAACCAGTGCAGCATTATATCTATCTCTACCAACCGTCTCATACGTTAGCGTCGCAAAATATGAACATACGGAACCATATGTCCAGCCTTGTATTAAACAAACAGTCAACAGTCCATTGTACGATGTCAGCTTTACTACTAGTGCGTGGCATATGACGAACACGACATATAAGTAGATGCAATGATAGATTGTCGGAACTTGCTTCCATTTGCTTTTTACGAGACTACTTGATATTCTCCCGAGAAGGTTTGCACAGCCCATGGCAATAAGTATCACTGAGCCATCACTTCGTGTGTATCCAAAGTCAACCATTTGATCGACAATAAAGAATACTTCTGCTTCCCCTGAAAAGTCCATTTAAAATACTAACTACGTTATGTTATTAGATATAAACAATAATAGGCTTACAACTTATACTATTTGATTGTTCAGTCAAAAAACACAGGGGATTGACACATAATTTTTTTTGGTTCAATATAGCCTTATATCAGTATATATAGTAAAGGGACACATCGACTGTGTGTTAGTGGTCTTTTATTTCAACGCAGTACAAACACTTCAACATATAATTCGTGGAAAACCTTTCGCAGTTCGATAGAAGGATGATTTATCTGCAAGTAGCACAAATCCGTTAGACTCTAGGGTCTAAAATGAGTCAGAAATACACAAAAATGTCACAAAATTACGCCACTTTTGTAAAAATGTCTGTTGGTCCGGCCACTAGAATACAACAACAACAGACCCATCCATGCCGTTATTACATTAATTTCACAGTGTCAACACAAAATTCTTACATCAAACGTTATCCTAAGAACATAGTTGTCCGTAACATCCAGAAACTCCGTAATATTTTGCGTATAACCGACACAATTTCAAGAAATATTCCACGGTATCCCAGCGATATACTCGGCTTCGACCATTTTGATCGGGAATGCACTGACTTCAAAGCTGCTTTGTGATTGGTCGAAAATTAATTACTCTGAGTACACTGGTAAGTAAAAAACTTTTTTAAAAATATATTAAACATACATGTACATAACAATGTCAACAATTACTTAATTATAAACTCCAATTAAAGTGCAAATTTATTTTATTTCACTGAAATAAGAAATAAGTGAAAATGACCTTGACCTTCCATTTCAAACCAAAACATTGACAAGCGGGTAATTGAAATCTGAAAATATTTTTCCAAATCCATATTCAGGATGTCTGTCATATCTTGGTAATATCACCAATAGTGACGTTGTGGCCACAATTTACCATGTGAAAAGCGGAAAGTTGATCCGAATTCATAGGCTACGCCAAGCGCGCCATGCTGTCAGTTTTCGATACAGCGATGAAGACCGAGGCTCTCCTAACAATCTCGCGGAATTTCACGTAAACTTGACAGCCAATGAGATTGTGTTAATTATTCAACTCCGTATTATAGTGTCATGGTTGTAGGCTTCTGCTTTTTATGAAATTTTGACACAACTTTATCGAATTGTGCCGGTTATACGCAAAATACTACGGAGTTTCTGGATGTTACGGACAACTATGTTCTTAGGATAACGTTTGATGTAAGAATTTTGTGTTGACACTGTGAAATTAATGTAATAACGGCATGGATGGGTCTGTTGTTGTTGTATTCTAGTGGCCGGACCAACAGACATTTTTACAAAAGTGGCGTAATTTTGTGACATTTTTGTGTATTTCTGGCTCATTTTAGACCCTAGAGTCTAACGGATTTGTGCTACTTGCAGATAAATCATCCTTCTATCGAACTGCGAAAGGTTTTCCACGAATTATTTGTTGAAGTGTTTGTACTGCGTTGAAATAAAAGACCACTAACACACAGTCGATGTGTCCCTTTACTATATATACTGATATAAGGCTATATTGAACCAAAAAAAATTATGTGTCAATCCCCTGTGTCAAAAAAGAATAAAAAATATTATAAAACCATTATAATGCACCAGACAGGGAAGGGAACGTGCCTTCAACAGAAACAAGAACAATAATACATAATCTAAAAGGAGCACACAAGCTACAAGTTGCAAGGGCAAACATAAACAATTAATGGGGTAAATAATGTAACTGAGTAACTACAAATTCCTTCTGTGGTATTCCATTAATAGAACCATTTAACAATGGAAAATTATCCGACAATAATCTGACAATTTAGCGTACCTGCTATTGAAACAAGGAGCATATTTATCATCAATATCCAAAATGGGATATTACTCATCAGCTGTTGATCATAAACAAAATGTTGTATCTTCTTGTCTGTTGTCTTGTCCCTCTCTAACAGTGTATGTGTGATAACAGCACATGGTAGACACTGCATCGTCATGGCAGCCATAAATATGAACGCTCCTGACCATCTATAATGTTCCAGAACTATTTCCACAAACAGAGGCACAATAATCTGACCAAAAGCGGATCCTATCGTCAGCATAGTCGACGGTACTTCAGGATCCTCGAATGCGTAGTTAACTGTCATATAGGAACCCAGGTTACAAACGGAATAACCAATTCCTGTAAGATTGTTAAATGACAAATTCCAGAATAATTACGTAGATATTGAATTGTATATGTATATGTTTATAAATGTATGCTTGGATAAACAATTCCGTAAGAGTACAATGCCTTTATTTATGTTTGGGCATTCGTGGAAGCTCATTTCCCTTTGTCTCCGGTAAAGATACGTCTAAATTGCAATTGCACAAACGGTTCGAGGTGATCAGAATGACGTATGGACACAATAAGCTATTATCTCTGAATTTTTTAACTACATGTACTTATTTGACTCGCAGACAGATACCGCTTTGAGGGTGCATTGAACAGTGGCTATCCATTGACTTTTTAAAACCCTGTTTGGATAGTGTGTTCGAATCCCACCCAACCGAGTGAGGGTTTATATACGATTTTTACAATAATCTATTTATATTACGTACGCATGATTGCTATATCGCATGTCAGTATTTCCAACTCTATTTTTTCACGGGTTCATCTTGGGAATGGGGGTAAACTGAACAGAACTATACGTGTGATGCTTATGTTAGAATAATAAATATTCTAACAGAACTACTTGTTCGAACACGCCAACATTTCGCTGGCTTGTTATAAGACTGATACATATTTGAAATCTGCATCATAGCCCGCACTCCTTATGAGCCTATTTGCATGAAATTAGGAACTTGTCATGTTGACCAGAATTAAATTTTAAAAACTTGTTTTCAATAAGTAAAGAGTAAATTTTCGTCAGTTTTTTCATGTTTTCTCAATATAGCAATGTTGTACTTGCGACCTTCTCATTCTAAGCCAGCGATTCGATGACGCTACAAAATGCGTAGATCTTGGTTACAATAATTATTAATGGGATGAACATACGTACCACCGAGAACTCCAGTAAGCACAGTAATTGTTGATATTGAACCAGCAAACGCACTACCCAGTAGCCCAACTGTTCCAAGCAATACTCCTAATGCTATAGAACGACCGATTCCTATTTTGTCAATTATGGCTGTCCAAAGGAAGCCTGCAATTTAAAAAAAGGGTCAATTGGTACCAGTGAGTACAGTGTCTATTCCTGGTCGCCGCAGATTGATATCGGCAGCCACACCACACACGAGAGAAATTATCTTCTCAGGAAGACACGAACGTTTGTTTCCACAGGTAGCCCAATGACCAGGGAAAGTTAAAATATCGAAGGGTGCTTGAGCGACTTATTAGCTGAAAAGAATCCTAGAAAAGTGGTAACTTAACTTTTTAACTTCAGGTGTGATAAAAGTCCGACAAACCCTCACAACACAACTTACCCGCGGCTTCTGTCAATCCCGAGAACAGCCCTTGGATGAGAGATGTGTTAATCCGCTCAGAATGGAATACTTGGATAAGTTCAGCATACAAAACACTTAAGCCGATAGTCACACCCATGGTGAGAACTTGAAACATAAATGCAGCAGAAAATACCACATATCGTTCCGTCAGTGATAATACCATGTCATTCCCAGAAATCTAAGCTAACTTGTTGACTTATAGGCGAAATTGTCTACCCTTATTAGCAGTTGGTTATTGTTCCTTTTATGCAACATTTAGTCACCATTAATTAATTACCATGCTACATGTATTCACAACACGCAGACAAGTTGCATACCCATTAAGGCTCGAATTATTTTCAAGTAGGGTACCTAATTAAATTTATTTTGCAAAATCATTTCAAAATATTCGTGGGGTTTAATTTAGTTGATTTTATGGATGGCATCAACGAAGAAATTAAATCCCCAATGAATAATTATGTAAATGAATATATCAATTATACAATGGCTGCTATAGGGCATACTTGCTTTCAATATTAGGCAGGCACAATAAATGCAGTGTTTATTGGAAGACTATTTTTTTTTAATAATCACTGGTCATTTGAATGAATTTGATCATGCCACGAAATCCTGAATCCTTGAAATTACGTCCCCACGAAATGTTTTTTTTTCACACAAACTACGAAATTTCGTTCCATTGAATTGAAATCAGTTTATAGTAGTATGTAATAGCAATTAAAATTTGAAGAACTAGAATATGACGAACTAATGATATACAATGTATCGTTCTGGCAGGTGCCTTGACGAAAAGTAATAATGTAACTAATTCAGTTTAATGCACTTTGTATTGCTGTTAATAAATGACATGCGATGCGTTCAGGGCTTCGAATGTTTAGAACTTAAGTATGTAGTACATGACGAAGTAAACCATACATGTCTGAACCACAGGTGGCAGTTTCAGTGTTTGAAAAATAAAATTAAAGAAAATAATATAAAAAAAATTCCGTTACTGATATGAGCTTATGTATACTATAAATGTATAAAGACTACTATCAGGGGAAGCAACTGTGTTCTTCTTATTTTAAGTTAGTACAGAGTAACTTCCCTTTGTTAATCAGGGGAGACCACTTTGTTAGATTTATTTTAAAGTCAGTATAGTCTGGTTCCCTGTCCTAAATCTTACAGTGGTTTAGGTCAGGCAGCAACCAATAATAGATAACTACAGTGGTCAAATCAAAATGGCCGATGTACGTTAGTTTATATAGGCAATTTTAGAATATCCCCCTAAAATGTATGTTATGTATGTGTCATTTTGATGTGACTTTGCATATAGTAATGGGAAACATAATGGTCTTTGCAATGATAGAAGTTTATTCGCTACAACAACACTAATATCTACAAAATAACTTTTATAAAATGATTCAAATGTTTTTGTAGCAGGGTTTATATAGTCCGTTTTAAAATTTGTAAGATTTCAAGTGCTCCGGCTATTAGCGCAATCGGTAGAGCCACTGACTTGTAATCAAAAGATTCCTGGCTCGATCCCTGTATGGGCCAGTTATTGTTTTCCTTTTTTGATATTTTGCTTAATTTGTGTAATACAAAAACTTTATTTTCTCATCATGTTCCTTATTCAAGTATAAACTTATAGCGAATTACGTTATATATAAAAAATAATAAAAATAATAATGACAATAGTGGTTTCGAACCTCCAACATCAATGTTACTGGTTTGGCGCATTTACCAACTGAGCTAACCGAGCATTTGATACCAGGTGCGATTTATATGCACTATATACACGCTGGTACAGAAATTTTCTTAATTTACATTGCGTTTTTTGTTCATATCAGTTGTGTCATTTTAATGAAACATGTTTAATTGAAAAGAAGATACATTTTCCCATTAATATACATAATCTCATCGAAATGACACATACATAACACACACTTTTTGTGGATATTCTAAAATTCCCTATATAAGCTAATGTTCAACCGCCATCTTGTTTTACACATGGAAGCGACCATATTTGTAGTCTGGTTCCCGTCGTACTATAGTATTTTAGTAGTGATAAGGGGCAGGTAATCCAGACTACCATATTTGTTACATTACTCCGGACCTATACTGTAATGTAATGAAAGATATAGGTACCGGGAACCAGACTAAAGTCAGTATTGAGTATCTTCCCTTTGCAAATCAGGGGAAGCAACCGTGTTCGACTTATTTCAAATCAGCGAAGAGTTACATCCCTTTGTAAATCAGGGGAAGCAACTGTGTTCGACTTATTTTAAGTCAGAACAAAGTTACTGCCCTTGGCAAATCAAGGGAAGCAACTGTGCTCGAATTGTTTTAGTCAGTACGGAGAAGCTTCCCTTCGCAAATCAGGAGAAGCAACTGTGTTCGATTTATTTCAAGCTGTTCTATAATTATATCATTTGTCTTTGATTTCAAATTTACGTGTAAAAATATGAAAAAATAAGACAGATATTACTAAATATAGCATATTTAGGTTCAAAATATATCATATATAATTATGCTCAATAACATCATAATTTGTGCTTCTGGTCAAATGTTACTTGCGCGGTAAATGCGCAAATTTTGCATACCTACTTTAACAATGCGATATTTGTAATGCACCGTTTACCTATTAGTCGAGGGTTTCAACTATTATGTTTTCAAATTAATACTGATCAAATATATAAATAATCAAATTAGTTGGCATGCTAATATATAATTAATAATAATTTTATAATTGCAAACATTCATGTATCGCCTTATATATAGCAAGTCTCGAAAGCGCTGTGTATACGCGAAACTTCAAAGTTGATTCGTTTAAGTTCAATATGAGTCTTAAAATTCATTTGGAAGTCACCGATGTGCTTTTTGGAATAGGTGAGTTTTCAATGCTTTTTTAGACTGCCAGAGAGTCAGTGTACCTCATATCTACTGGCAGGCTATTCCACATGGTGACCGCTCACAAGTATGCCAAGTTTGAAAGCAATGCCTTTGGTACCACTTGATGGACCTAACAATATTTGAGTTTTAGCATTTTGTAACGAACGTACGAACTAACGGACGGACAGGTGCATCACAATATTAATATTTATGCCTCTAACATCAGTATTAGCGTGGACTTAGTAATTGTAATGGATTATAATATGGGAATGATTTTAATGAGATTGGTGGGTATTGGATGTGCGATATATATTGATGATATAGTTCGCGAGTTGTTCATACATCAGAGGCGAGGTCAGATTGAGTAAATAAATAAGCTAAATGCATGTTGGAGAGTCTACGTACAGTGGTGTGTTTATTCAGATGAGTGACCTCACTATGATTTATATGACCAGCTAGAGCATCTGAACTATTTCAGCGATATCTCGCAACTATAGGCGAGTAAAATCAGTAAACGAACCACAACTCTGCGGTGTGAACTTCAGACGCTGTAAAACTTGCTATGCCGATATGATGAGCACCAGTAATCTGTTTGGCAAATACAGTCGCGTGTCTGTTCGACAATGCACATGTGAGGGAAGTAAATATTAGTCGGATTAACGCCAGGTGATGAATGGTAAGAACTTTATATAATTTATATTTCTTCTTTTGTTTACAACAAACTATTTTACTGAAATATTAATGATGCAGTAACATGTGAAACATAAGTTACTATTCCGTATGCAAATAAGATAATTGTATCGTTAAAAAGCAGGGGAAAACAGAAGAGATTTTTATCTAAAGTATACATTTGTAAAAATATACCTAAGATACATTGCCAATGGGTGTACATGATGTAAACAGAAAAGTTAAACATGATATAATTTCTAGACTTTAGAATTAAATATACAATGTAACAATATTCGATATCGGAATAATAAAATAATTAATATGCAGTGAACTTTAAAAAAAACAGTACATACAATATTAATTATGTATTTAGAGTATTCATAAACAACGTGATCTTGTTTCGCACACTATTTTATATTTGCAATACAATATCTTTATATTATTTATTGGAATTCAATGTTTGATGTTAATTTATGTACAATTTACATGATGCGTTCCATTTCGAGTAAATTTAATACCCTAACATAGTTCATAAATAAATATTTCACTTTAATACAAAATAAATAATGCAAACCAATACGCTTGGCATAAAAAGGGGATCTAACTTCTCTCTCATACTCGTGGCTATTATTTAGGGGTTGATAGTGATTGATATGCTGTATTTAAAAAAAAATGTTTCGCAATCGATTTAAATTGAATTACTAACTGAAACACTTTGTGACTAGTATTTCGTATTCGAATCGGGTGATATGAATGTTTTTGAAATCTGATCAGGAAGGGACGCAAGCGACATTGTTAAAAAGTGTAACATTGGATACGAATTCGTGCAAACTCCACCTACACAGTCCATACAATGTATAAATGATATGTCACTATTAATGTCATCTTATGTTTTAAATCCCACTTAAAATGAAATTACCGTAGGTGGAAAAGAAAAAGTCACGCAGCTATACTTAAAATGTTTTCTCATATGTCCTCGAACAAGACTACACGTCAGTTTTTGAAATTCGAGATAACTTGAAATAGTATGTAAAAGTGATTTTGATTCTACGAGGGTCATTCAATAAATTCGTGGACTGGACTCATCATTTTAATACACATAGACACAGAGAATAACTAATTATATCACACTAAACTACAGCCTTTCCGACACAAGTGCAGAAAATATTGCACGAATCGACGCATTTTTAAAGAAAATATGGCTAAAACAAAACTATCACCTTACCACAACTACCACACAACGCAAATATATTCTGACGTCAGCGACGTTATTGACGTTTTGCTATTTTTCAAATGGTAAACCCGAAATTGAATTATGTCATTCATATCGAATTAAACATAAATATTTAAGTGGTCTGTTATTAAATAGATCTAACACAACGTTTTATGTATTCAAAGTAAAAGGATTAAGCTAGACTTAATGGTTGTATGCTAAATTGAAACGCCTTGCAAACTTTGACTGGACTTTCCTCAAACGTCCCTACGTTTGCAAATTTCGTTCGATCCCTGTATAATTTTAACACCATGCTGCTCTTCAGAAATTTGATTTTACCACTAAAACACAATGACACTGAATACTGTATGTTCTGCGGTTGCTCTCAATAGCAGGGTATGTGTTTTTGTTGTGTATTTCCAAGACAAGTTCACGATTTAATAGTTGCATAAATTTCCTTACGTAAATTCATCGGCATTTTGACGTAAATGAAAACGTGATGCGCATAGATCAAATACTTCTTAATTCAAACTCAAACGCCCAAACAACTTAATAGTTTCGCCAAATAGTATGATAATATCCTGCAATAATCTGGCAAAAATATGGGAATGTAACTTAATTAATTCGGAATTTATGACTAGTTGAACTAGTGAAAAGGGTACGTTACGTCGGTCGGGGGTGGTAGCGCGTTACTATGGTAATACAGCGGGTGATGACATGATACTGTGTGGCATAATCAAAGATAAATTTGTATCTACGGTAGATAATAGATACATGTTTATAATGATATAAGAAATTATTATTTAAACATAAATATAATAAAATGAGAACGGTTGACTACATATATATTGAATGACCCTCGTATATTTGTCTTATTCGAGGTGTTTCCAATATATAATTTGTTCTATTATATTATATCATCTCTATCACGGGTACGAACCCAAATACATCGCTTTAAAGTTCTTTCAAAGCATTGTTCTGTTTTCGTATGAGTCTCTGGCGGAATTGAAAACAGATATTACGCTCGGACAGAACTTAAATGTCGTGGTCATGATTTAAACATCCGCGCGTTTCATCGTTTTTCGGTGCTGTCAGACTCACAGGTTACAGTATCATTGAAAAAGAAATAAAAAATGAATTTGAAAAAAAGTCAGGGAAAATTTGTGTTTCTCGAAATTTTGGTACTGATAAGGTTCTTATGAGAACATAAATGTTCCCATTTTTTTCAAATTCATTTTTTTATTTCTTTTTTAATGATACTGTAACCTGTGATCGGACTCACATGAAAACAGTACAATCATCCGACGGAGCTGAAAAACGTGTTATATTATACTTTGTACCAATGTGTTACTTCGTACGTCCGGATGATCCATATGTAACCAGCGACTATAGATAAAAATATGAACATTTATGGTCCTATTCACGTTTATTGACTTTAATTCATTATGATACATATAAACCAATACGATTCCCATGTCTGACATAAGTTCTGCTTGCGATAACCAAGGTTCGTTCAGATATAGATAGTATACACATTTCATATAATAAAAGAGCAATAAACAAACTGATGCATAATTTAAAGTCTTTTTATCATTCATAATAGAGTTTGTGAAAATAAACTTTCACCCTCATTTTGTTACTTATTCAATCCATTTCCTATTGGTAACGTATTGTTTAGACACATGCTTTAAACAGATGAGATGAGTAAACCTACGCCAATAATAATTTCAGAAGCAAACGCAATAGAATAATTGTTTCATTTTACAATATTTGTGTCAATGCTGCAGATTGTAAGTTCATTTTAGCATAAGAAAATATGCCGTCGTAATCAGAAAGTTGCGAGTAGCATCTTCGAAAATACTTCAAGCATGTACGCCCATTGATTTTTGGAATGTACGATTGAAGAATTTCTAAAAGAATGTTTCTTTGCTGTAGTTTTTACACAACAAAACAGTGATAGTTGGAGCAGATGCCAATGTTTGGGATTTGGGATAGGTTTAGAGTCATGGTGAACATTTGTCGGATCAATCACCGGTGTAATTACTCAGTAGTTTTATATACTGTAAAACGCTTTATAAACGTGGGTATTTAGATCTATCATGTTGGTAAAAAGGCTGTTTCATGGGTATAAAAATGTGTGTTTTTTATTTGTGATATGCAAAGTTTTTTTTATGTTTTCTGTTCTTTGTCGTTTAAGTTGAGTGCTACTTTCCCAATCCGATTTTCTCTTATCTTATTGAATTTTAAGACAAAAAAAAATCATAAAAAGTGTGATTGAAATTATTGTTTGAATGCATACTCGGCAACTATCGACATCTACACCTAACGAATATGAACGAGTTTATAATAGGTATTTCCTGTTAGCTATTGCTAAGTGTCTTAACATTATCCCGTGCGTCATGTTAATTGTATCACGTGCAATAATTGTTTGTATCAGGTAGTTCACAGATGCGTGGTACTCATCTTCCGCAATACAGAAGTCATTATTATAATGTTTGCTATCAAATACATCGTGTTTATGTAAGCTGTCTGTACTCGAAGATGTATTACTTTTATAACGAAAACAATTAAACAACTGTAAATACGATGTAATTTATAATTAACTTGTCAGATTGTTGAAATTTCTTTCGATCGTAAATGTCAGAACTTTTTTTAAAACTATTAGTTTTTATAACACTTTTGTATAAAATATTTCACCAAGTTGCATCAACAGTTTCCGACGTTTGCTGACAGTTTTCAAACTATGAGTAGCCTACAGCCGAGTATCATAAAAACCAAACGCCGGAAACATAAACTATAATATTTTTACACCGAAACCCCTGGGGGCCGTTTCATTAAACTTCGTACGTAACTTATCTTCGTAGCCTTACTAAGATCTTCGTACGAACTTCTTACGAAAAAGTTATGAGCGTTTCAGTAACACCTTCGTACGAACTTTCTTAAGTACGCATCACTTACGAACTTCGTAAATACTCTTTATTACTGAAGATAAAATTACTGCGACTTCCGCAGTCGCGCGGACCGCTGAGAGAGCACGTTTACAGACGACAGCGGAAAGCAACTTGACCGACGAAAATCACGAAACATCGGTCGTACTCGTTAAATAAGTGGTTAAAAACATTGGGATCATTGAAGTGCTTTAAACTACAAGTGAATATGTACATATCAACTCCAAATTGGGTCTAGATATAGCAAAATGGTAAGTAAAATAGCTCAAATCTCGTGATCTTTCACGTTTGTTGAAATTGTTTTCGTATAAAAATCTGTTAACTGCTGGTTTGTTTTGGACAAAATGTAACTGAACACATCATTGTATCAACGAAAAGTGGATTATGCTCTAATCAGAATTGGCCCTGCAAATTAATTGGAAGAATAAGAAGAGTCTGAAGACACAATTGCAATTTTGAATGCAAGCATGTTGAAACGTCCCCAATGTTAAACGTCCCTACCAAGTCCAAGATGCTGTGATTACTTGTCTTAATTTACTTGAAACAACACATAGTCCTACATGTTGATTAATTCCTTCATATAAATATATTCATAAAAAATATGTATATTTCAGGAAAAGGTTTCCAGGAAACTTCATTTTACATGATGATGATCAATGATGAAGCAGTGTTGGTAATGGGTGATGAAGCTATGAATATTCATATTGATAGGAAGGAGAAATCATTAACAGGTACTGTATTTTTCTAAGACATGTTGGTGAAAAAAAATTCTAGATTTAATTGATGTATATCTAGATCTAGGCCCTACTTGTAATAAAATTTCTTATAAACAATTTATTGGATTTCAATAATAATTTTACTCTAACTAGAGTCAGAAAGATCATACTCATCAATATAGGCATAATGCTTCTTTCCTTAATTAACTGCATATGTATGTAGTTGAATGTACTATGTAGCATTTTGCTTGGTTGGGTCAATGTGATCTAAATTTAAACACCAATGTTTTAATTTGTTTTTAACACACATAATTTGTCAATTAAAAATGATTGCATTGGTATACGCTGTGACATTATTAAAGCTGTAACACCATGTTATGTTTTTTTATTTAAGGCTCCACAGAACTTTTGAGATGTCATCCATGGAAGTATTGTATCCAGTTTGCAACAAGATGATTGTCAAAGTGGGGAATATTTGAGGATATGATGGTCCCATAATAGCAAAAGTTGGCTATAATAATTTGACAATTGCTCTAAAGTGTGTGTCACATGACATGATTCACCTTGACATTATTCTTCAAGATTGGAACTGATCAAATATATATGTCTTCATGATAAATTTGTGTCTATTTAAAGGGTGAAATTTGTGTGCTATGAGAAAAGCATCCATATCACACAGCTTCTTTTGGGTTTATAAATGATATATGATAGTCATGCTAATATAGTTTTTACCCTTTTATCACATGCTTTCTCAATAGTATAAAATAATGGATGGTTATCACTAGATTTTTTTTAATTAGAAACCAACAGACCAACTAAGTGAAAGGCTCACTCCTATTTATCCCAGATTTTTTGTAGGAGTAGTTCAGAACCACCTCTGTGGAGCAACACCCTTTAGGGACTGCAAAATGACTTTAGTATAGAAGTTGTTGCTCTACAGAGGTTAAATATAATCGTAGGGTAATTTTGAAAGGATGTTATTATAGAGATAGTGTTGCTCTACAGAGGGCTGCACTGGAGAGGTCATATTGTTATTGAAAACTAGTTCAAAATTTTTTCTTGTCCTGGTCTGGAAACATGGATCGACTCTCTATCAAAATCCTGTTCTCATATTCAACTTTCACAAACGAATCGTTTGTGAGTGATGTGATTTCAGGTTGACCACTCCTAGCTTCTCAGAAAAATAGCATGCTCCCTGCATGTATGATGATAAAAGTCTGTAATCATAGGTCAGAAATATATCTTCCATACTGCACCAAATAAATGTTAAGTTTTATATCAACTTTTTAATCTTTAAATTGCTAGTTCATCAAACGAGTACAGTTGTTATGGTTATATGTAAATAATATATTTTGTCATAATTTGTGGTATGAATAAATAACTAAAGTATGACATGTATTTGTTTTGTGTTTAATATATTTGTAATATGCCAGTAAGAAGCTGCCAACCTACATAAGAATCTGCACATATTGAGGGATTCAAAATCAGTGGTTGCTTACACCTATAGTTGGATTCGAACCCAGTGGTTTTTTGCATAGTGGGGTTCAAACCCAGTGGTTGCTTACACCTATATATATATATATAGTTGGATTCAATCCCAGCGGTTGATTGAATAGTGGAATTCAACCCCAGTGGTTCCTTGAATAGTGGAATTCAACCCCAGTGGTTCCTTGAATAGTGGGATTCAATCCCAGTGGTTGCTTGAATAGTGGGATTCAATCCCAGTGGTTGCCTGCATAGTGGGATTTAAACCCAGTGGTTGCTTGGATTGTGGGATTCAATCCCAGTGGTTGCTTGAATAGTTGGATTCAATCCCAATGGTTGCTTGCATAGTTGGATTCAATGCCAGCGGTTGCTTGCATAGTGGAATTCAATCCCAGTGGTTGCTTGCATAGTTGGATTCAATGCCAGCGGTTGCTTGCATAGTGGAATTCAATCCCAGTGGTTGCTTGTGTCTGTATACTAAGATAATCAATGACAGGAGATGGCAAATTAAACCAGCCAGTTTATTAAGTCAACATATCAAACTACTCAGAAGCTCAAGACTGTACCAGTTACTTCCTTGAATTGACACATGTTAGCAGTCATTACATGATTAACAAGCAGATGGATAAAAACCAGTTGACATAACCAATTGCTTGAGTTGCCAACTCAGCCAGTCAGTTGCAAAAAGTGAGCATATAAAACCAGTCAGTTCATGGCACTAAACTAGTCAGTTTCTTGTGTGGACATACTTAAACCGTTGCCTGAATGTACATTCATATCTTAACCACTTGCTTGAGTCAGCATACAGAATCAGTAGGTCAATAATATATAACCAGTTAAATTGACATCTCAATAAGATGGCACACTATATTCTAGTTACTGAAAACATTGAGCTCATTTAACTCTCAAATAATTATTTTGAAATAGCAGTCTTGGCTTAGCAATGATTTTTCATGGAATTATTGCCTTCATTTGCTGGAATCAGTATAGTTGATAACATACATTGTCAGTTAGTTTAGATCTATTTTATGTTAAAACACAGAAGAAACACAGTGTATTCACCAGTAATATGTTTTTTATTGAAGTATCATTTAATCTGCATTGCATCATATAATTGAATCTATTATCATAATACAAGAGTTAATCATTCCCTCCACATTTCATGATCTTTTTTCCCTTGACATATGTTCTACAAAAGTGGGAAATACTAGTAAGTCAACATAAAAACTTTAAATACTATAATATTCCCACAACCTATTTTCAATAACAAATTTAAAATAGAAGATAATAATTAAATTCTAATGCAATTATTTGATAAATCAGAACAATACTTGGTAGCAAACTTACACATAAGTCATGAATGTTTTCATATATATGAGTTAATGTTATACAAAATAACCTAAATATCAGATCTAGTACCATTTTAGAGTTTGTCTTAATAATCAGTATTTATAGATTTAACTGTATGCATGCAATGTGTAAGTTAGCCTCATAAATAGAGTTATCATTTGAAATAAACATAGTTATCACAATATAATATGAATTCATGGGATTACACCTGGTATTTTTATATGTATATGATGATTAAGAGTAACAATACCTGCAAAATGTACTATATAAATACATGTGCTCAAGATGCTAGGCTATTTATCCATTTCCAACATAAAATGAAAAATAAATCAAAGATACAAAGAATACATCCCATTTCTTAACATAGGTATGGGAATTAAAACAGCTGTTGTATATCAAACACATATATAATAATAGATCAGATATATGGGACTAACAAAGGTGGTATCTGGCAACAGGAAAACTATCAATACAATTGTCTCATGCAAGAGAAAATGATTGGTCTCTTTACACATGTATTTGCATAGTGGTCTTCCATGGCAGGTGACCTTTTTAAACACATGTTCACTGTATATTTGTGTAAGTGGTTCATTAGTGTTTAACACAGCAATATTTCAATAAAGTTCTATGTGGATTCAATGTTGACTGTTTCCAGTACACCAGCAGGGTGATGTGTATGAATACCTGAAATAAGAATAAACCAATTTTACAATTTCCAGCCATCAGTAAAACCAAATATCCATCAATGGCAGAATCCATTATATATGACCATTTGAAAAAATACAGGAAGATAAATTGTTTTAAATTAATTAATTAAATAAAAAAATATAAAAGCATGGCTCATACAAATTCTCCAAGCATTTACCAAGGTAATATTGTATTGTAATGGCATAGACATGAGTACCAATATATTATGTATCAATGGAATACACCTGCCTATACATGTTAATATACTTTCAGTTTGTGCAATACAATACAACACAATACAATCTTTATTTTAAGTCGGATTTACATTTACAACAAATAACATTAGCTAAGTATAGCTATTGTCCAACATTTATAACAAACATAAAGTATTAACAATCATAGACATTCCTGTTAAATAATTATTTCAGCAAACATATATTAAATTTTGCAATATATTACTTTAACATGTATAAATTATATTGAATTAAATCTGAATTTAAAATAGGATAGCATACATGTAAGCAAGTTAAAAGGTAGTTACAATATTACAAGAACACAGAGAAAGCATAACAGTAAATAAACATAAATAAATAAGTAAATAAATTAATTTAAAAAACACATATTTGTTTTTTAGTTTTTGCCAGATAATATGCTATCTTGACAACATAATAATATACTTCTAGAGATAATCTAGGCCTAAATTCAAATATTTTCTGCTAAATTCTAGTTCAATTTGGCATTAATTTTGGTGTAAATTAAGGTGTTAATACTGGTGCAAGTATCTCTCAAGGTTAAAATCAACTTCAAGGGCCTTTACAGTCCTTTTCCCTGAGATTAAATGCTCAGGTAGCTAGAAATATCACATGTATTTAAATGTGTTACACTTTATATATATTTTTTTAAAACTGTTATTGAATATACAATACAACAGTTGTATATTTATGTCATTTGATGTAGAAAATGTAAATGTGACTTACTTATTCATTGTTAACCTTTATCCACATTCTGATATGAGTTCATTGGTGCAAGCTGGTTAAACGTGTCCATGTTAAAACATTTCACCACGAACATCTACCAGTCAGAGATTTTGGCAAAATATTACACCATGATGAGTATGTATAAAACCACCAGTTTGTTCTTTCTTCTTGAAATTCTGCAATAGAAAGTGCACCAGTCAGGTTAGACAGTTTCTAAGTAAGGATACATATGTATATTATGAGGTCACATTGTACAAATGAGCATTATAGCCACATGTGACATGATATTAATGAACAGAAGTGTGATATAAAATAAACACTGCAGAAGTGGGTCCTTGACACAAGTTTGTATTTATATGAATGTGCACCTATTTAGGACCTACAGTGGGTACAGAGCACCTGTATTTGTATGAATGTGCACCTATTTAGGGCCTACAGTGGGTACAGAGCACCTGTATTTGTATGAATGTGCACCTATTTAGGGCCTACAGTGGGCCCAGAGCACCTGTATTTGTATGAATGTGCACCTATTTAGGGCCTACAGTGGGCCCAGAGCACCTGCATTTATATGAATGTGCACCTATTTAGGGCCTACAGTGGGTCCTTGACACCTGCATTTATATGAATGTGCACCTATTTAGGACCTACAGTGGGTCCTTGACACCTGCATTTATATGAATGTGCACCTATTTAGGACCTACAGTGGGTCCTTGACACCTGCATTTATATGAATGTGCACCTATTTAGGGCCTACAGAGGGTCCTTGACACCTGCATTTATATGAATGTGCACCTATTTAGGGCCTACAGTGGGTCATAGACACCTGCATTTATATGAATGTGCACCTATTTAGGGCTTACAGTGGGTCCTTGACACCTGCATTTAAATGAATGTGCACCTATTTAGGACTTGCAGTGGGTCCTTGAAACCTGCATTTATATGAATGTGCACCTATTTAGGGCCTACAGTGGGTACAGAGCACCTGTATTTGTATGAATGTGCACCTATTTAGGGCTTACAGTGGGTCATTGACACCTGTATTTGTATGAACGTGCACCTATTTAGGGCCTACAGTGGGTCCTTGACACCTGCATTTATATGAATGTGCACCTATTTAGGGCCTACAGTGGGTACAGAGCACCTGTATTTGTATGAATGTGCACCTATTTAGGGCTTACAGTGGGTCATTGACACCTGTATTTGTATGAACGTGCACCTATTTAGGGCCTACAGTGGGTCCTTGACACCTGCATTTATATGAATGTGCACCTATTTAGGGCCTACAGTGGGTCCAGAGCACCTGTATTAGTATGTACTAATATTTGCTTTATAATGTGACTGAGTTAACATTATGACATTTTATTTTCTGTCAGTACTGTTGGTTCTTGTATGCAAAAACATGATTATTTAGTAATTTCTTATAAACTGTAAAAAATAGCAATTCTACTCCATCTTTAAATAAGCTAGCAATACTGACAGAAAATAAAATGTCATAATGTTAACTCAGTCACATTATAAAGCAAATATTCGAGCCGGTAATTATGAAATGGATACAGTATATTTTGTTAAAAAAATAATGATACAAATGAGCAGTACGAATTGACCTAAGTACGAATTGCACCGTTACCATGCAGTTGTTTACAGTTACATCGGTGTTAACTGTAAAATCACCCTCTGTGCTACCGGACGTCAATTAAGTCGTCCAAGTTAGCGAAAATGTATTTATAAACGTTTTTCTGTACCTTTGCAGTTGCATCTAAGGGTAGTTTGTGGTTGTCAAAAGGTTAAATATCGCCTTTGATAAGCTCCGTCAACCGAATTACACATTCGCATGATAGCCGACACCTGTCTGTAACTTCCTCCTCACACAGTTCGTCCTAGAATCCATGCTTTCTCTTAAAACACAGCTTTTTCTGATCATCGGGCTGTGTGAAACAACAAACGCCGCCATCTTGTTTCTTAGTCTACGCAAGGTACTCGCCCGTCGTAGGCTTACGAAGAAATCTACGAAATTCTTAAGAATCTTCGTACGAATTTGAGTTTACTGAAACGCTATTTTGGGTCTAAGAAGTTCGTACGAACAAACCTACGAACATTCCATGCGTACGAAGTTTAATGAAACGGCCCCCTGGCCAATATATTGAAGAACAACAACATCTGAACGTATGTGTTTATTCACTTTATTATAACTCTGTATGATTCCGAGCTGTTCAGACAGTTGCGGTTTGAATCACCTGTTGTCCAGGTTATGTATGTCCATGATACTAACTATGGTGATAGATCCTCCTTATTTGCTTGCAAGTTCAGGGGCCTTATTCACCAACGTTGTAAGTCTAAACCTCAGATATAAACTTCATATTGCCAAATATTGTATTCGCTCTAAGTTGTTATAAATGAACCGAATTTTATATTTATATATGGATATACATGTTCATTTTGGGTAACAACAAAAGATCAGATAAACTTTCACATGGGTAAATCTATATGTTTTTTACTATACTGGTAAATTAATTAAAATATTATCAATAGATAATTATTTTTCTTATTTTGGAGGTTTTCAAAACTTTGTTTCCTATTGTAATTATATACTGTAATGTCAAAATAGCAGGTTTTCCCGGAGAATGATTCATATTCTATTGATGTTTCTGTGATTTTTTATCCATATAAAAATTATGACAGGGGACGTCTGTATTGCTTTCAATTCCTAATAACTTGTTCTACTTCCGTGTTTTTAATTCACTTGATAATTTAATTGATTGGTTTTCACTTTAATAACTTTCCATGACACACGTTGTCTTGTGTTAGTTTCTTCATCGATTTCAACATTTGCTATTATACTTATATTTGTTGATTGCTTCTTGATATTCAATACTGATCCGGTATATTGAACTGTTTCCTAAAGGTGGTGGGTATGATTATTGGGTACTCGGGGCTTAGGATTATGCTATTACTTAGCTGAAAGTATTACGGTCCATTTTCTGCATTATTTAGCTGAAAGTACTTCGGTCCATTTTCTGCATTATTTAGCTGAAAGTATTACGGTCCATTTTCTGCATTACTTAGCTGAAAGTATTACGGTCCATTTTCTGCATTATTTAGCTGAAAGTATTACGGTCCATTTTCTGCATTATTTAGCTGAAAGTACTTCGGTCCATTTTCTGCATTATTTAGCTGAAAGTACCTCGGTGCATTTTCTGCATGACTTAGCTGAAAGTACCTCGGTGCATTTTCTGCATTACTTAGCTGAAAGTATCTCGGTCCATTTTCTGCATTATTTAGCTGAAAGTACCTCGGTGCATTTTCTGCATTATTTAGCTGAAAGTATCTCGGCCCATTTTCCGCATTACTTAGCTAAAAGTACATATGTCCATTTTCTGCCTTCAATAGATATAGTTTAGAGTAACTAGTGAATAATCTGTATACAGACGATATAGAACTGAGAGAAACAATGTTAGTTATATCTTGTGAAATTTAAAAAAAATCAAGTCTTAAAAATGGCGTGTTTTTATCATTATAATTCCAGATATACTATCGGGATTGGAAATGATGTTTGAAATGATATTGTTCAATGCTTCGGAGTTATGTTTGTGTGTATCTTTTTTCGTTTTGTTTGTGTCTATCGAAGTTTAAGCCGACATTAAATCACAGCTTACAGTTTTGTAAGAACGAAAAACAAATTATCATCGGCTTTGCCTCGGACAATGTGTTGTACCATGGAACTTCGGTCAATAACTAGTACTGTATTTATAACTTATCAATATAAGTTATATAAATTTTCTGCTGATCAAATTCAAAATTCCAATATAACTGTTTTAAAACTGCTAACTGATCTATTTTAAAATCGCACCCGTGACTTCCTGTACATAACCGATGAGGCTTGTATTGAGTGTGGGTGTAGATATTGAGTTTGGGTGTAGACTCTATTCGCAATGCATCATTGCTGGAGTTCTGAAGTGAATTAGTGTGTTGGATCTTACTATACATAGTTTAATAACTGCATTAGAACATTGAATGTTACCAACAAATATGATAGTCGCGTATTCGCTCATTATGTGTGTCTTTCTTTCATCTTGTCTTGGAAAAATGAATGTTCTGTTCCTGGTGGCAGACGATATGCGACCACAACTGCAGACCTATAAGGGCAAGAACTATCCAGCATCCGTCAGTCCAGACATGCGCACTCCTAATTTGGACCAGCTTGCTTCACGCAGTTTGTTACTTGAGCGAGCGTATGTGCAGCAGGCATTATGCGGACCTAGTCGGACATCCATATTGACAGGACGCCGTCCGGATACCACACATGTCTACGATTGCCACGCTTACTGGCGTAATGTTGGTGGCAATTTTACAACCATACCACAATATTTTAAACAAAATGGCTACGTTTCCGTCGGAATGGGAAAAGTGTTCCACACGGGCGAAGCTTCGGGTTACGACGATCCAGCCTCATGGTCAGAGCCCCATTTTCGCGGTGAAAATCATTTCGGGGACAAAACTATCAGTTGGGCAGCCATGCCAGAAGACCAATTGCGTGATAAGCCACTCATAGACAAACAAACAGCAGACCATGCAATCGAAACATTAAAACGACTTGCACCTGCAGCTCGCTCGGGAGAGCAACCATTTTTCTTAGCGGCTGGATTTATTAGACCTCACCTCCCGTTTGTCTTTCCGGAAAGATTTCTAAATTATTATCCAAAAGACGCGGTACGTCTCCCGGAAAACCCTTACGCACCTGTAAACCTACCAAAGATTGCATGGTATGACTGTGCAGGACTTAGAAATCGTTGTGACATGCAACGCCTGAACCTTAGTCGAGGCATGAATTCAACATTCCCGGACGATACAGTGTTGGCGTGAAGAAGAGCTTATTACGCTGTCGTGTCTTGGACAGATTATTTAGTCGGGGAAGTGTTAGCTGCATTAGATGAGCTTGGTCTTGCACACAACACCATCGTGACATTTTGGGGCGATCATGGATGGTAACTAGGAGAACATGGCCTATGGTGTAAGCAAACCAACTTTGAACTTGCTACCCACGCTCCTATGATGATTCACATTCCGGGTAAAACTGACAAAGGTATTAGGTCAGAACAGCTTACAGAATTTGTTGATTTGTTTCTAACCTTAGTCGATGATGCCGATTTACCGTCATTACAACTGTGTCCTATCAACTCTACTGGGGAACCACTTTGTCGAGAAGGTACAAGTATGATGCCGCTTATTAAGCGTCTGGACGTTGCTATCAAAAGCGCATCATATTCGCAGTACCCCGCAAAGACTTCAAATATATGGGTTACACAATGAGAACGGACTGTTATCGATACACAGCATGGCCAAAATTTAACAACAAACCTTCAGCTTACAAACCGAACTGGAATAAATTGGCGGGTGTCGAATTGTATGACCATGAACTGGATCCACAGGAAAATTACAATCGTGCATATGATCCAAACTACAGCAAGCTTAGAGATGAACTGCATAAAATGTTGATTGGCGGTTGGAGAAACGCGCTACCTGATACACCAGAACACACAACCACGTGGACGGAAGTGGTGGATGTAGAACACGACGACCATGCTCTAGATACCCCGGATCATGTTCATCATGTAAATGATAAAGAGAATAACAAGTTCCGAGGCAAATTACGTAGGTTAGATCTCCGACCCGGACGTGATCTAATTGGTAATTGACATACTAGTTTTGGTAATTGACATACTTCTATACAAAAGCCTTTTGAATTTAAATGCATACTCAAGTAAAGGTCTTTTCGATTTAAAAAAATGATTTGTATGGTTTATTGGTATATAGACTAAGCGTCGGGATATCCGTTGCAAAAATTCTCATAATATTGACAGGATTAACAGATATTTAAAATGAATCAAAAATGAATTGTCCAGTATTATATTGATGGGGGTATTTAAACTGAAGTTCTCCAAATTTAGTGTTTCACTGGTAGAAACTGTACAGTGGAAAACGCATACATGTACATCAGTCGAAAACAAAAGCAGGATTGTGTACCACGTTATCGATTTGGGACTACGTTAAGTGTTCGATTGTAATTATTATGTGGAACACGTCAAATTAACAAATTTAAACAGTGCAATTTTTATTTGAATAATCAATGCGATAATTCCCTCTGACGTTTCGTTATTTAAAGAAAATCAACAGCGGTCAGTACCACAAACAATGACCCACTATTGATCATGCTCACACTAAAGTACACGTTGCCAAGTAAGGTATTGCATAATTATCCTCGGACACTGATCCCAAGGTAAACATGACCTAACTAAGTAATTTAAGGAAAACAGTATTGCATTGCGTACAGGGTATAACCGCGAAAAGTGCGGTATTCTAATATATTTTTTTATTATACTCTCGCACAACTTTAGTCATTCGGATGAAACTTTAAACAAAAGTTCCTTGTATGACGTTAAAAGAATCAGGTTAAACACAACAAACGACACAAAATTAGTTCAGCCAGACTATGTTCAACATTTGACTATTTGTTGCCATTCTTTCGCATTTGTCTTTTTACTTCCACTGAGTGCTTGAAGTTAACAACAACGTTATGGTCCGAATCATTATACCCTGATATCGCGTGTATGAAATGTACAATGATCAGTCTCTAAGGCATTTTATAGCGTGTTATTTACACTTTGTCCGATATGAAACTTACAAAATACTAGATACATGAAATATATTGATAGAGATACATGGTTCTGAATGTACCGAGTTCCAGGTTACCATTACTGACCACGTGATGATTGCACTAATTGCCAATTACTATAATGGTTATTTTCTCGGAGTCGTATTGCCACTAACTAATTAACAAATTAGTTTACAACATCCAACTTAGACTAGAGCTACACTCATTCGCTCAGTGAGCCAATGACGTTGTTTACAAATTGATATTGAGAAATGGAGGAACGAAATTCGAATTGGGTCGGTATATACATAATCATACAGTAGCCTATAGCAAATGTGGATTTTACTCACCTCTGAAATACTAACTACATTTAGCGAATATTAAACTAGTTACAGAGGCACCACCAGAACGTTTAAGATGGCCATAGTATAAGTTATGTTCTCATAGAAGTCAATTTCGAACCTCATAAATGACATAAGTCATCAGTCGTCTTCGAATAGCAATATTTATACATTTTTAGCTCACCTGAGCACGAAGTGCTCAAAGTGAGCTATTGTGATCGCCCAATGTCCGTCGTCCGTCGTACGTCGTACGTCGTACGTCGTACGTCGTACGTCGTACGTCGTACGTCGTCAACATTTTGACTTGTAAGCACTGTAGAGGTCACAGTTTTCATTAAATCTTAATGAAACTTGATCACAGTGTTTGTCTCTATAAAATCTAGGTCAAGTTCGCAACTGGGTCATCTGCGGTCGAAAACTAGGTCACCAGGTCATATCAAAGAAAAACCTTGTAAGCACTCTAGAGGTCACAGTTTTCACTTAACCTTTATGAAACTTTATCACAATGTTTGTCTCTGTAAAATCTAGGTCAAGTTCGATATTGGGTCATCTGAGGTCAAAAACTAAGTCACTAGGTCAAATCAAAGGAAAACCTTGTAAACACATTAGAGGTCACAATTTGAGCCTAATCTTAATGAAACTTGATCACAATGATCATCTCCATAAAATCTAGGCCAAGTTCGATATTGGGTTATCTGGGGTCAAAAACTAGGTCACTAGGTCAAATCAAAGGAAAACCTTGTGAACACATTAGAGGTCACAATTTGAGCCTAATCTTTATGAAACTTGATCACAATGATCATCTCTGTAAAATCTAGGTCAAGTTCGATATTGGGTCATCTGGGGTCAAAAACTAGGTCACTAGGCCAAATCAAAGGAAAACCTTGTGAACACATTAGAGGTCACAATTTGAGCTTAATCTTTATGAAACTTGATCACAATGATCATCTCCATATGATCTAGGTCAAGTTCGATATTGGGTCATCTGGGCTCAAAAACTAGGTCACTAGGTCAAATCAAAGGAAAACCTTGTGAACACATTAGAGGTCACAATTTGAGCCTAATCTTTATGAAACTTGATCACAATGATCATCTCCATAAAATCTAGGTCAAGTTCGATATTGGGTCATCTGGGGTCAAAAACTAGGTCACTAGGTCAAATCAAAGGAAAACCTTGTGAACACATTAGAGGTCACAATTTGAGCCTAATCTTTATGAAACTTGATCACAATGATCATCTCTGTAAAATCTAGGTCAAGTTCGATATTGGGTCATCTGGGGTCAAAAACTAGGTCACTAGGCCAAATCAAAGGAAAACCTTGTGAACACATTAGAGGTCACAATATGAGCCTAATCTTTATGAAACTTGATCACAATGATCATCTCCATAAAATCTAGGTCAAGTTCGATATTGGGTCATCTGGGGTCAAAAACTAGGTCACTAGGTCAAATCAAAGGAAAACATTGTGAACACATTAGAGGTCACAATTTGAGCCTAATCTTTATGAAACTTGATCACAATGATCATCTCTGTAAAATCTAGGTCAAGTTCGATATTGGGTCATCTGGGGTCAAAAACTAGGTCACTAGGCCAAATCATTGAAAAACCTTGTGAACACATTAGAGGTCACAATTTGTGACTTATCTTTATGAAAATTGATCACAATGACCATCTCTATAAAATCTAGGTCAAGTTCGATATTGGGTCATCTGGGGTCAAAAACTAGGTCACAAGGCCAAATCATTGAAAAAGCTTGTGAACACATTAGAGGTCACAATTTGAGACTAATCTTTATGAAAATTGATCACAATGATCATCTCTATAAAATCTACGTCAAGTTCGATATTGGGTCATCTGGGGTCAAAAACTAGGTCACAAGCCTTTAAAGCCAAATCATTGAAAAAGCTTGTGAACACACTAGAGGTCACAATTTGAGCCTAATTTTTATGAAACTTGATCACACTGATCATCACTATAAAATTTTGGTCAAGTTCGATATTGGGTCATCCGGACTCAAAAACTAGGTCACGAGGCCAAATCATTGAAAAAGCTTGTGAACACACTAGAGGTCACAATTTTGACCTTATCTTTATGAAACTTGATCACAATGATCATCATTATAAAATTTAGGTCAAGTTCGATATTGGGTCATCTGGGGTCAAAAACTAGGTCACGAGGCCAAATCATTGAAAAATCTTGTGAACACACTAGAGGTCACAATTTGGACTCTATCTTTATGAAACTTGGTCACAATGTTTATCTCTATAAAATCTAGGTCAAGTTAGATACTGTGTCATTTGGGCCAAAATCTAGGTCACTAGGCCAAACAGGTGAGCGACCCAGGGCCCTTTGGGCCCTCTTGTTTGTAATTATATTCATATAAGACCAAACTTGGTACCCTTGGAAACTGCTCATCGAGGTTGAACATTTTGGCGTTGGTGCAAATCATATTGATTACTACGCCAAAACACATACATGTATTTGCGTTTGAGCTGTGTTAAGATGCGCGAAGTAAACAAGAATTAGGGTGAACAAGCGTTGGTTGGACCATAGTTTGACCACTGATGGTTTTCGCAGTTTCAAGTTGAAAACTATGGCTGAAATAGTTAGCACCAACACAGCCTATACAAATACCACACTCACTAGATATACTATCGGGAGACCAAGTCTCTGTGAAGCTGAATCATGTCCTTGTGGTGCAGAATTCAGCCAGCAGTTTAATGAAGTATCGAAGTTACAGAACCCTGTGACAAAGGAAGTTTGATTAACTATGTGACAGCTGTATAATAAATAGATAGAGGTATTATTACAATTATGATATGTAATATCAATCATATCTATAACGATAGCCGGATATTTGTCTTTCCACAGAAGTAATTATACCGTCATGCATTCGTGCTGCAACAAAAGAGAGCAGTTTTTGTTGCGGTTTGTTTTTGCAATGTTTCATCAGGTAGTAAACGTAATTGCAAATTGTTGTGTTGTTATTCATGTTATGATGCATATTCCACTTCTTTGCCGATCCTCTGCATCATGTTTATGCCTTTGTTAATTGCTTTGGTGTGTTTGATTTTATGGTGTTTTATGGAGGGGGGGGGGGTAGTTATGTAATGTCAGAGTGTTAGGATGGTCCTAGATCATATATTTCATCAATCAAATAGCATAACTTTTTTAATTTTAGCTAGATTTTATTCTGGGCTATGTTTGAGGGGTTAAAGGGAAATAATTTCCTGAGAATAGAGTAAATTGAGAAGTTGTCTTTATAAACATAGGCTATGTTAGACATACTATGATGGTCCTCAGCGGGGCTTATTGGTTTATCTGTGTGTCTTATGAGCGGATTGTCGAGGGTACGATCCTAGGCTTAGATATAAATTGCGCTCAGCATAACGAGGATAGTTCATTGGAACTGCTGATAAGCCCGATGTCAGGATAATGTCATTTGGTCGTTTTCATTTGGGTTATATACCGTTGACCGCTGGGACTTGAAACATTATTTTTTTAAAGTTCCCGACGGATATCGATTCCAAGAAGGACATTAAATGAGGTATGTTTGTTACCGGAGCACTATTATAATTGACTGAAGTTCAACACGTGTTATCAGTTATTCACACTCTTCTACTCCATCTCAATACTGAGCTGATGACCGCCATTCAACTACATTGTCTCTGTTGACGGTATAATTATATGTTATACTAATTCCGTCTCTCAAGCCCAACACCAAAGTGGCTACAAACAGTATTCTAGTGATAAAAAACTTATTAAACAATTGACTGATATCATCGACATCGAAATGATAATGCATTGACTATTTGCCTTGCTCCTTGTGTTCAATATCTCAATGTCGAATAATCAGTGTAGAAATACCATATGTGACTTTGACATCACTAAAGGTACTAATTACATGTCGATTTGTCTACATTGGTAAACAAAAATAACCGTAAGCCTTATTTTATTCATACACTGAACTGAATTATATGAAATATACATTAGTCTAAGGAAAAATATAAATTTAAACCTTTCAGCACAATGACGGATCCCTATAAGCAGCTCAACCGTTTTGTCTAGCACTCTGTGAAACCTTGGGGGGGGGGTGTATTGAAACTGTAGTAACGGCCCATGTATGGATAGATATAATATTAGTATAGCTTGGCTATTTTGACCTGAGCCTGACCTTTATGCAAGAATATATTACAAGGTTCTTGCTTTGAATATATTAATTTCCGCAAGCAAATTGTGCAACATCGGTATTTCAGATTTGTGTTTATATTACAAGTCGAGTGTCTTCGTGATACTCCCCGATTATGAAAACATACAATCGGTGTTATAAACGTAGACAATACATCGACTGCTAAAATATGCTAATCAATAGGTCAAGCTCATGTCAATGTGGGCAAGCTATACTGTATGTTGTGGAAGGTCTACTTTTGTATAAGTCATGGAAATTTGTGAAGAAATTAAATAATAACGGATATTTTTGTTTTCGGCGTAAAGTAAATTTCATCTTGGATTTGTAGCCCAAAGTCACGTGCTATTGCTTCACTGAATTGTAATTCTGTCAAATATGTATTGTCATGTAATATGGAAGCGATTTCCGGTAACCATGTGCAATGTTGTGTCATCGCATACCAAATCATTTCCCGTTCCTTGTCGTATTGGTAATATACAAATCATACAATTTAGGGCAAAATGTGTTTAGTCCACAAAGGCCATTAAAAGTATGAAACAACCACGTTACGTAAATCGATGCTAGGCCATACCAAATCTTATTTCCGTTTAGCGCCCATCATAAGTTTGAAAATCTATCTAGCTATCCTGAGACAATATTCAAAACACTCATACACAGTTTTTGGGCAAATTGCTGGAAATCATATCGAATCGTTGGGTTTTTCGTGCATGGTACCAATAAAATAATTTAAACCCTAAAATGCTGTTTTACCTACATATAATATATTTCATGCATATACTAGAAGTAAAATGTTATTTTGTTTCGGCCTTCGCAAGTGTAGCTTTTATTGGAGAAGCTTTTATCATTAATACTTGCTCAACAAATTAGCACAATGGCGATTTTTTTGCCGGAAGGAAGCCACCATGGGCTCCCACCTGTGAGGCCGTGGTAAGTCGATGTTGTTTTATGTGCAGTTGAAATAGAAAACAAAAAACGTTGCACATAATAAAAAGTGACATATGTATCCGTAGTTGTGGTCTATAAAACAATAGAATACCGGAAAGCACCACAGCTAGTAACGTGCGCTCTCAATAATAAATAAAGCCGACAAGAAGTTAGCTTATAAATATTCTACACAATCATGGTGCTTCCATTCCAACATTTGCATATGAATCGCTTCGGAAGACGTTTTTATAATGCTGATTGAATACAAAAACATTGCAAATCCATTAACTTAAAAGCGGGAAGATAATATCAATGATTGGATAGTATTGTCACACGAGGGACACACATTGATAGTAGAAAATGCTGTTCCACTCGTTTTAACCGTGTAATGTGACTCGATTTTCTAATTGCTGATTCTGCAAATAAAGTTGTTATCAAGCGGTCATTGATATTTGAACTTTTTATAGATAACGTTTCTAAGTACGCTCCTACGTGTAGATTCCTTATCAACGGAATGCTAATAGTCGTATTACATTTGGCTTGAAAAAATACACATAAAATCCGAGTGTGGTAGATTGCGAAACATAGCCTCAGACTGGTACTTCCCTTTGAGCCGCCTGATTCCAAAGACGAACTGAAATGGACCAGTATGTAAGTGCCATATTTAATCCTCTGGCCCCAACTTCACAAAGAATCAACTATCAGGATCATAATCAAATATATATCCTTGGAAATTCAGTAGATATGTTAAGCTTAAGCTTGGTATTTTTATACATGTGGGTATAGAAAAACACACCCTTCAATTTTAAAGACATTAAAATAAGTTTTTATTGTCAATTATAAAAATACTGACATGATCCTGGTTTTAATAATTGATCCTCGTTTTTCAGGATCAGTTTCAGTCTCAACTACAATAAATCACCTTTGCAACAGAAAAATGATGGTCTGAATATTTTGAACATGTCAATTTGAAGTATATTAGATATTCTCTACATGGCTGTAAGTTGTAATTGCCGAAAGTTACCAAAAACTTCCAAAAAATGGAGAACTATTTTCAGGATCAAAGTCGATCCAGATCAGTTGATCCTTTGTGAACAAGGGGCCTGTATTTAAGGGGGACACATTCATTATATCTTGCCATGCTCTTGTAGTGGTGGAAACCCTCAGGATTGAGGTGTCGATGGATATTGGCATTAGTTGTAGAACTTTTTTTCACTGTCGACTTTAATTAAACTAGACTAGTAGTTCTACTTATATAATTATCAAACTTCATGTAAATATTAAATAAAACTAATTAAATAGTAATTATGTGTATGATTACGATATATAATTTTATATAGTAAATCAAACTGGCCTAGCGATAGTCGGGCTACTTACTATACATGTCCATGTAATTATTGTATTTATCGATCATTGGATATTTTTGTGAAAGGTAATATCCACCCGTTACAGATTCATCGATATCGATTCAAACTTGTTCATTTATTCCTACACAATTATACGCTTATTTGTAATGAAGTAACGTTACTATACGTAATTATTTACGGAATCTAAATGAATGTTCTGCAAGCACCGGTTACAATAGCATAGGAAACTGGAAGTTTGAGTTACATCAGCGTTATATAATACTGTAGTATCTCGGTTAATCCGTTAGGCCATTATAAGTAGTTGTAAGATTACCACCGAACTATTTGTGGTTGTTAAGATTATTTTTAAGTCCTACCAATGTAGAGTATTAGTATGTAAGTCACATTCATTATATCGCTGGCTTAGAACTAGAAGGTCGTAACTACAAAATCAATATTTTAAGAAACAAGAAAAAACTGTCTGACAATCACTCTTTACTTATGTTAAATCAAGCTTTTCAGACTTCAGTTTGGTCAAGATGACAAGTTCCGACTTTCATGCAAATAGTCTCATAAGAAGCGCCTTACGGTGTAGATTTCAAATATGCATTAGTCCTATAAGGAGGTAAGCGGCAGTTACGACCTTCTCATTCTAAGCCAGCGATATCTCCGAATTAGATGTGCCTCCAGTACATAACATTGATCTCTGGTTAATATAGTAATAATGCAAATTATAATACATGTATATAAACGTATTACAAAAAGATAATACAAACTCTGGGACATGGAAGGGGGGGGGCAATCAATTTCAACAGCCGGGCACAGATAACATTAGCAACACCACACAACACCACAAACGACACAATGTCCAAGATACAACTGAACGAGAAAATTATCTTAAGCACTGGAAGAACAGGTTTCAGTTGCCAAAAAGTTGAAAGTACGGTCGCCAGCTATCAAACAGTTGAAAGTATAAGTCCCTGCTATAAAAAGTTGTGTGTTGAAACCATAAATTATGGGATCGAGTACATGGCGAGGTTTATGTAAACAATTTATTTATAATATCATAATGATGTTGTTTCATATAACGGCATACAATTTTAATAAAACAATACAAGACTTAGTATGCCTGTACCACTTATCAATGATTAATTTATACCCATAGCAACACATGACGATGTATTACCGAATATCAACAAATATTACATTAATAACGGTAATAAACGTACTCGTTTATAATAATTGTTCACTTAATATATTAATTACACTGACATTTTATCATAGACATGTATACATACTTATAACAGTAATTAATGTAGAGAAACGATACTATGGGTTCAATTAAGAGATAGTTATGTCATTAATATGGAATCTTAATTAGTCTAGCCGAAAGGAAACACTGGAGAAATACTCGTAGGCCTATAGGCTTACTGGAATGTTAATGGTGATTTGTATTTGTTTTGTGTTTGAGCTAGGGGTCATTGGTATAGGTTAGCTAAACATTGCTTCAAAAAAGTATGTTGGGGATTTTAGACTGACATCAATCCTGGTAAAAGTATCGAACTACAATGTATTAGGACTGAAACTAAGACCAAAATGTGCAAAAGACGTTTTAAAATAAGTTTTTGAGCAGAGTCGAGAAATATAGCCAGAGTTGCATAATTTAATTGTTAGAGAAATTAATATTGCCAGTAAGAACATTGCATGATAATAAGAACACAGAGTCATGGTGCCAGGCTAATGGAATTTTTACTTCTCTTGTTGTTGTTTTATAGTCCATGACTACACCTGGTGTTCTATACATATATTCAATACAGGCCCCTAGCAAGTCTTTTACAGGGGGGTGGGGGGTACCAAGTTGCTGTAAAATCATTTAATTTCGATGGGATGAAATTTCGTGCTTTTTGGTCAAACAAACCATTTCGATGGGACTTTAATACGTTGGTTTTACCTTTCAGGTAATAAATACAATGGCCAAAGTTATTGTTTGATAGGATCAAATTTTTCGGTTCATGTGAACCACGAAATCCACGAAATTTACCCCCCCCCGCGAAAATTAATGACTTTACTTAAATATTAATGAATGAATACATGTAGTGTTTTCAGCGGCTTTCTGTGTACAGAGTGTGGTAAAGTACAACAACATTTTTCTGGCCAATAAAATGTAAACTTCTTAGCTTTCGTGGATCAATAGATCAAGTATCAGTTTATATCTCTACAATATCTAGATACGTGGATACAATAAAGGTGTTTCCTAAAGTATTCAAGATTGTAAAGTTTTTAGTTGAAATTGTAGAATGAATATACAGTGCGACCTCACTTTTTTAAAGCAACACGCAACGGGAACTACAAGAACAAACGTTGGCAGTTCTACAGAGAACACTCATTGGAAACCACAGTGTATGTTCGTTCTACAGAGGTTGTTGCTATGGAGATCTGGGTTAAAATGATCATGTTACTCAGCAGAGGTTGTTGCTGAAAGGAGGGCAGCTCTGGAGAAATTGCCCTGAGTAACCATCACTATATTTAATGCAGTTTTGGCGTAGGCTATATCCATCGGATGTGTGTTTTTTTTGTTTCCATCGTCTATGACACTTACCTCAAACGACAGAAACCATAAGATGCAATTTTATTGGGGTCAATGTTAACCAAATAAAGGAGCATTTTTATGTGTGCCCTAGATTGTGAATAGCTCACCGGATCATAATCACCATCATTAACTTATTCGCAGACTAGGTCAGTGAGTCTATCTTGATTGTGTTATAACTAATCATACTTCATACTTATCTTTTCCTGGTGGAATTTATGAGAATCTGAATCCAATTTCCGGTAACTTCCAGTCGATTATGAGAGAAATTATCATCAGATTATGTTATAATCTAGCCGCCCGCTTCGTGCTAGCACTAGCAGCTAGTAATGATACATGATAATGATGTATTGGTGCTGATAATTGAATGATAATTGTTTGATACTGGTCGCCTGAAACGTTCCGAATGAAATTACAAGTTCACAAATATATAACAGGTTCGAATAGAAAAACTGAAATAATCAACAGTATAGTTGACATTACAGTGACATCGACTCATTCATCATTATCATCACTATCACCAACATTATCAGCAACAGTAGTAGCAATAAAATCACGATACTATAATGGCCTCCCTAGCTCAGTGGTTAACGCCATTGAAGCCTAATCCGGCGACCCGGGTTCAAAACCGGGTGGAAGAACACACATGCCTGTCATATTCAGCAGAAAGCTGACTGATAAATAAAGGCTATGCTCGGCATTATTCTTTTTTATCAACAATAACAACAAGTATTCAATCGACTGGTTATAATTACATAAAATTCATCATGATTTGGGAGAAAGCTGTGTAGATTTGAATTCCAGAATATGTGCGAGTGTATCAGAACCAATATTGTGTGACCCCACTGCTTTGATGCCAATAAAGAACAACTGTTACTCAAACATATATATAAAATGAGGTGGTATATTTCATCTGTATATGCGTTTAATCTCTTCAATAAATCAGCAATAAGTGTTTTATTAACCCTAACATTGTAGCAGATATTAACATTAGTAATATGTTGCTAGACATATATACAGTGTAACTGCACTCAAAGACGACATAACCTGATTAACTTGATCCCATCTCAGATTAAGCAACCTCGTATACCTAACTAGTAAAGTCAGATACATTTAAAGCAAGAACCTTGTAATATATGCATGCATAAAAGTCAAGATCGTGTCAAAATATCCAAGCTATATGTATGAGTGACAATGAGGCTAAGATGCAGTGCCTCAAAAAGAACATTGAAAAAAATAATCCGATTAAATTAATCAATCCGAGGACATGTAAATAATTGAATCGATTACCGTAAATATAGATTGTGGTGCAAGATCGAATTTCTTTCTTCGAAACATGTAGGGTGCGCGCTTCGGGATCAAGAGGTCCCGGGTTCAACCCCCGCCTGGACCACTAGTTATTTTTGTCTGAGCAAGAATAACCCACAAGTTCCAATCCACTAAGTTGTAATTTTATACCTCCTGTTAGGACAGTGTCTAATCCCGGTCTCCGTAGATCGATATTGGCTGCCCCATCCACAGGAGAGAAATAGTCTTCCCAGGGAGTCACGAACGTATGTTCCATATGTAACCCAATGACCAGGGGAGTTAAAATGCCAAAGGGTGCTTGAGCGGCTTAACAGCTGAAAAAAACCCTAGAAAATTGGTATCTTGTTTAGTCTAATTACGTAAGGTTACACTGCAAATGTTACTGAAAGTAAGTAAGTAACCGTCAAAGTAAATTAGTAAGGTAAGAATTTGAGAATGAATCAAGGTAACAAACATCTGTCGAACATAAATGATTTAATGGTGAATAAATGGGAGAGAATAAGCTCATAAAATATACGTCATGAATTGCAAGGATGCGTTAAGATTACTTCTAAAAATCAACAGTAAATGTTGTAAACCTACCAAGAGTTTTTGGCACTCGAAAGCACATGATTGTCTTTCAACAAGGTCTGGGAATAAGTGAAGGTTGTGTATCGTAAATAAAACAATAGACACCGGTAGTTAATTTCCCCGGAGCGAATATCTATCAAGTAAATTCATAAAATTATACCTAATTTAAAAGAACTTTCAACAATGCTCTAAATATTAAGTTAATAAATAATGAATACACGATGATTTTCGTTACCAAATTCATAACACTGATAATCTTAGTATATTTTATTGAAAGCACAATGTTTATGGTTTTACGCCATCATGAACTTGGTAACCCAGGTTTTTGGTCTTATTTCGTCTTAGTATGACAAGCTGAATTTTGAACCCTGGACCCTCGCATTGCATGTGGACCCTCTATCACTATGCTATATAATAGTGTTGTGTACTTTATGAAATAGCTAAAACATGCTGCCTTATTTCCAAGAAAAATATCAAATATTAATTAGCAATGCTGTGTTTCTTTTATTTTGAGTAATATACTAAAAGAAATTGGCACATTTGTACAAAATATGTGCCATAATTATGCCTACGTATCTAGCTATAACGAAGCTATCAAAATCATAAGAAATCAAAGCACTGAAAGTACTGATGTGTGGCGAACTGATGTCATTTTGACCATTCAAATAAAGACTGCACCAACATGCTGTGTCAGAGTTCTGATAAGCCCAGACTCACTCGAATGTTTGTGCTGCTCTCAAGACACCAAGCGTCAGTGTCAAGATGAGTGACTGGGTAGTCTCCATACAACTGATGAACTGGGAATTAAAACACAACAAACGAGATGCCCCCCCCCCCGCTATGGAAACAGGACTAGGTAGAAATATGTTGGGAAAATTAAATAAAGGGAGGTTATTAATAAGATAGAACCAGATTTCAGTAGAAGGAAAATATAAGAAAATGATATCAATGGTAATATCATGACTTTTTTTTGGTTGAATGAAATAATTCAAGAACGGAACCAGATAGAATTATGGTTTCATGTCACATCACTTCTCTTAGATGCCATATACATATATATTTAAAGTCGATCAATTGAATTTAGGTGGACATGTGGTCCAGTGGTAAGGGCTATTGACTACTGATATGATTATAATGAAGGTTGTCCGTACTCCCGCCGGATCAAGAGCAGAAATGTTTTTCGGAGTAACATAACTAAACTTACAAACAGACTTTCGGACCATACTCAGCGTAAATTCTATAGCATTCTGTCCGATATGTTAAAAAAATCGTATTTAAAACAGGTCAATTATATATTTTGGAATATACTACAAGTTATTTTTTGAAAATCTGACGATTATTTATGTATTGGTTATTATTTAAATATTGCGTATTCTGTTCCGAAATATGAACTCGCGCTAATCAGCGGGTGATATTTATTATAGTTATTATGTTGTATTTAGCATATTTTTATGCACCAGTCAGTGTGCGACCATGGTCCCATCCCAGGTGATGGGCAGTGGATAGCTGATAGTTGTCAAATATAGTATTTTTTATTTAATCCATATCAAGAAGAATGTATTTAACTTCTAAATTCTGAGTATCAAAGTTGTAAACCCTTTTTTATACCAGTAAATTTTATGACCCTAAATTCCTAACTTCTGCAGCTGTCTCCAAATCAACTAACAAGAACCCGATATAAAACCCATTCAATTAAAAATAGTTTTAACGGTCTATTTCCTGTCTCATGGTGTGTTCAATCCCTTGTAAAAACATAGATCCCTGTGTTACATGACCCCCAACTGTCCCAAAACAAGTTACTAACGACCTACCAATATACATCCCTTGAAGTTTACCAGAGTGTATGATCAATTTTCTGCCTCATGCAGCTTCAATAATTGATTACAAATTTCTTGTCAAAATATAGATCTAGCTAGGATTATGTAATGTTACATAATAAGGAGGGGCTAATTAAAAAATGCATAGATAATATTGCACAACGTGGCTTGTGGGAGGAGCTAATTAGATATGCATTAATGGGCTTTATAACTGCACATTAAGTGGGAGGAGCTTATTAATTATTTATAATTATTGAAGTATGTTTGCCCAAAGACCTGTAATTTAGGTCTTTGGTTAAGAATTTGGTTTGCCCAACTTGTATATACTAATTAACGGCCTTTTAATCCAATTACCGTTAACTTTTCAATTCGAAACCTTGTGAAAATATATTACCGCTTTAAAAGGCATATTAGTTCGCATGTTGCGCGTTTAAACTCGCCGTAGAGTGTTTATTAAATGAGATCTATATGAAAGTCGCACATCTTAATGAAACTGAACGTATCGTCTTTAAAATAGCTTTTAGTTGTTAATGTTACTTGGAAAGTAAAAATATAATTGGTGATTTACGACACCAGGTTGTTGCTAAAAATCGCGCAATTCATGAATAGAAAATGTAAGTGCTCGCTGTTTAACTCGTCAGCATTAGTTCATTTATTTTATAACCGCAAACTAAATTGGTATAAGTGATCTTTAATATGTCATAGTATTGACAATTTCTTTTAATCCGAAAATACTTTACTGAATTCTCGTTTATTGCTTAATTATTCTTTCTCAATTTAAATACTAAATAGCGTTACGTGTTGAAAATAGCCGCTATGAATAGCACAATTAGTTCGCACGATGCGCGTTTAACTCGCTGTCATGTGCTTATTAATTGAGACCGATATAAATGTTGCACATTTTCTTGAAGTTGAAAGTTTCCTCTTTTCAGTGAGGTATTATTTGTTTATGTAAATTAGTAAACAAAATTGTTACTGACGATTTAAAACCTCAGGTAGTTCCGAAAATTTGCGCAATTCGCGAATAGAAAATCTAGGGACTCGCTTTTTAACTCGCCAATGTGAATTCATATTATTTTATAATTTAAATTTAATTTGATATTAATAAATTGCAATATCTCATGGTATTGACAAAATTTATTTTGTCGAAATCCGATAGTAATTGACGGAACTGCAATTAATTGAATATTGCGTGACAGTACTGCTAAACCAGAGATCTATTAATATAGTAGATCCTGTCTAGCTAATCAAGTTAGTGTATCGATCGTCTGCTAGCGGTTAGATAGACTGTATATACTGTCCTTGAACTAATTACCAGTGAAAACATGTTGTTTCTATTTATAGCATCAATGTTTGTAAACAACATAATTAGGTCATCGTCTACAAATGTTCAGCGGCGGAGTGATTTTAATAGACACATTTCAGTTCACCCGTGTTCCACCAGAAATCTATTGGCTGAATAAACAATACAAACTAGTCACTGACCAATAGCTCGTTGTATATCAATTTGCAAATGAATGCCCCGATATGTAAACATGAAACCGTGGGATTACTTTCTCAACCTTCTTGACGGTCCATGGCGGTTCGCAGGCCTTTGATAGTAGGAATATAGTCCATGCGGAATGATTTGCTATAAAATTAAAATATCCACAAAAAATAAAAGTCTGATGTAATTGTTGGTCTATATATTAATAAATGTTGGTAATGTAAACAAATCGGGTTCAATGATACGTGTAACCTGTGTAGCATGCTTGTAATATTGTTCAAATCATAGACCTATTTATTGGTGTAGGCATAAAGGCGTTAACTTCATAGTATATATAAATAAAAAAAAAATGAAAGATAGTTATTACATTGTGTGGCTTTATCGCCACACAAAAACTAATACTTGTATATCTACGCCTTTGTAATAGCAAATTCCACGCATTTTTCACGATAACAATGTTAAATGCACATCAAAGCCCGAAAACGATATTAAATTAATAAATAAAAAAAACAAAAGCATCGACGTTTTTTACTACTTCTTAGTAATTAGCCAATGTTGTTGTTCTGCTGTTGTTGTCGACTACGCAAATTCCCTCGCCTTTCATCTACCAGTACATTATTTTATAAGTACATACATGTATACAGTAATGTAGCACCGTTTATATGCTTTCATTAAGCAAGGGCCAAGAAGTGTTTCAAGCTTGTCTGGGATTTAGTATAGTTACATTCAGTGTGTAAACTAAATTACTGTATGGCTATTGGTATACTATACAATTCAACTTGTATGACTTATGGTAATAAAAAGCATGTGACAAAAATCTGATCACAGCATGACTTGTTGTCACACTATATAATTCAACGTGCATGGCATGCGGCATATTCAAATTTACATGTGTGTGCGATGAAGCTGTCCGTTCATTGACGACAATGGTACACGTGTGATGATTTTTGTTTTGCATTTTTTCAAGTAAGAGAACGCATTGAAAGTAAAGATTCTATTTGGATATCGTTTCAATTGGTGAATATCAAAAGTTCATGTTATGTTAACTTGGGTTATCTAACCATACCTCCTGGGTCTTCGTCACTTTGTTTTTGGTATGAACGCATTATATCAATGATGAATCAATGGACATACATATATCGTTCCAAAACAAAACTTTCAATCAAAAGTCTAAAATGCATAATACATTTGTATATTGTATTCACTGTAAGCATGTTGCATTTTTTAGATCTTCGACAATTTCCAAAACCGTTTACAGTTGTACATAATTAAAACATCACTTAAATTATATTCCTGTGTATTTCAGATTCACCACTGAAAGACAGATGTTTAGAAGTTAACGGTATTGTTACAAAATGGAAAACAACACGACACTCAGTGTGGACACAGAAATAACTCCTAACCAACTGATTGTGATACAAACCTTCACAATAATAACCATAATTCTCGGGACGATAGGAAACACTGTGACTATAATCGCCATTGTAAATGGCAAACTTCATCATCAAGCCTCGTTCCTGTTTATATTGAATTTAAGTGTGTGTAACCTTATACATTGTGCGTTCTTCCTGCCACTGTTGACTTTGCAATCGTTCCACGATATTTGGACATACAGCCAAGCAGCATGTGTGGCGTATTCGTTTGGATTTTTCTCCGAGCTTGGCGCCGAACTTTGGGGATATACGTGCATTACGCTGAATCGATACATTTGTGTAGTGCATCATCATAAGTATTCAAGATTTTATGGCGGGAAAATGTTTACTTACGGTAAATTAATATTTTCGTGGGCATTCTACCCAATAATGTTCCTGTTTCCTTTGACAAAAATATGGGGACATTTTGAATATGTGCCAAAGAAACTTATATGTTACCCATTTGCCGGATATAACTGTCGCGGATTTTGTTTATTTATATACCTGACTGCCATAATTAGCACAGTTCCTGTGATTATCTTCTGCTACATGGCCATAATTCACAAATACATTAAAACGCAACGTAAAGTTGGACTCAGTCGGGAGAAAACGACTGTTAAGTCAAGTCACGGCGTCGAAACGAACATTACCAAAACGGACAGTGAGAAAAAACGTGCCATGTCAGAGGTGAAAATGGCTTTCACCATTCTTGCTGTGATCTCTGTGTTCGGCAGCTGTCGCCTGCCTTTTATGATTCTATATTTGTACGACCCTTCCATGTCTAAAGTTGATCCAATGTTACATACTGTTTTGATTTACGTAGGATCGTGTTCAAACTGGATAAATCCAGTAATTTACTCATTTACAAATAAAACAATATTTGAGTCTATGAAGAAAACGTTCACGACATGGAAGCAAACATTTCATGTACAGGATGGGCATTAAATGCGTGTTGTTAAACGTTGGTTTTTGTTGTGTTCTTGCACCCATCAATCCATTGTTGCTCTATTAATCAAGAGAACATGCATCGGTGTGTTGAGACTTGTGGCAGTCGGGATAATCTGTCACATGTCCAACCCATAGGGTATTGACGAATTCTATGTTACAACGAAACTGCTGTCATAGTACAATAAACGCTTATATACGAAGCCAGGTCATAACTCCAAGAAAACCTTAAGTTATTGCTCTGTTAAGTCAATCTTGGGTCATATCGTAACATTGCTTTGACGATGTAATGTGTTTACGATGGTATACAAGTACACTCAACCGCTTTAAAAACGCACCACATATGAAATATCTGTTTTAGTGATGAAAACGTCAATTTATGGTTAATTTATTTTCGGATTAATAATCTTCAGGCTATATTCAACGATGTGTATGATTTTTATGCAATTATTACGAGTTTGAAATGAATTATGATATAGATAACACTGAGACCCATGAAAGCGAAAGTCACAATTTCAAAAGCAAGTATAAGAGCCCGATACATTGATGCATGCACGAGGTATCTCCTTCTAAAGCATAACATTAATTGCGCAGTAGGATAGAATAATGTTCGACGTGATGTTACCCACCATTCAAGCAAAGTTTGACTTGAATTTTAAATGTTATGTGGCTATGGCTGTCTGGCTAATACCATACGATCGAGTGCGGTTCAGATATGCGCATTATGTGAACCTAAGATTGATTCAAGCCTTATTTAAACTTGAAGTCTTGGTTATGAGCATCAGACTTTTAGGTCATATCCCGTGGTGCTTCTATGGCACCTCATATCAACACTATGAAGGAGCTTGAAGACAAAAAATTGGGACTTTAGACTCTAAACGGGAGAAAACTCATAAAAAATGTACTAAAATAATTTTCCTTTTTATTGACAATTATGAAAGAAATAATTATGAGAATGCAATAATGTACTGTTGGCTTGTTGATTGACGTCCGTCATTATTTTGACACCGTGTGCAGCCATGCGGAACCAATTAAAGTGACACAACCTGTGTCATGTTTCCTCATAGCTCGGGCTCAATACCTTTAGCTGGTTTCATCCAGGTCTGTCTTTGACTGTGCCATTCACTAGGAATCGATATTCTAAGCCCAAATGCATTGTATGGTGGCAGTTGAACGGCCATGCTAAGGCACCGAGGCTCTTTTCAGTTGGAAGCGAAGGCACAATCATCGAGAACAAATATTCGAGATATTGGCAGCATAAAAACACCTTTAGCCAATGTTGTTTATGTTGTTTTTTCAATGTGTACACCAACCGCGTACAGTTTAAAAGTAATATTGATCACACATGTCGACGCGAACGAGCTGCACACGCAAAACATGCAAAATCAAAAAAGTTCTCTGGGCGGGGTATTCCGAATGAAAAATAAATCGTTTTCTTTAATTAGGTCAAGCTTATGAACTGAACAAACCCTGTAATCTATCAATTTTAGCAAAAAATGTATTTTGACAAAATTTGATTATTTTCAATAGTGGTGCGTTTTTAAAGCGGTTGAGTGTATGCCAAGTTTTAAAACAATGTCTTCATGGACTTTGAAACTATTTGAGTTTCAAAAACTTCAAAATTTTGGTAAACATTTTCACTGAGACAACAGGACAATCATTATATGCCTCCCACATCGGTGGATGCTGGGTTATATAAACAGAATACCTCAACCATAAAATGATGCCACAAGTTCACAGCTAGTATCTTACATGACAGATTAGAGAAGAGTCAGAAGACGAACATAATGGTTTTACTAAGGTTACTAACTGCTTTGACTAAGGAACAAGGCACATAGCGGAATAGAAACACAAAAACAATATGGACAGATAAAATAATTTACTGATAAAAACATGACAACAATTCATTGCATAGGACTAATCCATATAATATTATATACATGTACATTTAATTCAAATGTAGTTTGAAAAATAACCTGACCCTTTTGACCTGACAACTGAAAAGAAGAATTTTACAGTTTGTAACTTCACTGTGTTTTTTCTCAACTATCCAAAACAAACAGCGTTTATAAATGGATGATCAATGAAAAGTTTACACATTTTTCATTCATAATTGAGGTTAGACAAAATTCTTGTCAAGACGGGTAGTGCATTGTTGTTTATCTGTGTAGATGACATGTGTAATATATTGACTTATAAATGCATAAAGGTCAGGATCGGGTTAATCTTTACAAGCTACATTTGTATTTGATTTAAAATTGAAACAGAACATATACAAAAATATTTGCAATATCAGAAATCTTAACAATTCCACTAGATTACTGATGACAATTAATATGGAGAAATTGACATGATCCTTGACCACTTATTAGCTTAATTTAACAGCTGTTATTCGGTCTAGATACTAAAAAATGTACAGTATGCATGTATTTATTTACATTCTCACAAGCCAGGAGTATTACAGAGACATTTTGAGATGTTATACAAACACAAATCAAAGGGACTGATATTGCAGTTTGCTCACAGAAATTGACATATTCATCACAAGAACCATGTATGTAATATTATATATTCATGCACGAAGGGGATCAGGTCAATATCTCTGTACTATACCTAAAATGTTCATCTTATAATGAAACAAAATCAAAACTATTTCATTTTGGACCCATTGAGTTTTATACATAAGGGTTCAGAGAAGACCCTTTACAAAAGTTAATGTTTTGTCCACAATTGGCACAAAACACCCATGTACCACCCATTCATGAACAGTTTGATTCAACTTCAAATATAGGACTATTTCCACATGTTCCATGCAAAGTTTGATCAATATTGACTACCCTGCCAGTAGCTGTAGATGAATATTGACAGATGACAGAAGTGATAATAAATGACATTAAGTTAAATACTGTAAAATCATTTAATTTCATTGGGACTTGAATTCCAGGATTTTGCATTTCAGGTAATAAAACAAGGGTCAAAATTGATGTTCGTTGGGATTAAAGTTCGTGGTTGAGGTGAACTACGAAATCCATGAAATTTAATCAAATACAAAAGTTCATGATTTTACAGTAACCTGTCAATGGAGGGTTGAAATGAGGTAACAATACAAGTAATCAATTAAATAACCAACTGTAAATCAAGCCCATAGATCTATGATTATATCAACACTTGATACATGATACACATTGAAACTCTCAATCACAAAGGAAGCACTAATGTATGGGTAATATAATATTTAGTAATCATTCAGTAAATGGATTTCATTGTGAGTTCAGTTTCAACGGTACCTATCAAGCATGTTTAAAAATCAGCCGACATCAGGGGTGGTACTAGTATTCAATATTGATCGTACTTGACTTAAGGATAAGGACAACCAATCAGATCACAACATATAAAATGCTTGGTCACTGGTCAGTAACAGGCAATGTGATTTACTATCATTATTCTCCAATTAAATAAGATAAATATTGAATATAGCTTGGAGAATTTGACCTGATCCTGACCTTTATGTATGAATATATTACAAGGTTCTTGTTTTGAATATATTGATTTCCGTAAGTGAATCGTGAAATATTGGTATTTCAGATTTGTGTTTGGATTACACCTTGAGCGTCTTGGTGATACTCCTCGGTTATGAAAACATACAATCAGGGTGATGATTATTAAATAAAGACAAGATATCAGCTGTTAAATTATGCTAAATAAAAGGTCAGGGTCATGTCGAATTCTGCAAGCTATACCACACTAGAAATAACATTGAAGTGTATATGTATCGCCATGTAGGACAGACCACCTGTTGCAATTTGGCATACTTAAGCATTTCTTCCTACAGAGAAAAGGTTTGATTTTCATCCAATCAATTTAAATGTCAAAAGCAATCAATCATAAACAACAACACCTACACAAGCATCTGCTTATTACCAACAGTATTCATTTAGCTTTCTCAAAATTAACAGATAGATCTACATACATCAGTACTGGTAAATACTGCAACTATCGTTATTTCAAGAAAACAAGTATTAATTTTGAAGAAAGGTGGTCATGCAGACTTATAATCATAGAAAGTTTAAAAATTGTAACATTAATACTTTTAAATAGTTGTAGAGTTACAAGAACAAAAGCAAAATTTCATAATTTCATGGGAAACAACTCCGCTAAATTTCATTCTCCCATGGGCAAAATCTGCTATATTTTTGTAATACATTTGGGACAAGAATAAAACGTTAACTAAATACAAGCCGATTAATGTTCCTAACAATTTAATAGACTGTGGAACAATTGCTTTTCCAAGTGCAGACAAACTACATTTTGGACCTGATGGACGGACAAGGGCAAATGGATGCACAGTTATAGCACTTAACCTGAATCTCGGGCCATGATTGTAGCATTTCCGTATAGGTCAATTTCAAAACCAATCAATCAGAAGATAATAATGTATTCATAGCACGATACAGCAATTGTTCTCTAAAAGTCCTATCTACCGGATGAAGGTAATGTGCAACCAATGCAAACTCATTGAAAGTTCGTTCGAAAGTACCTCAAGCAATACAGCCTTATTACAGACAGATTAGCAGTGTTTATTTATTACAGCATATGGGGAAGAATTTTTTTCTCATGACATGTTTTGGTACTTTCTGAGTACAATGTCATCCAGATTAATATCCTATAATTTCAGACATGCTGAGGCAGGTAGGTACATTGTCACTATTAGCTCACTAGCAGTCCATACCAGAATAAATGCCTTCAGCACCAAAGGTGGATGTAACAATCACATGAATGAGAGGACAGATGCATGCTGCATTTTAAAAATCATTCCACACTCTCGGCAGATATCCAGTAAGTAAGAACTGAGTATATACTTAACAGAGACTATAAGTCTTTGCGTTAATTTAAAACAATATCTCAATAAATACTACACAAAACACTACTTTCAAAATAAAAGTATCATACTCAATAATGAGTATTTAGGTTTTAAAGCACCATTTCGCTCCATTGTGAGTCTTTAGGTTTAATAAAACACTTCTCTCAATTTTGAGTCTTTAAGTTCGGATGCAACGGTTTTAATTTCATATTTCTAGATAAACCTATTCTAAGTCCTGAGTTAGGTGATTTAATATTGACCCCACCTAATGGAGACATCTTCACACTTCCATTGACTGCTGGGCGTGGCTTATTGGTGGATACAAGAGGGGATTTTCCTTCACTAGCAGTACCTGAAATGAGACAATTTAACGTTCAGTTTTCATTTTTTTATTAACAGCAAATAATTAATTTTAAATGAAGATGTTGCCTTCTGATTCAACAATAACTTATCCCAATGGGAAATAACTGATTTAAACCATTTTAACCAAACCAATTTTTAATCATTAGCTTTCAATATAAAACTTGGTTCTTGAGATATTTTAAATCAAATAATGCTTATTTTGGTCAGGATAGATAAATTTGCAATTTCAGATAAATCAAGAATATTGACACCCCTGATGTACTACCGAGCAAATCATACATGTTGTTTGAAGAGGTGGGGGCATATTAGATACAGACCTGGTGGGTTCCAGTTTGGTGGTTTTCTCCCTGTTACAGAGGCTGTAGGAGTTCTACATGTAGTTATTGGTGTTCTACACGAGGCACTGATTGGTGAGGATTTGTTTACACTGCTGGTCTTTGTTATAGCAGTTTGTTTTGGCTTTGGAGCAGTCGTCTTTGAAGCAGTCTTTGTATTGGCTGGAAATACAGAATACACATTGTTTAGAATACAAAACACTGGCTTAGAATAAGAAGGCTGTAAGTACCGAAGTTTAAAAAGTTGATTTTTATATAAGTATTTAAGAGTAGTTTTCATACAGGTTTTTCTCGTTTTCTAAAAATATTGACTTTGCTCTTACTACCTTCTCATTCTAAATCAGCAATAAAGGGATACATAGCAGTGCTACACAGCTCTGATGTATAATGATAATAGTTCATGTGCAATAAAACCTCTCCAGAGTGGCCCTCTTTATGACGCTATATACTACTATACCAATAACTTCACACTTTCCTTTGTAACTGTACAACAATAACCTCCAAACAACAGCCATAAGGGTGTTGCTCTACAGAGATTGTACTATATGTGATGCTTCCGAATTTTATAACACTTTGTACTTTCACACTTGTTTTCCAGTCCAATCCACTGCGAGGAGCATTTCTACTGATTACATAGAGCAGCCTATTACAGACACAAACTTGGCTGCATGTAATATATGAAAATTACACTGATACCCCAGCGTAACACGCATAGCCATCCAATCAATCAGCGTGGTAAGTTGTATGAATATTAATTAAATTACATCACAAAATAATGGTAAATTAATATTATTTATTCATAACTTCTACAAATGTCTAAAAAGAATTGTAACAGTGGATACATTATGTGCATACAAAACTAACCAACATCAGAATAAATATAACAAACAATTACCAGTATGTAAATTATTCATAAGTTTCCAGTTACATCAGAGATTGCAGCTCGACTTAATAGACAAAGTCTGCACGCAAAACTCTTATCATAGAGATGAATGTAATTTTTCAGAAACTACTCAATTCGACAAGCTATATATATGACAGTGTTGCATGCATAATTACTAAATAACGGACACTATTTATACGTAGTCTTTAATTTTTACTTATATTCCCAAATGAGTATACATATCAAACAAATCTATACTTATAACTAGACAGTTGGTTCACCGTTGAATAATCATGCAACAACAGTCACATATCATTCGTGACGGAATAGTATAACTTGTGATGGAATAATATCATTTGTGACAGAATGATATCCTTTGTGAGGGAATATTTAATGTGGACAGTTTTGATTTGTTACATTGTCTTTTTCACGACGTCAATCAAAACTAAATGACTGAGAATATAAAATATTCATATAAAATATCCATATAAAGTATTCATATAAAATATTCATATAAAATACAATCAGTATTCAGAATATATTCACAGGGGTTGTAAGTTCATGCATTTTATGGTTGAAGGGAACTCTATTATTACATAATATACTACAAAGGAAGATGAAATGACTGGCATTTTATCTGTTAATGAGATTTCCAAGTTCATACATAAAATCTGTGAAAAATTAATTTAAACAGATTGGGGATCCAAAATGATGTTTACCTGCTTTAGAATTTATTGTTTTGCTTGATGTGGTCGGTGTCTTTGCTGGTTGTTTGGCCTTAGCAGCTGGCTTTTTTACATTTTTCTTTTTTTTGGACGGACCAAAATCGCTGTCACTATCTTCACCATTATAATCATCATCATCATCATCATCGCTGACCTCTGCACCATCATCATCACTAGCATCAGCATCTGCTGGGTTGAAATCACTGTCTATAAACAGAAAATAAAATAAGTACTGTAAAATCATTTCGTGGTTTTGGTAAAAGACCATTTCGATTGGATGTAAATTTGTGGATTTTGCATTTCAGGTAAAAAATATGAGGGTCAAAATTATTGTTCGATGGGATTTTAGGTTGTGGTTGAAGGTGAACCACGACATCTACAAAATTTAATCCTCCACGAAAATTAATGATTTAACAGTAACAGCTCAACATAAGAATTATCAACAGAATATAGTATCAAGTAGAAGTTTTCAATACTATTCAAGAAATAGATATTCATTTAGCTGTATCAACCATGATTTTATGGACTAAACTTTCACTAAAGTTATATCATTGGATATGAAAACAAGTAAATGTTAGAGTAGATTTAAGTGTTACTGGTATTTTTAGAAACATTTAAACAGGTTATTGTGTTTTTATCCTTTGTGTACAAAGTCTCAAGGAAGTTACAATTATATGAAAGGGTTAGGATGACAGGAGCTGGTCATAATCTAAGAATTAAGAATATATGCCTAAATTAGTTGTAAAAACTCTGTAATGGTAAATTATAGCACAAAAATTAAGTCATATCAAAATGAACATAAATATAGACCAAACTAGAACAAACAAAAATAATCATAAAATGCTTCCTTCAACATTTACAAACAGATAAAAAAGAACATTTAATGAAAACATAATTTAAAGATGTTTGGCATAAACAATAAACACTGAAAATAAACTAAAACAGTGGCAAAAAGATCAACCAACCAGAATCAACTGATTTCTTTTTACACTTAGGAGTCAATGGACTGTTCAAAAACTTTCTAAGGTCAAGCTCAAAGTCTGGAAATTAGAATGTTAATACTAATTGAGATTAAACTTAACAGCAATATAATCATAGTTTATATATTTTTCAATAAAAAACATTTTCATTTTATAAAAAAAGTTGAGTATGAAAGGATACTGTGTGAATAGCCACAATATATCAAAAATTAATGTCAACCAAAGCAGTATAACAATTTCAGACTTCAATACATAGACAATACAAAAATTCTCATGCAGACCTATCAAGCCATTATTGACATTACGTCAGTTATCAATCAATACCCTATGAACCAAGTTTAATGGTAAATTATAATCACATTGTCCAAAGTAATTAATTTGAAAACCTTTGCCAAGCAGCCTTTGACAAATAATCAGGTGGATCGATCTCTGCTCTAGATAGCCTAATTTCAATAGGTCTGGGTCAGGAAGGGGAAATAACCAATATTTTATTTTCAGCCCAAGTATCAATACTTAAAATTTACCTCCAGATTCCGAGTCAGAGTCGATATACTTCTTGGCCTTTTTAGTCTGATTTCTGGATGATGGTATAACGTCAACATTGGATTCTAGAACTTGAATATCATCACTTTTATCTGACATTTTGACAAGAACAGGTGCTGTTGCTACAAATAATAATAAGAAAAACTTGGATGAAACCAGAGTAATATAGTTTAAGTAGTTTACACAGGCCTGCCAATGAAGGACCGACTCCAGCCCTGATAGTCCTAGGAAAATGGTAACTGGCAAAAAAATTCTACACTAGATTCAAAATTAAGTTTTAACTATGAGGCAACTTGTAACCAATTTGTAAGAAATTGATTTACTTAATATTCAGTCATATGAATAACTTTGGAGAAAGTTTCAGATTTTGACAAATTCTTTTGAATAATTCCCCATCAGCTATTAGGCTAAATCATCGCATTTTCAATTATCCAGAACAGAATTTAATAGAACATCACTTTTATTCTTTTTCTACCCATACATAACATACGAGGAACATAGGCCCTCTGTAAGGTAACAACCTCCAAACACCCTTCAAACTTTCCCTATGCTGATATCTACTATAAATTCAACCTCATAGAGCAACAAATCTCTAAACAACAGCAAATATTAGCAGCACCTTAATAGTTTTCTACGGGGTTGTGCTGCAGGGTTTTTTAACCTTGTGCATGGGGCCTTGGTTTAATGAGGAGAAGATATTGGTATTTGGTTGCATGGGGAAGAAAAGTTCATTTTTGGGTAATTTGCATAATTTTAATGAATCTTTTCCTTGGGAAGGGGCGTTATTACATCCCCTTTTATATAATGAAAACATAAACAGTGTAAATACACTAACCTAAATGAGGTAAAATAGGAGAAGGTGGTCTCTCGTCATCATCATCTTTAATGAGAATTGGTGGCTGGTCTTTAGTACCGGTGTCTATTGGTGTACTTGTAGAATCCTGCGAATTATCTGACTGACTCAGTGAAAGCTGTAACGCTTCCTGCAGTTCTCTCTCATATAATCGTTCTTCTACTGATTGTCTACAAGACAGTATAAACTATGATTGATATTGGTGAGTGACTCAGTTTTCTGTAAGACAGATATGAATAGATGATTTCATGTCCTTATCAGACATTTTCCCGAACAGACATGTGCTGCTACAGTTTTGTTACTTGTAAAACTACATCCATTGGCCATTTTGTAAAATATTCCAACAAGTAATAAATGAAATAATAAAAATTCACCTTGATTCTTTTGATTTTTCTTTTTTCTGTTGGATCTTTTTCTTTTCTTTATTCTCTTTGTTGGACAGCTTGGCTCTTTTAGAAACTGGAGGGGTACTGTCAGCAAAGTCATCTACAAATACTCATTTTTATTAACCAGCGTTTGCTTTATCCTTCAAACTACCCAACTCCTGAACATGACTTTTAAAATTACAAAGTTTAACCTGTATCAAAAGTTATAGTATGTTGTACATAATTTTATCAGTAGTTTGGATTAACATTTTACTCTATAGTTTACTAGATCCAAACATAGTTTGTACTTTATACATGTAAACTTGTCTCTGCTGTCTCCATTTAGCGCTGCTATCCCTGTTTGATTTGTTAAGATAACTTCTGCATTAGCTGCTTTGAAAATCTTGATACTAGGTAATATGTTCATAATCATATATATATACTTATGATATAGTGAAATTTAGAAGACTGGTCATTATGACACATGCAACATTCATGGTTTGTATGAATGAGCCAGGTCTGATACATACACTGAAATCAGGTTAGTATTTATCAAATGAATCTGCATGGACACATACCATCGTCATTGTCACCTCCAAATCTTGCATAATCAACTGCTTTTCTGGCTCTGCAAAATGATAAATAGTAAAATTATAATTCACTGTCAACACATGGTATAATATACAAATTACAAAATAAGTATCATGGAGATGGAGAAAAATACAATCATATCAGAGCTACAGATAAGGTTTGAGTCCATTGGGTATTTTACCCCCAAGTTTCAATTTTGATTGGGTTTTGACAAATTTTATTTGGGTATTTAATCAAACTCATAGGGTAAATGGTCTTTTATGTACTGTTTTTCACTATATCATCATTTTCTTTTTGGGTATTTCAGATTTTCATTGCGTTTTCTCACTCCCTCCTGTCAAAATCTATTGGGTTTTTAAGAAAATTAATTGGGTAATTACCCCAATACGCAGCTTATCTGTAGCTCTGCATATAGAATAAAGTACTTCGGAAGGAAATTCATAAACTAAATGATGAGAACAGTGATTTCAAAAATGTTCTAATGACTTTGCCGAAGCTTCCCCAGTGTTTCATTTTGGTTTTGAAAACTATGAGTCCTTTCCCATTAAACTTAGAAAATCAACGAGTCCCACTATGTAAAAATAAAGTATTTTCTAAATTTAATGAGTCCCCAGCCATTTTGGTGAGTCAGGGACTCGGGACTCGCTCCAAAATGAACCACTGCTTCCCCTGGACCATGAGTACCCTTTTACTAATGACTTCCAATGCTCATTGATTAAATCAGCAATATGTCGCTGAGGCAAAACTGCTCAGTGGGACTCATGTTTAAACATATCGTCATACCTGGCACACTCAAATCAACACATTTTATGTAAAATAGTCAAATTATCCTATGCAAACACGGGTAATGCACCAGTCAGTTGCATCCACAGCCCCCACTCCTGGGGATGGGCAATGGATAGCCGGAGAAATGGTCGTGTTTCTTCCTCCCAGTTTCCCTTGCAGTGTGCACTGCTGGCTGCTGAGGAAATATTGGGGATTTTTCTTCTGAACCCTCACCCTGGGGCATTATTTAGTTGTCAAGGGGTGGGGGGCGTGAATACAACTGACTGAACAGTGTATAAACCACAGGGCAACTATCTGACTATTGTAGTTGTACAGTAATGAAGTCTCATGACATTACCACAGATTTACTTGTCATATACTTTGCTAAAATGCCTCTGATACTCACAAACTGTTTTTCTATGCTAAAATTGCTCGTTATTGCTTTATAGAATGGTGAACATTATGCTTGGTACGAACAAATTTGAGGACGAAACATCAGAATGTTCTTTCACATCATAATGTTATTGATTTGCACAGAAATTTCTATATTATAGACTAATATAAAATTGTTATTAACATATTCATAACAACCGATTGGATTTCCTTTCTGACATGCTGAGCAACTTTGTTTCACATGTTGAATTAGAAAAGTTGTTTTTGTTTACAAATTTCCCTCTTCTTGTGCGTCCGAATATTCGAATGTTTTGAGAACGATAAATCTTCAAATGTTTCCTCATTTTTTATAAAATAATACATAGCAATTCAAAAAAGGAATATTAATCACAATTATAACCTTTATTTATGAGTAATAAAACAAAATATATCGGGAATTCCACATTTTTAAACAAGCCATACATTCGAATTAAGGGAGACAATCTTCTCCCGCAAATTACAATTTTCTGAGCATGCATATTTTCTAAGTATTTTTATGCATTAGTCCTTTCAAAAGCGAATATCAGGTAAAACCTTTCAGTATTCTACATTTATAAATTATCACACAAAAGGAAATGTCATTTATTGTCCAGCAGTTTATCTGGAAATTGTGATTATGAAATCGCCAACAATGAGAATTTTGAACTTTCATTTCAACAGTTCGAACATCGAACCGAAAGTAGGTAAATAAAGAATATAAAGCAAAGAAACATCGGCATGCCGATTCAGCACTAAATTATTCAATGTGAAATATCTTTACAAACATAACCATGTTCTAACCTGCTGTATTTTGGGTCTCGATGAGTTACCGGAGCCACAACTTTTATCTTTCGGGAAACTGCTTTCTCATACTCAATAAGTTCATTCTCGTCAGGTTGGGAACAATAGTAGGTATCCGTTGCTTAGGCAAAGTACTACTGGTGGCCTTAATTTAGTTTCCTCTGGTTCAATCAAATATAGAAGGCATGGATCAGAGCTCCAGACAAGGTGCGTGAACCTGTGATTATGAATTGAAATTTAATTATTTATGAATAACGCATTTTTGATTGAATCTGACATGTCAAAGTACAGTCTGGGACCCCCATGAAGCTACAGACAAGCTCCGTCTGGTAAGAGTCCAACATCGATCAGTGCGGTACATTGTATGTCAAAAACAGGTACCACAACAGGTCTAGTGTAACAGACATGCTAGCAGACCTCCAATGGAAGACATATGAAACCCGCAGAAAAGAAGCCAGACTCTCTATGATGTTCAAGATCGCCAACAAGAAGGTAGACATAGATCCCACCAAGTACCTAGATAAACCCAAAACAGCCAGAATTAACCGCTCAACAAGAAACACTCATCCTCATACTTATTTAGAAACAGTCATCAAACAGAAATACAGATTTGAATCATTCTTCCCTCGCACCATCAAAGATTGGAACAAGCTCCCGTGACATCGCCTCAGCACGATCAATCGATGCTTTCAAAGCTTGGCTGATCAATCATCTAGCCTAAACCACAGCTCCTGCTTTTAAAACTCACTCAGTCACTGTACATATCTGCACACTTTACTCTTACAATTGGTTTCGATGCGCCCATCCACACCCTGGCAGTTAACTTCAATCTGATGAAGATGGCCAGTACATGGAAGACGAATACGGAGACAAAAGAGAAGTAATACTCCAAAAGAGGTGTTCTGCAGTTAAAATGGATAGATAGTGTCAAAGGGAAGTAACTCTACTTATTGAATGTAATTATCATTCACTGTATGTGTTTGAAGCTGAAGTGTGTTTCTGTTGTTTGACTCATTAGTTTTGGAAACTGGGAGTGAACAACTCATGAATTGCACCAAGAACTAATCTGGAGCTCTGATGGATTATTATACATTGCGCTTTGCTTGAGCCTTCTAAGGCAACAGCAGCAATATTTATTAAGGTAGTATCCAAAGGACCAGAGAGGTACGATTGTATGGAACTTTTTCATAGCTGTAATACAGGGTTAATTTGTTTGATATTGAAATTACCTGTATGATAATATACCAATAGGTGTCTGTACAATATCGGAAGAAGATAATATATAATTGTTTGTTTTCAATGTCGTAAAATAAAAATACTAAATAATATTATTAACCATTGGTTTTATCTCAATACTCACATAGTGTAAATGCTCCGTTCTGTGTGCTGATTTTTCCAGGTTTCTGATTGAGAAAACAGTAAAGAACACTGCAAGCTATGGCTGGCTTTAATTTTGGCACACCATCAACAACCAGCACACCTGGAGGTAAAACTTAACCTTTTTGTGTCTTAATTGTATATTAAACCAATACACTTTAAGTTGAATATGTCAAATTTTACTGTCTCACAGTCTTTGCATCCTGGAATGACCTAATTATTTTATTACACTTGATAAATTGTCAACCATTGTCTCACTCTGAAATGTTCATTACAAACTTGTGTTTGTATTTTACTAATATTGAAGTTTTCATTGTCATTCCCAACACCTATATATTTAAGTGATTAAAGTCTGATTCCAATGAACTGTAATATGAGAACCAAAAAATAAATCTAATAATGCTATTCTTAATCATTATTTACAGTTTATTCAGTTTATTCAGAAATATGATTAGGCCACCGGCCCATACACAACATATTTAACATACATATATACCAAATGTAGTGGTTAGTGTGGTATTGCCAATTCATATACATTTTTATAGCAATAGTATGTGATCAACAGCATGTATAAACAACAAAATTTACTATACATGTACAAATAATGATTTCAAAAACTCTTCTCGTCACTGAGAAGCATAATATAGGAACATTGCAAGCTGTCTTATTGTATCAGTATTATTATCGGATAACAATCTATAGAAACTAAGATTTGACTTGTTTGTACTATATATTTTCGGAATATATTTACTTCTAATGTCATCATATAAAGGGCAATTAAAAACAAAGTGGATTTCGTCCTCAATATAACCTTCACAATAAAGACAGCTGCGATACTCCCTTGGAATATCATGGTATCGTCCCGTTTCTACCATTAAACTATGCGACGAGAATCTAAATGTTGCCATAGCGCCTAAAAATATCAATGTCAATAACTTTAATATAGTTTTCACATACAAAATCTGTCTTAATATTTACATAAAGACTCAGTTTACTTGTGCTAGCACAATCAGATCTCCAATTTTGAATAAATTCATCTTTAAGTCTTTGTTCAAAATTAAACAAAAATAAGTCTGGTCTATTCACACACTGGGCCTCCCAAACATAGCCAAACCCATTCTCAAGGAGACACTTTTTGACATCTGTAGCCATTATTGAACCACTTCTTATGTCAAACTGATAGTTCAAATTACATTTTATCATATATTTATGGCCAGTTACATCATGAACATTGTTTGGGAAACCACTGGTCCTAGTATTAAAATGAAGTATTTTATATTCTTATTTTTGTATGACTAGGTTTGTTTGGTAGTGGAACTGCAGGTTCTACTCCTGGGTTTTCATTTGGTTCACCAGCTCAATCAGCAGCTGCTACTACAGGCCAGACAACAGGATTCAACTTTGGTATGTCTGTATCTAGGGTTGCTGTAAAATCACTTAGTTTCGTGGGCATTGGGTTTTGTGGATTTTTGTAAAAAAATCAATTTTGTGGAGTTGTTTTTTTTGAATTGCAAAGCATTGAACGATAAAACCTTGAAATCTATATAAATTATAGAAATTTTAAACAAATTAAGCAAACACTTACTGCATATATCTAGAAAATTGAAGAGGATATTTCTTCTGTTTAACAGCTATAACAGGAGTCAAGAATTACTGCACTTTTTAGAATGAGCTTAAAGCAGAATACTGGAGTTACTTGATAAAAAATTGTTTTGCATTATTTATGACTAAATTCAATACTTTATCTCAATTGCAAGTTGTAAGTATGAAGAAGAAATTTTTTATTTTTTGTTCTCAGGTGCCAGTACTCCTGCTTCGACTGGTGCTGCACCTGCTGGGACCACACCTGGCTTCAGCCTAGGAAATGCCGCGCCCGCTGGTACTACGCCTGGCTTCAGCCTAGGGAATACAGGAACTACCCCTGGAGCAGCTCCTGGTGCTGCACCTGCGGCCTCTGGATTCAGTTTTGCAAAACCTACAGGTAAAAACAACCAAAGATTCGGATGTTAATGCATTGTTTTGTATCTCCGCCTCCGAAATTGTTAACCAAAAATTGTATTCTCAGTTGGAAGCTTAATTTGGAACATTAAGAAATATGTCTGTTTCTGTGAGTAGAAATGTCAACTCATTTGTCTCTTACATTGATGATGATTGTAAGCTATGTATTAATTATGTTACACATGTGGTATATTAGTAGGTCCTGTGGGAGTTACACCAGGCTTCACTGGTTTTGGGGCGACTGCGGGGATGACCCCTGCTTCAACCACTCCTGGATTTGCTTTAGGGGCTGCAAAGACGACTGCCACCACAGGTACGGATAAAATCCTTGCAAAACAGATTCATGAATAAGAGGTCGGCTGCATACAGTACATACCTGAGTAACTTGACCATGGTCAACCGAGATTTGTAGATACATTTGTAGTTATTCCACAGTCTGTGAATTTAGAATTTGAAAACCGCTTGCTGGAATCGGTAAAATTCAACAGTTTCCCTGTATACCCTTAATACATATTACTGCAAAAGTTACTTGCCCTAATAAAAGATAAATTGTCCTGGACACATAGTTACTGCAAAAGTTACTTGCCCTAATCAACAATAACTTGACCCGGACATCCGGACAAGTGCAGACTGATAGCAGAAATTATGCATAGGCTTTTTGACGGACAAACTTCATGCAAGAGGAAGTGAAAGTAAATTTTGTAGATTGTTATAATCAGCGAATACTTTCACAATTTTAACCACTTATACAGTACCTGTGTATTAAGACCAACTGCTTTTAGAGTTTAACAAGGTGATTAAAAGTGTTGATCAACAAGATTGGAAATAATATAAACTTGTTTTTGGTTTTCAAATATAGTTCTTGTGATATTTTTTTTCATGCACATACTGGTAAATAAATCTAATTTGATTTGATCTGAAAGGTTTTGCATTGGGGACACAACAGCCAACAGCAAGTACTGGGTTTGCCCTGGGAGCACAACCGACAGCAGCAACTACTGGGTTTGCCCTGGGAACACAACCGACTGCAGCAACTACTGGTTTTGCACTGGGAACGCAACCGACAGCAACTGCTGGGTTTGCACTGGGAACGCAACCGACAGCAGCAACTGCTGGGTTTGCACTGGGAACACAACCGACAGCAGCAACTACTGGGTTTTCTCATGGGGGTACAGCACCTGCATCAGGCTCGGCTGCTGGGGGCTCTCTGTCCAGTTTGCTAGGTAAGATACATATCATTCTACTATAGCATTTGAACACTATAAAGTATTGTTACTAACTTACATACTCTGTATATTTCTGCTTCAGTTGCATTGAAAGTTTTACTGCCCTTGAAAGAAAAGTGCATGTATTTGTGATAAATCAGGACTATTATTTTTCAGGGTTGTGCTTGATTTCAGGTTGTTGAATTCTGAATTTTACTTCTTTGATTTTAGTAAAAACTCGAATTTCAGACTTTGAAATGGTACATTTTATAATGGTTGCTTATATTACCAGGGCCTATAAATGGAGGCTCTTGCATGAGTGCTCATTACATAAAAGTTTTATAAACATATAGACAAAATGATATGATACAAGGCTTTGCTCAGGCTAATTTAGATATTTATTGTACACTGTTGGATTGTCTAACAATATTTCCTGCATGGCAAATGATTGCCATTACTGTATTACATATTGCAGGAGCTAAGCCAACAACAGCCAGCGCCCAGCCAGGAGGGACACCATTACTTGCATCTTTGACAGCAGCTGGTGGACCTACTGCTCAGCCTTCATTAGGTTTGTTCTTGTACCTTACATGCCAATTATGCCGATTTAGGTGGCAAACGCTTATATTTGATAAGGTTCTTGCGTTGAATACATCAATTTCCACAAACTAATCGTGCAATATTGATCCTTTAAATTTGTGTTTGTATCACACACAGAGTATCTTTGTGGTACTCTCCGCTTTTAATGAAAACTTACATCTGGGTTATAAATAGAGACAACATATTAGCTGGTAAATTATGCTAATTAAAGGCCAGGATCGTGTTAAATACTGTGGAATATAACATGCCCAAAAATTAACTTGATGAGGTGGAAATTGTTTGGGGTTGTGAGGGGTGGGGTATATTTTACAAAAAGAAAGAGTATTTAAGCATTGTTATTTATTGAAGGCAGACAAAGAGTAAGCAATGTGTACAACTTTAAAGCTCCAAATATACAAACAATCCTGAAGAACGATTATTACAATAAATTTAATGTAAAGATATACTGTAAAATCATTTAATTTCAATGGGACAAAATTACCGGTATGCGTTTCGTTGAAAAAAAAATATTCACTGGGACGTGATTTCAAGGATTTCTTATCCCGAAGTCAAACACTAGAAATTATTAAAATTCATGGGGATTTAATTTCAATGATTTTACAGTAAACGATATTGTGTTGTTTTAGGTGGAGCAACAACATCTGGGTCATTATTTGGTGCAAAACAGCCTGCTGCAACTACACAGCCAGCTGCAGGTATGCTTTAATCTTATACAGAGCTACAGATAAGCTGCGTATTGGGGTAACTGAAATACCCAAAAAGAAATGGATGAAATAGTGAAAAATAGTGAAAAACAGTATATAAAAGATCATTTACCCAATGAGTTTGACTAAATACCCAAATAAAATGTGTCAAAACCGAATCAAAATTGAAAATGGGGGTAAAATACCCAATGAATTAAAACCTTATCTGTAGCTCTGCATGTAGAAGATTACTAATATCAAATTGATGACTTTTAGCAAGACAAATTTAATATTCACTAAGTGGATACAGATGTCAGTAGTTTTATGTATGGCTAACACTTCTGTGTGGCTAATACAAGTGAAAATTACCGGTAATTGACATTATGCCAGTTGTCAATAAATACCCTTTAAATTTTAATGGTACATTAAAGTGCATGAAAACCTTCTACAAGCAACCTTCGACATTCAATCAGGTAGAGCGATCTATGCTCCGGCATAGTGTCAATTTCCAGCAAACATGGGTTGGATCCCAGATTAGGCAGGCTTTGTTCTTTTGTGACATTATTATAATTATATAGTTTGATCATGTTTGGACATGTTCTCCACATGAAAAGAAATTGTCGATTTCTCTTTACTTTTTCCTATATTGCTACCACCCTCAGTCAAAGAAGTACATCTATCAAATGTCCAAATTACTTTTGTTTGATTGACGAAAATAGAACATTCTATGATGAAGTCTATTGCTTTTGGTGTTAGCAGTCCAGATTTAAATGCCACAGCGACCTTAATTGTGTGGTTACTATCTACTGCGGGTGACGCATATTTTTAAACATGTCTTATGTATTTCAGGGTTGGGTCTTAGTTTAGGAGCTGGAGGTTTGAAGTTAGGTGTCACCACGGCAACAGCGCAAGCAACAACAACTGGTGTGGCAGCAAGTGGTGTGGCTCCTACAGTAGGCTTTGGTCCATCAGCAACAAGTGCTCCGGCTGCTGGTTTTGGTTTGAGCACAGCTTCTACAGCTGCTACAGGATCTCTCGGTTTCGCTCCAGCTTTAAGGTACAATAAGACTGTAAGGAATCTTTGAGAGGCGGACCATGTAAACACCAATCTATCTGTGTGGCCATCTTGGCTCTTGTCTCTGATGTAAAACATTAGTTCAACTTTCACTAGGCAGTGTAGAGTGTTTCCATCGTATATCATAAGCAGTTACTGTAGACTACTATTACCAATTCTTTCAATTTCGATATGTTTGATTGCTTTGGTCTTGAAAAATTGTCTGAAGTCAGATGCAAGTTAGTCTTGCTGAAATCCACTTCTTGTTCTGCTTGTTGACTATTGTTCTTGTCATTCACTGAAATTTATTTTGGTAAAAAATTGCATTAAAAATCATTAAATAAGGCATTAATTTTTAAAAATCTAAGAATTATTTTAGGCTACTCTAGTTGATCCTGGAATAATGAATCTGCAGTCCATTCTCATTTAGAATAATATGATTTTCCTATTTATAGTACTGCCACATCTAAACCTACGGCAACCACAGGACCAGTTGCTAGTCAACAGATGAATTATAAACAACTAGAAGAACAGATCAATAAATGGATGACTGAGTTAGAAGAACAAGAACGACAATTCTTACTACAAGCTACACAAGTCAATGCATGGGATCGTCTACTTGTTGATAATGGGGAGAAGGTATTTCAAGAAATTGTTACTATTGTCACCTGTGTCTGGTCTTATATTGATGTACACTAGCCCTGGTCACTGATGACTGTTGCAATCCCTTCTCGCATATTTCCTACTGATACACAGACAGTTGATGAACAACATAAGGACTAAGGTTGGTTCTGGTTGTCCTTTAGTCAGATCATTTCATCCCTTCTTGGTTTTTAGCTCACCTGACCACAATGTGGTCATGGTGAGGTTTTGTCATACCGAGATGTCCGTCGTCCGTCGTCCGTCGTGCGGGGCGTGCGTCGTGCGTCCGTCAACAATTTCTTCAAACGACTTCTCCTCCTAAACCGCTTGGCCAAATTTGATAAAACTTAACAGGAATGTTCCTTGGGTGGACCTCTACCAAAGTTGTTAAAAAAATTCCAGTCTGTCGCATAACTAGGTCACACAGGCTAAAAATAGATTTTCAAAAAGGAAACTTCAAAAATCTTCCTCTCTGAAACCGTAAGGCCTAGAGCTTTCATATTTGGTTTGTAGCATCACCTTGGGGTCCTCTACAAAGATTGTTAAAATTATGTCCCTGGGGTCAAAATTGGCCCTGCCCCAGGGGCCCTCAGTTTTACATAAGAGTTATATAGGGAAAACCTTAAAAAATCTTCTTCTCCAAAACCGCTTGGCCCAGGGCTTTTATATTTGGTATGTAGACTCAGCTAGAGGTCCTCTACAAAGATTGTTCAAATTATGTCCCTGGGGTCAAAATTGGCCCCGTCCCGTGGGCCCTTAGTTTTACATAGAGTTATATAGGGGAAACCTTAAAAAATCTTCTTCTCCGAAATTGCTTGGCCCAGGGCTTTCATATTTGGTATGTAGACTCAGCTAGAGGTCCACTACAAAGATTGTTCATATTATGTCCCTGGGGTCTTAATTGGCCCCGCCCCGGGGGCCCTTAGTTTTACATAGAGTTATATAGGGGAAACCTTTAAAAATCTTCTTCTCCGAAACCGCTTGGCCCAGGGCTTTCATATTTGGTAGGTAGACTCAGCTAGAGGTCCTCTACAAAGATTGTTCAAATTATGCCCCTGGGGTTAAAATTGGCCCCGTCCCGTGGGCCCTTAGTTTTACATAGAGTTATATAGGGGAAACCTTAAAAAATCTTCTTCTCTGAAATTGCTTGGCCCAGGGCTTTCATATTTGGTATGTAGACTCAGCTAGAGGTCCTCTACAAAGATTGTTCAAATAATGCCCCTGGGGTCAAAATTGGCCCCACCCTGGGGGTCACCATTTTACTTAGACTTATATAGGGAAAACATATAAAAATCTTCTTGTCTAAAACTACAATGCCTAAGAGCTTTGATATTTGGTATGTAGCATCATCTAGTGGTCCCCTACCAAGATTGTGCAAATTATGCCCCTGGGGTCAAAATTGGCCCAGCCCCAGGGGTCACCATTTTACATAGACTTATATAGGGAAAACATATAAAAATCTTCTTGTCTAAAACTACACTGCATAGAGCTTTGATATTTGGTATGTAGCATCATCTAGTGGTCCTCTACCAAGATTTTTCAAATTATGCCCCTTGGGTCAAAATTGGCCCCACTCGGGGGTCACCATGTTATATAGACTTATATAGGGAAAACATATTAATATCTTCTTGCCTAAAACTACACTGCCTAGAGTTTTGATAATTGGTATGTAGCATCTGATGATGATGATCTTGTGGTTTTCTACCAAGATGTTCAAATTATTCCTTTGGGTGAAAATTGTGCAGGGTTTATAATCAGGTGAGCGATATTGGGCCATCATGGCCCTCTTGTTTTAACTTTCCACACTTTTTACTGTGAGTGCTCTGAGAGGGTGAGAATGCAACACCACTGTTAGTTTGCACATTTAGACAAAATAGTTACTGCAATGAAAAGCAATATTTGTCGGATGAAAGATAAAGTTATGTCCCTTTGTGTGAGATTTTTTCTAGTTTTTTAGCTCACCTGAGCACGAAGTGCTCACTGGTGAGCTTTTAGGATAGGTGGCTGTCCGGCGTCCGGCGTCGTCCGTCGTCCGTCAACAATTCCTTTAAATAACTTCTTCTCCTAAACCAATTGATGGAATTTAACCAAATTTCACAGGAATATTCCTTGGGTGGTCCTCTTTCGAAGTTGTTAAAAAATTTCCGCTCTCTCGCATAACTAGGTCAAACAGGCTAAAAATAGATTTTCACAAAGGAAACTTTAAAAATCTTCTTCTCTGAAACCGTAAGGCCTAGAGCTTTCATATTTGGTATGTAGCACCACCTTGGGGTCCTCTGCAAAGATTGTTCAAATTATGTCCCTGGGGTCAAAATTGGCCCCGCCCCAGGGGCCCTTAGTTTTACATAAGAGTTATATAGGGAAAACCTTAAAAAATCTTCTTCTCCAAAACCGCTTGGCCCAGGGCTTTCATATTTGGTATGTAGACTCAGCTAGAGGTCCTCTACAAAGATTGTTCAAATTATGTCCCTTGGGTCAAAATTGGCCCCGTCCCGGGGGCCCTTAGTTTTAAATAGAGTTACATAGGGGAAACCTTTAAAAATCTTCTTCTCCGAAACCGCTTGGCCCAGGGCTTATATATTTGGTATGTAGACTCAGCTAGAGGTCCTCTACAAAGATTGTTCAAATTATGCCCCTGGGGTCAAAATTGGCCCCGCCCCGGGGGCCCTTAGTTTTACATAGAGTTATATAGGGGAAACCTTAAAAAATCTTCTTCTCCAAAACTGCTTGGCCCAGGGCTTTCATATTTGGTACGTAGACTCAGCTAAAGGTCCTCTACAAAGATTGTTCAAATTATGCCCCCAGGGTCAAAATTGGCCCCGCCCCGGGGCCCTTAGTTTTACATAGAGTTATATAGAGAAAACCTTAAAAAATCTTCTTCTCCGAAATTGCTTGGCCCAGGGCTTTCATATTTGGTATATAGACTCAGTTAGAGGTCCTCTACAAAGATGTTCAAATTATTCCCCTCGGGTCAAAATTGGCCCCACCCTGGGGGTCACCATTTTACCTAGACTTATATAGGGAAAACATATAAAAATCTTCTTGTCTATAACGAAAATGCCTAAGAGCTTTGATATTTGGTATGTAGCATCATCTAGTGGTCCCCTACCAAGATTGTGCAAATTATGCCCCTGGGGTCAAAGTTGGCCCTACTCGGGGGTCACCGTTTTACATAGACTTATATATAGGGAAAACATATTAATATCTTCTTGCCTAAAACTACACTGCCTAGAATTTTGATTATTGGTATGTAGCATCATCTTGTGGTTTTCTACCAAGATGTTCAAATTATTCCTTTGGGTGAAAATTGTGCAGGGTTTATAATCAGGTGAGCGATATAGGGCCATCATGGCCCTCTTGTTTTGACAGAAACCTTTATAGTTAATTTATCGTCGTGTTGCTTTCAGATTACCCAGTTAAATGGTGATAAAGAACGTGTTAAAGTGGATCAGAACAAACTAGAACAAGAGTTAGACTTCATCAAAGCACAACAACGAGAACTGGAGGAGTTGCTGATACCAATGGAGAAATCCTTGGAACAGTTACCCAGTCCCAGCTTCCAACAACATGCAGATCTGGAGAGAGAAAACACGTAAGATTTGGTTTTGTTGACCAAGATAATTAATGAAAATTTTGAAAGCATTGGTTGAGATGTGGTTGAAATTTCATATGCTCAATTTTAATAATATAACCATGCTAGAAACAAAGTTTTGGTGTAGGGATGTGTGCTTATATCACCTAAATCAGACGTCATGATCATGATCTTATTTTCAGAATTGAGCACTATGCCTTAGAAGAACCTCTGCTTATTAATTCTTCCTGTTGTAGAAAATATATTCCTTATCCACTATCCTTTAAATTATTAAGTTTGTTATTGTGTTATTTGCTATGCTGCAAATTTGTTAAGTTGATTGTTGCCTCCCTTTGTACATGAATATTTGAATGATCTCCCTTGTATTTCTCCCTTTTAGATATCAACTGGCTTACAATATAGATGCACAGTTGAAGAGAATGGTACAAGATTTGAAGGAGATTATAGATCATCTCAATACATCCAACAGTACACAGGATACCAATGATCCCGTAAGTATAGTGTGGAGATACAGTGCCCACCAAAAAAAAGTACAAAATGTAGACACTTTTTGACAGAGGCAGAATTATAGTTAAAATATTGAATATCTGTTTATCAGACAGCAACAATCATAGTAATTCCTGAAACTACAGTAACCAAACAAGTAAATATATATAGATAGAAATAAACACAATTTGTTTTGAATTAAAATAACCATGGGGTCCAAGGGGCTGCATTTTCTGTCCTTTTCAGACCAAGTTGCCTTTCAACCCAGGCAAAGAAACTTAATATTTTTCATTTACGGTCTTTAAACTTGATCAACAAAAAACATTCATAATCTTGAAAAACATTGTTGCTTCTCTGTTTTGCAAAAAGTGTTAAACAGGCAAGAACATGGGGAAATAACGTCTGTATACTTATTTTTGGTGGCCACTGTATATGCCTGATCATTGACTTTCTAATGGCATAGCTGGTATCTTGTCTATAAACTACTTGTATGTTTTTTCCATCTATATCCTATCATTTTTCCGCTGTTTAAGACGAGTTAGTCTGTAGTTAACATCAGCGATCCTACAATTCCTGATTTTCTCAATCTGCATTTGAAAGAATGATCTTTTCTGTACAAAATAAGTATTAGATACAGTACTAGTTTTCGTTCAAAAGTGTCTTCTTACAAGCGTTATTGTACAGTTTCGGAAGGACAAACAACATAATTGTCCGAGGCGAAGCAAAATTTGTGGATTTGGTGAAAAAGACCATTGTGAAGTTCAACGTAATTTAAAGGATTTTCGTGGTTGAAATCATCCACAAAATTCACGAAATTAAACCCCCCTCGAATATTATTTATTTTACAGTTTGTCATTTATTTAACTGTTCATGTAGTTATGAGCGGATTTGTTATGATTGACCAATTATTTTCTGAGTAAATGTTTTGTACAAACAACTTTCTTACAACTCAAAAAGTGTACACTTACGAAAATAATGTACACTTTATGAATGGAGTCACAGGGCATATCGGAGTTTAAGTTATTTGATGATAAGTTAAGGTGTCAGGATGTTTGCTAATGGCACCTGATGAAACAGGCTAATTTTTTATGTTAATGTTAGCCCTTTTATGAAGAAAACATTTTGCTCCAAAATATTTCATTTGTGTTTCAATAAGTTATCATATGTTAGAGGTTTTACCATTTGTAGTTTACATCTATGGAATGTCTGTGATTTATTACTTTTGTTTTCAGATTTTACAAATTACTATGATTCTGAATGCACATATGGATTCCTTACAGTGGATTGACACAAGCTCAGGTATGTTAATACTGTATGGTGATTGATCGGGAGGAATATTAACTTCTAGGCCCTACAAGTCTGGCTGGAATTATCAACAAGTCTTTCTAGACATTGATCAACTGGTCATGTTCTTCTGTGACACACTCCTACATCATTTGTCATACTTCCAATATCAGGGTTCCCACGGTCAGGGAAAAGTCAGGGAAAAACATAATTTTTTCATGGTCAGGGAAAGACAGGGAATTTTGTAATAAGTCAGGAAAATTTGGAAATTGAGCAAAGTCAAGAAAAAGTCAGGGAATTCTTCATTTAAGATCTCATTCAGTGTCATTTCATATATACCTAAAATTAAGAAAAAATCCTCACTTGCTATGCTCACTCAGATTAATCTTAAATTATTATTACTTATATTTGTGGGAATCACGAAAATGTATGACTCTTAAATTGTGTTAGCATATTCGAGTCAGATGTTTAGGATCAGGAAATATTAATTCATTTTTAGCTCACCTGTCACATAGTGACAAGGTGAGCTTTTGTGATCACTCTTCGTCCGTCGTCGTCCGTCAACAATTGCCTTGTGTACACTCTAGAGGCAACAGTTTTGATCCAATCTTCATGAAACCTGGTCAGAATGTTGTTCTCCATAAAATCTAGGACAAGTTCGAAACTGGGTCATGCGGGGTCAAAAACTAGGTCACTAGGTCAAAACTTATAAAAACCTTGTGTACACCCTAGAGGTCACCAATTTGATCCAATCTTCATTAAACTTGGTCAGAATGTTGTTCTCTATGAAATCTAGGCCAAGTTTGAAATTGGGTTATGCGGGATCAAAAACTAGGTCACTAGGTCAAATCTTAGAAAAACCTTGTGTTCACTCCAGAGGTCACCGTTTTGATCCAATCATCATGAAACTTGATCAGAATGTTGTTCACCATAAAATCAAGGCCAAGTTTGACACTGGGTTATGTTGGGTCAAAAACTAGGTCACTAGGTCAAATCTTAGAAATATCTTGTGTACACTCTAGATGTCACCAATTTGTTCCAATCTTCATGAAACTTGGTCGGAATGTTGTTCTCCATGATATCTAGGACAAGTTTGAAACTGGGTCATGTGGGGTCAAAAACTAGGTCACTAGGTCAAATCTTAGAAAAATCTTGTGTATACTCTAGATGTCACCAATTTGTTCCAATCTTCATGAAACTTGGTCAGAATGTTGTTCTCCATAAAATCTAGGACTAGTTTGAAACTGGGTCATGTGGGGTCAAAAACTAGGTCACTAGGTCAAATCCTAGAAAAACCTTATGTTCACTCCAGAGGTCACCGTTTTGATCCAATCATCATGAAACTTGATCAGAATGTTGTTCTCCATAATATCTAGGCCAAGTTTGAAACTGGGTCATGCCGGGTCAAAAACTAGGTCACTAGGTCAAATCTTCGAAAAATCTTGTGTACACTCTAGATGTCACCAATTTGTTCCAATCATCATGAAACTTGGTCGAAATATTGTTCTCCATGAAATCTAGGACAAGTTTGAAACTGGGTCATGTGGGGGTCAAAAACTAGGCCAATAGGTCAAATCTTAGAAAAACCTTGTATACACATTAGAGGTCACCTTTTTGATCCAGTCTTCATGAAACTTGGTCGGAATGTTGTTCTCCAAGTTCGAAACTGGGTCATGCAGGGTCAAAAACTAGGTCACTAGGTCAAATCTTAGACAAAGCTTGTATACACTCTAGAGGTCACCGTTTTGATCCAATCTTCATGAAACTTGGTCAGAATGTTGTTCTCCAAGGAATCCATACCAAGTTCAAAACAGGGTCATATGGTGTCAACAACTAGGTCACTAGGTCAAATCTTAGAAAAACCTAGTGTTCACTCCAGATGTCACCATTTTGATCCAATCTTTATGAAACTTGGTCAGAATGTTATTCTTTATGAAATATTGGCCAAGTTTCAAACTGGGTCATGTGGGGTCAAAAACTAGGTCACTAGGTCAAATCTTAGAAAAACATTGTGTTCACTCCAGGGGTCACTGTTTTGATCCAATCTTCATGAAATATGGTCAGAATGTAGGTTGTACTGATACCTAGACCAATGTGCAACAGGTGAGCGACCTAGGGCCTTTCAGGCCCTCTTGTTTGAAAATATTGAATGTTACTGTAAAGACATAATAATGTTTTTATGAGGTCAAAATTAGGGGGGATTCGTTGTTTTGAAGCAGTTTGCCAGGTAAAAGTCTAAAAATAATCACAATTTTACAGTTTTATCTTCGTATTTTTACAGCATTGCTGGGAAGAAGAGTAGAAGATATCAGCAAACAGATGGAAAGTCAGAGAAAAGATCAAGAAAGAAATTTTAGACTGGTTTATGATTGATATCAGTGTTAAATTTGTAAAATAATAAGAACCAGTCTGGACATATTGCCTTGTGATTGGTCGATCTTAAAGCACCTCACAGAATTGACCAATGAGACTCTCAAGATCTTCGACTATGATTCAACCTTGGTTAAACGCCTTAGCTGATAAACTTTTAATGCATGAATGACTTGTGTGTACATTAATTCTTTTTGCTATCTTGGACGAAATAATGTACGCAAGTTTGTGAAATTTGTTGTGTGTCTTTCTTCATTAAACTGAATTGATTTTGCCGGAACTGCTATGTATTTAATACCGCATCTGTTTTTAGCTGCCTTTACACATCTAGAATGCAGTTTTGTTACATTTTCAGCGTGTTGAGCATAAAAGTGATTGAATATGAAATATCCAGGTCTGAATTTGAGGCCTCTCAAACCAATCTTCTGATTGATTGGATTTTTGAAATTTATATGGTTTTAAAAGTGTCTAAGGAAAATATTGGATTCAAACAATATTCGTACAACTGTTCGGTATTCAAGATCCAGCTGTTGAGATTTATAATATATATTTCCTGAAAGAACAACATTTTTTTGGAAAACTAAATATTTTCTTGGCAAACAATTGTTCATACAAAGGAATACATTCCTAAGGTAATTAATTGTATACAATGATTCTTGTTAAATTAACCGATCATCAATGTGTATAGTGCTCCATCTTCCGGAAATTACAGTGGAATGTCAAAGCTTCTTCGGCTATGAAATAATAAATATTTTACAATATGTCACTGAACTGTGATTCTGCTGCTGGACCAGTTTGGTCCACCAACTCCTTATTTGAAACCTAGTTACTGAATTGAATATGTTCAAATAGTGTGAAATTATGTTTTAACGCCATTTGTAAATTTGTTATGAAAGTAACTATTGCTGTGACTTGTTTGAACATTGTTAGGTTTATGGTGGTTAGAAAAGAGTACTAATGATTATGTTGTACATTAAATTGATGTATGAAATTGATTTTGTGTTTTTTTTATTATCTAAAGGTCTTTAACCGCCTCCTCGATAGCCTAGTGGTGAAGTGTCGGCTTCAAGTGCCGAAGAACTCAGGTTCGACCCAAGGCCAGGTCATACCACAGACCAATTAAGGATAGCAGATTAGTGATCCATGGTAATTAGGCGTCAGCCTCAATGACCTTTAGTTTATACTAATTTATTTATGGTCAATTGTGAAACAAGTTTTTCCAACTTATATTAATCACTCTCAACACCTCATTCCTGATACCAGAGTATGAGAGAAGAGAAGCCAGTTTCCCTTGTACATGTTGAACATCTAGCAAGAGAATTTCTGCTGGTATAGTGCGTTAGCGACCAAGCTGGACCCTCATAAACCTTTATTAACTTAAAAAATACTATCTCCATTAGAACAAAAAATGGTATGTGTTAGTAAAACACCCTAACCAACTCTCATAAATAAAATAAGAATTTTTGGTGCACAGAAAAGTGTACTTGCATTCACGTCTAATGCAAAATTTTAAGTCTAAAACAGGGTAAATACGTATGGGTGATTAAAGTGAACGGAACCGCAAATATCAGCAATTTGGTCCAATATAACTGTACATTAAGTTACACACCAGTGACCATTGTAAATAAATAATGAGGCCCATACATGAACATTAATTGTTATTTATATAACTCTAGCAACTTGGTAGAAATATTTGCAAGAAAAACATTATAATTCTGTTTGTACAAATGATCATTGCAATCAGAAGATGGGCCTCGGCTATATGTACACATTGATGACCAGACAAAATTTTCCATATGTGTCCCATTATAGTTGTTAAAAATACAACAGCATTATTCTAACTGGCTGGTCGTAATGGCTTATTTTACTCCCAGTCCATTTGTTGATTCAAATACCAAAAATAATGCATTAGACAAAATGCGACAAATCTTAATTAGTGAGTACACAAATAAAAAATTTAAACACTGAGTTGGTAAAGTTATTCAGTGAACTATTCCAAATGTCAATCAAATTGCATAATTACTTTTAAAGATATTTAAGGTTTATGAGGGTCCAGCTTAGTCGCTAACGAGCTATACCACATAGGTACTACAAAAGATGACTTTGTACTGATTTACCAAAGCACATGCAGACATCTTTTTTTAGTTTTCCTTGACTGTGTTATACCCCTTCCACCAGCAAATTATCCCCATTTGGAGGAACATCAACATCGTCACCAAATTTTCATGGAAGAGAATGACCTGCAGTGACGACCGGCCTCTACCTGTCAAAAGCATCTTAATCCGAGCTGACTTGGCCAAAATTTGATCTTATATATCTTCAGATTTACATTCCAAGCAAGCCTTTACTTAACAATTGTTGTATGTTTTTGGTTTATTACAGTAAACCTTGCAACTGAATCACCAGGTTAGAAATCCAGGGCACTGGATCAAGATCAGTGGACACATTGCAATGCCAAAACTGTGCTATTCCTCATTTGTCCATGTGTAATAAAGTTTTTGTGACAAGACAGGCTCTTGTGATTGTCTTTGGTTACAATAATGGCCTGTATATCTCTTATGCGATATTCTGCAATGTCAATAAATCACTGACCGTTACATCGATTTAGGGAGTGCAGAAGTTTATTTTACCTGCTCACTTCTATTCACCAAGTAAATTAAAATTATGGTACACATTGAAAAGTAAATCCCTTTTCCAATATCCTTATGTTGTTATACCTGATTTGCCTGTTTACTTCAGGTGGCACAGGTCCCAATACCGCGTAAGAGTTGACAATTAATTGAATGAAACAAGTTTGATCGAGGTTGTAATAATTTTACTTCAAATAACTGAGTTCATATTACATACATACAGACACAAAATGACATCAAAATCCAGTTGCATTTTGTTAAGACAAACACTCGCAATAAGGCAAATTGCAAGATTAAAACAATGTGTAAATCAACAAACAAGCAATTCACTCATACCTCATATACTGATGCTAGTTGGCTTGAGAAATGTTCAACATTAAAATGATGTCAACGGAGCCACATTAAAAATCCTGCAAATCCTATGCTGCTAACCATTTTTTCGAAACATGGGGCTTTCAGTCACATTGTTTTCATATTTAAATTGGTTTGTATTTACCGGTAATAAAATCCTTCAGAGCAGATTAAATTGACCAATAATTTGGCCATTTCTTGGGATACTATCATCAATGGGTCAGAAATCAGAGGTGTTTCAGAAAAGGTAATGACAGAATAGCATCTCATTGAAAACAATTAATTTGACAAATTATACATAATTAAATATTACATGATTGGACACATGGTAAATATAGCAGAGTATGTCTTTAAAGACCAGTGTATGAAGGCAGCTTTAACATCAGCTAATTTCAAGATTAATTTAATTAAAATCAACCAATCAACAGCTTTGGTTTGTTGTCTGGTCGGCAAATTAAGAATAAGATATACAAAGTAAGGCATTGGAGTTCCAAAAAATATCAAAGTGGAATATTCTTGCTACATACATTTATAGTGAATTTCAAATACTGTAAAATCAGAAATTTTCGTGGGGTCATCTCAACCACAGATTTTTTACCCTTATGTTTATTGCCTGAAATTCAAAATCCACAAATTAATTTCCTAATTGACATAGTTTTTTTACCAAAACCACGAAAGTTTGTCCGATCGAAATTAAATGATTTTACAGAATTAAAGCAACAGAAGTTCAAAGATTTGTCGCTGAAGTAAAATTCTTCTGGAAAGTCTTCAAAACACACCTGAATGTTTAACTGATAATAAAACACTAACTGCAGCACTATACACATACATAAGTAAATCTACAGCACTTATATTATATTCTACATTGAAAACACTTAGCACAGAATCTTCATATAAAATGCAAATTTCAAAAGGAAAATTAAAATGATTTTAGCACAAACTAAACTTCCAGTTGATTTTCTTGCATACCATGTTATTGTACATTTGTATTATGTACACAAATTAATATAGTCCTCTTGCCTACTAAAAGCGTATTTCAACAGTCTAATTCTTGTCTATACATGACTATCTTTTGTCCTTTGTTTTCACATGTAGGTTCATTATGAAGATGTATGTTGTACACCCTAGAGTGACCAGTGAGGTATAACATTCTTGCAGACACTGGTATATTCTGAGCATTAAAAGCTTGTAATAGATATACATTTGTATAATGTATTAATGTTGACGACCAGATTAATCATTAATTGGTATGGATAATAAACTCAGTAACAGTAACACACATTTATACAGATAATCATTAGCTTACACAGTTATACAGTTTATAATTTTGTCTTATCACACGTTTTGCTGTATATTTTGTATTCAAACTTGTGAGAACATTATACAATCACTGGTATGGATAGTATCAATTTCTACTGTCTACTTGATCTGAAAAGAATTTTTTTTAATTTCTTAATTTGTTAAACAGAGACACACTTACAGAATAAGTAGAAATGAAAGGGTTTAAGAGAAGGTAAGAATAGATGAATATCTCACTTATTTTTCAGGGTTCCTCCACCTTTTTTCTCTTTCAAAACTATAGTCACTAAAATGTTGCAAAACAATTATTACAAAGAAAATGAGACAAAATTGAAAAGCAGAAACATAATAATTATTGTAAATACCATAGTAACACAATTTTTCATATCAATGTTTTTTGAAACTATCCCCTCCTAAGTTCTGGTTTATTTTTTAAATATTTGAATGATAACTTAGTAATTAAGTTGATTCGTGCATGATAGTCTAAATATTAAAGCAAAGGACAACGAAGCAAGGTGTTAACAAATTGCACTGCAAAAATACTCAAAATGAGGTAAGTCATTGATGAAGAATCAGAAGAGAGAAAACTTACACGGAATGAAATATACTTTTACAGGTCAAAATATTTCCCTCATTAACTTGTACGACACATGCCCACCAATGCAGCATGTTCTGGTACACCATAAACAGTAAGTGTATAGATTTAACACCAAGATAAGTGGTTTAGTGCTAAGAGAAAAATATGCATATTTTACATCATATCATTATTTACACAGATTACGTAAAAGGTTCATACATTGACAATTGTTTTGTAGCACATTTCAACAAAATGTTCACTGCATGAAATAACAGAAAAGTCTGAGAGAAGAAGGAAAATTGATCAACATTCATTGATAGTAACATTGATAATTTATACATCAAATATAGTGCTATCGTTCCCTAGAATCAGAATATTGTGTGATTATCATTCGGCGGTAAACATCTTACTTTACCACCATGTACAAGAGTCGGTTCTTTCACAGCCATTTCACAAATAGCTTGAATTTTATTCACTACCATAGCCTCACAATCATGTCTTCATACAAGATCATTTTATCATTTTAAGCACCGATCGAAATACACAGATCCTATATATCCGCCACGCATAGATTTAGCAACATTTTGTTCAAATAAACGTCTATTATTTTGTAACACTTCCGCAGCTTCTTTATTCAAAGGATCTTCAGGGTTAGGTTCCTGTGAATATAAAATTCAGTTTAAAGAAATACATGTATCAGGAAGCAAAAAATGATAGAAAATCAGACAGGGAAGGCAGCACTTAACATGGAGAACAATCACAGATCAGACATCATTTCATTATTTTCAATCTGTAGGGCCTACTGGATTTTACCATATTTACAAACAAAACTGTGTTACTTTTAAGAACACTTCACCTTCTAGTCAGAGAGCTGGGAGACAAACTTACTAACTAGTCACAAAGCGAGACACTTTTAAATACGATGGCTTAGAATTAGAAGGTCGTAAGTGCCACTTACGACTTTTTATGATTCATACATATTTAGAATAAGCATCACAAGGCGCTTCTTATGAGCCCATTTTCATAAAAATCTGAACTTGTCATGTCGACCAAAATAAAAGTTTGTTTTACCATAAGTAAAGACTAAATGTCAGACAGTTTTACTGTGTTTTCTCAAAATATTGATTTGATAGTTACGACCTTCTAATACTAAGCCATCAAATAGGACTAAGGGATAAATCATAATTCAAGTTACCATGGCATTGCCAAGTATTTAGATGTTCAGCTTCTACATTGTATCCTAATTATATGACAGAAATGCGAGCTAAAAACAATATAAGAGACGCTTCAGTGATATGTTTTGCAATTATGGATAATGGGAAAGAGCCAGTTATACTTCTTAGGAAAAAAATCAGTTTTGCTTGGATTTGAAATCATCAATGTTATTCAGGTTTCAAATTGGAAAAAGCAAATTATTAATGTTCTTTATAAATGGGAAACTATCACCGGACTTTATTTAAACAAAAGCGAGTCATGTTTATTAAATAAACTAACTCTGAATAGTGAATATAATTTTTCCATCTTCAAAGATACAATACTCACCAAAAATAAATACTGCAAACCATAAACTATGGAATTAACTGTTAGAACGGGCTTCCAATCCTCTCTATAATAAACAAAATCAACACTTAAATATATACAAACACAATCTTAGCATGAGTTTAAATAATAACTTCTCTTTGAGGTACTTTTCTAGTCATACAAGAATCTGATGCCCGATGATTGACATGTTACAGGAAGAACTGGATGTCTCTTGAGCAACAATTTTTCATGCTGCTTGCAAGCTTAGCAGAGCAGGTGTGTGCTTTCAGGTTTGACAACATAAATCAGTGTTATAACTTATAGGTAATTTCACATGCCGATTATACCAATAAAACTGTAAAACTGGTAATTATAAGTTCATGACAATCATAAGACCTCTTGCTGCTAGTAATAAACCTCATCATTTATTTTAACTTATCTATTTCTTACCTCAATATATTAAGGCAAACGTTTCCTTCCAAATCTATATTAGGATGATAAACCATTGTTTCACATTTGACTTTGGGTGCATCGTGTGGATATCCTTGTCCTACTTTGAAGTTAAATATGAATCTCCCTCCTCGATAAAAACCCTGAAATACAAAAAGAATATACATGTATAGCATAATACTATTTATATAGGCATATTAATGAAGGCCACATAATTACATAAATTGTACTTCTATGCATCGGAAGAAATTGTTTTCCTTATATGACTAACATGATGGGAGGATTTAGAAAATGGATTCATAATAAATTAATTAAATAAAACCACTGATATTGGAAGTAGACTGAAGCATGGAAAGTACTTGTGGAAAAAGATTTACTGACAATCTTGAATCCGATTAAGTAGAATAAGGGCACAAGTCTAGTCTGTTTGTTGACTGTTTCAATCATGATTTTCGAGTACTTAGTTGTTTCCAATTAAGATGAGAGCTAATTGGTTATGTCGCCTACCACGCTACACACATTACAATATGGCAAGGAGACAAAACCAGAAACTGATATAAAAATTTTACCCATACCTCATCAGGACTGATTACAAGTTTGAAGTTGAGGAGGTCGTCTGGATCCGGGAAATCAACTTGACATGTTTTTGGTAAATTCAATTCGTTAATGTCTGAAATACAATAAAGTCATAGTCAAAATCATGACTTTATACAATTAAAAACATTTAAAGACATTCTTTTAATTTGATATGAATTGACTTTAAGTTCTAACCTGACTATGTATATTCAAAGACCTAAATTTACGTAATTGAGGTCTTTGGTATATTTCATATCAACAATTGAACAATCAAATACCAACATTCGAATGGAAAGCAAAGTCTCAGATTAATTTTTACTTTTTGTCTGATGTCACAGGGCTGTCACTGCCTTTTGGGGGACTGGGGCCGGGGCCCTCAGAGGGGGGAAAAATGCGTTATTTTCCTTACAAAAGGGGAATTTTTAGTGTTCTTCTTTTCTTTCTCAATTTGAGATTCGTTTTCTTTTTTTAACATATTAATAACGGACATCATCGGAATTTTGCCATGGTATTTGTCTGCTGCTTTTATATGGTTGGCAGAATTCTCATGTTTCATTAATTTACGTTCTGGGTGTGTTCCTTACTGGACAGCTTTGTTGACATAAGGGATGTCTTCGTCGGAATAAAAATACATGTATTCACAGTATTTACAAATGAACCCACATTTGGCGGAACTGTGGTACATCCAGGGAGGAGAAAGTTCGTACCGTCTCGTGTCAGACCTTCTATTGTCCACACAATTTGAAGCAGAAGCTGAACTATCTAATTCGGGCGTATCCGAATCCTACATATCCGAATTATCGCTTTCTTTCGATTTCGTCAAGGTCACGACCGGAGCCCTAGGTGATTCATCCGCGCTTGGTGTATTAGCCAACTCATTAAGCTTTTGTTTGTTAAATAAGACGTCTATTTTCGCGCATTTAGACGCCGATTTGGTTGTTATTTTCCGACGATATGATTTACTATTGTGCGACATCTTGTTTACGGCCGCAGACTGTCTTACGGATTCAATACAGTCTACATAATTTTTAGTGAAAAAGGCGCGAAATGGACAACCAGTCCATTAAATAATGACGACTACATTAGGGCTGTAACGGTATACCGCGGTACACGACAGACCGCGGACTTCAGTTCCACACGGTTCACGGTACAAGAGTTGCAAATTTCGGTACGGTTCGGTATAAGCTTTTTTATGAGCAAAATAATATTCAGAGAACGAAAATGTCTGAAAACCCTCTGATGATGTATAATTACCATGCATCACTCGTTTTAATTATATTAAGATATGCCTCATATTGTCGAAATGCATTTAAAATAGTTGATAGCCACATAATAAAGGCTGTTAAAGAATCAACAAATTCATTGTTACTTAAAATTATAGTATTTAAGCTGCTGTTAGAGAATATTGTATCATACCGAAATATACCGAACCGTTAGAAAAATTGACGGTACGTATCATATCGTGAGGTGAGCGTACCGTTACAGCCCTAGACTACATAAAAAATCGTGGTCATCACAAACAACAACGATATTTTTTGGGACACAATATTTTTTTTTTCTTGAAGGGGGGAATTTTAGGCCAGATTTAGGGGAAAAAAACATACTATTTTAGTGGGGGAATGGGGCCGACTATCGGCCCCAAAATCGGCGGAACGACAGCCCTGGATGTTAATCACTTACCAATAAATTCAGCACGTCAAGTGATTAAGAGTTGTTTGGACATCCTGTGAGAAAGTTTTCGGCCTATGACTTATTCTATGGACTTTGATTTTCGGTCCACGCAAGCAGGTGAATTACTGAATGTGATTCCTTGTTTAATAATACACGGCTGTACTGTGTACATACACTAGAATAAAACAGCTGTGTGTATTTATTGTGGATCTGATCATTTATTTATCACTACAGACATATTTGACAGCATCAATCTTTCTGTCGGCAAATACATGTACTTGTTTTGAAACTGATTGGTAGGCTATAAATAAAAAATAAATTTATTAAGTAAGACTGTAGCTCCAACGGCGTAGCAAAGTTCGCGAATGAACACAGACTCGTCAGGCTGAATGAAGCGCATAACAATTTGAATAGTTACTTCTGGTGCAAGTTGTTGTGCGTAATCAAGTCAAATATTTGATAATATTGAGTTACTGACTCAATTCCTATAAATAGATCTCTTGGAATAAGTTGACAGATTTATAAAACTACCCACCTTTTTGAATTCTAAGTTGTGCTGCTGAAGACTTTTTATGGCTACCGGATTTGTCTGTATCGACACCATCTTTCTTTTGTTGTTTAAGCGAAAATAGTTTAATCATTTTCGAGAAATAAATAAATATTTACAAGAAAAAATTTGTTAACAAAACGCACTTTCACTTTTCATACAGAGTTATCATATTTCGTCCAAATAGAGGTTTCGGATGCAAATATATTTTTTAAACTATCTATTGCTTTGTTTTTTTATATTGAAAACTTTAATAATGTTTTTAATGACAATTTTTTAAATGAAATAATATATTTGTTGAGTAAAGTCAAATACGAATCTAATCAGTGATCTATTAAGCGAAATGTCAACGGAAAACGAACTGTTACATTTTCACCATTTTCACCATTTTCACGCATTCGTTCCCTTCCGTTTACTGTAGGTTGAAAGGAGAAGCTGTTTTTGGCCAGAAAATCACTGTTTAACTACAAATATGCCCCCGCAAAGTGAAAGCGGTGATTTCTATTATGGATCACGCTTACTTACACCATTGGCAACCGCTTCAGGATTGTCAATCGATCAGGTAAAATAAATTCACAGCGTCGAGTGGCTGTATTTCGGACATGTGCTCATTTTCGGATAAATCATTGATTAATGATTAGTTGTCCAACCCCATGTTGATGCTATGAACAAGAAGGCTAACAACAGCCTTGTATTTCTGAGACTCAACATGTCCTCATGCCCTTCAGATATCAAAGCTTGCACCAGCCCCGCAGTTGTGCGTTCTGTTCTACACTACAGCATAACCCATTCACACAGAACTTCTGCATCAATGACGAAGAAGTGGTCCAGTGCATTGACGCTTGCTTTGCGAAGGGTAACGCTACTATTGTAACAGTAAATCACAAGCAGTACCTAAAAGATATTGTATGGTGGACCTTAGAAGACAGAACTTTGCAAGGCCAAAGTTTTATTGACCAGAGAAAAACAGCTACCTCTTAAAGACTTAAACTAGTACTACACGATCCGACAGAAACTGCTTCATTGTGCCCTACTGTCAGACATCATAGAAGTTGTTTATACAAACTGCCATTCCAAAAATAAACCTGCCAGACTCAAAATACGATGAAAAGTTTTACACTGGAACACTGAATAAATTTTAAAATTTAATTAAATATTCTTCAACAGGCGTTGACACTAAGGCTGTAATGTTATAGGTAAAGTGTTTGTTTATTATAGCGTCACCCCTATTGAACGGCCAGCCAATTTGACTTATGAGATACCTATTTTTTGTGCGCACAGAACCTCCCAAATCCCTTCTTGTATTGCTGGCGTCTGGCAGAGATGGGCCTACGGTAACCATTCTTTAACTAGCTGGCGGCTCACCAACCGGTCGCATCAGTTCTAACTCAGCTTCCGCCAGGATTCGAACCTTTGACCTTCCGCTCCGGAGGCGAACGCCCTAACCACTAGGCCACGGTGGCGGTATACCTTGGTACACAAATACTGCAGTATTTCTGTCCCATAAGGTTCGCGGTACAAGACTTCTAAATTTTGGTACAGTACGGTATAAGTTTTTATGAGCAAAATAATATTTCAGACAACAAATTGCGTAAACCTCCAACAGCCTACTGAGTATGTATGATCACCATGTGCTTCATTTTGTTGAAGTTCATTTAACATAGTTGATAGGCACATAATAATTGTTGTTAGAAGCAACAAATGGTCACTTAAAAATAGAAGTATTTAAGCTGCTGTTAGGGAATATTGTATCATACCGAAATATAACGAACTGAAAAATTGATGGTTTGTATCATATCGTGAGGTGAGTGTACCGTTACACCCCTGGTTGACACTAACTATTTTGGGTCACTGGTCCGACAGTAAATTTGAAAAGAAAACAGCTACTGATCCTTGATGATTTTCACTGGTCCTTCAAATTTTCTCTTGACCGGGCCAGGGGACCAGTGTTAGTGTCAAGCCCTGGTCAATACATAGGTTTTTGTCCAATTTAACTAATCCGGCTAAACCAGCTATGATATTCAATCAATTTTCATGTAAAGTAAGAAAGTACCAGTATGTGTTTTTAGCTCACCTGTCACAAAGTGACAAGGTGAGCTTTTGTGATCGCTCTTCGTCCGTCGTCCGTCCCTCCGTCCGTTCACAATTGCTTGTGAACACACTAGAGGTCACAAATTTAGCCTGATCATTATGAAACTTGATCACAATGATCATCTCCATAAAATCTAGGTCAAGTTCGATATTGGGTCATCTGGGGTCAAAAACTAGGTCACTAGGTCAAATCAAAGGAAAACCTTGTGAACACATTAGAGGTCACAATTTGAGCCTAATCTTTATGAAACTAGATCACAATGATCATGTCTGTAAAATCTAGGTCAAGTTCGATATTGGGTCATCTGGGGTCAAAAACTAGGTCACTAGGTCAAATCAAAGGAAAACCTTGTGAACACATTTGAGGTCACAATTTGAGCCTAATCTTTATGAAAATTGATCACAATGATCATCTCTATAAAATCTAGGTCAAGTTCGATATTGGGTCATCTGGGGTCAAAAACTAGGTCACTAGGCCAAATCAAAGGAAAACCTTGTGAACTCACTAGAGGTCACAAATTTAGCCTGATCTTTATGAAACTTGATCACAATGATCATCTCCATAAAATCTAGGTCAAGTTCGATATTGGGTCATCTGGGGTCAAAAACTAGGTCACTAGGTCAAATCAAAGGAAAACCTTGTGAACACATTAGAGGTCACAATTTGAGCCTAATCTTTATATAACTTGATCACAATGATCATGTCTGTAAAATCTAGGTCAAGTTCGATATTGGGTCATCTGGGGTCAAAAACTAGGTCACTAGGTCAAATCAAAGGAAAACCTTGTGAACACATTAGAGGTCACAATTTGAGCCTAATCTTTATGAAAATTGATCACAATGATCATCTCTATAAAATCTAGGCCAAGTTCGATATTGGGTCATCTGGGGTCAAAAACTAGGTCACTAGGTCAAATCAAAGGAAAACCTTGTGAACACATTAGAGGTCACAATTTGAGCCTAATCTTTATGAAACTTGATCACAATGATCATCTCTGTAAAATCTAGGTCAAGTTCGATATTGGGTCATCTGGGGTCAAAAACTAGGTCACTAGGTCAAATCAAAGGAAAAAAACCTTGTGAACACATTAGAGGTCACAATTTGAGCCTAATCTTTATGAAAATTGATCACAATGATCATCTCTATAAAATCTAGGTCAAGTTCGATATTGGGTCATCCGGGGTCAAAAACTATGTCACTAGGCCAAATCAAAGGAAAACCTTGTGAACTCACTAGAGGTCACAAATTTAGCCTGATCATTATGAAACTTGATCACAATGATCATCTCCATAAAATCTAGGTCAAGTTCGATATTGGGTCATCTGGGGTCAAAAACTAGGTCACTAGGTCAAATCAAAGGAAAACCTTGTGAACACATTAGAGGTCACAATTTGAGCCTAATCTTTATGAAACTTGATCACAATGATCATCTCTGTAAAATCTAGGTCAAGTTCGATATTGGGTCATCTAGGGTCAAAAACTAGGTCACGAGGCCAAATCATTGAAAAACCTTGTGAACACATTAGAGGTCACAATTTGAGCCTAATCTTTATGAAAATTGATCACAATGATCATCTCTATGAAATTTAGGTCAAGTTCGATATTGGGTCATCTGGGGTCAAAAACTAGGTCACAAGGCCAAATCATTGAAAAAGCTTGTGAACACACTAGAGGTCACAATTTGAGACTAATCTTTATGAAAATTGATCACAATGATCATCTCTATAAAATCTACGTCAAGTTCAATATTGGGTCATCCGGGGTCGTAAACTAGGTCACAAGCCTTTGAAGGCCAAATCATTGAAAAAGCTTGTGAACACACTAGAGGTCACAATTTTGACCTTATCTTTATGAAACTTGATCACAATGATCATCATTATAACATTTAGGTCAAGTTCGATATTGGGTCATATGGGGTCAAAAACTAGGTCACGAGGCCAAATCATTGAAAAATCTTGTGAACACACTAGAGGTCACAATTTTGACTCTATCTTTATGAAACTTGGTCACAATGTTTATCTCTATAAAATCTAGGTCAAGTTAGATACTGTGTCATTTGGGCCAAAATCTAGGTCACTAGGCCAAACAGGTGAGCGACCCAGGGCCCTTTGGACCCTCTTGTTAGTTATTAGTACATGTGTTTATATATTCATACCGTCTAGATGGAGTCTATCTCAAGTTAGAATAAAAGTCTCACTCTTCTATATGGTTCTCATACATGCTAGTCCAGAATCTGGACGTTAAGTATACTTAGCTACTTTTGGGAATGGCTGTATCGGTTTGAAAATGAATGTCAAAATGTTAAAATATCAAACGACAGTAATGTTTGTAGGACTACATACATGTATGCCACATTGGAATCAAGAAATATTTGTTACAGTTGTTTTCAAAAGTTTAGCAAAAATTGCTGGAGAATTGATAAATTTTTCACAATGTTGTATGTAGTTATAAAAAACATTTCCTTATTTCTTTCAGATCAACTTCCTAGTCTGTCAACTTGCTGCTGCAGCTCTTGGTTTCCCGTTCCGGCGTTTTCTCAATCCAAGAACTACTAGCCCAACACAGCGTCATATTGTTGAACTTGTGCTTGGCATAGCGCTGGTTTTGTTCTGTTTTGGAAGGTGATATAAATTAATCATAGATGTATAATTACTACATGTTTATTCATCTTCAAACATACATTCGTTGATGTAAATTTCCGGTACTTAATTATTTAAATTCCAATTTTGGATGTCTCTTGAATACCATAGTTTGGAAAGTTGTTAACCATGGCAACTTATGAAGAGGTAGTTTCATTTTGGGAAAATAGAACACAAGTTTATGAAGTTGATTGATGGTTGTACCAGTGTAACAAAAATCCTGATTTTTCAAAGGAAGTATTTTAAATTCTGTGTGAGCAGCTGTAACCATGTGCATACAATGTCAGTAGTTTTTTTCGCTAAAATATATGGGGATATTAGGCCCCTTTCCCCTCTCTGCAGAGTATATATTTTTCCCCAAAAATTTCTGAATTTTCCCCTTTGAATCTTACTCAATATTTTTTCCACATAAATAGAGTAAATTGATTTGAAAAATGGATGCAGAATGGATTGAAGTAAGTTTGTTTGACCTTTCATGCTTAAAATACCACCAATAGTCAATTAAACCAGACATTTAAGGGGAATATAGCAATAATTTAAAATACCCCTTTTAGCTTTTCCACATTCATATATTCCCCATCCTATGGGACTGGGCCCCTTTCCCCCAAAAGTAAAAAGAAACACTGAATGTAGTTACAAGATTACAAGATTTATGCTAACTTGGTTAGCTCATTGGATAGAGACCTTGCTACTCAATAAACCAATTCTGGTGCAAATGCTGTGTTAGGCAGATTCTTTTCTATGATATTGGCTGTGATCATCGCTGTCATGCCCTACTTTACTATAATGGTAATTTAAACAGTTGTTAGTTGCTTGCAAAATAGCCAGTAAATACTGGTTTATAATTATTTAATTCCATGAAAACTGGTTAGCTCAATTAATAAAATATGCATGATTGATCATTCAACTAATTTCACAAGTTACAATTCATAATTACCAGTAATTTTGAAATAAGCAATTGCTTAAAAATGTTCAGAAATTGTCTGTCTTTATCTAGACTTGTTTTAATATTTTTTCAGCCAAATCTTACATCTGTTCGTTCATGCGACATTGGGTTACGTTTTGTTACAATTCCATGGTAAGGCATGGATGCCTACAGCTGTCTTTATTGTGGGTATGGGTTACCTATCTTGGTGTCATATATACAGGATGATATTAGACTACGGTGGTTACACACTGGATATTACAGGGTATGTATACAACATTCTCATTTCCAAAAATCTTTTGTTGATTTCCCCCACCTTGCTGCAACCTGGAAATGTCATTACAACATTGTAAAATAATTATTATATGCTACCGGCGAGCACTCAGCGCTAACAGTCCATTGCTCAGCAAAGCACAAGGGAGCAGGACAGGAGCAGTCCGTTGCAGTGTCCAATAAATCCTATGCCCAGAGCCAGCGGGCTACCAGAAATTTTGGCCGGGCTACCAAAAAAATCCTAGATAAGCCTGCCGGGCAACCATAAAATCCAAGAATTGGTAGTCTGGTCATTCATATTTTACAATAAATCGAGTATATAACTTGTCTTATGAGTGTCAAAAAGACAACAATATACAGTCCTGTATACTGAAGACCCCAATTAACGATCAATCGGAGCTGCTATAAGTCAGTTAATCCCCATCAAAGGTGTTAAAATTCTCCAACAATTTGTCTTTAAATGCATATCAGGTTTATGTTTAACACTGTTTAACACGGCCATACTTAGTTTCCGGAATTTCGCATGAAATTCGAGTAATTACGGAGCAAATTTATACCGGTACTTCTGCGGTTGAAATTTCAGGGCAACTAATAATTCTGGGCTACCAGTTGCTTTTGCCGTCTTCATTTCATTATATCCCCTGTCAACCTATCCTGGTCTTAGTCTTATATTATTCTGTTTAACCTGTATTTCACTTATTAATCAGTATTTTTGCTTATATTCTTTCAGTCCATTAATGATATGTGTACAGAAGATTGTAGCTGTAGCATATGCCTTACACGATGGTACATACAGGGATGAGAAAGACTTAAATGCCAATCAAAAGAGAAAAGCAATTAAGTAAGTACTAAATGCCAATCAAAAGAGCAAAGCAATTAAGTAAGTACTAAATGTCAATCAACAGAGAAAAGCAACTAAGTAAGAATTTGACGTAAAGACGAAGAAATTTGAAATTATATCTATATAATATCATAGCTGTCAGTTCATCAACAATGTACTCCTTGAATTCAGTCTATTAGGCAGCAAATTAACCGATGATCACATGCTTAGTCTGTCAGTCTTATGCTAAAAATGTATAATAGACAGTCGGGACTGTAAAACATTCCTCATCCAAAATGGAATTACATATATCAGTTCTAACAAAACGATCCAGCTAGTACATTTGATGACGATTTTTTCATTCGTTGTTTGATATTTACTTCACAAAGTTCAATAATTAGAACATTAGTTGGTTTCATGAGCTGGTGACACAAACAGCACATTTGATGTTCTTTTAATAATACTTGAATTACATGATCATATATATAGCAAGATATATAGAAGAAAAATGTCATATACATGTACAAATCTGTGTATTCAATTATGTTAAAGTCTTCAAAATGACTGTCAGGGATTCCATGTGACCCATTGAATGAACTTTTGACCCTAGAGTTTCGAAAAAAAACACACATTTTGACCCCAAGGATTTTGTTTGAAGGATCACATTTTCTTTAAATGATAAGTCATACTGGTAGTACATTTTACTATAAAATGATAAAATACCGTTAAGTACGAAATTATCAAAATGCCACTGGTGAATCAGTCACAATATGTGGAATTCCTGCATGTTCTAATGTTTATGTGTACTAGATTCATGTATGACTGATATTTCAGGGTGAAACCAGATATGCTGACATTCTATAGTTATATATTCTGTTTCCATGGTGTTATGTGTGGTCCCCTACCGTTCTTCCATGATTACCTCACATTTATAGATGGAACATGCTACAATAAGCCTGGACAAGAACAGAAGGTATGTACAGTCAGGTCTCGATACAATGTCACTGTTTGTTTACAAGCAAACTGTCATTGTAACGAGTATGTTAGTACACTGAAATGATACACATTGTCATTTGGAACATTTGTCGCCATAAAAGGATGATAGTGTATTGGTTGGCATTACATTGAGACATTATTTGAGTTAAATGAAGGGCTTACTTATATTAATAAGTAGGTCTAGGCATCATACGGATGTTGGAGGACAAGATTGGAATGCCTATGTCAAAAGAGACTTAATTTACCCTGGCTGCCACTGGATGACTTACCGATGCTTGTCCCGTCTGATTAGACCAAAGTAATCTGTCATATGATAGAACGGCAAATTTGTAAATTATAAACAATTTAGAACTTCCTGAAAAGAGCATGCATCCATGAAAGATAACTCTGTTTATACTTTATATTTGCATTATCATAAATATATATGTGGTCCTTTCTGCTTATTGTTAAGCTATAGATACAACACATTTGAGCATCTAGGCTCTGTTGTGTATATTCAATCTTACACTAGTTAGCTATTTGGTGGGGTTAGCTATTTGGTGGGGTTAGCTATTTGGTGGGGTTAGCTATTTGGTGGGGTTATCTATTTGGTGGGGTGGTATATTAGTCTGATGAATGGTGACAGCTTTAGTCTTATCTAACCTTTTATTGTTGGTACCTTTCTGTATCTGTATTATATAAGCTTTTAATGAAGATACACAGTGTTTCTATATATTATTGTTCTATCGACACCTATGTGTATATATTTATAATATTCACTGTTTTTGTTTCTCCAGGTTCAGGACCCTCCGTCACCAGTGGTAAGTTTACTACGACAGGTCATTCTTCAATTTTATAAACATATTGTGTAGTTTCTAAGAAGAGATAGTTACATGTTTCCAGTAAACAAAAGCAAAATGTTCAACACACATTCTTGTCGGAAGTTAGTAAGTAGTTATAGCAATATGTTACAGTATCCGGTACACACAACAAAATGTTCAACACACATTCTTGATGGAAGTCATTTTGGTGAAGGTTTTTACATGTATAAAACAATTGATTTCTAGGGGTCCGAGTAAATACCAGACTGAGTGTAATTGTAATACAAATGTAAATGATATAATTGACATGATTTGTTGTGACAGTTCAAGATACTTGTTAGTGGTTTGACCGTTAGGTGTGTAATTACTAGGACAAGGGTAATACATGTATATAAAAAGATGTATCTGCCGTTCTCGAGGAAAACTATAAACACTGCTATTTTGACATTATGTAAATACAATATGAAACAAGGTTTTAAAAAAGCACCAAAATGAAAAAAAAAATTAATTTTATTGATTCCATTTTATTAAAGTAATTTAAGACTGACTCATATTTGTTTTGTGAGATGTATATTTGGTATGATTTCAGCAAGCAGTATTGAAGAAGCTTATTGTGGCTTCTATACTCGGTGCATTGATGATGATTGAACCATTGGTTGCTCCATGGCAAAAACTCAGAGGTAAGATAACCGTTCTATAACTCTATATTAGTCTCGTACATACTTCGGTACTTTTAGAACAACCCTGTGGTTAATTTGATGAAGTAACCATTGGTTGCTCCATGGCAAAAACTCAGAGTATGATTACTGTTATAACAGTTCTATTCTAACTTGTACAAAATGTGTTGGTTCATTTGTATGCTTTCAATAATCTGCAGAAAAGTCTAGTCTTTGCTTAGATATGTCTATGAAGTGTGCCCTTGGAATAGATTCTTTGCTGTAACCTCTGTTAATATATTTATGTATACACTGTGCATGCTAGTTGAAGCTAGCCATTACTCATACTGTCTCCGAGTGCTATTTGCCATCTCTGATAGCAGTGTGGTGAAAGGAATCTCCCGTTAGAGTGGAAGGTTGAACATTTTAATCTGAGTAGGACTCCTTTCTGATGTGTCTGGTTTATAAACCACCCGCTTGTTTCGTTTAGGGGTGTAACAGCAGCTCACCTCACAATATGATGCGTACCGTCAATATTTTTAACAGTTCGGTATATTTCGGTATGATACGATATACTCTAACACCCGTGTGCTCAAATACTTCAAATTTTAAATGTCAACGTATTTGTTGCTTCTATAACAGCAATTATGATGTGCCTATCAACTATTTTAAATGAATTTCGACAGTATGAAGCATATCTTAATACAACTAAAATGAGTGATACATGATTATTGTACATAATCAGTAGGCTGACAGATATTTTCGTTTTCTGAATATTTTTTTGCTCATAAAAAAGATTATTCCGAACCGTACCCAAATTTAGAAGTCTTGCATTGAGAACCCTGTGGGACCACAGGTAACAGTATCGTTGAAAAAGAAATTTTAAAAAAAAAATTATTTTTTTTTTCTCGAAATTTAGGTATTATATACAAGGTATATTTGCCCTAAAAACACAGATATCAAAAAACAAAAATTACCTTTCGATACATTCAATAACTAATAATATTCTTACGCAACATTGTTAAAACTACTCGCATGCAAAATTCCATCGAAATTGATCAACTTATTAAAAAGTTATGCCATAAAGTTTAGATCCCTGTGTCCAGCCGGTTCGAAAGGTGCATTCCAATAAAACCAAAAATACAAATTTCGTGGATAAAAACCTTCATATTTTGTATTTATCGTCATGAATAAGCATAATAATGCGGTAGAATTGAAGGACGCAACAGTTTGAACAAATTTACCGTGGTGAAATATGCGAGCTTCCATATTAGCCGCGAAACAAATCGTCAGCACATTTTATTTAGTCAAAATGTTTTTATTTTCACCATGTTTGTCCGAAAGTTGCGAATGATTTCCATTTTGTGACAACGACTTTCATTGGTTATAAAAATACATTCGGAATATCTCTAGTCGTCGGACACTCTAAAAACCACACCGGCCGTCCTTGCAGCGTAATTCGAATTACGCCGTCGAGAGTTAAAATAAAAGTTTAACGTTGCATTTGATCGTTTTGAGGTAAATGTAAAGCATGATTTCAAATGTTTGCAAGGCATTAGGCTGTATTTGTCCCCCACACAGCCTTTTTGTACATGATCAACTCACGTAAATGCCGTAGTCTATGAAAACAAATTTGCACCCTTTCGTTTTGTTCTCAATTTCCTTGCGAATATACCTTGTATATAATACCTAAATTTCGAGAAAAAAATTTCAATTTTTTTTTCAATTTCTTTTTCAACGATACTGTTACCTGTGTGGGACAGCCCTAGTTTTGTTTAACGTTTTCCATTATTAACTGTTTTCTTCTAGGATTAAATGTTTTCTTCTTTAAAAAAATAGACCATGTTGTTTGCCTATGGACTAAACTCATATATCTTTTTCATTACAGATGATGACTATTTGTATGAATATTCCTGGGGACATAAAATGATCTATCTACTGTGTAGCATGTCCATGCATCGACCTATGTACTATTTTGCTTGGAAATTAGGTGAGTTTTTTCTTTTGGAAAGATGTTTGGTTTTGACTTCTGGGTCGTTGTAAGCCTACAAATCAGACTTAGACTTAAAAATGTCCTTATTCATAATCACTGTCATTTCTTTGAAATTAGATTTAACCATGTGAATTTTTATCTGACTATTTGTTGTTACCCACCGAACATGTATACCAATTTATATCAAAATTGGTACATTTGAAACAACATGAGAGCAAATAGAACATTTTGACAGTGTGAAGTCTTAAGTCTTTGTTTTAGACTTACAACGTTGGTGAATAAGGACCCAGACTTGTTGTCTGGAAACAATATTAACCAGCCTAGTATATGAACAAATATTAAGTTGGGTTAAAATGAGCATTGAATGGCATTAATCAATCGACAAACCAAGCATTATCTGTGCAACAACATACAGTTTATATGGAATATCACTGCAGTCCTGCTGTACTTCACTGTGCAATTAAGTATGTATTTGTGACATGACATTGATAGGATTTTCATCAGATGTTAACCAGATGTAAAAACAAGGTTCATAAAATAGAAACCCATGTTTTAACTTTAAATCCAGGTGGAGGCACTCATATGCCTGCCATATTTCTACAGAAACCTGACTGGCAAATAAAGGCTATACTCCGGCAAAAAAGGCTATGCTCTGCATGTAGTTGTATTTTTGTACATTGACAAAAGCCAACATTCAATTCACATTTGACAGAAACAAATTTCATGCCTAAAGGATGCCCCTCTTTCAAAGGGTCTCAAGCTGACATATCACACTTTTTCTAGAAACTTAATGAAAGTCTGTTTAACAAATTGAACACAATCAAAACAAAACAAAACAAATCACTTTTAATCATATTCTAAAACATTTTTGTTCAACTTTTATGAAAGAAAAAACTGTGATGATTATCTAGTAATTACAATTTAACAAACTGAGATAACAAATAAAGATAATTAATTAGTTATTTCACAGATTTAAAATTAATTATCTTCTAAACTTTGTCTCCTTGAGACAAAAGTTGATCAGAGTTTTTTCGGGGTTTCAGAATTAATCATTGTGATTTACATCCATCAAGTCATGTGACCCTGACAACGTGTGATTGTAATCAACCAGTAGTCAGTACTTGCTTTTTGATTACTTGAAAAAAATAGAATCTGGATTTCGTTGCAATCTTTGAAACAATTTGTAAAAGTGTTTCGTATTAAATTAAAATTAAGTTTGTTTGCCATTTACCGACAGACCCAAAAAAATCATGCCGACTCAAAACATCTTATTGCAAAATCTGGGAGAACTTTATTTTTATACTTGGGAAAATATACATGTCAACATTTAAAGTAGGTATCATTTGAAGTAATAAATGAAAACAAGAGTACATGTTTATGGTTGATAAAGCACACAATATATGGTTGTATGGTAGCAGAAAACATAAAAAGAATACAGAATGCTTGGTCGACTAGAAGTGTAATTTCATGCTAGGTAAAGGTCAAATTCAGAAATAAAATAAAACATTTTTTCTACCTACCGACCCTCTACTAAACTTCAGGGTAGGTAATGGGCAAACAAACATATTTTTAATTTAGGCCTAACTAACTGATCTATGCTGATTGTATGTAACACATTGAGTGCGGAAGATATTCTGTGCTGTATGGTTGTTCTCCTGATCAGATTTTACTGAATCTTTTACTTGAATAGTTTACACTAAACCAATTTTGCATAATGTCAGGAATGTTAGGTTGAATGATGATTGATTGCTTGATTGATTGAGTGAATGATTGGGTGTGGCACTGATCGATTGATGCATGGTATGACTTGTACAGGTTTTCATTGTTTCATTGGTACTGTGCTTTATTGAAACAGTGATTGATTGATTGATTGGTTGATTTGTTGATATAGTTATTGATTGATTTGTTGACACAGTGATTGATTGATTTACTCAGTGATTGATTGACACAGTGATTGATTGACTGACACAGTGATTGATTGATTGGTAAAGTGATTGATTGATTGACACTATGGTTGCATGATTGATTGATTGGATTGTCTTACTGAAAATAGTTTGATTATTATACCCCCGCAAACAAAGTTTGAAGGGGGTATACTGGAGTCACCATGTTGGTCTGTCGGTCTGTTGGTCTGTCGGTATGTTAGCATTGTGTCCGCTCTGTAACTTTGTCATTTCTTACTGGATTTTAAAATTGCTTGGTACAAATGTTCACCACATCAAGACGGTGTGTTATGCGCAAGACCCAGGTCCCTACCTCAAAGGTCAAGGTCACACGTACAGGTCAAAGGTTATAAAGTCATGCAAACCATGTCCGCTCTGTAACTTTGTCATTTCTTACTGGATTTTAAAATTGCTTGGTACAAATATTTACCACATCAAGACGGTTTGTCATGCGCCAGACCCAGGTCCCTACCTCAAAGGTCAAGGTCACACTTACAGGTCAAAGGTTTTCTGTCGGTATGTAAGCGTCGTGTCCGCTCTGTAACTTTGTCATTTCTTACTGGATTTTAAAATTGCTTGGTACAAATGTTCACCACATCAAGACGGTGTGTCATGCGCAAGACCCAGGTCCCTATCTCAAAGTTCAAGGTCACACAGGTCAAAGGTTATCTGTCGGTATGTTAGCATCGTGTCCGCTCTGTAACTTTGTCATTTCTTACTGGATTTTAAAATTGCTTGGTACAAAATTAATGTTCACCACATCAAGACTGTGTGTCCTGGCCAGACCCAGGTCCCTATCTCAAAGGTCAAGGTCACACTTACAGGTCAAAGGTTATATAGTCATGCAAATTATGTCCGCTCTGTAACTTTGTCATTTCTTACTGGATTTTAAAATTGCTTGGTACAAATGTTTACCACATCAAGATGGTGTGTCCTGGCAAGACCCAGGTCCCTATCTCTAAGGTCAAGGTCACACTTACAGGTCAAAGGTTATATAGTCATGTAAATTGTGTCCGCTCTGTAACTTTGTCATTTCTTACTGGATTTTAAAATTGCTTGGTACAAATGTTCACCACATCAAGACGGTGTGTCATGTGCAAGACCCAGGTCCCTATATCAAAGGTCAAGGTCACACTTAGAGGTCAAAGGTTATATAGTCATGCAAATCGTGACACTATAAGCGACCTCAGTGCTAGATATTCCCACGAAGTTCAGTGCCAGACAATATAAGCGACATCAGTGCTAGATATTTTCATGAAGTTCAGTGCCAGACACTATCCTAGATATTCCCACTAAGTTCATGGCCAGAAACTATAAGCGTCCTCACCCAGTGCTAGATTGAACTACTGTGCCAGACATCACTAAACCTACAGTGCAAGATATAACCGTGGTAATCATCTTGAGTTTTGTTGATTATAATTATATAACTTTGTTTTGTACAAGTGTGTTACTTATTTTTTTCTTCATCAATTTTCACATAAGCCTTCAATCATGGTGTTTTCAATCTGTATAGCAGCAGATTTCCATCAAATGTGTTGTTTAGACTATAATTTTAAATGATATTCCTGTGTCAAGGCGGTGCTGCGGGGGTATGATTCATCACTCCTGTGATAGCTCTAGTTGTATTTAATTGATAATTTACTAATCTTTGAATTGATATATTACAGGGGAGCTGGTCAACAATTCATGTGGTCTCGGTTTTAGTGGTTATGACGAAGATGGAAATGGAAAATGGGAATTGCTAAATAATGTTAACATTTATAATCTTGAGGTATGTGATAATTTATATTAAAGTTGGCGAAATACAATTTGTTAAAGTTAATGGAGGTGAAAATGTACACCTGACATGGACCTCGAACTCTCAAACCATGGATTACAGTGCTATTCTATAGCTTTGTCAACTGAGCTAGCTGGATGCCTGTCATGAGTCAGTCTGATTATAGTTTATTCATATCTATACAGCTTTCATAACCTCACCAAACATTATTTCAAAAGTATCCAATGACAAGGCTAAACTGGGAAACAATAGTGCCCCTAGAATAATGTGATGCTTACTAACATGAATAGGTTTGGTAAACTGTTGCAAAATTGATTTTACAAATTGCCTAAGTAAAAAGATAGTGTCAAGTTTTGTACTGAAAACACAACTGATAAATCGTGCACATCTGATTAATCCACCTTTGTGCTCTGCCTTTCTCATTATTGTGGGGGTACTATAGTCTCCCAGTTGTTTACATACATCAGGATGTGGTATAGCTTGGCCACATTGACATGAGCCTGACCTATTGATTAGCATAATTTAACAGTCGATATATTGTCTACGTTTACAACACCGAGTGTATGTTTTCATAATCGGGGAGTATCACAATGACGCTCGAGATGTAATACAAACATAAATCTTAAATGCCGATATTGCACGATTTGCTTGCGGAAATTGATATATTCAAAGCAAGAGCCTTGTAATATATTCTTGCATTAAGGTCAGGCTCAAGTCAAAATAGCCAAGCTATAGTACTGGCCCGTAGCGATGCTGAGGCTTACCTGAAAATTTGAGAATTGGCCTCAAATAGACCCAAGAATGGATTAGTCTTAGTGCTTGTTTATCCCTGGATAAGGCCCTGGTACTGTAATAATTAATCATTTTGTATTTCAGACTAGTACCAGTTTGAAAGTGAATGTAGAATCGTGGAATGTGATAACTGCTCAATGGTTGAGATATACAATATACGAGAGATGCCATCCTTCTATTGCTACATGGCTTGTGTTTGTCATTAGTGCATTCTGGCATGGTTTCTATCCGGGATATTATATAGCATTCCTCACTGCTGCACTCTTTACCACTGCTGCTAGATTGGTAAGTTCTCGTCTTTCTTTCTCTCGTCTGAGGAGAAGAAAATTGATTTTGAGGCAGATTGAGGGCTCAGTGCAAACCTGTGGTAGCTGCCTATATACTGTAAAATCATTAATTTTCACGGGGTATTTTTAAAAATTTCGTGGATTTCATGACTCATCTTTAACATTTATATCAATCCCATTGAATTATTATTTTGACACTTGTATTTATTACATGAAATGCTAAATCCACGAGTTAAGGTCCCATTGAAATGGTCTTTTTACCAAAACCACAAAATTTCATCCCATCGAAATTAAATGATATTACAGTACATGTATAATAATGTAGTTACCATAGTTTTGCACTGAGCCCTCGAAATGCAAAATTATTGCTAGATCATCATCTTTATTAAACTATCCTTGAATGTTTAAACATGAGTACTGGTTTATCATTACCCAGGAAACGGTCATCAAGGGTAATTGATACAAAAAGTTTCAGTTGTATTTAACTTAATTTTATTATCAATGTAGAATTATAAGAATATAAAGTACATTTTAATGGTTAAAACAATCTTGTTCTATGACTCTGTATGTTGCTATGAATTTCAATTTATCGATAGTGTGGTTGTATGGTAACACTGACCAAGGAAAAATATTCCTTGACACTCTTTCGTAAATCGCTGTTTGTTAAATTAACTGTACTTACCTTCTCACTTAATTTGCACTTTTTATAAAATGATCCAACTCCAACTTTATAACTGTTACAGTAAAAGTGAGGGATAGAAACATGAAATTTCCAAAAATTCGCTGAGAATTTGTGCTTCTGAAGGTCACTGTTGCTATACAATATAATTCTATTTGTTCAGATATTTTATAAAATGTGTATTTATTTTATTGGAATCATGATTGATATGAGTGATTAATTCTTGAATTAATTGTAAGCATGTGCTTTGATTAATATCATGCTGAATTTAACAATAATGCAAAATGTATCATGTATTTAACTTGCATTATTGGTATTGTGTGTAACAGTTTAATAAGCATATGATATTCTATGTTATGTTTTAGTTGAATACTAATTTTTTATCGAATGTGTCATTTTTGAGCTTCATGCAAAAGAGCATTTATTGAGTTTTTATGATGAATCAGTTTAATACTATACTTTTGCATCAAACTCATGAATAATTTAAAAGCCAGGTTTTTACACTAACATTTTCATCCTGATGTTTCACAAGTCTACGGAAATTTTAAATAAACTAGAAACAGTGCAAAATTAATGCTATTGTAACTCATTACTTAGAAGATTGTGACTTTAACAGAATATCTGTTAAAATATTCAAAACTTTCAATGGGCCACAGTACTCATTTTTTATTTTTTCCATACTTTCGATTTCCGTTTTAGAAAAAAATTTTGTAACTGAATATCAATGCACTGCAGGTTAATGCTGCAGTGAGTCCTAATTAAATTTTGTTAGTGTAGAAATCTGACCATCTTTAGGCCGAATAAAAATGTTAGTTTGGACAAATAGCCCATTTTGGGGTTGCGGAGGACTGTTCCAAAGTCGCCCCTTAACAGATGTCCTAACTCTGTTTAATAAACCTACATGACAGAAACATAAGGAGTGCCAACACATTGATCTGAGATAATTGTCCTATTTTATTGACAATCCTATAAGACCTGTGAAATCAGCAGGAATTCTATCCTTTCTTGTGTTGCCTGTAATAGTAATTATTGGCATAGTACGGTTGTTAAATATTCCCTGTTTTTTTGTTAAAATTGTCATGGTACACGCCTAACTGCTGGTCAAAGTCTCGTGTGTACCTAGATTGCTAGTATATTATATACTCAAGTTAATTGTGATGGACAAAAACCTCCCCTGGAGAAACTTGGTTCCTAGATGAGCATCGCCTACCACTGACAAAACATCTGACTTCTATGAAAAATATCTGTATTGGTACCTGAGATATAGATGGTGAGTGTTGAATCACACATAGCAAATTTGATGAGATGTCCCAGGGGCCAGGGTTTGTCCAGGGGAGGTTAATTTGTCCTAAGCTTTACAATTACTGCTAGATAGTACTGTGTGTTTTTGATAATCTTTATTTCATCTATTCCACCTTTATTTACCTTTTTTTAATTTGTTTTGGTTTATATTATTCCATTGTAGGTACGGCGGAATATCAGACCGTATTTTTTACAATCGTCACAACATATGTATTTCTACGACTTTGTAACATTCTGGTTCACCCGATTCGCTAATTGCTATTTTGTCTCTCCTTTCGTGGTTCTTGAGTTTATGCATGGTATACGATTGTATACGTAAGTATGCAAAGGAAATTTATATGACCGATATATCTCTAGAGGTATAGGGGTGGTGATGAGTTAACTTGCATGGGTAAAAGTTGTCAGTGTATTTCTTGAAATTCTGGATTTGTTATTCCCATAAATGGTTTGTTTTCTTTATTTTTCCTAATATATGACCATTTTTCAGGGTTCTCGAAATTTCAAACTTTTACCCATGAAGTTATAGCTTAGGGTATTGCATGTATAGTTAAACTTGTCTTAAGCTGTTAGTCAATGGGTGCTTCCAATAGGTGGATGTTTAAATATAAAGATACTGTCTTAATTCTTAATTGGGATTTAATTGGCTGCTGGAGACAAGACTTGGCTGCTTTATTACACCAGATATTTGTTACCAAAACTTTCAATCTTCCTAGAAGTAACAATTAACCTACTTCTGGCCTGGGCTTGGCCGGTTTAGTATGTTATACATTATGCCTATTGGTCAATCATTTGGTAAAATCAGTTTTTATTGGCTGACCCACTTTTAAATCTGTGAAACCTGATTTCATGGGCTGTCCTGACTTAAATATCTGAAACCTGATTTCATTGGCTGTCCTGACTTTCAAATCTCTGAAACCTGATTTCATTGGCTGTCCTGACTTTCAAATCTCTGAAACCTTATTTCATTCAGTCGGTAGAGCACGAGACTAGTAGTAACTACTGTCAGTACTGATCTCGGAGTTGTGGGTTCGAATCCCGGGCTGGCCAACTAAAATTACTAATAGTCTTTCTGATGAGACTTTAAACCGAGGTCCCATGTATGGTGCTTTACACTGGCATGTTAAAGAACCAGGGATGCTTCTGGAATTGGGGCATCTTCTGTATCATGCACTATCCCCCAAAAACTAAAAGTGCTAAAACTCTTCTGGGGGCCTCGCCCGTATGAATTATCCGGTGGCGAGGATAAATAAGACCATTAAAATAAAAATAGTTTCAAGGCAGTCATAATTTAGAAATGATATAAAGGACTATACTTGTCACCACCTCATACTGATTTAGGTTTGTAATGTACTATATTTGTTTTTAATATGGTTCTCCTTTAACATTTCCATGTTTACTAGTTAAATCTGGTTGCCTTATACAAAGTTACAGCAAATTGACATATTCACACTGACTGAATTTTCCATGTTGCTTGACAACAAAGTGAGGTTATGTCTCACATAGTTATTAAAATTTGACATACAACAAAATGATATATTGCAGTATACTTTTGTTTCATTTTGTTTGACAACAAAGTGACATAATACCTAAAATTAACAGTTAATTGAGATAAATTGTCTGATATTATTGTGTCTTGACCTTGTGACTTATATTTACTAGATACCACTTTGGTACTAAATGGTACATTACAATATTTAGTGCTGCTTGTTGATGCTTATAGCTATAAGCACTTATCTTTTGCTTAATTTAATTTATGACATTTTGCAACTTAACTTGCTTGGATACCATTATTATCATTTGCAGATATGGCTATGTATAGCACCATGATACTTAATTAATAGAAAAATAGTGTAGCAATATTTAACAAAGAAGCAAATCTATTATGATGCATTTGTTGTTGCTATACAGCAACTCCAAACTGGTACAAAGCTCTGTGTATATTGTTAAGTTTGTTGAAACTTTGTTTTCGTTTTTCCTCCAGTTTGACAAAATTGTCCGTGTTTTCCAAGCTTTTGTCAGTGATTGCATGTGATATTCCCATTAGCATGATATCATCCTTTCTGTTCGATTTCAAATCTATAATACCTTCCAAATCAAATATTAACTGCATACTGTTATTTATTGATAGTTATTTAGTCACAAGGCTATGTCAAAACATGTCTTTTAGACCATCTTTTAACCCTTCTCTAACAAATTATACAGATAGGCAGATAGGTACATGTATAAGTCATTTATTTCTGGACACAACACATCTTGCAAATAATACTTTTAGCTACATTGTGTACATTTCTTATCACAAATAAGTATTATTTAACATAGGTACTGGTATTAGTAAATGAGATTAGAGGAACACAACAATGTCAAAGCTATCATCTATAAGTATTAAAGAAAAGTTACCTAAATATTTCCAGTATTTTCTGGAGTTGAACCCATTTCTAATAATACTTGTGAATAAAGCCTGGTGTACCTCTAACATCATGGACAAGGTCTCCCCATTTAAAAAGGGGGGGGGGATCTCTCTTATTGGTAAAATCATTTGTATGTAGTGTTAATGTATATTACGACATTTAGTTTGATTGTTCAAATTTGGTGAAATCAAAATACTATATAATAGTGGCAATACCAAAAATTGAATACTTGTGTATTTCTTTAGTGTTAACTTTGTTTCCCTTCTTTTTAATGTTTCATATACCTTCTAATATATTAACTAATAACTTCATTTTACCTTAAACAGGATTGTTCAGTTTTTGGCAATTTGACTTTGTTTCTTTTGCTTATTTTCCTTAAACCTTGGTTTGGTACATTCCTGTCAGAGTCCTCAGGTTTAAGGGTCAATTGAGAAAGTTAGTTGCTTGTGATAGTTCTGATCTTCAAATGCCTGAGGTATATTATTAGGTTGTTCATGTGTCATAAGATGTTTACTTAGAACATTGAATTGAAAGTGTAGGGTCAAACACTTAGTTAGGCAAATCATTGTGATTTAAGTAATGTGATAGGAACAATATTGTAATCTATGTAATGGGATAGGAACAATATTGTGATTTATGTAATGGGATAGGGACAATATTGTAATTCAAGTATTGGGATAGGAACAATATTGTAATTCAAGTAATGGGATAGGAACAATATTGTAATTCAAGTAATGGGATAGGAACAATATTGTGATTTATGTAATGGGATAGGAACAATATTGTAATTCAAGTAATGGGATAGGAACAATATTGTGATTTATGTAATGGGATAGGAACAATATTGTGATTTATGTAATGGGATAGGAACAATATTGTGATTTATGTAATGGGATAGGAACAATATTGTAATTCAAGTAATGGGATAGGAACAATATTGTGATTTATGTAAGGGGATAGGAACAATATTGTGATTTATGTAATGGGATAGGAACAATATTGTAATTCAAGTAATGGGATAGGAACAATATTGTGATTTATGTAATGGGATAGGAACAATATTGTGATTTAAGTAATGAGATAAGAAAATCATTGTACTTTAAGTAATGAGATAGGGAAATCATTGTGCTTTAAGAAATGAGATAGGAAAATCATTGTGGTTTAAGTAATGAGGTAGGAAAATCATTGTGGTTTAAGAAATGAGATAGGAAAATCATTGTGGTTTAAGTAATGAGATAGGGAAATCATTGTGGTTTAAGTAATGAGATAGGGAAATCATTGTGGTTTAAGTAATGAGATAGGAAAATCATTGTGCTTTAAGAAATGAGATAGGAAAATCATTGTGGTTTAAGTAATGAGATAGGGAAATCATTGTGGTTTAAGTAATGAGATAGGAAAATCATTGTGCTTTAAGAAATGAGATAGGGAAATCATTGTGCTTTAAGAAATGAGATAGGAAAATCATTGTGGTTTAAGAAATGAGATAGGAAAATCATTGTGGTTTAAGTAATGAGATAGGAAAATCATTGTGCTTTAAGAAATGAGATAGGAAAATCATTGTGGTTTAAGTAATGAGATAGGAAAATCATTGTGGTTTAAGTAATGAGGTAGGAAAATCATTGTGCTTTAAGAAATGAGATAGGAAAATCATTGTGGTTTAAGTAATGAGATAAGAAAATCATTGTACTTTAAGTAATGAGATAGGGAAATCATTGTGCTTTAAGAAATGAGATAGGAAAATCATTGTGGTTTAAGTAATGAGGTAGGAAAATCATTGTGCTTTAAGAAATGAGATAGGAAAATCATTGTGGTTTAAGTAATGAGATAGGGAAATCATTGTGCTTTAAGAAATGAGATAGGAAAATCATTGTGCTTTAAGAAATGAGATAGGAAAATCATTGTGCTTTAAGAAATGAGATAGGAAAATCATTGTACTTTAAGAAATGAGATAGGAAAATCATTGTGCTTTAAGAAATGAGATAGGAAAATCATTGTGCTTTAAGTAATGAGATAGGGAAATCATTGTGCTTTAAGAAATGAGATAGGAAAATCATTGTGCTTTAAGTAATGAGGTAGGAAAATCATTGCGGTTTAAATGTTGTGATAGGAAAATCATTGTGGTTTAAGAAATGAGATAGGAAAATCATTGTGCTTTAAGTAATGAGGTAGGAAAATCATTGCGGTTTAAATGTTGTGATAGGAAAATCATTGTGGTTTAAGTAATGAGATAGGGAAATCATTGTGCTTTAAGAAATGAGATAGGAAAATCATTGTGCTTTAAGTAATGAGGTAGGAAAATCATTGTGGTTTAAATGTTGTGATAGGAAAATCATTGTGGTTTAAGAAATGAGATAGGAAAATCATTGTGCTTTAAGTAATGAGGTAGGAAAATCATTGCGGTTTAAATGTTGTGATAGGAAAATCATTGTGGTTTAAATGTTGTGATAGGAACCCTATTGTGATTCAAAAAGTTTTGTGTTGTGAAAACAAGTGTTATCCCTGTAAATATGATATTTTTGTTCTCAGTAATCTAAGTGTAAATGTTGTAGAGTTTTTTAGTTTCCTTGCAGGTTTAATCTGATAACTAACACACCCTTAGCATGAATGAGTTATTAGAGGAGAGTCTAGGAATGTAGCCTGATGATTGGTCAGTTTTACATATGACCGTGAATTGAATGGACCAATCATGTTATTGCAGTTTCAGGATTAGTCTATTACTTAAATTTATTACTTGACCTACTAACATAATTGATATTACGTCAGAGTAGGGATCGCTCCACCTGATTGTTTGTCGAAGGCTGCCTGGCAAAGGTTTTCACATTAATCCATTGGACTATGTGATTATAATTTACCATTAAAATTGATTTAAAGGCTATTGATTGACAACTGGTGTAATGTCAATTTGGGTTTATGGTTTTGTCAATTTGAGTCTATAAACTTGGAAGTAAAGTCAAGAAATGTAGACTTATGATTGGCTGGTTCATAACATAGTCTTAAAAACTGACCAATCATGTAAGGCCTTACATGTTTGACTTTATTTACTGTATTGTCTTAAGATATGTGTGATATGCCATTTACTTTATATGTATATTCTATGGTAACTCACAAGCTTTGCTGACAAACTTGCTTACTTGCATCATATTTAGATAGATTTGCTTTTTTGCACATTCATTTAGTCACCATTAGGTTTGCATAAAATAAAATTAATGCATTTTCAGAAATTTTGTAGATGCCGCAAGCACTCCATATTTTGGCACACATACTTTTTGCATCATTTCTTGTTTTTATAGGTAAGACGTAATGTACGGCCATTTTTCACCCAGTCCAGTCAGCTACAGTTCATCTATGACTGTATTACGTTTGTATTCACAAGATACGCTAATTCCCTTATGGTCGTATCATTTGTACTATTGGACGTTAAGACTAGTCTTACATTTTTCACGTAAGTGTCCGTCTTGTTTCCTTACTATATTCAGCCCATATTAAGCACGCTTGTTTTGCAAATTAAAAAGCTTTAAGGTACATCTTGTTGCGCCACAGGGACATATTGACAAGGCTTGGTCATGATCTAGGTGTATGATAATACACGTCAATATAATGCTCACCTGGGGGAGCAGCGGGCATAGACCGACAAATCTTCCCAAACAGGCGGGAATTTGACAACCATATGGACTCTAAGTCACGGGGAATAAACTTTGGTTCAGTTCCAAGTCTCCTGAATAACTATGGGATTACATGTCCTGATCTCGGCCATTCAGACAGAAAGCAATGTCTCCAAAGGGGATTTAAATAAAAAAATGTCTTATTCCCCTGGGTTGCCACCGCTCCCCCAGGTGGGCAAAATATTGACTGGTGCATAATGTCATATATATATTGACCATGTGTAGCTCAGTGTCAGAGCTATAGAAGAAGCCTATCAAGTAAGCAGTGCCTGTAAGCTAGTAGAATGCTGGACCATCACATAGATCTAGGTTCGCTTCATGAGCTAGGAATGGAATATTATATTTCAATATCAGTAATGGCTTTTTCATTCATATACTATTTGGAAGAAGTAACTTACTAAATAAAATATGATAAAGTACTGGTTTATAGTTTATACCAGGAAAACTAGGTCAGCTGTCCACCATAAACACTACCATAATGTTGATGATAAACTGTAAACTACACTTTTACAAGTCCCAATAATTACATCACCCTCAAATGAGCAGGATTTAATAAAATAATTGCTGAATAAATACTGTTTAAACTAAAAGAAGCATTTGAATCCTCTTCCTGTGCTATTTGTATAAATCCTGCAAATTCACATTTTTCCCTTTTCAATCTGCCTTAAATGCTGAACACCTTTCAGGAAGAATTCACCTTATTTGTACATGCATGATTATCATATTAAACATTAGTTCAGAAACAAATATGGCATTTGCATTAAATAAAGTAATTATTATTATTATCTTAATGTGTATTTAATGCCTTGGTCACACTGAGATTTTTTTTTCTGATTTAATAAATGAGCATCGGAACGCATCTTGAAAAGGGTCCTCATGGTTCAGGGGAAGCTTCAGGGTTATCATTAGAAAATTTGTGACATCCCTGTTCGCGATGCCCCCTGAAACTAAGTTATTTAAATCGGGAGTTCATCGCCATGGCCAAATAATGCTCAGTAGGACCAAGGCCTAAGTTTTAATTGATATATGATATGTATCTGTAAATTCATAGAAATTTGTGCCTGTCTGATTCATGTAAGAACAGTAACTATTGTCAGCTGCTTGCAGATGTACATGTCAGTTTTAATTGATATGTTTGGAATTCTGTGTAGGCCAACAAAGGGCCATATCTGATAAGGCTGAAATACTGTTGATTTTGAATGTAAAAAACTATTGAAGGTTGTGCAAAAAATTATGTGTATTTCAGTGATGAAATAATTCTCAATTTAGTGCAAGGACTGTGTTGTTAAAATACTATTCATTTTCCTTAATTTATTTATATATGCAGGTTTAACCTATAACTAAAAACTGTATTGCAGATTCTGATATCATTTCCCTGTAAAGTAACCTTATTTCTATGCTGGCACTGAATGTCTCTTGCATGGTTCTCAAGCAGGGTATGAGGATAACTATAATGTGAAGACCAGTCTCAGAATAAGCCTTTTCATTGGTTCATTTGAATTCTGAGGACTCAAACAGCCAATCAGTGGCTTGAGTTTTGTGACTGGTTCCAAACCTGTATTTTATCCTTTTGACCCAGATCTTGCAAATATCTTGGACTTATAATGACTGTGCTCTATTACATGTATATCCTAGCTTACCTAATTCCTCATTCATGACCAAGCAACACAAACCAAGCCAGTATTTCTCTTCTGGCTTTGTACTTCATTGTAATATTAATTTAATAATCCAATGTTTAAAAATTGATTTCATAGATTCTATAGATATTCTATTTCCAATGTTTGCTATTGAAGTATGGATATAACTGTTAATTTGAATTTCTTTATGCAGTTATTAGGGGAATTAACATTTCTTTCATCGCCAATTTGCAATTATAGTTCTGTATTTGCATTATTTTATGGTGGTACCATGCAATAATTGGTTGTTTAAAATGTTAAGCTGTGTCCAGTCCTGTTATTCGTTTATTATATAAAAGAACAGGGTTTAATAAATAAATGAGTAACTATAAAAAGACAAAATGATTTAGTAAAGAAACAAGTATTAACAAGTAGATAAATATATTTTCTATGATGTTTGATTCTGTAAAAATGTTTGTGGCACATGTTATCGACTAACTTTGGAATTTCATTAGATTAATAATTAAATAAAAGTTAATTGAAATAGTTGGATAATTTCATACACATATGATTTTGGCATGATCAGTATTGACCATTTAAACTTTCTAAAGAAGATTTTGAATAGATTTGATAATTTCACCTTATGTTTGGCAACCATGTATTAATTATTTCTAATGATTTCTATTTCAGCTGCACATATTGGTGGTTACATATCCTCTCTATAGGAGCTATTATATACTTCAACTACATCCAGAAAATGATTCGACCGGCCAAGAAAGAGAAAACAGAAAAGACAAACTGAAACTAGGAAGACATTTGGTTAATTTCTTGGTTGCCTAGCAACTGGTTGTATTTACGATTATTTGCTTAAGTTGTGAAGTTTGTAAATATTTTTTTCTGTTTTTATGTGTGTCTGTATGTACATGGTTATAAGACATATTTTAAGGATGAACCAATTCGCTGATGTTTCCAAGTTAGTTAATTGGTTTTAATGAAATTATTTTTATGCCTCCCATTTTTGATGAGGGGGTATATTGCTTTGCTCATATCTGTCTGTCTGTCTGTTAGTAGGTCGGTAGCCCAAATGGTTTCCGTTCAATAACTCAAGAACGCCTTGCCCTAGGGTCTTCAAACTTTACATGGAGGTTGGTCAGCAACTCTAAATGACCCTTGTTGATTTGAGGTCAGTAGGTCAAAGGTCAAGGGCACTTTGACCGTAACCATTTTCAACTATTGGGCTGCCATTAAGGCTTACATGTTTTACGAACATCTCTTGTTTCATTTAGTACAATGTTCTATGAAGTGGAAATCCTCATATTTCTGTTTCTTAGCAACTGCATTTCTAATTTAGATTACCGTTGCATAATATTTGTGTATCACAATATTTTCTGTTGAAGGCATTGCTATAACTTATTTTGCTATTTCCTGCTGTTGTATTAGCAAAAGATGAAGATGAAAAGATAATCTACTCACCCAGGCATCTGTTACATGTTAAAGTTAAATTGATATTGGAACTTCAGCACATAAAAAGTATCCATATTATAATTTTTTTCTCAATAATTGTGATGTTCTATGGGCAACACTTTGGTTAATTATTCTACAAAATCATCATGAATGCTTTGTATATTCCTCACATGCTTGCTTTTGTTAAATCTGAGTTTGTTATATTGTGTTTATAATAGTAGATGGGAGTCCTTAGTTCACATGTGGACATATTCAATGCAAAATGATAATTGTTTTTGTTGTGTTTTTTTTCGGCTGGGGGTGTTTTGTTTTTATTTACTTTTTGTGAGTACAGTTATGAATTTTTAAATCTTTGTAACTAAGTAACTTATGTGCGTGTGATGAAAATGGAAATGAAGTTTGTCATGTATATAATTTTGAGTGTTTAGAACAAAAAAACTTAGTTTGACCAATTTATGTGCGTGTTTGTATCACTGAAAAACAATGTCTGCTTGTTCAACTAACAATTGAAATATGTATGAATGTATGTGCTATAATAACTATGTTAGGATTTTTGTTTGAATATTTTGAAATATTTCTTTAAATATTTTTTTCATAAGTGACAAGACGTTTTTTCACTATATTGTTTCTTGAAACAAGATTTATGCCACAAAAATATGTGAATATATAGAATTTGGCAACTAATCACATTCAGTATCTAATTAACCCATTTGCATGTCACCATATCAAAAACTGCTTTATTATATGTAATCCATTGCCTAGACTGGTATAAAATACTCAAGCTGTTGGGATTGTGTGTCTGCTTTGTTACTTCCTCTGTATGTGTTGTAATAAATGATCAATTTCCTTAGAAATAAATTTATAAGGCACATGTAAATGTCTGCACATGCAACTTCCATATGAGCATTTTCATATGATAGAATTATCGGGATCAAGATAAAGGCATTCAAAATATTATTTTTTAATAGTTTCTCAGGAGCCATTGTCGATAAATTCTGTAAAAATTGCTCATTTTGCATGATTATGACATTAATGTATCAGTAATTATAGTCCAGAGAATTTGACACGATCCTGGACCTTTGCTTAGCATGATTTAACAGCTGATAATGTTTTCTATGTTTACTCCCCAGTTATATGTTTTCATACAAACACAATTTTAAAGGACTGATATTGCACGATATGCTTTAGAAATTTATGTATTAAATGCAAGAACATTGTAATATTATAGTTAAATTAATGCATAGGTGAGGACCAGGTCAAATTCTCCATGCTGCTATAACTGCTATTAGCCATCTGTCATGATCAAATTGAATGCAATATTGCTTTCATTTGTAAGTGCATTTCAACCTATCATGTGCTTCTTATATAAACATAAGGAATTACTTGAAGACCAGTCTATGAATGCAAGAATTTGATTGGCTGCTTCAAATTTTAGTGTTTTAAATTGACCAATGGTGAGGCTTCTTTCTGTGACTGGTCTCTAAGAACTGTATGGAAGTTGTCACACTAGTGACATGATTAATCAATTTCTATCACTGACACACCTCGGTACTGTTTTATCAAAGCACTTGCCGTTATTGTAAACTTACGTCCTATTTGAATTATTTTATCATTCTTTAGTCTTCGCTCTTTATCATATTACAAATTATGGTGAAGTTATATATATGCAGTATTACCACGTCAGTTAATGATCTCCTACAAACAATAAATGTCCCGTATAATTTAAGTAGTTGTAAAAGCATTAAAAGGAATTTGGATGCGTAGTGCACATCTGGTACATGCCTCTATAAATTGATGTAGTTACCACAGTTTTGCATTAAGCACTAAATTGAAATTTGAGCATAAATTGAGGATTTATGTAATTGCTTTGTAAAACAGTACTCTAAAGTGTAATTTCAGACGGACACATGTGTAATGATGTTAGTAAACTCCTCTGAATTACTTACATATTCTATCATAAATGTGCATAGAGAAATATAGTAGACACCATGCCTTATTATGGATATAATACATTTGATATACCCATTATCAGAAACCAGGGGTATATGACATTGCCTGGGTTTATAGATTCACTAAGCATCTTAAGTGAAAACTTAGAATTTGAAAAAATCTCAAATTCCCTTAAGTGTATCAGGTTATCAGGAAAATTAAGATTAACAACTATTTTCATTGTTTAGAAGCATTATGTAAAGAGCTTCAGTGATCATAGAGAAAACATCGGCTATTTTTCAATTTTTGGGAAATATGTGCAGCTCAATATTTTAACTTAAGTCAAAATATTTAAGTTTTCACTTAAAATTCTTTGTGAATATTACCCCTGGTGTAGTTGTGCTGCTACGGCTTTGGTTTAGAACACTTTCGAAATACTGCATGTATGAATTTTAAAGTTAGCATTTTCCCCCATTTTAGATCTAATAAATGGCAATATTCCTGCATATTTCTATGTTTGACATAGTGTACATGTTTTTTGTTCGTTTTTTTTTTTAAATAAAGACTGTTAAAATGATTTTTTTGTCGGTTTTTACTGTCAGGAGGGATATTTATATCTGGAATATGTTGTGTAAGGAAAGCACTAAGAAGTGTTAAATACAAATTTGCTAGGAGACTTTATCCTATACATAGCGATAAAACTTATTGGCTGACAGCGAGCACTCGTGGATAGAAGACCGTTGCACAACAAAGCACTATGGAGTATTACTGAAGTTGTCCATTGTACAAGAAAGCACTTGTCTAGAAAACTGAAGGTGAACAGTACCCCATCAGCAAGCAATAGCAATATAAACTGCTCCTTTGCATAGATGTAGGAAAGTACATGTACTCAATAATACTACTTGGTAATGATTTGATCTATATACAAAGGGCTCATGCGTTATAAGCAAAGGGCTCATGCGTTATAAGCTCATCAAGTCAAGACAAAACATATTGTATTTACACAATACAACATAACTCCCGTAGCAAGATAGATGGTTTGTTTTCACACATCTGTTCCTTACTTGACATTTTGATTTTGGCATACAGTATAACTTCAGTGCCTTAAACACCTTAGAAATCTCAAGCAAGTTCTTTAGTCCTCGTAAAATGATGACTGGTAAACAGTAGATGTCTCAAAGGTTGATGGCTCAAATTATATAGCGATCCAAAGGTAGACTGAGACATCAAAGCGCTACTGTACATATCGTTGTCTTTTAGGATGAGAAGGTTGTAAGTACAAAATCGATATTTTGAGAAAAACTGTCCGAAAGTTACTCTTTCATGTCGTTACTTGATAAAACGAGAGTTTTCAACTTCAGTTTGGTCAACATGACAAGTTCCGATTTTCATAGAAATAGGCTCATAAGACTGTGATGCCGATTTTAAAGATGTATCAGTCTTATAAGGTCTTCTAAGCCAGCGATAGTGTGCTGGCTTTTCCATGAGATAGCTAACCATTTAACTAAGTATCAGTTATTGCGCTTGAAAAAGAACAAGTCAGTACTGGTTGTTATAGTCCAGGAAATTGGATTGGGTTAAATCCTCTGTATTTGTCTAAGATCCAAAGAACTGCTTGTACACAGCCGTTTGTAATTATATTCATTTAATGGTGATCCTACCAGTGACTTTGTTGTATGGCAAGCAACGGCCATTTTACCATTGCTTTAGTTGCTGGATATTTATCAGGTGATTCGGGTTTGATTTGCAGCAAGTCATGCTTCTAAGAAAATGAACTGCAGTCGAATTTTCTCAGCATTTGGAGAAGTTACTAGTGTCTTGTGGAATGTGTAGTAAGTACATACAGTCTGGTAGATCTATTTAGATGGTACGGCCAGCATAAATAACTGAAACTGTTGTGAAACAGCATTATGCATGAACTAACAGAACAAAACCAATGATAAAAAAACTTGCTCGATGAAATTTTTGAATTGTTTTAATTTCATTTTGTACACAATTATACAACTATTTGCTAATAAACAAGTTATACAAAGTCATGGTTCTTGTACTTATGGCAACATAATTCTTCCTCAACATAAGTTTGTAATGAGAGAAGTGAAAAGTGAGAAATTTAAGCTGTTTTTATTACTAGATCACTGGCTTTAGATGAGTAGGTCGTACGTAAGTACAAAAAAGCAATTTTGGGAAAACAAGAAATTTATAAGTAATTGGTACGTTTCCAGGAAATCTATCTAGTGTTCAACCATATTGCAGTACATGGGTGCAATACCTTTTGCAGACAAAACACATCATTTTAAACTTTGTTTGAGAGTTTCAATGTCTCTTGATTTAGTCAATAACAAGCTTGAGAGGCTATTGCATTTCTTTTAGAACACCCCTCATATGTTTGTTGAACTGCAATGCAATATTCACCATCCTAAATCGAACATTTTTATAGTGTCATTTTCGTACATGTTTACGAACAGTTTGCGTAGTTTTTGATGAAAATATAATGCCATTGGTTTCTGAATGCCATCTTTGGCATTTACAATCTCTCCAACTTTTGTACCATCATATCTAAACTGCACTATGTTGTTTGAAGTCTCACCAGCAACGAACACATTCCCTCTCCCGTCAACACAAACTCCCTTAACTCCAACAATATCGGGATCTTCAACTGTAGCAATGTGGTTTCCTGACTTGTCGAGGCGCACCAAACCATGATAACCTCCAACAAACATATAATCTTCATGTTCACTCAACGCAAGTTGTGCAGAATTCTCGCACAGTTTGTTGCCCCAGCAGTCTTTAGATACAGTTTGCAACAGTGACCCAACCATATCGTATATGTACACTGAGGAACTCAAGTCGGTTACGAAGAGTTTGTTATCCATGCAATCCACATGGTAGCACGCATGATTCAGCTTTATTTGTAGTGAAAGTTTCATTGTTTGTCCAATAGAAACAAACTGGATTAACTTTGCATAAAAACACGCCACAGCCATCTCGTCATTTTTCACACGACACACGCTGCTAATTCTTGTAGGTAGTTCAATGTGGTCTGAAACTGTTCCGCGTACTATGTCGACTCTTTTCAGCTTGTTATTTGCATGATCTGCAATGAACAAGTTGTCTTCATCTAAAAGACAACATCCTCTTATCTTGCAAGTGTTCTTGTCGCTAGATATTCTAACATTGATATCACGGCATTGCATTATTCTGTATGGTTGTGCCGTGTTCTTATTGCCAATTTTCACCTGTCCAAACTTGTTAATGCCTCGCAGAAATTCTAGTGGAGATTTATCCGCTTCGAAATACATTACATCATCACCGGCAAAAGGTTCGAGTCCGTAATTAATGTCAACCGTTTCTTTCTCGCTAATTGAAGAAGCAATCTTCAAACAGACAAACCTTTGAGATTTATTGCCTTCAGCTTGTCGAATTTTCTCGCCAATGTCTTCAAATTTCTTGAGGCTTGTCTCTATTCTTTCATGAATATTGATGAGGTCAGTCTGCATTTGACTATACAGCGATTCCACTTCACCCTTGGCATCTTCTTCTAATTGATCAAGTATAGCATCTATTTCTCGTCTGTGTTCAGTAATTGCAAGCAATGCGTTTTGTTTGGCACGTTCTATGTTTTGCTGATGGGTATCATTGGAATTCTGTAGCGTTGATTTTAAACTTTCCGTCAGTGTCCGCAGGTCTTTACACGTTTGATCAAATCCCGTTTCTTTAAAGATATCATCTATATCGTCTGGAATTGAATGTATGTCCGTGCAATGCCTGAAAGTAAACATTTGATAAAATCTGAAAAAAAATGATTTCAGTACAGTATGTGGTGTCTTGGTTAAACCATAATTACAAGCATTTTGTTAACTGTTATAAATTATGCTATATAAATTATTGAGTTAAAAAATATTTATACGAGGGGTGAACTGACTAGACTGGTGCCGCGGTCCGCTTTGAACTATCGTCTCAAAGTATTTTGTGAATATTCTAAGCGGGGACCAGTCTAGAACCTGACATACGAGTCGTGACCTCAAACAAGTAACCTTTACAATTCCCTGCGCTCTGATTGGCTTAGAGGTGACGTTTACACACTTTTAAATGTCCTTTTCTGTGTACGTATGTGTGCTTCCGTAGTTCCAGAGGTTAGTGTGCTTGCCGCCTAATCAGGCGACCCGGTTCAAATCAGGGTGGAGACACTCATGAATTTACTAGCATATAAAGGCTACGCTCGGCATTTATTATTTGTTATTGAAGTTAGAAAATTGTGAAAAGCATTGGCTTATCGATCATTACATGTCACCTCGAATAAATGTCAAATTGATTACTTGTGCATTTTACTACAGTACTAAACAAACACTACATTTAAACTTACTTGTGGTCGATGGCGATACACGCATAACAACCAACAACACCATGGTCACCACAATACATATCAATTACTTTGCCTTGATGAATCCCGCATTTTTCTGTTGGAAACGAAGGCAGTTTGGATTGCTGGTCTCCGTGTTGCGAGTCAGATATGTCCATCAAACTATGCTCTTTCAATGTAGGATATTTCTTGTGATTATATACACAGTCCTTACAGCAATACGCCTTACACTCCACACAATATTTAATTCCTTCTTTTATATCATTATCTTCAGCACATGGTGTACATATATAGTCAAATGTCTCTTCCGACGTTTTATGATCTTCCCCATCCGTCGCCATTTTGACAGCAACAAACTATACAACCAACGAATAATTATATTAACCACATAACATGGCTGAACATATCCGGCAGGTCGACCTAGTTTTGTTTATTTATAGCTTTGTATTTGAAATTTGAACTTTATTTTACCCGATATAGCTCTGTCTTTTTAACTGTCTGTGCAATCATTGGAGATCTACTTGATAAAGACTCGTGTACTGCAAAAACGTATTACGGAGTATATCGAATCAAACGTTTTAGGTTTACACGATAGAAAAATAGTTTTATGCCCCCGTATCGATAGATCGGGAGGCATATAGTAATGCACCTGTCCGTCCGTCCGTCCGTCCGTCCGTACGTCCGTCCGTCCGTCCGTCCGTCCGTCCGTCCGCCCTGGTTAACCCAAATTGACCGTTTCTTCTAGCATTAATATGGCTTGCTACAAAGCTTTCAAACTTGCAAGGATGTTGTATATGAACACTGTCCACGCGCCTGTATCACCTGACTCCATTTTGACCTTCACCTTGACCTAATTTTGGACTTAGACTTATTGAAAGGCCAAATTCTTGGTTAACCCAAATTGACCGTTTCTTCTAGCATTAATATGGCTTGCTACAAAGCTTTCATACTTGCATGGATGTTGTATATGACCACTCTCCACACACCTGTATCACCTGACTCCATTTTGACCTTCACCTTGACCTAATTTTGGACTTAGACTTATCTCCCCTTTAGTATTTTCACAATAAAATTTTGTCTGGAGCGTGTCTTCAAAACTATTTAACATATTGACTTGAAATATGATATATAAATAGATGGCAACTTGGAGAAGTGCATTGACAAAGAACCATAACTCTGTCTGTCTTAAATTTTGAATTATCTCCCCTTTCGTGTTTTTTACAGTCAAATTTTGCTCTGAGAATATCTTCAAAACTATTTAACATATTGACTTGAAACTTGGAATATAAAAAGATGGCAACTCGGAGAAGTGCAATGACCAAGCAATATAACTCTGTCTGTCTTAAACTTTTAATTATCTCCCCTTTAGTATTTTCAGAATAAAATTTTGACCGGAGTGTATCTTCAAATTTTTTTTAAGATATTGCCTTAAAACTTGATATATAAATAGATGGTAGCTTGTAGAAGTGCATGGACCAAGAACCATAACTCTGTCTGTCTTACATTTTGAATTATCTCCCCTTCAGTATTTTCATGATAATTGTTTGTCTGGAGCGTATCTTCCAAAGTATTTAAAATATTGACTTGAAACTTGGTATATGAATTGGTGGCAACTTGGAGAAGTGCAGTGACAAAGAACCATAACACCTGTATCACCAGATCACACATGAAGTCAATCAAGGCACTGCTTTCAAATGTGGCATATTCGTTTACCATTATAAGTCCCTTATAGTTCAAAGCCATGTAACACTATCAAATATTTTAACTGATTGAAATACACCTAGGGGATTAACCCATTCATAAACTCTCCATTATTTTTCAGGAATGGAGAGTTGTCTTAACAATAACTCTCCATTATTTCGTATACACATTACATTAAATGTGTTTACGAAGTAATGGAGAGTTATTGTTAAGAAAACTCTCTATCCCTGAAAAACATAACACACATATGTAGTGTTTACAAAAAATGGAGAGTTATTTTTATTAAAATGTGTTAACAGGTAATGGAGAATTATTGTAAAAAAATTATAATTATACACCAGTGAGTTGCCCGCCATCCCAAATAAATGGGTCGGGAAATTTACTTTTGGGTTTTCAAACCCCCGCCCTTCCACGGCCCATGCGGGTGGTATCTTACAATTAAACATTATCCCAGATGTTCGGTGAAAAAAATCCCAAAGTTGGAGGGTAAAACACCGCAGCCATACGCGGGGGTTGGTGCCGTGGATGCAACTTTGCATTACGCAATGTATGTGTTCACAAAAAGGGCAATACAATTTGCAGGAAAAGCGGCACTGAACTGAAAGATCCGAAAACAGAAAAAAAGAAAAAAAAAGACAGATAAAAATGCTCAAACCACAACGAAACTAGAAAATGAAATCAACCCGCTGTTACTAAATAGCTTTAAACATTAATATAATTTCAGCTATTAAGGTGGTACGCGCTCAAGAAATAAAGAAATCAAGATGTTGCTAGTGTGATATGATATTAAATACCGTTAATAATTTGCAATTGCACTTTCGGGTGATCATGACTATTCAACAAGTTCCAATTACAGTTTTTATACATTCACAAGGGCCAAAATTATCTCTAAATCATGACACCCGTCTTCAGCATGATGCTGAAAGTGAAACTGAAATAATCGACCTTGGCCTACATTGCAATGTCCATAAACATTGCAACTTTTGAGATGATCAGATGAAAACTGTTTGAATATAATAGTACGTACAAAGCTAAGTTCTAATTGTTTTTGGTCATACAAGGCTCATAATTTAGGAAGACATGTCAGTCGATTGCAGGACTCCTAAATTTGATTTAAAGAACAGGCAAAGTTTGTATGAATGTTGGAGGGTAAGAAAAAAGTTAAGTTCCCAATTTACGAGGGCTGTTTTCAGCTGTTCAGCTGCTCAATCATTCTTTGACATTTACTTCTCCTGATCATTGGGCTACCCAATGAAACATTCGAGTCTCACGGGGAGACTTTTTCTCTTTTGTGGGCGTGGCAGCCAACATCGAACTGCAACGCCTAGGAATAGAAGTATATATACCAATTTTTTAGTATAGCTTGGCTAATTTGACACGAGCCCGACCTTATGATTAGCATAATTTAACAGTCGATTTATTAACTACGTTTACTACACCGATTGTATGTTTTCATAATCGAGGAGTATCGCGATGATGCTCGAGATATGATAGAAACAAAAATTTGAAAAACCGATATCGCACGATTTACTTGCGGAAATTAATATATTCAAAACAAGGACCTTGAAATATATTCTTGCATAAAGGTCAGGTTCAGGTAAAAATAGTCAAGCTATACATTAATTAATAGTATTAATTAATACTGTGCAAATACAGAGCTAGGCTTAATACCAACATCTTAAAAACATTGTAGTTATGTCCAACCAGTTGCATATCAATTATTAATATCCATGTATATAGTTCATGCACAGAAATATATCCTCTGACTGAAACAAAGTCTTTATAATGTCCACCGTATTATAACATCAAGTGACACTGGGTAAATGACCATTGATTGGTCGTGTAACACATAACTCACAACATGTGTTTGCATGGACTACACACCATTATAAAGTAATGGAGTGTTATTGTATTTGTTCACTGGTTTCATGAAAAAAGCATGATCTTCTCGCTCAGTCATGTTCATATTTTTAATCTTCTATTTATATGAGGTACATCAGGGGAGACTTTTTTGAAAAAAATGCATTTTCTTTCAATTTTGACATTTACAGCATCTTTTCAGAAAATCAAATTTACATTTGACAGTATTGGTGTATTTTAAGTCAGAGAAAATCCGCGTATCAGTCCATTCCTGAGAAATAATGAATACTCGGCCCCTTTGGGGCCTCGTCTCCATTATTTCTCAGGAATGTACAGTTACTTGGACTTTCTCCTTAACATAATGGCCCCTGATTGACTTACAGCTTTTTATGGACCTGGCTTCCACGGGGGCATAAGCGTTTATTGAACGCAGTCTTGTTGTTTTGGGCATTTGCTTTTTAAAAAGAGGCTCAGCCTATAATTTCGACCGTTGAAATTATTTTAAAACATAGTAGACATTAAATAGGCATTTTTATTAATCTGGAATTTATTTTATTCTCAATAAGACTTTAGTGTAACGTGTGTTATGATTAGAAGCAGAACAATACTTATTTACAATACTTTAAACTGTCTAAGTTTCTATAACCCATTGGACAATTGGTAACAATTAGTAAAATTAAGGAAGCGGTTGATAGTTATAATTGCTCCGTCCTATGTTGACCACAAGCCAAAACAGAGTAGAGTAAATTTAGAAATGGCTGTCAGTCGAATGGTCCGATCAGGACATTGTAATAACTACATGCATATATAGTAAGCATTGGAAGATATCTACAACACTAGGTGCCATGGGACTTCCTTGTACAGATCTAAAAACAAATATTTCACCTATCGTTTTGCCAAGTTTCTGTGACTAGTGGGATATTTTTGGGAAATGGATTTGGGACCAAGCATATATATTGTGATATGATGTAATGTTACAAAATTAATGTCTGATATATTTCATAATTGAACGGCCATATAACATGTATTGCATGCGTATGTATTCTATTTATGCCTGTATATAATGTATGTTGTGATCGAATCAGACAATAAACTACATGTATAAAAAAACCTATACATGTATATGGATAACACACTCATGCTTCGGTTGGTAGAAGTATTAATAATAGGACAAGGTATATCAAGGGGGTCCCAGTACATTGTTATACCTTCTAGTACTGGTTATGTTTGCATGATTTTAATAGTTCTATGTCACATAATCTGACCCGGAAGTTTCTATACTGATATGTTATAAAAATATGGGTGGAGATAAACCTTGATAAAATGAAATAAAATATGAATGAACAATGATATCCGTACTTATATTAATAGTTCTATGTCACATAAATCTGACCTGGAAGTTTCTACACTGATATGTACTAAATATGGGTTGAGATAAACATTGATAGAATGAAATAAAATATGAACGAACAATGACAGTCGTACTTATAGTGAAGATACCCTTTATAATCATCTACAATAACTGATACATATTATATAGATAATGCCATTATAACTTTCATATAATATCAACAACAAGTGAAAATAAGGATAGTGTATTTAATCAATCATGAGTAATACAAATGTGAATCACAATAATCAAGAGAACTCAATAGTGCAAGTGTCAATAAAACAGACACACCAAATAAAGATAATAAATGATAAACATCTAAAACTGGTTTACGTTGAAAACTTTCAGTTATTACCCTACAATATTCTGAACATACTAGTTCTTTTAAATTAATGTATAAATGATTATTATAATGCCACATTGTTCCCCAGAAATTATTGATATTTTTTAAGCTGTTTTAAAAATGCGGTTAATTTATTTTATTTGAAAAACAAGCAACTGCTCATTCGTTTAATATGGATGTGCAATGTTCATTGTATGAATTGCAAATTGTTTTAATTCAGACAATGTAATGGTTGTCATGGTAACAAGAATTTTAAGCCACAAGTCGTAAAAGTTTTGCATACAATGCCGAATTTAGACTTTTTATTTAACTTGATATACTAGTACTTAGATATACTGTATAATTGACACTGAACCAATTTATTGACAAAAATGCAAATACAATGATAATGTGTATGATCTAAACTAACTGGAGCTGCAAATTGTACATGGGGTGCAGCAACTTACTGCCACCCAAAATGGGGTTTGTGTTTTTTTTCACTAGAGAAGCATCCTTACTCCAAATACTTGTATGTGTCCTTCACACGTCACATCCATACAAGCGATCGGACTTTCACACAAAGCATCGATATGTATTTATTGACTATTCTAATCCAAATAATCAACATACATGCTCTCCATTTATACACAACAAAGCCATAATTTGTCTATCGATTCATCCCAATACGTCATGCTAAATCGAGCATTTTTATTTTGTCATTTTCGAACATGTTTATGAACAACTTGCCTAAGTTTCGATGGAAAAATAATGACCTCGGTTCACGGACTCCATCTCCTTTCTTCACGATCACTCCAACCTTTGTTCCATCGTATCTGAGTTGTACTATATTGTTTGATTTCTCACCGGCAACAAATAAATCCCCTCTCCCAGCAAAGCATACCCCCTTCACCCCTTTAATACCTGGATATTTCATGGTAGTGATATGGTTTCCTTTCTTGTCAAGGCACACTAGCCTTTCATTGTCTGCAACAAACATGTACTCCTCATTGTCACTCAGTGCAAGTTGGGAGCAACGCTTGAATAGTATATCACCCTTGGTATCTTTGCATACCGTTTGTAACAATTTACCAAGCATATCGTATATGTATAGTGAAGAACTGTTATCGCATATGTACAGTTTGTTATCTAAAAAACTGACACTGTGACATTGATGAGTCAGCATTATTTCACGTGAGACTGTCATTTTAGGTTCAAGTGTTACACACATGACACGTTTATCGAAGTAACACGCCACAGCAACCTGATTGTTCTTCACGTGACATACACCACTAGGTTTAGAGGGAAGATACATGTGATCTATGACTGACATCTTGGTAATGTCTACTAGTTTCAATTTAGTATTAGCATAATCAGTAATGATGACCTTATCATCACCTACAGGACAACATCCTGTTATTCTACATGTGTTAGTATCGTTTGGTAACCTTACTAAGATATCTTGGGATTGTTTGACTATGTAAGGCCCCGATGTATACCGACTGGCTGCTTTAAGCTGACCAAGTTTGTCAACACTTCCGAGAAAGTCCAGTACCGATTGATCCGAAACAAAAGAAAACACATTGTCTTCTTTAAATGTTTCCAGTTCGTTTTCAGATTTCTTAAAGTCATTTTGCGCCTTTGTTATATTTGACGAAACGAGTTTGAGACTGACAAACTTCTGAGCTTTATTGCCTTCAGATTTTCGGAGTTTCTCGCGAATTTCTGTGATTTCATTTAGACTTAATTTTATTCGTCTATTGATATCTGCAATGGATGTCTTCATTTGGTCATAGAGTGATTCAACTTCACATTGTGCTTCTTCAGTCAGGCGATCAAGAATGGAAATTGCTAGCATTCTATGTTCCGTGATGGTTTGTAGTGCATTTTCTCTGGCCCGTTCAACGTTTTGGAGATACACGACATCGGTAATTTGTTGGGTTGAATTTAAACTTTCCGTCAAGGCATGTAGAACTTTGTCCATTTGATCAAATTCTCCACAGTTGGTGAGCTGGTCCACATCATCGGGGATTGAGTGTATGTCTTTGCAATGCCTGCAAGTAAGTATGATAATATAATTGCATGCATTATAGCACCTTTCAACTTGATTGCATTCGAATTTCTCTGATAAAATTAAATCATAAATAGGGTTTTCTAAAATAATCAGATCCACAATTCATGTATTATAATTTCTAACTAGGCGCTGTATTTATTACGTACACTTTGCTTTGTGCCTCTCATATAATATCAAATTAAACGCCAATCTTCATGTGTAGTACGAACATATTGTGTCATAAGATGATCAGTGTTATATCACTAGTTATGCCCCGTCTTTGATGAGGGGTATATTGCTTTGCTCATGTCGGTCGGTCCGTCTAATGGTTTCCGTAAAATAACTAAAAAACGCAGGATCGTCCAACTTTACATGACAATTGGCCCAGCAACAGTAGATGATACCTTTTTATTTTGAGGTCAGTAGGTCGAACGTCAATGTTACTGTGACCTTCATTATTTCCGACTATTTGGCTGCCACCCTTAAGGTGGGGCATACGTGTTTTACAAACATCTCTTGTTTTCACTTGTGTTTGTGTGAGATGGATGAGGTGGTACAATATGGTTTTCCAGGCTCCGCGATTTTTTCAAACATGTCATTCCGAATAGGTAAAATCAGTGATTGTTCGGCTTTGTCTAATTGAAAAATACAGACTTTTTGGTCCGTCCGGGTCGACATTGGTCAATCAAGACAGATGTAATATGCGCCATAATCACGAATAGCCGTTATTTGAATGTTTAAAATTACAAGTAGCCTAATGATAATGGATCATTTCTGACTTGACTGTTATGCGTATGCTGGTATGAACAAATTGTTTTGTTATATACAAAGTACTATGTTGAAACACGGGTAACTGTATTATTGATAGTGACAGATTAACAAAGAAAAACAAGTTTTTGTAAAATATATTTTTTTTCTGTTAATGTGCATTTGTATAGATATTGTCGAACCGGTCACTGTGGGTGGTGTATGTCTCTTACATTTTGCACAAAAAAAACACTTTTTTGTTTTATTCTTTATCAATGATACAGCTATATGAGTGTTGAAACTAACTACATAACATTGTGTCCTCAAAGTTTGTTTTCGAAGGGTGAGAAGACATTGCCTGATTATGTACACGTATGACTAGTTTTTAAAGTGTATAGAGCTATATCGGAAGATATTTTTTTTAAAGTCTCAAAAACTGAAACATAATTATGCTTTCATATCCATTAGATCATTTTTCACTTCAGTTTTAACAGAAACTCTCTCTCTGTGATTTATTGGACATGCGAACTGTCCATTTTCATACGTAAGTGTTCTAGAACACCCTATAAAACTATAAGAATCGTCTATTTTCAACAATTGAATCAAAGTTCACGGAACCCATCCAAAGTTATAATTTGCAATTAAGGTAGTCTAGTATCATACTAAAAACGATGCAAGTAATTATTTTGGCATTGAATGACGGTTAAAATATAGCTCTATACACTTAGTTTTGGTTTACGTAAATATAAGAATTCTTATGTCTTCAAAAGTTTTATAAGGATGTTGAATACATTGGAAAATTTATAACAAGTATGTCTAATCACACATAAGACACAGACCCAATAATCATGCACATGTTTGACCCTTTAAAGAAATATACTCATGCATTTAAACTTACTTGTGGTCGATGGCGATACACGCATAACAACCAACAGCGCCATGGTCACCACAATACATATCAATTACTTTGCCTTGATGAATCCCGCATTTCTCTGTTGGAAATGAAGGCAATCTGGATTGCTGGTCTACATTTTGCAAGTTAGATATGTCCAACAAACTATGCACTTTCAATGCTAGGTATTTCTTGTGATTAGACACACAGTCCTTACAGCAATACCCCTTACACTCAACACAATATTTAATTCCTTCTTTAATATCATTATCTTCAGCACAAGAAGTACAAATATATTTAAATGTCTCTTCCGACATATTTGTGTCTCGACCACTCGACGCCATTTTGGACATTTAGATGAAAAATGAAAGTCTAGCTAGTCAACATGACCTGTTATATTGTTGTCCTGTGATACTTGGCGATTAGATTGCCTACCTCTCACCAATAAGATTTATCTTGTCATGCACTGTATGTTAATGTATGTCCATATTCTGTATCATTTTTTTAATCAAAATGATAATGGAAAGTCGAACACGGAAGTTCAGTGGGTTTAATTATCAACTACATGTATACATAACTAGTCCAAAGTTAATTGGTGTGCCGTTTATGGACATTAAAGGACTGCCCTCGTATGTCCGTATGCTCAGTCTGGCGTGCCGTTGAGCACTGGCATGTATATATACAAGTGCATGTAATATTTAGGACAGAATACAATGTACAGGTTTTTAATGTAAATGTACACCATCAAGTGGAATTAAAACGTAGTAGATCTTTAACTAAACTTCAGCGATTCCTGAACTGCTAACATTGCATGAATAAAGTAATATACGAGGTTATCACATTTGTAATTATGGAAGTGTATACTGGGATTTTTACGCAATGGGGAAGCATAATTCCGTATAAATTGTTCGAACCATTTACTGGAAATTCACTATATGTAGTACATGTAGATTGTAGGTATTCATGGCGAAAACTTGAACACTTTTTAACGAATTATTAATATTTATATACTTTATATACTACATTTGACTAATTTTGCATTGACCTTCTCCAACGTAGGCTATTGGTACATGTATGCGTTAAATACACGCAATGGATTCATTAATTGATATAATTGATGGATGAATGATAGCATTGTGCCATAACGTCCTCTTGTGGATAACATTATTTCATACCCCCATTAAAAGCTGTCGAAATGATGAGACTTGTGTTTTATGGCATCAATAAAACATAAAATAAAGGCAACATTTCAATACAATGGGCATATCAAATTATGATGTCAAAGGGGGAAAAGCTTATAATATAGTTTATATTGATCAGACACATATAACAAAGGTTAATTTGTAATAAAAACTAAAAAGACGTTTCAGCCAACAACACAATAACAACTGGTTACTGCAGTCTGTCTTAATCATGGTCCAACAAATATAATCTACATCATGATCTACTCTTGAAATCATGTTAAACAATTTTAAACTAAACGATCAGACTCTATATCGTATTACCGAAAATAAAATTAATTTACGCCACTTTCAAATTATTGTACATCCCGATTTTCAATGTAGAAATTTATAAGAATTTCTTACGAAAACTGTCATACAGATGATTTTGATGATCGGTACATACTTTAAAGTTCCTGATTTGTTATGAATCACATTTTACACATTTCAGTTCAGAATCAATGACTATATACTAATACTCTAATTTACACTTATTAACAGCATAACTTAATTGTTACTATTTATTGTATATGATTACTACACTGAAATGAATGTAGTATACCAATACTCTAATTTACACTAATTAACAGCATAACTGAGTCGTTACTATTTATTGTATATGATAACTACACTGAAATGATTGTACGACTGCATCATTACTCCAGGAAACTGTAATTCACAGAGTCCTGGTCTATGCAAACGCAAATAAATAAGTACACGCTCGCGCACACGCACGCACGCACGCACCCAATACATATTTTGCAATTGTATTTACAGCCAATGTACTCATAGTTAATCCTTATAAGTAATTCTAGATCAAATATTTTTATTTCGTCATTTTCGAAACTGGTTACAAACAATTTGCGTAAGTTTCGATGGAACAATAATGACCTCGGTTCATGGACGCCATCTTCCTTCTTCCCGATCACTCCAACCTTTGTTCCATCATATCTTAATTGTTCAACAGTGTTTGCGTTCTCAACAGCAACGAATACATTCCCTTTTCCGCCAGTACATACTCCCTTGACTCCATCTATATCTGAATATTCTGTTGTAGCAATATGGTTGCCTTTCTTTTCAAGACACACTAAAACGTCATAATCTCCAACAAATGTATATTCTTCACTGTCATTAAATGTGACGTGTCCAAAACACTTCAACAGTACGTTTGTCTTAAGCATGTATATGAGTTGTATCACTGTACCGACCATATTGTATATATACAAGGAGGAGCTATGATCAGATATATGCAGTTTTGTATCAAAGCAATCAACATAGTAGCATCGATGATTCATCATCATTCGATGCGATACCTTCATAGTCGGTCCCAGTGTAACAAACAATATAACTTCATCAAAATAACACGCCACAGCAACAACGTCATTCTTCACTCGACATATGCCAGTAGGTTGACAAGGCAGGCAGATATGATCTTTCACCGACATTTGTGCTATTTCTACTCGTTTCAGTTTCTTATTAGCATGATCAGCAATGATCACTTCATCATCACCAAAAAGACAACACCCTCTGATTCTACATGTGTCAGTATCGCTTGGAAGCCTGACCAATATATCGTTGCACTGTTTGATTCTGTAAGGGTCGGATGTATTCCGGGTGTCTTCTTTCAGCTGACCGATGTTTTTGGTGTTAGGTACATTATTGTTTCTGAAAGCTTCTGTTGCTGTTTTCTGACTTGCTACGTTTAAATCACCGATTGTTTCTATTCTTTGAAGAAATTCTAATACCGATTTTTCTTCAACAAACGAAAACGCATCGTTCCTTGCAAATGGTTCGAGTTCGTTTTCACAATTCAAGATGGCCTTTTGTTCATTTGTGAAGTTAGAACGGAGGAGTTTGTGACAGACAAACGTCTGAGTTTTATTGCCTTCCGCTCGTCGGAGTTTCTCTCGAATCTCTAATAAATTATTCAGTCTCAACTTCACTCTTCCGTTGGCATTTAATAGTTCTGATTTCTTTCGTTCATATATTATTTCAACTTCTCCCTGAGCGCCTTCTGTCAAGCGATCAAGAATGGCAATTGTTTCTATTCTGTGTTTGGTGATTGCCTGCAGGGCATTCTGATTGGCACGTTTTATGTTTGGGAGATAAGTGTCGTTGGAAATTTTTAGTGTTGCCTGTAAACGTTCCGTCATTCTGTGCAGCTGTTGATCAGTTTTCTCTAACTCTCCACATTTGGCGATCTGATCCACATCATCAGTAATGGAATGTATGTTGGCACAATCCCTGAAATTTGGTGATAACAGTAACTGATAATAGGACGATAGTCACAATGTTAAAAATAATCAGATCAAACATATGTATTGTCAGAAATAAATGTCAGAATAACATAGGTTGAGTCATTTTACTAATGGCTATGATGTGTTGTGTGACACTCCTTTGGTGTGATTGTTCTTCGACAATTATACTGAATGGTTTAGAGACTAGTGCACTGATTAGGGTACCATGTACGTAGTGGAGAATAATTATTATAGACGATATGTTGTGCATTTGGTAAGTGCATATGAAGCAAGGTTATGCTTATATATGCTATGGCTCGGCTTAAAACAACAAAGAACACTTATTTTTTCTACCTTTGTTAGTTATTCTTTGCATATTGAAAGTCAGAGAAATAACTTAGCCACACAAGTCAAGGTTAATTGACCTGTGAATGATTCTTAGATGCGGGATTTAAGTTATTTCCATGATTCTAACCATAATCACAAGTAAATGAGTTGCAAGTGTTACATTTATTCTACTGAACAATTACAATTTTAGCTACAATGAATAAAGTTCGACATGTTATATAATTACACAAGACGATACATAGTAATGTACTAGTTACATGTTTCAATGTGTATATGGAGTAAATGGAAGATTAAAACTTACTTATGACCAATAGCGGAAATGAAGGTAGTTTGGTCGACTGGTCTCCGTGTTGCGAGTCAGATATATCCATCAAACTATGATCTCTCAATGTAGGATATTTTTTGTGGTTATATACACAGTCCTTGCAACAATATCCCTGGCATTCAACACAATATTTAATTCCTTCTTTTATGTAATTCTCTTCCGAACAAGAAGTACAAATATATTCAAATGTTTCTTCCGAAGTATTCGCGTCTCGTCCACCCGACGCCATTTTAGGCGGTAATTATAAAACACAGCAAAAAAACAGATTATATCATATGGCACGGCCTCTTCAATGAATGTCGGACATATAGACATAACAAGCATTTATCAAACATGTGATATGATGCTATCCTTCAACAATCAGTTTTATCTTGCTAATGTCGTAATGGACATTATAAATAAATTATAATACAAGGTAAGCTTTAAAAACAGGAAGACAATTACTCGGTAACTGTTTTTGTTATCAGGAGAGGAGTATGAAAATTGACAATGGTTAAACACGAGTTTTTGTTTTGTGTTAGTTCATGGTCACAGATTAGAAAGGTTGCCAGGATTATCTTTATATATTACGTGTGTTCTAGCTAGAGTTCAACTCACCGTGGCTGTGCAGATTAGAATCTCAGTTAATGTAATACAAAGGGAAGTAACTACTTTGATGATTTTTGTTCATTTTCAAAGACAAAACCTTGGCACTTCGCGTTTATTTAAGATGGTCACCCCGTGAGAAACCCTAACAGCTTTTTTTGTTTTCATGCATAATTCGTGATGTCCTATACAATTGTCGAAGCGTTTGCCTGTAACGTTGTTTTGTTTGGGTGTTTACGATTTCAAGAGCCATAAGCTAGAAACCACAGTTTCATGTGTTCAGAATTTCAGGAAGTGAGACTCGATGTATAACCATCAACTTTAATCTTGACTTTTGCACTTTATAGGGATCTTTCAAGCACACATACGTTTTCCAATGAACTATAAGCATACGTGTTATATAATTATTTAGAAAATAAAGGGGGAATCAAACATAATTTGACCCATCCACTATAATTGTAACTTAAGAAGTACCAATACATTACAGATTAACAATGGAATACCTGTTTGTCTTCCAAATCGATGATTTGCGAAGAAGCGAAAATGAATAATATACTGGTTTGGTATGAATATTCAAACTGTCTACAGACGAATGACTATATAACATGCTTGGTTCTCATTCAAGGAACAAGTATGTTCCTTTCTAAGAAATGATAAATTAATTCGCGAATATATTTCTTAAAAACCATTTACTTAACCATAAATACCATTCCATTTCATTATCAATATTTATATTCACAAAAGTGACACCTATGTTCGCAGACGCTTAACGAAAACTGATGCTTCTTCCTTAGTTATTAGTGTTTGGAGAATATTTCTTGGCTCAGCATTCATATTTTATTACTCTACCCTTTATTAATCACACTACAGTCAAACCGCTATTATTCGAAATTGACAGGACCGAAATTTCGGATAATCCAGGGCTTCGAATAATTCAAAGAAGACAAACCTCTGTTCAACTAAATAGTCTCCATCTTAGCTGTAGCCGTGTAGGATACTCGTTTCTGTACATGTTTTGTTGATAATATAATTTAAATAATAAAAAGAAATAAAAAACCTGCGTTAATCTATTTATTTAATATATATAATATGAAATATTATAATCGGGTCTCAAAAATTGTTTCGAGTAACACAGGGTTTTCGAAAAATAGAATTCGAATAACCCGATCGAATGTGTGTAGGTTTATATAGGAAGTAAAACGGGACTTCAATTCTATTTCGGATAATACCAGGTTTTCGAATAAATGGTTGTCGAATAATCGGGGTACAGCTGTACTTATACTATCAGTTGGATTAAAGACCGGTCTTCTTTCCAAAGATATAAAACAATAAAACAACAGTATTTTGGGGTTAAAAAGTGACCAATCAGAGAAGCGGTTGAGTTAATGCATAAAACATTACAAGCAAATGTGATTTCAGATAACTTCGTTAAAAACAGTGTAATCTCCATCTTTAAGTTGATAACGATAAAGCCACGAGCCAGGTTGACCAGTCCGAATTAAGTCAGTATTTCGAGTCGTATGGTATATTTACTGCCACCTAAAATGGCGTCGGGTGGGCGAGACGCAAATACGTCAAAAGAAACATTTGAATATATTTGTACATCTTGGTGCGGAAGAGAATTATATAAAAGAAGGAATTAAATATTGTGTTGAATGTCAGGGATATTGTTGCAAGAACTGTGTATATAATCACAAGAAATATCCTACATTGAGAGAGCATAGTTTGGTGGACATATCTGACTCGCAACACGGAGACCAGTCAACCAAACTACCTTCGTTTCCAACAGAAAAATGCGAGATTCACCAAGGGAAAGTAATTGATATGTATTGTGGCGATCATGATGTTGTTGGCTGCTATGTGTGTACCGCTATTGATCATAAGTAAGTTTTAATTCATAAATAATCAATAATGCGTTGTAACATTGAAACTAGAGATATTTGCAAAACATGTATTCCCCATGACAGTCTAATTGTCGAAAATGGCGAAGGTCACAGTGACCTTGACCTTAAACCTACAGACCTCAAAATCAAAGATGGGGGCATAATTAATATACCACGTAGGCCTAAATTTGTTCAAGGCTAGTTCTCTTATACAGTCATTTGGATATTATGATAAATCATATATTATGTTATGTAGTAAGGTATGTTTCATATTTCTACCTTCTACTTCTTCGGAATGCATGGTTTGGATGAAAAGCAAATTTTCTAGGACTGTTTTAAGCTGTCCATCCTTTTAACCACACTTTGACATTTTAATTTCCACTGGTCATTGGGCTACCTAATAAAACCTGCGTCTCACTGGAGTTACTATTTCTCTCCTCCTATGAGTGTGGCAGCCGACACCAAGAAATAGACACTGTCCTCACAGGTACCAATTTACACCTTGGTTGAGTTGAGCATGAGGCACGTATACCAAATATATAACCCTTTGAGGTTTTACCTCTTTTGTCCGTGGATTTTTTACACCAAGTTTGAATAAATATCACGAGCTTCGAGTAGTCATCCTACATTTGTGTTCATTATTATTTTCAGGAATTGCACTAACATACATTTTATTCCTGATGATTAAGAAGTACCAATACATTACAGAATAACCATGGAATACCTGTTTGTCTTCAAAATCGATGATTTGCGAAGAAGCGAAAACGAATTATATACTGGTTTGGTATGAATATTTAAACTGTCTACAGGCGAATGACTATATAACATGCTTGATTCTCATTCAAGGAACAAATATGTTCCTTTCTCAGAAATGATAAATTAATTCGCGAATATATTTCTTTAGATACCATTTACTTAACCATGAATACCATTCCATTTCACTATGAATATTTATAGTCACACAAGTGACACCCATGTTCGCAGATGCTTAACGAAAACTGCTGCTTCTTCCTAAGTTATTAGTGTTTGGAGAATATTTCATTTCTCAACATTCATATTTTATCACTCTACCCTTCATAAACCATACAACTTGAGTTGGAATGAAAGAACGTTCTTCATTTCAAAAACAATTAAACAAGGGTACATTTCATACTCAACCACTTTTCTAATTGGTCATTTTTCAAACCATAAATACTGCATTTATTAACTGTGAGTATATTTTTATCCTATTTTTGCACACACGAGTTTAAGGGAAATGCAAAACTGATGGCAATACTTTTCATGCATATTTTGGCACATACTTTTGATATATGAATGAATTGAATTAAATGTACTAGTATGAGAATAAAATATCAATAAAACGTGGTCTTGTAGAATATAGTTGAAAGTATTTTGGGTTTAAAAAGTGATGAATTAGAGAAGCGGTTGAGATATTGCATAAAACACTTCCCCATTCATTGTTTTTAATATTGAATAAGTATAAAATGTAAGCAAATGTGATTTCAGATAACTTCGTTAAAAACAATGTAATCTCCATCTTTACGGTGATAACGAGCCAGGTCGACCAGTCCGAATTAAGTCAGTATTTCGAGTCGTATGGTATATTTACTGCTACCTAAAATGGCGTCGGGTGGGCGAGACGCGAATACGTCAGAAGAAACATTTGAATATCTTTGTACATCTTGTTCGGAAGAGAATTATATAAAAGAAGGAATTAAATATTGTGTTGAATGTCAGGGATATTGTTGCAAGAACTGTGTTTATAATCACAAGAAATATCCTACATTGAGAGAGCATAGTTTGATGGACATATCTGACTCGCAACACGGAGACCAGTCAACCAAACTACCTTCGTTTCCAACAGAAAAATGCGAGATTCACCAAGGGAAAGTAATTGATATGTATTGTGGCGATCATGATGTTGTTGGCTGCTATGTGTGTACCGCTATTGATCATAAGTAAGTTTAAATTCATAAATCAATAATGCACAATAACATTGAAACTAGCGATATTTGTAAAACACGTATGCCCCATGACAGTCTAATTGTCGAAAATGGCGAAGGTCACAGTGACCTTGACCTTAAACCTACATACCTCAAAATCAAACATGGGGGCATAATTAATATACCACGTAGGCCTACATTTGAACAAGGCTAGTTCTCTTATACAGTCATTTGGATATTATGATAAATCAAATATTAATTATGTTATTTAGTAAGGTATGTTTCATATTTTTATACTAGGAAGGTATTTGCACACGACTTTCTACTTCTTCAGAATGCATGGTTTGGATAAAAAGCAAATTTTCTAGGACTGTTTTAAGCTGTCTATCCTTATAACCACACTTTGACTTTTTAATTTCCACTGGTCATTGGGCTACCTAATAAAACCTGCGTCTCACTGGAGATACTATTTCTCGACACCAAGAAATAGACACTGTCCTCACAGGTACCAATTTACACCTTGGTTGAGTTGAGCATGAGGCATTTATACCAAATATATAACCCTTTGAGGTTTTACCTCTTTTATCCGTGGTTTTTTACACCAAGTTTGAATAAATATCACGAGCTTCGAGTAGTTATCCTACGTTTTTGTTCATTATTATTTTCAGGAATTGCACTTACATACATTTTATTCCTGATGATGTGGACCAAATCGCCAACTATGGAGAATTCGACAGAACTGACAAGATTCTAAATGCATTGACGGAAAGTGTCAGGTCAACGCTACACAATACCGATGATGTTTACCTCCAGAATATAGAACGTGCCAAACAGAATGCACTACTTGCCATCACCGAACACAGAATGGCGACAATTGCCATTCTCGATCGCCTGACCGAAAACGCTCAGTGTGAAGTTGAATCCATTTACGAACAAATGAAAACAAACGTACTATATACCAATAGAAGAATTAAGTTGAGTATTAACACAGTCTTAGAAATTCGCGAGAAATTCCGAATTGCTGAGGGCAATAAAGCACAACAGTTTGTCTGTCTTAATGTTGGCTCGTCAGCTATCAAAAAGGAGGAAAACAATATAAAGGATTATGAAAACGAGCTGGAAGTGTTTAAAGAGGATCATGTGTTTTCGTTTGTTGTTGAAAACTCTGTAGCAAAATTTCTCCAACGAGTTGAAAAAATCGGTAACTTAACCATTAGAGGTTCGAATACTGCATACCACAATTGAACACTATCTTAATCGAATGTCTAATCAGACGTCAACAATGGATGTTTACTAGATGTATATGTTAACGTACTCATTGTATTAAAAATTTATCTTATTATCTATGCATTAATGATCAAATCTCAACTTCTATCCAAACGTAGAAACTTCCGGGTCAACGTATGTGACCAATTAAAAAGCTTTATTTCTAATTATTTCGCACATTTAAGCAATGTAATGCATATAACTCAAGCTGGAGTTAGTATTTAACTGATCGTACCAAAGGACCATCGAATTGTCAAAAATTTACAGAAAGGCTGCTACTCGCTGGCTAAGAATGAGAATGTCGTAACTACAAAATCAATATTTTGAGTAATCAAGACAAAAATTTCTGACAATCACTCAAGATTTACTTATTTTTTTATGGTAAAACAAGCATTTTGAACTTCAGTTTGGTCAATACGACAAGTTCCGATTTTTATGAAAAGCGCCTTATGATGCAAATTTCAAATAAGCAATTGTCTTATAAGGTCACTTACGACTTTCTTGTTCTAAGCCAGCGTACTGTACTGAACTACTAACTCAGCGTTTTCCCCAATCGGAATATTTTTCCGAAATTGGTTACCAAAGCAAATAAGAGTGAACTTTTGACATATAATTCATAGGAAAAAGTAAAGCTGTGACATTTTACTATAAGAGTCAATTGCTTAAAATAGAATCGATAGATGGACATTTTGTATTTTAGTGCTTTATCATACCTCGTTTCATATTGTACAGTCGGTAATTAAATAATGTCAAAATAGTAGCTTTTCTAGGTGACTGGCTCATATTATATTATGCAATTCAGGATGCAGTATGTACATGTTTTGGTTGGCACGTCGCGGCCCGTGATTGAACTGTTATTAAGCGTTCGGTCGCTCCAACTGCTCGTATGCTAATAAGGACACAATTTATTTTATGGTGACTTTGCAATTTGTGTAATGACTTTTTATCAGAGAAAAATCATATTGATATCAGCACATATTGGAATAATAATCATGATTTTAATACAATACTTACTAGAATTATCAAAGACACATCTGTCCATTTTTGTCAGTGTTACTGATTCATTAAACTGATTAGACACTAGTACTATTAATAATTATATCTTATTCAATTGATTTATCAGTAAATCACTCTTATTTGTATGCCAAGCGCATTTAGTCTGATCGTATTAAGAAACAATTCATTTTTTAATTAGTTTGAATAAACAGCAAGAGTCACGTATGCGTATGTAGTTACCTCTTTCAGTACAACAGTACTAGTACAAAGTACCTGGGCAGTTCTTGGACTGATTGGTGACTAGGTTAAACCGATTTTCAATTAGACAATTATATAATAATACTATCCAGTTAACATATCAGTTGGAATTGGTGCCAGCAATCTTCAGTCCCATTAATTAATATATCTGAAAAATGAAATTTATAGAATATAGTTAAGGTTAATCACCGGTGGTGTAAACTGCAATTTCAACACAATTACGTTGGAACTGCCTGCTTGGTTTAACAGCGGACACAAAACATGTTATTCAGTACTTGGTTATCAATTGCAGACTCATCTTGTCAACTGTTTTTTTATGAAACACCCGTTTTAATATTTAACCGCAAACATTGAAATTAAAAGGCAATTCATACTAAAGATTTTTTCCTGTATTTGGTTATCAATTGCAGACACAACTTATGCTACAACTTCTTTTTCGCGAAAACGTGTTTTAATAATTAAACACAGAATATTGAAATTAATATGACAAATAATTCTAAAAATTTGGAAATGCAAGACATTGACGTGTGACATTGAGAACATCTGTCAACAAATTAAATAAAGTGTCTCAATATAACTTCAACATCACTCACGTGCAACAAAATCACTATGGTTTTGTTATGACGTCACTCGCACGTAATTTGTTATTATCGTGGTGAATTATTGAAAACATTACAAGGGGGATTTTTGTCTTTCTGTGTGTTATCATTATAATTACATTTTCTAGAATATCGTTAATATCTGAGTATGACAATGTCATCCATACACGACTGCGATGCCAAATGGATGTGCCGCGTACGTAAATACAATACTAATTTTAGTTGCCGACATTTTGTCTATTTCCGCCACTAATCTATACCATAAGTACAAAAACAATTAGTCCCGACCATCAGGTGATTTCCAGATTTCTATTATCTACCGGTGATGTATTAAGTTAAGGAAATTATCCTCATCTAGATATTACAATTTCTTTATTAGCTTCTGGAAGAATTGTCAATCAAAACAGATATGAACAATACTCCTTAATTACACAATGTATTGTGGAGACCGAACCTCAGAGGAAACCTGGTCTTTGGTATTTACATGGACTCTAGATCTCTAGATATTTATAGACAATGTACTCGTATTTTTTAGACTTCAGCTAAGAGAAAAGTCAGAAAACCAATCTCGATTGGATGCTGTTAAATCGACTGACATCACCATTGTTTATACTGTTATGCACAATATGTTATTTTTCGGAATAAATCTTCCCAATATGTTTAATTATGTGATACACCTAATCACGAATTCATATTCACTATCTTTCCAAAGAAACTAGTATTCTAAGCTTTGTCTTTTGCAACTGTTTACACACAAAAACCCACAAATATCGCAGTCATCCGCTTATTGATTTTACATGCTTTCATTACATGGATTGAAGTAAATTCTACGTAATAAAAGCAAAGCGCTGTTCTAAACACAGGTGGCTGCATCGTTGTTAGGAGTTGAGTCATACGTTATTTATTATAGGTTCTAAACGTTTTGCCATGTATAAATGAAGACGAAAGTAGACATAATTCGGCTTCAGCTCTTGATAAGGCACCAACAACATCACCAGTCAAGTTTTAAAACGAACATCTCAATGAAAAGAAAGAACACAACCCCGACTTACATGACGGAGAGCATAAGAAAAGAAAACGACAAACAAGGACTACAACTGGAACATATTGCAACAGGCTGTCACGGAATATAGTGAGATGGAGAGGAATTATCTGTGACCTGTGATCCTTCGGAGAGTGAGATACTCAAGTCCTCAGGCAAGTCAAGTCCATGGTATCCGGTTGTTACAACGTAATCTGCGTACTGTTTTAATGCACTTGGGTAATGTCAGAAATAATGAAGCTTTACCTTTCAACCATTCCCCGTTCAATATATACTTTTAAATTTCCTTGTTAATGTGTCCAAAAGATTCACTTAGTGAATGTGAAGAAAATTGCCAAGTTTTATGAAATTTGAATCTGTACCAAAAAGGTAATGACAAAAAAGGAGGTAAAAAATGTCATGAGTGTAACAAATTTTCGTGACATTTTTGAAAAACCTTGTTTTGTAATACTAACTAAGAAAATTCCAGGTCTTCAATCATGAAAATTGCAATGGTTTTGCATTGTGGAATATGTTGGCTTTTACTACATTTCCATTTCCATGTTCAGATAGTTATAAGTAAGATTTAACGGACATGATTATAAAGTTGCTGCTTCGGGGAAAAAAACACCTAAATTTTGCTTTGCATTTTTACTAATATCACATTTTCTTCTAATATTTGTACAAGTTAATCCTTTGCATGTTTCAAACATTTTCTTTGATGTATCATCTATATAAAAACGTTACTACTTTTTATGTTGGACCATCGTTGTAGACTAGGGGACTTATAATATAAGTGTACATGAAAGTGTCATGAGTGTAACATTTTGAGTTTAACAGACTATGTTGAAATCAGACAACTCATTATACAACTTTCAGCTTCCTGACATAGTAGTTTGTATCACAGAGGTACAATCAGTAACAATTATTCATTCTTTTACCCAGTATATATTTTTCTAACATGGTCTTGGGTTATGTCATGAGTGAAACACTGAATTTGAAGTTTTGTGTTGTTTCTTTATTCCTGTCTACCATTTATACTTTTTTGATTAGCATTTGATTTTCTGCATTTTTTATCAGGAGAGGTATGGGAATTTAATTAATTCATGATAAAACATAATTAAGTGATATTTTATCATTTTATTTGGCACTGTAAAATAAAAATGCCAATTATAACAACAAAAAACAGAGAAAAAATGAGAAATTTTCAAAACGATTTCCCATTGCTGTAACTGGATTGTTAAAATGTTGTTCAGTGTACATAAAAACGCACATGGAAACTGAAAGTGTTACACTTTTTATCTGTCATGATGTCATTTCTTAGTCTATCCATAAGTGTTACACTCATGACAATGTTTTATAATTTCTGTGTTTGCTAAATTTTAAACTTGTTTATGGCTGCAAATTTTAACATTCAAACTACAACAGGACGGTTGAAGTAAGATCTACTCTTTCCGCTATTCAAAAGTAAAAAATATCACCAATAGCCTAACTTCTATAGATATGAAAGTGTAACACTGCTCCCATCAACCAAATTTAATTACTTATTAAATATTCACTATTAATTGAACCTCTATATTTAACACAACCGTAAATAACAAATCAAACCTTTCATTTAAAGATAACAGAAAATGAAATTCACTGATGATTCAGTGATTTTTCTCCCACTGAAAGGGGATTTCTCCTGACTATTCAAGGTGTTCGCAACAACTTAGATACACCTGAAAATATGACATTTGACCTCGCCTTACGACCATACCATTATTGCAAAACTCATTATTGGTGTGTATCTTACAATTCATTATGTTGCTAACAGTATATCTATTCTATAAAGGCATGGGAAGAAGCTAGCAGTAGACACATAATCATGTTCTTTGAATTTGGATAAAACTCCCTGACAATTCCCTGATTTTTGCCCAATTTTGAAATTGTATAATGTTTTCCTGAATGGAATTTGTTGACCATATTTTCCAATGATAGAGATGTTTATAAAACTCATACAGGTGTGCCCCATGGCAGCTCAATAGTCTATAATGGCAAATACCACAATGACCTTGATATTTGATCTACTGACCTCAAAATACATAGGGATCATCCTCTTGCTGACCAAACTCCATGTAAAGTTTAATGATTCTAGGACAAAGCTTTCTTGAGTTATTGAATAAAAACAATTGGTGACCGTCTAAAAATGGTATATGTCTAATAGACATTGACCTTTGACCTACTGACCTAAAAATAAATAGGGGTCCTCCAGTGTTGTTAGGGAAAATCAGTCTTGAGTTATTGAACGGCAGCCATTTGGTCTATTTACAGACATACAGTTAGAGACAGACTGACCGTTACACATGAACAAAGCTGTACATTTATAAACCGTCATCATAGATGAGGAGGCATAAATAGTAACCATACTTTTTTCCGAGAATGTGGCAAACCTGACAATGTACCTAATCAATAACTAAATATTCATTTTAATTTTATCAGCAAGTGGATCACCAATATATTATATTTTGACATATTATGCATGTAAAGATTCCAGTAAAAATGTCGGAAATCAAATTAAAATGTTTTATTACAGTAATTGATGTCTTTTACATCTTTGGTTTGCAAAGAAATCCAAAGATCCCATTTTTGCATAATACTTCATATTTGAAGTGTTATGAGTGTAACAGTTACATGCTTACAAAGTAAGTTTCAAAGTTTATGAATACATGCAGTTAGATTATTTTCAGCATTGGATATTTAACATCAGTTTAAATTAAAAGCTGTTAATACATGTAGGAAAGAACGATAAGGTTACATCCAATTACTGGTTTATATCATATAATATGTAATTGTTACCCTGGTAATTTAAAATAACGAAGTGCACAATTTTATGTTTCTTATTTGTAATAAAATGACAATTTGGCTATGTAAATCAATTCTTATGCTTATTTAATATTTATAATGATGTTTTACAACAAAACCATGATCAATGACAGTAGATCATATAAGTTTTCGAAAAATCTCAAGTTCAATTTCATTTTGTCATGAGTGTAACATTTTTTTAAATCTTAAGATTAAATTTGACTCGCTGTCATTTTCTTTTGAAAACTAGCAGTATTCAGAAAATTTCAATACATGTTCAGTTATCATCAATAAAGGTTTTTACAAGTTTTTATTAATTTTGTGTGAAAAATGTGTGTTTAGAGAAAAAGTTTGGAAGTATAAACCAAATATCAGGTTAATAAAAGACACAAAATTCCATTTTTTTCTCAAACAATAACTTAAATCGATGTAAAAATGACATTTTTAGGAACCTTAATACTATTTTACTCAAAATAAGTCATAAATACATAATAACTGGCTTTGACTAAGTAATTAACTTGATCATTTTGTTTCAGGATATTTTGCATTTTTTTATGAATTAGTTTAAAGTAAATTATAAGTAATTAAAAACGTGCAGGTTTATTACAAAACCATATTATCGTACATAAACTGCAAATACTATCCATTTGCTTGGAACAAAAATTTATTGACTCATTTCATTTTGAAAATATTCACTCCATGTCATTCTTGGCTTCATTATTTGTGACATTACACACTTACGGAAATCGTAAACTTAAGTTCAAATTTAAATTCTGTATAATGCATTAATAACAGCAAATTTGGGAAAGATTTTGTTTTTTCTGAGTTCATTAACTGAATCACGATTACTACTACAGCTCCATTTACCACATTTATAGCTGTACAAATGATATACAGAGTTTAAGTTTGAGCCGAAGATGATGTCCGTAAATGCTTTGATAAAACAGACCCTGATGTCTTAGAGAGATTATCTGCTTTGTAGAACACAGCTCTCTCAGAAAGTTAATTCGTAAATACAACTAAGATGTCTTGTAGTGCAAGAGCATCAAATTCTATACATTAAGTCTGTCTGATGAAAATGTTACACATAGTGTCACTAATGTATTTCTGTTGTGTTATATTGATATTTTAATTTTTTTTAATGATATTTCTGCAAGAACGTCTAACACTTTCTATAGGAAGCAAACAAATATTTTATTTACGACTGAGTACATATTTTCTGAAGAAATTTCTTCCTGATCGTTGTCTGGGTTACTTATGTCCGCTTGCTTTGTTCAATTGTGCTGTCATTTGGATAGCCCGGGCAGGATAAATTGTGTTATCTCGCTAAATCCTAGAATATAATAAATAAATGCCGAGCATCTCCTTTATTTGCCAATTAGTGTTCTGCTGAACTATGACAGGCATACTCTTATATAGATTTAGACGGCTAGTGAACTAACCACTGATCTACGCTGAGTTGGCCCGCGATAGTCTAACTTGTGATTGTCGTAGGATTTTTAATTACAAGACATATTGAGCTCGCATCCTAACAACAGTAACAGTCTCTGCGAGGACGATGTTGGACGATTTTCGTGTGAAGCTTGTGACGAATGTACGACTAACGTATTGGCAAAATATCTGTATAAACACTGGTCATACTCGGCACGGATTTGCCCCTCAACCTGTCATACAGGGCCAGTACAATAAATTACAAGATGCCTCGCATAATTGTAATGGAATGAAATACAGTACCCTATACATAGCCACAAGCGCCTGTCCTCATACGTTGGTGTCCCCAAAACGATAGGAACTTTTGTAGTAGACGTTTTTATCACATGTCGCATGGAGCAAATGTAATCAAGCATTGCATAGTTTTGTCATGGTGTATTTGGAGAGGTATTCGAGGCAAATTGCCAGGTCAAAATAACGGTAAATATGTTTAAGAAATAGAATAAAGGGCATTCAACTCATTAGTTAGTACAAAGTAAACACTTTAGTTTGCAATATCGACGTTTGTGAGTTTTTATAGTATATTGTAGTATATTTTGCTAATTATACTAAAAACAACAGCAAAACATTTCGACATTCGGAGCACTGCTGTCGGTTTGTTCAATGACTGCCAGTCGTTTATGACTAAAACTATATCGAAATACACGGACACAGTTAAAACAATTTGTAATGGATACAAACTACTATAACATACTATATCTAGTAAACATGTGGTAAAATATAAAATAGTTTTAATAATAATCTAAATAACCTTTCTTACAGCGAAAATGATATACAATGTTATAATAATGATAACATTTTATTTCAAGAGGCCCACAAAGCTATGATGGGCAAACCAGGGTAAAATAGTGTATTCCCGATGGGCCTCATAAACAAACATTTGAAGACAAAAGAGAAACGCATATACAGCATGAAGTATCAATACGATATATAAGTGTACATGTATTGTAGATTGTCTAACCGCGGCTAGCGACATGAACACTCGTGCTAAGTAAACTACAAGTCTTGTGGACAGATATTGTACATTAAATGCCAAGGGCGCTGGTCTTTGGCATAAAGAAAGGGTCATAAGTCTGAATTAGTAGGTATCATCTAATTAATAAGTAAATAAAGTATCTGGCTGTTAGTACATGGAAACTTAGCCATGATCTTGAACTCGGTATTGATCGTTGGAGTGGTGAAAACTAACATTTAACAATAAAGACAAAATAGTACATGTAGTTAATGTATCTCCGTAAAACATGAAAGTAGACCATCAACAATTTACATTTGTGATATGTCTTGAAGCTTTAATATTCTATTTTATACTTATGTACATAAATGTATAGAAGCAATCGCTTAACTGATAGTAATAATATCCATACAAACAAGTAGTAGCCATTCATCAGTTACATGATCGGAAATCATGTTGCTCTCTTATTGCTGTATCGCATTTTGAGTTGGGCGTAACAAAATAATACATGTTGCCGTAAGATGCAAGCTCTTATGTTGAGTTTTCATTTCTGTCCTTTTCATTTTTTTGCGAACATCCATATATCTACTGCCTACATTTATTTACATGTTATGACATAGCTAGTTAATTTTTTGTCGTTTCTTTGTGAGCGGTATTATTGGTGACAGCGCCCGTAGTAACTGTCATACACTATACAGTACGCCGTACCACGAGAACAGTAAAGTACAACACATATTTCATTCACAAGCAATTAAAAAGTTAACAGACTAATTATTTCTTCTGTGTCGTTTAAAACAAAGAGAAGGAATGGCTAAGTATTCTCATGAAAAAATAAATAAGATATTTACGGTGTAGTAAAGGTGACACAAGCGATAGTTTACTTTTCGCGTGCTTGCGTGCTAGTTATCACATGTACAAGTGTTAGTTATCACATGTATTTTTTATCAAATGCTCAAGTATAAGAATCATACATGTATGTCGTATGTGATCTTAAATAGTGATGGGATATTGCAAATGCCAAAAATGTCTTATTAAAGATAGTAACAATAGACAACCACACCTGTGTGACCAGACAAACGTTCTACCATGACTGCCGTAAAAAGGTGCTCGCATGATATGGGCTGTGAAAAGAAACCGGAACGAGACCTCAACAGTGAATGGTATGGAAATGAATAGGTGCCATGTGGTTAGCAATGAAATGAAATCGATGAAAATGGGTTGAAACAAGAATGATGTTGAATGAATATAGATAGAATACATACACATGTTTACATAATTAATATCATAACATAAATAAGGTCAATAGGACCGCGTGACATGTACATCGTAAAGTGGCAAATAGGGGTGAAAGGCAATAATTTATTTACCACGCGCACATGTGATACTAACTGGTGCGATACTAACACACGGACACGTGATACTAACGTACGAATGCGCATGTAATAAATCAACTATTATCTATTCCACACCACAGCCACCTTAGATATTGGAACGGCGAAAAGTTGTAATTAGTTCGGCAGTGTTTTGTCATTACTGATATTTTTAAACTAAAACTTGTGAACAGCGAGACATAAACACTGTATCTTAGCAAAGAGAAAACGATTTGTTGAAGATTTAATTTCGTCTGTGTAACACTATTGAGCAGAGATCACCCTGTTACGCTGTGAAATTGTCTCTGCTACAAAAAGTCGTACCAAAACTAATACCAACGACTAAGTTCATTTGGCGCTATTGCGATAATCGAACATTAATGTATTTATTCGCATCGTAGTTGAGACTTAGTAGTGCCATTCCAGAGACCTGACGCGGGCAGTCATTAACAATGGGTGTGCGGAGAAACACTCTATTATTGTTCAAAGTTATTATAGCCGGAATAATTTTGACCGATTTGTGTGAAGGGGAAATTAAGCCATATAAAAGGTAGTGTACACATATACAAAACTTTGTAGGTGTTGTGTTTATTTATTGCTGTTTTATGAAATATATGAACAATCGTTTCTTATTCATTAAGTTCGGCTTTTTCTTTTGAGTAAACTTATGTTTGATTCAATAAGGAAAAATATAGCATTAATTGGAAAGCCCGTGTCTTCATTGTAGTTTTATTACGTATACCATTCATAGCGCTGCTTACTGTGTAATAGCTATTTATCAAGTTTTAAAGAGTTATTACACTATCAACTCGAATTTATTATACGAGTTGAGTAAAACGCTTGATTGTTTATCATTTTATTCAACGGATTTAATAAATAAAATTTGTAAATTCCCAAATGTATATTCACGTTAGATCTACATTTGTCTTTTTTTACATTGTAAATAAAATGCTATTTTTTACTATTATAAACTCGGCCAACTTGACGAATGTTTCCTTTCACCATGAATGGAAACGTATGTTTTGGAAATTGAATTACATTATTTGTTGCCCCCAGCTATAAGCTTATTAGATTATAGGTAATATATAACACGGTAAATGTTGTTTGTTACACGGAAGAGCACTCTTAAATTCTGTTGATAATCTATTTAGTAGCTTTAATTACCTAGATATATTTTGAACGGCAGTAATTTCGTTTTTCGTAAATGCGGAAATACTATAGTACAGCACTTAAACATTTCTACAAAATCGTAAATTTAGACTATATAGTAGAACAACAACCTCACGAGAATACTTAAAGTTTCAGTTTGTAGGTATAATTGTGAAAAACAAAAAAAATCATTGTAGTATACAAACTACTTAAAGTTGGATGGAACCACCTTTATCCGTGAAATAGGTAAACGTACGTCAGCACACCCGTTAAAAATGTTAAAACTTCTTTTAACGGACTTAAAACATCAAAATTGTAAAGTTCACGTCTTGTACGTCAATCATATCAAATCAGCATTACGATGTTGCATATATTTCTCATTCATCGACAAGGATGTGATCCGACTCAAGTTCTTCCATCCTACGAACTGGAAATTGCAAAGAAGTAACTGTTGATGATTTTGGTGCGCCTTATTATATTTACTTTATTTACACAGGAATGCGTGTTATGTTGGCTTAATGTTTTGAAAATTGATACATCATACGAGATTTTACTTCATATGGACGTAGATTGAGGCTATCATGATATGACCATGGGAAACTGTATTATTGAAAAAGAGTAAAATGAAATTGGAAATTTTGTTTTCCTCTAAATTTATATAACTCTAGCGTCCATTTTGTCATTATTGTTGCTTTATACCAAATTATGTAGCTGCTCTCTGTTAACTATTTTAAGCTTAACAATACAATAGTTCTAGGATAATTATCCATTTTCTTCAAAAATACGAGGTACATGTATGACTAAGTTGTATTTAGTGTATATTACTGGACACTGGCTGGTACATTTTAAAATTTCATTTAAACGATGATGTCAAATAAAGCCACGATGGCGAAATCATAAAAAGTACGCTGGCGAAAATGAAATAATACGAATGTGAGATAATGCGATACCCAACACCGTACTGTCGCCTCTCCTACTGAACAACATTAAATGGTCTGATGGCATTGTTCTTACCGTGCAGTTACCAGAGATTCTTGATTTCCTTGACACTCGAAAGTATAAATAAGAAACACACGTACATAAGTCTTACTAACATTAATTCAGTTTTTCATTGAGCTATGGGCGTCACAAAACAAAATGAGTATTTTTTAGGTTAAAACTATTTAAAGTAGGCTGGCATCATGTCCAGTAATTATCCACCATATTAGGTCTCTGGAATGTTGGGGAACATTAATTACAATGTACTTCATGCCAACAAAACAATTCGTAGCAACATGATTTAGAAATGTCTTTAGACATGTACAATCGTTGAATTGCTGGGAACATGTTCGTACGGACTTTCTAAACTCCAAACATTGTGTTTATCTCTGTCGGTTAGGTTTTTGTTTTCGTAAGTAAGAATGCCGTAATTCTAGCACTGTACATAAATATTTCTCCTACGGCATTGTCATTCACATTTGGAGAAGTTGCCATTTACTGAAGCGTCACAAGTTGTTAGTTAAAATTGGTTGGTTATTAATTCCTGGTGACAGGTAACGTAATATTCAAAATTGTAATCGTCATCCCAATAGTTTGTATAAATGATGGCAATGTCCACAGAAAATACTAGTTTGATCTAGAGCTGATGCAATGTACGGAACACAGCGAGCCTTGGCAAGCCGTGTATGCCCTTGTGGCACAATAAATGCATGTATAGAATGAGACAATACACTTAACCTCAAATAAATAAATATATAATTTTATATTAACCTTTGAAATGCTCACCCAAACATGTTTGATTCGCACTATAAAGCGTATACATGTATATACTATACTCACCATTTGATAAGTTTCAAAACTTTTGTTTGATAATCTATTGTAAATTGAATATGATGAACTTATAGAATTTTCCACAAAATGTTGCATTACCAATATTTTAAAGGAAACCGATTAATTGAAAGTTTGATGTCTTTGGGCTGATAAGCCACATTAACTTGTGTTCAGTAAATAACATGTCAATGTTTCTATCAAAGCAACCCGGTAACAAAGATTCTTGCAAAATGTCATGTTTTCGATACTTGTCAAAATGACGTTCAAAGCTATTTTTAAGCCAAATTGATAGCATATCTCGTAAAGTATTGAATGATAAAACAAGTTTAATAATGATTATTAACAACATAATATTTCGATATTAAAGTTTATATTATATACAACAAGTTGAACAAAATTTAATTTAACAGTTACTTTGGTTTCTAGTTGCTAGGCAATGAAAGAACATAATCATGCAGATACGTTCTTGCATGTAGTCAAGCAAACAGGTGACCGCTTTTCAAATATTATTTTTTCCAAATGAATGTTTTAAATTCATAAATATACCTATGGAGATTTTAATACAACCACCAAAGCAATATATGACTTTAAAAGAATAATTTAGAAAGAAACACACTGAAGATCAGGCTCTTGTTTACTTAGTTTGAAAGCGAGAAAGTAATGTTTTTGTGTTAGCTTCTTTCATCGCATAGCAACTGGTAACTAAAGCAACTGTATCACACGTAAGCTTTTAGATTATTACAAATGGAGTCAACTTTCATATCAATATAATAGTTTTGTTTTTAAAAACTTTAAAACTGGTTATATATCATGCTACACTTTACAAGCTGTTTACGTCATTTTGACATTTATCGAAAAATGACATTTTTTAGAAATCTTAATTCCAATGTTGCTTTGATAGTAAAATTATCATATCATATACTGAATAAAACTTTGAAATGTTGGCTTTCCATTGGTATATGAATAAAGCAGATGAGATCAGGCATGTACGCATGGCATTTGTTTGTAATGGGGACAGACATTATGAAACACCCTGTACATGTACATGGATATGACACAAGTAATGAAATAAAATGTAACGTGTTTGTGCTGAAAATATATCAGGTACTTAAAGTTTAATTATTAGCTTTGGCACTGAATGACTTGGTTGCGACTGAGGTGGAAAGTAGTCCCTAACACATAATTTGACCGCATAACATAATAACGCACCTATACCTTAATGGCACAAACGTTTACCCGACAGGACGATTTCGGCATAATAAAGGTCAAACGGTGGAGTTAAATGAATTAATCAATGCTGTAGTAACAACGACTGTTCAGCCAGAGTAATATTAAACATTTGTATCAGTAATTTAATCTTTAATAAAACAATATGTCTAATAAGAAAGTAGTCCATGAGAGTCGATATCAATGGCTAGCTATTATTTCTGATCAATGTTAATGCTGCTACAGCTAATATCAAATGTTTTGTGATTCTTTGTGCTTTACTCCGTGCTGTTGAATGCTGATTTTCATGTCCGATTTTTTCTGTCTCGGGCTTGGAGTTTTTGTTGTTTCTTTTGCTTATGTGTTGTCGTTGCTCAGGATAGTTGTGTTGTGGTGTTTCTGATTTCTGTGCTCGGCTGGTTAGGTTGAGTGCTACTTTCCCTCTCGGATTTTCTCATACCTTTTTTTGAATATCAGATAAAATACACCGAACAATCTTTTATTTCATTCCCAACTACAACAAAACCTTTGAAAAGCGTCACAAAAAGAAATTATACTAATACGTTGATGCGATTTCATGATGAAAGCCAATTAACTATCCGCTTCCGCTCTTTGAATCTGTAACGATAAATTAAAGCAAGTTTTACATCTTGGCCAAAGCAACGACTGTTTTAATTATAGGGAGCAAACATAGCGACCTGTTCACTCATGAAATCTTGCTACTTCTGATTTCACGGTGTCACCCTGATTGTTTCACTTCTAAAATTCATTACGTTTTACTTTGTATTGCAAGCATGACAATTTTAATTGCAGGAAATGAGTTTCTCACACAACGTGTTTCATAATGTGTAAATTGTCTCCCACTTTTGAAACGCACTATGATTGTCAATCACACTGTGAGTGAATATAACAGTATGGGCGGTGTCCACAATGATATCAATCTTCTGAAACCTGACGCCATCGTGAAAAACATCATGTGGTGTACTGCATTTACCTACGTGGTTCCGCTTTCTTCAACAAAAACGCTTAAAACAGCCAATTCGAGATAAGAAGTTTTGTTCAAAGGGTCGTGAAGACCTATAACAACGATGCAAACACACTACCGGAATATGCGAAACATTATGTTACAAAATCAAAACACAATGAAATGAACAGAAATCAAAACATGGTGCGACGTCAGGAAACCCGATGCGACCAAACGTTGTAACGACGCCATGAAAATATAATAATTTACATCATGAAAATAGCATGTGTATCATGAAAGACGACACGAAATCATATAACAATTAGATCAAATATTTTAACGAGGTTTTGTGTGATGAAGGAAAACATCAATGATAGTCTGTTATTTGTCATCAATTTAAACAATTAAAAAAATTATTTTTACTAGTTCGTAAATGAAAACATAGTGCAAATTCAGACATTGATTGTGTTGCTTCTTTCGACGATATATTAATACATTTTTCATATTTTAATGACGCATTGAAATGGACTAGTGGTTGTTTAACAAGCTTCTTCTCTTATGTTGTGACACAAACCTCTAACAGTATACACCCTACAGAGGAAGGGTGATGCACATTTTTATCATTGCTCTCGCTCTTGTTTGCATTAAGCTGTCGACTGACTCAAAGTGTCAGACAATAGAATGACACTGTGACTCAATTAGTAAACGATTTGTTTCTTCTTACAAACATGATATTGAAATATTGATCAAAGTGACGGCCAACGGCTACTAAGCGTTTGACACTGAATGACTTGGTTGCAACTGAGAATAAAAGGTGTCACTGATTGTTGAACTACATCAATTCATTTCGGTTCACTTTATATAACAAACATGACAGTTTTTAATGGCAGGAAATGAGTTCCTTTCACAGAACGTTTCACTCTTTGTGAAACGCACTATGATTGTCCATATAGTGAGTGAATATAACAGTATGGGCGGTGACCACAATGATATAAATCTTCTGTAACACAATCATCAAATCATTGTGCGACATCATGACACTCGATGCGAAAAACGTTGTAAAGACGTCATGAAAACACACACCATTACATATATAAACGTCATGAAAATAGTTTGCATATCATGAAAAGACGACGAGAAATTATATCACTAGTAGATCAGCTATTTTGACGAGGTTTTGTGTGCTTAAGGGAAACATCAATTATAGTCTGATATTTTTCATCAATTTAAACAACTGAAAAAACTTCTTTTACTAGTTCGTAAATGAGTAAATAGTGCAAATATACGTAGACAGTGATTGTGTTGCTTCTTTCTACGATGTAGTGATACATCTTTTCATATTATTTATATAAACTGACTAATGTTATTTAAGTCGCTTCTCTAGTGTCGTAGAACATCAATTTAATGAAGTCAAGATAAGAAATACGAACTTTTGTCGAATGTAACCAAGTATGCATTAGTTCATTGATAAATAAGTACGACACGTATAGTACTCATAGTATTTTGCATGAACACTGTTGGATGTATTGGTTTATTTTACACCCGAATAAAATGTCCATGAAACGCGTTTTAATTGAGGGACCAGAATACTCACACCAGGCGGACATTTGTGTGATAGTGTATTGCTGAATAACCAAGTTTAAACTCTTTAGTTCAGTAAGTAAATCCAGTGTTTATTGTATTCGTTCTGTTAGTTAAGGGTACAGGTTCAAGTCCCGATCATGCCTCATATTTTTCCTCCTGTGACATTTGGCGCCAAACGTGCGTCCATGATATAGCGGACAGATTTCCATATGCTTGCGCTCACTAAAAATTAGACCAATCGGGCAAAATATTGGCCCTGTAAGCTAAGGATGTCGATTCGATCACAGGAAGGCTACTTATTTTTTTCATCCCGTGGCACATACCATTTCCTTGATAACTTTTTTTCATATTTGCGAGATTTGTTTCAGATGATTTGTCCATTGTTTTGTGTTTGAAATAATATTATTAAACAGTTCGATGGATTTTTGAATTGCCAAGTACGATAAAGATGATAACTGATATCAATGGTAGCAGTTGAAGGATGTCAATACAACCCGGTTGATGAATTCCTGTCCTGTAGAAGGGTGTAAAAAAGTTTTTTTAAAACTTGATGAGGACTGTATTTTAAACATTTTTATTCTATTATATACTCATTAAGACAACTGCATTTGATTTTTAAAGCAACGTTTACCATCAGTTAAGAGAGAAATTACTATTTTTATTTCCTTACACCCAGGGTAAAAACGTACTGCAAAAATTAATGGAGGCAACTACGTGTTAAGAAAAATAACTCTCCAACAGGTGACACAATAAATGCACTCTTTAAATGTTATAAGTACACCAACACAGTACATAACAAGACGTGCAAATAGTGCATGTAACATTGTTGCTAGCTTGAAAGATGACAAAATATAGAACTGTGATACTACGTCAATGACGTATTATGTTTAAATATCTTAAAAAAGTGTAAGCATTTTAAGTGTTTATATCTCAAGGCTGGTATATCGTACTTGTAGATGTCTTGTAATGTACAGCGCATGCCTGCCAATCGGTCAGTCGACATGCCGAATGGTTTTCACTCAGTAACTCCAGAACAGGCTGACATAGGATGTTAAAAATTGGAGTGGCGATTATTCATCCTCCAACAAGGCCCCGACTTAATTCCAATGTCATTTGGTTCAAAGGTCAAAATCACCGTGACCTTTGAATGCACAACAATGTCAAGTCCACAACGTAATAATTATATGTCTAAGATCGTAAAAGTTTACATATAGGTTGCTGATCATAAACATTAAACACCTACAAATTGTGAGGTCAATAAGTCATAGGTCAAGGTCGTGGTGACACCTATAAAACTAGACTATTTTACTGTAACAAGACGTGTGTGTTTCAAAAACCTCTCTTGTACTTTAATTTATTCGAATTCTTCAGGTTCTGTGTTTTCTTGGTGTGGGTATCGATGAACAGTCTGTAGGTAACATTTTAAGACTTCGTGTGAAAAATATTTGTTTAGCACGTGCATTTTGTATAATTTGCAAATTGACAGTTCACTGATTGCGGAGGGCAAACTACAGTTGTAGAATTATAGAATATTGCTCATATACTACTCGCATAAAGGCATGCAAAAATGAACATGATATCAAGTATAATAAAAAAAAGATATACTGATTACAAGTTGGTGTACTTATAACATTTAACAAGTGCACAAGAGTGTGTTTAAATCTAATGGTAATGTATATTTAGTCAATCAAAAGTGTAAAATTGACGTTTGGACTAATTATGAAGTAGATACAATAAAAATGTAACCCTTTACACTTAAAATTAAGCAAATATTTTACCTTTTGCCAATAAGTACCATATTGATAAATGTCAATAAAATATTAACTATACAATTTCTATCATCGAAATTTTCTCAAACTTTACTTCAATGTGTGTGTAATGTTTTAACAAAAAATGAAAGTTTTTACCGTGCGGTTTGGAAAATATACATCTAAGAAATTCAAAGTAACCCGATTTTCATATATTTACCACGTATTAATTCTCATAAACTAAATCATTTTTTCTCCAAATTACACTAACGTAAGTCATGTAGTGAAACCAAAACATTGTCTAAAACTAAAAGTTAAAGAAAAAAATTAATAAAATATTTTTGCTCTAGTGGGGCTTGAACCCACACCCTATAGGAAATCTGTCAATTTACCATAAACTTACTGAATTTTATCACACCCTGACATCCTTAATTACACATGTTACAAACCTCTACTATTATCCACCAATGCATGGAGTGGGGTGTTCCGCATTTTATCATTGCTAAAGAGAAAACTACTACAATTTAGTCTGACGGCATCTATCAAATGTTAAACAAACGAGAAGTAATATGTTTGTAGGACGTCTGTCGCTTTTTTGCATTACACTGTCAACCAATTCAAAGTATCAGACAATAGAATAAAAATGTGACTAGCCAAGTAAGCGATTTGTTTCTAGCTAAAGACATGATATTGGAATTGCGATCAAAGACACGGCAAACGGTTACTAAGCCTTTGACACTGAATGGTTTGGTTGCAACTGAGTTTGAAAGTATACGTCATTTGACCACATAACCTATTAAAGCTTATTTGACATAATAACAACGTTTACTAGACAGGACGATTTTTTCGTAATAAAGGCCTTGTGGTAGAAAATAAAATGAATTGATCCATACTATATTATCACCGACAGTTCACCAAGAGTCATAAAACAGTTGCATCTATAATTTACCCTTCAATATAAAAACAATATGTCTAATTAGAAATAATCCATGTGAGCCGTTATCAATGACTAGCTTTTATTTCCGATGAAAGTTAATGCAGCTATCGCTAATGGGGAGCGGTGGCCTAGAGGTAGAGCGCGCGCTTCGGGATCGAGAGGTCCCGGGTTCGATCCCCCTCTGGACCACTGGTTAATTTCTCCGAGCAAGACCCACAGCTCCACTCCACCATGGTGTAAAATGGTATCTGTGAGGGCAGTGTCAATTCCTGGGCGCCGCAGATCGATGTTGGCTGCCACACCACAGGAGAGAAATAGTCTCCCCGGGGAGACACGAGTGTAGGTTTCCATATGTAGCCCGATGACCAGGGGAAGTTGAAATGTCAAAGGGTGCTTGAGCGGCCTAACAGCTGAAAAGAGCCCTAGAAAATTAGTAACTTTTAACTTAACTTATATCAAATAAAATGTTAAAAATGTGATTCCTTGTGTTTTACTCAGTGCTTCTGAAAGCTGATGTTTCTGTCTCAAAATCAGACAAATTATACGCGAAAGAAATATGGCTTTATTTCATTCCACACTACAACAAGAGCTTACAAAAGTGTCACAAAAAGAAACTAAAACTAATACGTTAATGCGAATTCATGATGAAAACCAATTAACTATCCGTTTCCACTCTCTGAATTTGTAATGATAAATTAAAGCAAGTTAACATTATGGCCAATGCAACTACGTGTTTAATTATAGGGAGCAAACATAACGACCTGCTCACTCATGAAATCTTGCTATTTTTGAGTACATTATGATTTCACGTTGTCATCCTGATTGTTTCACTTCTTAAATTCATTATGTTTCATTTTGTATTGCAAGCATGCAAGTTTTATTTGTAGGAAATGAGTATCTCACACAACACGTTTCATTCTGTAAAACGTTTCTCTCACTTGTGAAACGCACTATGATTGTCAATAATCACATGGTGAGTGTCTGTAACAGTATGGGCGGTGTCCACAATGATATCAATCTTCTGTAACCTGACGCCATAATACACAATGTTATACGGTGTTCTTTATGTATCATCATTGTTCCGATTCCGATTTAAATACTTAGACACTCTTATTAAAATCAGATCCTAACATTTTCTCCAGTTCTTTGCGCTATTATGGATCTGACACATTCTGCAAGAGGTCATGTTCAAATTACGTCTTCAGTGCTTCAGTGTTTACTGCGTATGTATAGAGAATGTATATTGAATTCAGTCTATATTTTAGCTCTAGGTAAAACTGTTGGGTTTAAATACATCTCTCTCACTGTTCAGAACTTTCACATTTTGAAAGCTTCGTTCTGATTGGATGATGTAAAGTTCACATGACCCCATACAGAGGGTGATCAGTTTCTATAGAGTACTTACATTGACACCATAAACGGTTAACATAATGTTATGTTGTTCCGCATCTACCAGTATGATTTCGCTGTTTTCGACCTCAAATATGAGGCGTAGCGGAGTAAAAAGCACGATGCTAAGACGCGAACACAAAATACGAAGACATGTTGAACAAAATAAAAGACGCGAACACGTAATACGAAACCACGTTAAATGCGACACAAGGACGCAAACACGCAATAATATGACTTGTTGAACACGATGCAAAAAGATTTGAGGAAAACGGATAGGAAAGTCAGAGTACTAGACGTAACCAGCCAAGCACCCAAAACATTAGCAACATCACCTAGCACAAATACAATGACGAATGCCCATACATAATCTAACATAAAATGCCCATTTTCCTGCTTCAAAAGAGCTGGATATACTTATTGCACAAAGATATGCCAGGAACGGTGACCCCAAGTGACAAAATTAGGCTTTGCTGCAACTTGACCTAGTTATTACGTGTGCCCAAACCGCGAAATACAAGAACCAGATTGCAAAGAAATGACAGACTGTAACCCCTAGTGACCCAACAAGGTTCCTCCTAAAGTTGACCCTGTAACCGAAGCATATACTTCGGAAGGCGCTAACACATATAATGCAATGTCATGTTGAAAACGACGCAAAGACGCATACACTCGATGCGACGTCATGCAAAGCTATAACATAGTGAAGATGTGAAACGTACAAACACGATGTTAAACCATTTAAGAAATGAAAAACACGATACAAAGACTTTATACTAAACTAATACGACGTGACGATGTCAAGAAAGCACGCTACGAAGACGTGATGCGAAAGCAAGTTGTGAACACGTCATGCAAGCTCAGTGTAAAAAAAGATGCGGCAACATGAATACACGATACGAAGTCACGACCATAAAATTCGAGATTATTATAAGGCGAATCATGAAAGGAGGACGCGAACCCATATAAAATCAGTAAACTACCGATTTTGAGTTTAGTTTTGTGACAGACAGTCAGATATTTTGTCATCAATTTAAACACATAAAAACTTGATATGTTCTCATTTAGTTTGTTAATGGGAACATATTGCAAATGTTTACTTGATGATGTCATTTCACGCAAACATAAATATTGATTGTCGTTGCCTCATTTGTCGATGTTTTATTACATATTGTTTCATTTTATTTAAGAGCAATGACTAGTTTGACGTCACTCGTTTTTTTGTGAGTGCTATACAATTTAGGCAGTTGTTCAAATGTGGAGTAAAATTTGTCACACATATCACGAACCTCTACGACTGTCCACCAATAAAGGATTGTAATACATTGAGAGGGGTGGTCCACGTTTTATCATTGCTAGTGAGGAAATACTATAATTTAGTCAGACGGCATATATCATCTATTAAACAAACGAGAAGTGATATGTTTATAAGACGTCTTATTTTACATTAAACTGTCAACTGATCAAATTAGCCAGACAATAGAATGATTCTGTGACTCAATAAGTAAACGATTTGTTTCTTACTACAGACATGATATTGAAATAATGATCAAAGGGATGGCCAACGGTTAAGGTATGTGTATGACCTTTAAACACCACCGTCTTTGTTGCGGTTGATAACCGACGCAAGGTTTTTATCAACTGTATTAAACTTCATGAAAAAAGAGATGGGAAATTCGCATCTGTATTCAAATGATAATAACAATGTTATCAGGATGAATGTGTTTTAGAAGTTCAGTTCTTTTATGGAAGAATTTTAATGAGCTCGTTTCAATATAATCGTAAAATACTCAATTCTTATTCAGTGATATCTTTCTGTTGCAGCAGTAACCTAATGAATGATTAAATCAACAGACAGTCTATTCATTAAATGTCGCACTTTATCAGACCAAGGTGAAATAAAATAACAGCAAGGTTACAGTTACCAGTTTTAGAGGATCTCTCTCAGCAGCTCAGTCACCATTTGACACCATTTCAATCAACAAAATTATCGGGTTACTGAAATATACCTGTTTTAGATTTTCCTTTTTGTTTTTTTTGTGGAAAGATATTAAGCCGTGTCACAGACGTGGATCGAATCCAAGACTTCTTGAACCCGAAGCGCACGTCCTATATCTAGTCTACCGCTCCCATCTATTACCCACTAAACACGGTGTCCCATAATATACGTGTATACACGTATGTTACCATTACAACCGAATGCCACGAACGAAAAACTACTTTATCTCATAAACACTGCCATATGAAAATGAAAAGCTAACATTTCAAAGATTTACTCAGTATATAGTACTGTCAACAACAAGAACATATTTCCAGGAAAAGTAAACGTGAAAATATATGTGTAAGGTGAAACCATTCTAATTAAATAAATAATGAAAATACAAATATACTAAGTATCTTCCTTATCCTATTTGGAATTTGACAACTCTGGAACAAGCATAGAAATAGCATTTCAAACAAACTATACAGCCTGTTTGCGCTAAATGCAACTGATAGACTTCATCCACGGTCCCAATTCTTTGGATTTCTTTGAAGTTAGAGTTTCTTGTTACATCTGTTGCTAATAGACACCAACAACACACCAAACTCAAGACAGTCGCGAAGGGACAAGCCTGCAGGAACAATGTAAACATGTTATAGACAAGTAATCGGGTATTTCTTACATCAGAATCTTTCGGCAACATCGGCTTATTCCAAAATCTGACGTAGCTATTATATCAATTCATGTCGAAAATGCGTTTCCTGGCATTGCAAGGATACATGTTACTAAATTCTGCTATATCAGAGTGAGGCCCATTCTACCTTACAAGTAACATTATCACAAATGACACGGGATGTTGGGTAAATACTGGTAAATATTTTATCTCGGTCAATGACATTCACACCACAAGCAGCTTTAACCACTCGATATTTATTAACGTTTAATTCTACAACTTTTATAGTAGTTCCGTGTTAATTAATATTTGATTTCCAATTATTAAAATCATTACTGTTACATAACACTTGGAATCCACATTATATGGATATATTTGCCAAGCCTATCTTAACATGCAATTTAAGACTTATGTGTTTGAACAAATCAAGTTTCTACGGAAAGTCATTTTCAGCGAAATGATGTCAAGAGGACAGATTCTTGAAAACCCATTGCTGCAAAAATGTACATGTACGATATCATAAATATAGAAACGTACTGCTGTTACTTTATAGAACATAAGAAAGGGTGAACACTTGTTGTTATATTTCGTTTTACCAGCGGACCGTTGATTGTTTCTTTGTTCGTTTATTCGTCATTTTATTCGTTCCTGACAGCTGGTTCTTTTACTGTATCCGCATGCCTTCTGTGGCGGAATGTTGGAATTGTCGTGGTTTAAGTGTCATTTCGCTTGTGCCCCGCTGTTTCTGTTTAGCGTTGCATTCCCTGACCGATTTATGAGCATTCTATGTACTAATGATATTTCTTTATAATGTCACGAAAATATGAAATAAATCTTGTATTTACCATTGACACTGTATTAAAACGCAAAGGTGACACTAAGAGAAGTTTTATGGTATTGACCCTGACCTAAAGTTTCTATATCAATGTAGAAATGTCAACATATGCATACCGAAATTTCATGAATAATTAATTCAATCTGGTTTTTCACCGCGTTCATTGCAGGTGAAGAAAAAAAATGTCAATTTCCTTGTCATAACAATACACGCGTGATAATTTACAAACTCGAATGTGTGTGCAACAGCTACTAATTTCCTTCGGTTAAATGGAAACTATTTTTTAACAATTTCCATCGAAAAGGATTGCTTGGATAACGTAATTGTCATTGACACAATTTTCTGTGTATGTTTTAAACAGTTAAACTAGTTGCCATGTCATTGAATTGAACGGACAATAACGAGGCGTATGCAAAGAAACCAAAATAGTAAATGCCAAACCATTCGAGAGAATCGGGCAGGATCGGCAACTCATCTTAACCAGTCAAGTACAGAAAAAAATCCCATTACATATCACAGATACACGGCACAATTCCCAACGCGTAACTAAACGAGAAAATGAAACGCCAAGTCCCGGCGGCCAAAAAGCTGAATGCCCAAATGTTTCAACATTATGACATCCAGTGACTAAACAAGGTTTTCTATGGTGTTACCTTGTACACAAAAGTCATGTTTTGACCCCAGATGACCCAATATCAAACTTAAGATAGATTTTGTTCAGATGATCATTGTTACACAAACGATATGATGCGACAAACAGCTTCTACTGGGAATTTTGGTTAGAAAAGGATACTCCTTATCATTATTCTTACCTAGGAGTTTATAAATTGCTATAATTAAAATAGTTGAGAGATATACGGATATATAGTTTTATATGTACACGCTGGGTACCTCTTGAGAATGTGATAAGTGACAATGTTGTAATACTAGGTGAGTCCCAATGATGCCGGTTACTGAAAGTGTCACCAGCACCCTGATCGCCCGCTTATTGAAGTAATCAATGACGTTATATCGTCTGGCGAACAGATTGTATGAGTTACAAATGAGTATGACGCTTTACTCTCCCTTAATTCGGTGTAATTACGGAGTTATTGTGTTAAATTCGACGCTACATTTCCTAACCATTTCACTGATCATAGATTTGATTTAGTCTCGCATATATAGGAGATTTACCGTAACGCACAAAGTAAGGCAAAATTGGACATACTTGCACTTTGAAGTGTACACATTAGAGTGACATAGACATAAACAGATAATCGCAAATTATACTCTCTTGTTTATAAATGACTTTTTGAAAAACATGTTTTATATTATTGTGAAGTATTATTTAGTATGAAGCATGTACAAAACTGGACATGATCGTAAGCAACACATATTTTATCATGGATAACCCTCTTGAACAAACAAACCACCATATACACCAAATCACTCAATAATTGTTTGCAATCATTAGTCGCATGCTAAATTTATTTTCATGCGATCATAATTATTTGTGACATTTTAGAATAAATAATCAGTTTTTCAAACTTTCGAGGAAAATCTACCGTATTTAGTTTTAAATATAATTCATGAAAGCCACAAACGTAAAGCGAATGCAAATATTAGTCAACGGTTGAAATTTAGAGATAGTAAGATGTTTATAAGATACATTCAAATTGAATTATTATATAAATTGTCATATGGATGGCTGTGATATGATTTTGATTTTATTCTTAGAGAAAAGACAGCTAGCTGGAAGCTTATTCTATGAATAAGCAAGTCGTTAATAATTGCGCTACGCACACAAACATTGAAAACACAGAAATGAAGAAATAAGCGTATCAGTGTGGTACATGCTTTTGTAATCATTCAACGAGGCAATATTTGTCATTTTATTTAACAGTGTCAACATTTAAACGAGATATGTCTACTACCCAGTAACATTATCCTGGTACTTCGCTATCAAAACGGACGGTTGCATTATGTACGGTCGTTATAACTATTTACGTTGAGTACCAGCCAGTGTATTAGAGTTATTGAGGTGACCACAGACAAGTAAGGCGGTGTTTCAGTGATGTTTTACTTATTGTAGAAATACCATTCATATCATAAGAGGTTTTGAACAGACTTTGAGGCATTGGTAAAATTTGTGTTAATGATAAGAATACATACAACTACATATAAAGGCATATACAAACGCGTCTTACTGATTCGACTAACCGAACTATGGATAAAACATAAAGGCCATGATAGAACCAAGAGACATTTTATGTCTTATAAGATTTCTTCATCGTTGGGAAATACATTAACATTTGTATCTTTTAACAGCCAGGCGTTCAGACAATTAGCTTAAGCATATTAAGCAATTTATACCCCATAACAATAAAGATTAACAAACTATAAATATTTATTCCACGAATAACTAACAGTCGGACACCACTGGTGAGACATTCTATCACTGTTGTTTACACAGACTGATTGTTAAGGCCAAAACCTTGTGGTTCTGGAAAATTGCAGGAATAAAAAAGATATATTAGTAGGAAAGACCAAATTGGTATTTGAAATTATTTGAGTAATTTTATGCAGTGAAAACTCAACGATTCGCGATAACATCCATCGCAATGACGATCAAATATTTAGGGAATGGACGAAAACATGAACCAGAACCACAATTCACCTATCAATTAACATATTAATAAAATGTTTTGTGGGGCATTTAAGCAAATGAATGCAATAACACACTCTCTAGAAAATGTTACATAACTCAGGATAAATGCATATAATCAGTTTTTAATTAACATTGATTAGAGGCTGTAGTACGAGGGGTGTTCGAAAAGTAATGCAAATGTATGCATATCTTTGTAGTTTCGGGATTTTAAGGTATCAAATTTTGCAAGTTTAACTATGTAACTGTCAACTGGATAAATTTGGTTTACTTTCATTCATTTGTTGTGTCATAATCTAAGTATAAAGTGCACCTATTTATGTATACTAAGCTAAAAAGCGTTGGAAAAACGTATGGCAAAACTGACTGAAAGTATGCTTTATATCAAAGTATGGACTTGACTTAGATAAAGTGACCAATTGATACACGAGGAACTTTTTAGGATGAACAGACATCATAGCATGTCGTTTCGCAATGTTTTATTTATTCAACATGTTTCAAAGCAGACCAATAGCTGCTGAAAAACAACAACAAAAATGATCAGTCGACAACAACAACAAGCAAACAAAATGTGAATGAAAAGTTAGATATTGGTCTCAAAACTGCAATATTGGCAGTAGGGCAGTGAGCTGATCGCACATGCTCGATGTTACACCACTTTTACAACATTTTGAAGAAATTTCTAGAAGTTAACAACATTTGTACCCCATGGGTACCATGCTCACTGCGTAGTGTCTAAATTATCATCATATTTTAAATGCCAACAAATATTTTATTTATGCCCATAATACTTTCAAACTATGTTTTTACGAAGCGTAACAGATGGCGAAACACATACTATCATTTACGAAGTCTGAAACAGAAATAGTATGTATTTGATTCCAGAAATTATAAGAAGATCATATTTGTAAATTACACTCAAGGTGATGCATTTGAATTTTGTCCACCGACCAAGGCCCTACTGTTCAAATGCGCGAACCAATGCGTAAATTGGTAGCTAATAGATTCTACAGATAGTTTCTGCAGGCAAACTTATGAAAAATTTCATATAGCGTCGTTAATGTTAATATTGTTAATGAAACTGAGAATTATGTCCCTTTCACATGAAAATACTTCTTTACTCCAGGCATCTACTGAATAGTAGTTTTTGAACGAAAATCAGATAAATATGCCTGAATAACAAGTATATTCTATAGATCGAGTCCAATGCGACTATTTTTAAGTTCTTAGTCTTAGATCGCATTCTTTATAGCGAATGTACGTTTCAAGGAAGCCTATGTGGTAAAGCGTATTTCAGTAGATGAAAGTAGTACCTATTGCAGACGCTAAAACATGATTTCAATATCGAATTGAATAATAAAATTAGTATACATCTTAAGGCGGAGATGTCGATGAAGATTGTTAGTGAGTTTCATAGAAATCGGTTCAGTCAATAAAAAGTTAGAGGTCAATTTGCATTACTTTTCGAACACCCCTCATAATAGTATGTGGTCATTCTTATTGATGTATAATTGTACTGAATTGAATTGCATTGGAATCGAATGTACATGCATTAACTAATTAATCAGTTGCAACGACACCGGTTATCCTATTTCTGATATCCAGGACTAAAGGAGCAGACAAATACTCTGTCCTCCAAAGGACTGCCAGTACAAAATGTTATGTTAGTGAAAATTACCGATTAACATTCGTTACCGTAACATACCATCAATATTACTCTATATTGATGTTAATTATTATTGTTATGCACATTACGTGTTATACACAAACTGGTTTGTTGCCAATAAACCATTTTATCAACCGTAATAATGCGGATTATAATGAGAATTGCATGGTATGCCTTATACCATCACTCTTACAACTGGTGCAGTCGTTTTTATATTTGTTAGATCGGAGCAAAGGAATGAATTAATGGTTAGGCATAAGATCAAATGCCCATTGCTCTGTTAAAGTACTTAAATCATAAAACGGTTCCATGGACTTTTCAATTGTCAAATACAATTTAGTTGATAACCGATCCGTTATTAATGATAGCAGTTAGTTGCACTTGTTGCAAACATATCGAAGTATTCCCCAATAAAGGATTCTTATGCAGATACTGGTTGCAGTCATGATCCACCTTCTATTACTATTGCTGAAGAGGAAACTACTGTAATTTAGTATGACGTCATCTATCATTTGTTAAACAAACGAGAAGTAATGTGTTAATAAGACGTCTATTTTTGCATTAAACTGTCGACTGATTCAAAGTATCAGACAATAGAATGATATTGTGACTCAATAAGTAACCGATTTGTTTCTAGCTACAGACATGATATTGAAATTGTGATCAAAGGGACAGCCAACAGATCAGGCAGGTGTATGACATTTAAACACCACCGTCTTAGGTGCGGGTGATGACCGACGCAAGGTTTTTGATCAACTATATTAAACTTCATTCAGAAAGAGATGGGAAGACGATAACAAATTATATCTCGATGTATGTGTTTTAGACGTTCTGTTCCTTTATGTTAGAATTTAAATGAGCTTGTTTTCGTATAATCGGAAATACTAAGCTATCCTAGTAGTTTGAAGTATATTAATAATGCAGCCTTTTGTTTGTGTTCTGCTGTTCCTGTTGGGCGATACCTTAAATTCTAGCGATACATAAGTGTTGTATTTAATTGTTTTCTATCTTAAAAGCAAATATAGGCATCTGACGCTATGAGTTTGATGGTATTGGTCATGGCATAATATTTCTGTAATAATGTTGTTGACATGTAGGATCGTCAAAATTATCATACCTAAATTTCAGCTACATGGATTTATTTATTCTCGTTATTGGCCGCGTTCATTGCACGTGAAGTTAAAACATGTCAATTTCCTTGTCATAACAATTCGCACGTGATAATTTTCGAACTCCAATGTGTGCGCAACAGAATTGCCTTCCTACTAATTTCCTTTGGTTGCATGGAAACATTTTTTGACAATATACATTAGAAAGGATTGCTAGGGTAATATAAGTGCCATTGACACAATGTTCTTTTTTTAAACAGTTAAACCACTTGTAATGTCATTTGATTGGACGGACAATGACAAGGCCATCCAAATGTAGGGTAAAACAGAACAATCTCTGGTTAAGAAAAGAACCTGAACTAGTGAAATGCCGAAATAAATGAGTAAATATATGCCAACCTTATGACATCTAGTGACTAAACAGGGTTTTTATATGGTGTTACCAAGTGACCTGATTTCGACACCATATGACCCTATATAAAACTTGACATATGCTTCGTTGAGATGGTCATTGTGACAAAAACGATATGACACGTCAACTTCTACCGCCACATGTTAAACTTCTTACTTAGTATTTTATGAATTGCTATGATAAAATAGTGGAAAGATATATACAGAAAATGTAGTGTATATATGTGTTCAAATTAAATAAAAAATATGGTATATTAAGTCTTAGTTTAAGTCCTAGTACACGCTGGATTCCTCTTGGTGATGTGATCGGAAACCGAAATGTAATATGTCCGTCCTCCCAATGGGTTGATGAACGCGAAAGCGACATCAGCACCCTGACTGCCCGCTTATTTCAGTAATCAATTATGTTAGATCGCCTAGCGAACAGACGAAATGAGTGTTACGCTTTACGCTCCAGAAATTGCTGATTCGGTATAATTTCGGTGTAATTGTGTTTGAATGGACACTATATTTCCTTATTATTGCACTGATTATAGATTTGATCTAGTCTCGTATATATATGGGACTTACCGTAACACACAAATAAAGTTAAAAGTTGGACAGACTCGTACGTTGTAGTGTTCATATAAAAGTGACATAGACAGGTTATCGCTGGTTTACAAATTATTATCTCTTGTTTATAAAAACCTTTTTGAAATAAACTTATAATATTATTGTCAGAAAGTGTCAAGTATGTGCTAATTGGACAAAATCGTATGTAACAAATATAATCATGGATTAAATTCTTGAACACACAAACCAACAAATATACCAAATGCCAACATATCGTTTTGGAACATTAGTTAATTTCTATATTGATTCTCATGGGATCATTTCTGATATTTTAGAATATATAATCAGTTTTTCAATTTTTCGAGGCGAAACTATCGTATTTAGTTTTAAATATAATTCATGAAAACTACAAACGTAAATTGTATGCAAATATCAGTCAACGGTTGGTATTTAGAGATAGTGAGATGTTTATACGCTAAATCCAAATTGAATTATTATATAAATTGTCGTATAGGTGATATAATTTTAATTTCATGCTAAAAGAAAAAACAGCTACATGTAGCTGGAAACTTATTCTATGGATAAGCAAGTCGAAAATAATTTCGCTACGCACGCACACATTGAAAACACAGAAATGGAGAAATAAGCATATCAGTGTGGTACATGCTTTTGTAATCGTGCAATGGGGCAATATTTTGCTTCTTTTAACGATTATATCATGTTTTGTCATTTTATTTAACAGTGTAAACATTTAAATGTGATATGTCGACTACCCAGTAACTTTATCCTGGTACTATGCTATCGAAACGGATAGTTGCATTATGTACCTTAGGTTACCTAACTATTTAGGTTGAGCACCAATCAGTGTATTAGCGTTCTTGAGGTGACCACAGATAAGTAGGGTGGTGTTTCAGAGATGTTTACTTATTGTAGAAATACCATTCATATCATAAGGGGTCTTGAGCAGACTTTGAGACTTAGGTAAAACTTGTGTTAATGATCAGAATACATATAACTTCATATAAAGGCATATACACACGCATCTTACTGGTACGAATAACATAACTATGGAAAAATATAAATGTCATGATAGAACCAAAAGACATTTTGTGTTTAATAAGATTTCTTCATCGTTGGGAAAGACATTAAAAGTTGTATCTTTTAACAACCAGGCGTTCAGACAATTGGTTTAATCATATTAAGCAATTTATACAGCCATAACAATATAGATTAACAAACTATAAATATTTATTCCACAAATAGCCAACAGTCGAACACCACTGGTGAGACATTCTATCAACCTTCTTTACACAGACTGATTGTTAAGGCCAAAACGTTGTGATTCTGGAAAATTGCAGGAATAAAAAAGATAGGTTGGAAAAAACAACTTGGTATTTTAAATTATTTGATTAATTTTATGCAGTGAAAACTCAACGATTCGCGATAACATCCATTGCAATGACGATATAATATTTAGGGAATGGACAAAAACATGATCAGTATGGTAACCAGAACCACAATTCATTTGAATTGGTCAATGAGAAGTTAACTTTCAAATAACATATTGATCAAATGTTTTGTGGGGCATTTAAGCAAATGCAATAAAACACTCTCTAGACAATGTTACATAATTCAGGATAAAATGTATATGATCACTTTTTAATTAACATTGATTAGAGGCTATAGTACTCATAATAGTATATGATCATTCTTACTGATGTATAATTATACTGAATTGAATTGCTATGGAAATCGAATGTACATGCATGGCCTAATTGATCAGTTGCAGAAACATCAATTGTCCTATTGCAGATTACCAGAACTAAAAAAACATATCAATGCTCTATCCTCCGAAGAACTGCCCGTACAAAATGTTATGTTAGTCAAAATTACCGGTTCGTATGTTTCTCATCTATCGTTACTATCAATATTACTCTATATTTGTGTTTATTATTGTTGTCATGCACATTAGTCGTTATACACAAACTGGTTTGATGCCGATAAACCAATATTTTTTCAACCGTAATAATGCGAAGTATAATAAGAATTAAATGATATTCCTTTTACCATCTCTCTTATAACTGGTGCAACCGTTTTTATACTGTGAAATGGAGCAATAGTATGAATTAATTGTTCGGCTGAACGATTCAGATCATATGCCTATTGCTCCGTAAAAGTACTTAAATCATATAACGGTTCGATGGACTTTTCAATTGTCAATTACAATAAAGTTGATAACCCAACCGTTATGAAAGAATACAGTTAATTGAACTTGTTGCAAACCTCTAGAATTATTCCCCAATAAAGGATTCTTATGCAGATACTGGGTGCAGTCATGATCCACCTTCTATTACTATTGCTGAAGAGGAAACTACTGTAATTTAGTATGACGTCATCTATCATTTGTTAAACAAACGAGAAGTAATGTGTTAATAAGACGTCTATTTAACCATAAACCGTCAACTGATTCAAAGCACCAGACAATAGAATGATACTGTGACTCAATAAGTAAACGATTTGTTTCGAGCTACAGACATGATATTCATATGATGATCAAAGGGACGGCCAGTAGTTCAGACATTTGAACGACCTCTACACACTGCTGCATTGGTTGCGACTAATGACCGTCATTTTATGTACCGCATTAACAATTAATCAGAAGGAGATGGGAAAACGCGCATCTTTATTCAACTCAAAGATAACACATTTATCTTGATGGATTTGTTTTTAGAAGTGCGGTTTTTTATGGAAGAATTTTAATGAGCCAGTTTCTGGAGAATCGTCAAATACTTAATTTTTATTCAGTGATATCATTCTGTCCCAGCAGTTACCTAATGAATGAAGAAAAACTTAATCAATAGACATCCTATATATTAACTGATATTGTTTATAAGACCCTAGTGACATACAAAAACAACAACAAACGGTCGACTTTGAATCACCATATAAACTTTGCTAAATCAGTGCTATAAGAGACTACTCGTTGCAGACCAGTGGGAAATATTGACAAACATGTTATTTAATTCAAATTATTGCACCGACAGAAATTATACAAAGATAATCTTAAAAATGGACTTGTATTGGTATCTTCGATGCAATGCTTAACACTTTGTGAAAGCATTTATTAGCGATTAGTCCCTATCTCTTAAATAACCCATGATGAAATGTATCAATATGTTACGTTATCCTGCTGTTTACGTATATTCTAAACTAATGTAATTGTCTGCCATTTTTCTTTCTTCGTTATCTACCTTTTCATCAGCTACAGCACCAAAACTACTGTCTGCCACCTACATTAGCCTCCTTAAATCTTATTGATTATGGCTCTTAGTTCACTCATTTTGCTTAATGATGCAAACACATATAGTTGGTTTTGTGGTTCTTAATCTGAATCTATATAACGATCACATTCGTATAGACGGTTTATGTCTTCATGTATGCACTGACATATCAATAACCGGTTTCATTTTGTTCCTTTGTATTAATCCATTTTGATAAATGTGGTAGTGAAAATAATTCGTTTGTAAATAGTTAAAACTAGTTGAACTCTAGCCAGTAATATGCTTAAAGATGACACAATACTTAACAACTTTTCTAAGAATACACCTTTCTTTTCTCAATATATCAATATCAGTCGTTACTACAAGATAATGTTTTCAAATCTTAAATATGAGCCGAATATTACGACCAATTTATTTAATCAAAACTCATGTTGCCAGATTCTAAAGTACACGCGCATTTTATAAATTTTGCCTTTTTTACCCAAATACCATTCTCGTTCATCCAGCGTATTTTACGTCCGAAACATGTCGCAAGTGTGCAGTTATCCTGAAGTACGTTGAAAAATCGTTTTCATTTCTGGAGTATATTCATCAGGTGAAAACAACTTTAAAATGCTCATTTTTAAGAAGGGACGTCGAAAACACTGATTTTGTCAGAACTAACATGAGCGTTTTAGGTGTTTATCAGTTATAAATAAAATTGACAAACAAACCTACTGAAAATCATGTTTCAGTTTGTGTCTTAAACCCGTCGTTATCCAACTTTTTCTGTTTTTATCAGTTGTGCAGTGTCATAATCAATTGTTGACTGAACTACCAAAATTATCATTTATAATTACATGAAGTTTCAATCCAATGTGACAATTACTTTTCAAGATATTTCAAACCCAATGGCTGTATTCTTAGAAAAGTGTTTAAGTACATAACAAATCGGACATCACTCAACATAATCAGCAGAGCACGATATGGACACACAATAATACACAAACAGAGAATAGTACGCATGTCATACTACCTACCATAAATGACTACGTAAATAGTACATAACAATCTACACCGACTGCTTGCAACCTCAATCTGCCATACATAACTGTAAACCAAGTAGTAAGAGTCTGAAGAAAAGAACGAATCAAAGGCCTCGCAAGAACTTAACACAAACCATCTATCAACAGCAACAAACTGGATACCAATTACATGGGCTTCGGAAAGAAACTGAAGCATGAATAATACTTATGCTCTGCTTGAGTGTCGATGACAATGTTTTATTAAAACAGGGTCGAAGAATTAAATTATTATGGCTCGTCTTAAATTTGTCTGCTTCAAATGAATAACAATTAATTCAGACAGGCACGAACTAAAAGAAATGTTTAATTGACATGTGGATGTGCCTAAAATATGAATATCTGGATCCTATCTTAAAATACTATCTGCATAATGCAAAGGGCTTGTGTAAAAATGTCTACAAAAATAACAAACAAGTGAAGGAATTAATCACAAACTATTACAAACTTTATTTGGTCGCCGTTTTGGCACGGTTTGTGCGGCTAGGTCGCGGTGCAGTGGAGCCTTGGTGGACTTGGTCGAGTGTTGGCTACGTTTCATTCGGTCAAAGCAATAACCGCTATTATGTAATTTCTTTGTGAAAGTGGGTTTTCCCGCATTTTTCGGAGGGGACTTGGATTTTAAATTGTTTCTTCGGCTTATGTGTGGGCATTGCTCAGTGTAGTTGTGTTGTGGTGTTTCTGATTTCTGTGCTCGGCTGGTTCAGTGTGTAGAATCACGTGATCAAATGAATGCGGTTTTACGCTCAAAACTATTGCAATTTCGTCTGCTAACGGTGAGTTTTTTCTTGGTTATAACGATCGTGCATTTAATATAGTTATATTATATAGCCTGAAGTACATTCTGTATATGTAAGAATACCCGACAAGTACCGATTTCGCTCCATCTTTAGCTGTTTTTAATTGATGCTCGACCAAATTATTACACTCGGTTGGTAACTGCATTTGGTCGAGTATCAAGTAAAAACAGCTAAAGATAGAGCGAACTCGGTACTTGCCGGGTAATCTGACATATACGGAATGTACTTCAAGCTATATAATATAACCATATTAAATGCACGATCGTTATAATCAAGAAAAAATGACGTGCTGTGTTTCCAGGCCATACAGTTTCCTCGCTGTTAAAAAGGTATGAGAAAATCCGACAGGGAAGGTAGCACTCAACCCAACCACACTGTGTAGAATCACGTGATCTAATCGATTGAGATGAATGCAAGTACCGAGTTCGCTCTATCTTTAGCTGTTTTTACTTGATAATAATTTGTCGAGCATCAATTAAAAACAGCTAAAGATGGAGCTTTACTTTCTCTATATCGACTACAAATACTCGTGGTAATTAAATGATTAACTCTCAATTATAAACGATATTGTCACATGGGCCAACATTACACCATTAAATTATTTTGCGTAGAACTAGTTTTGGAATATGTATCACAGGAAGGTTCTTACATTTATATGAATTACTGTTAATGAAAATCTGAAAATGTCATTTTTACCATACTGTTTCAGAAACAAAGAGTGGTTTGCGAACATGGTTTTTTTCTGGTTTTTCAAAAAGCATATTTATACCTACGACCTTATTCTTCTTATCTAGTCATGTTCCCTTTTTTGTTTCACAAACACAATCCAAAGTTCATTGACTGATTATTCTTATATCATGACACGTTGGTATCGAATGTTTTACGCAAACACGCCATGTGATGACACTATTGTCAATAACTCGGTTAATATCAGCCCTAATTTAGTCACAGTAACCGAATTGTACCAAACAATATTGACGCTGTTATTGACACACTTTATAAAGTGTATTAGTTTTACCCTTTTTATGACACCTTGGAATATATATACTAATTTCACTCTCAGATAATGGTATAAACATCTAACTAACGTGTCAGCACTTATAATAGTCTCAAAAGAAAATATTATGTTCGTAAATTGAAACTATTTTGTCCCACACATAACCCCTTGGAATTACAAGTTACAAATAGTATTAGTGAAAGGTTAATGATTAAGTAAGATAATGTCAAGGTGACGATAAAAAGAGAAAAGGGATGCAGGGATAAAGTTGAAACAATACGGACTCGTATGAGCACGAAGTGTACCAATATCTTAAAAAGTCAAAGGCCTATTGAAATGGGTAAAATTAATCAGTCATATCGAATATTAATATATTTGCGATGAGACTATTGATTATTCCACCATCTATTTGATGGATAAGTCCATATTTTGGGGAGGACAGTTAACCGATATCCCTGTGAAAAGAATCCAAGAAGAAATGACAGAGATTATCATCTTAGCTTTTACGATTTTGTCTGTTCTCATGTTTGACTGTTGGACAAGTTATGGTTTCATGATGTAACGGAATGATGTCAAACATACAATCTGTCTTTTTTTCTACAACCGTATCCTCTTCATATTGTTGCCAGGTGCTTGAAGTAAAGAGTGCGTTGTGTTTTCGACCACTTAAACGTAAGTTTTCATATTTATGACTAAACGACTATTGTTAAAATGTCAAAATCCTATATGTCCACGCAAGTATTTGTTTGAGAATAAAGCGCTATTCAATAATAAGACCATCTCCAATTATATTTGAAAAGTAATTTTGGCAATCTCTCAGACGATCTTCCACAATTAACAACTGATAAAGAAAATTAATTATGCAAAGATAATAATGATATTGATTTGGCACACAACGACGTCTCAAAATATTATTATTCATATAAAATTGGTTAAACGAACTAATTTTCTCAAAGATTGAACTGGTGTCGTAATATTTCCATATTTGAGAACATTCCTTGAAGTTGATTCAGAGATAGATAAATTATTTTTGATAACTTATTAAAATGCTTTGGTATTTCCAGTAAGTGGAACACATTATATTGTAATTATCGGCGGAATGCGACCTGTATTTTACATCCATATCAGACATTGCCTTTACACCGTCTCATCATTCTATACACCATCCATTGTACATAATTATCACAGTTATATATTATATAATTGCTGGCTTATATTGAGCATGTCATAATTAAGTACAAAATCGATGCTTTGAGAAAAACCGAAAATTAAGTCCGAAAATTGTTCGTTACTTGTGGTAAAACAAACTGTTTTAGCTTCAGTTGGTCAACATGAAGTTATTCTTTTCTTGAAATATTCTTATAAGATGCGTTACCAAAATGTTGATTTCCAATATGTATCAATCTTATCAGGTAGAAGTTACTTACGAACTTCTCATTTTAAGCCAACGATATAGCGGTGATAAAACATATGATTGGGTAGTTGGTGAGGATTATTATAATGTATAACTTATTTATAAAAATTAACGAGTTTGAATAAACGCTGAGGTATTAAAATGTCAAGAAATTATGCTTTCCCCGATGTATATTTTACTGTTAATAATCGTTTCATGCAATCAATTAAGATTCATAGCAAATTTTCTCTTGTTTCTCATTTGCTTCTCATATTTGGAGAATTGGAACATGTGCGATAAGCCCATTTCCAATTACGTCCATATTATAGTCATGAGCATATTGCGGATGACGTAATGTGGGAGCAACGACCAATCACTTATTTTCAAATTAAATAATGGCGCTCGAAGAGATCGTTAAATTATGCTTCTAATTCTAATGAACACATTGGATTAATTGAAATAAACCAAAAATGGGCAGATTGTTTTGGTGTAGACGGTATGTCAATTAGTGATGAAATTCTAAATGGCAGCGATGCAGTGGCATGCCAATTAAATAATGTTTTATGGTGGTCGTAGCTAACTGGATTTGCTGTTGTATATTTGTATAGATGCACATTAATGTGCAAATAAATTGAACAATTCGCTGGCTTAGAATGAGACTTCTAACGACCTTTTATGACGGAAACATATTTAAAAACTGCACCACAAGGCGCTTCTTATGAGCCTATTTTTATGAAAATCAAAACTTGTCATGTTGACCAAACAGATGTTAAAACAGCTTGTTTTGCCATAAGTAAAGAGTGATTTTCGAACAGTTGTCTCTGGTTTTGTACTTACGATCTTCTTATTCTAAGCCAGCGAATTGTACAAACGATGTGCGTTTTGCACACAGTCGTTCGTTCAATATTAGAAATTGAAAACGATACTTCAGTCAATAGACAGTCGAAGCGGACTCTTATTATCTAGCCCCATGTAAAATCTAACATTGTAAATGCTTGAATAGTTAATATTTAATTAAACAATTAGTCAAGTGATGCGAAGGGTATATGTATTGTCGGTAATTCTCATTCTTCGCCTATCATAAATAGGTGTATAATGGTATATCAGATTTGCCTTGGGAGTGCTTGGTTCAAATACGGAACGTGCTGACAGTTAATGCTTCAGTGACTGGTGATCATGTTAATTTTCAGAGTGTCCATTGGCAATATTCAATTAGACCATGGTGTGTAATAAAATGTATGAATGCACATTAAAACATCCCTAATCGGGTGTTATAATTGACTATCACTCCGGCGATGAGATGCAACTTGCTACCATGCCAAATCGTGTTTTTTACTTCACTTTTTGGAATTGTTACGTGTGTGCTTTTTGTGCTATGTTGTTTATTTGAGTGTTGCTTTCTACAGAAGCGTATCAACCTGCATGTTTCCGAACCTACTAATGAACTTACGAAAAGAAATTGTGCTCACCTCACTTGTCTACTAAATAACTTAGGAAAGCACGAATGTACCATACAGTGCAATGTTTTATACTGCACGTACCGACTCGCAAGACATATAAACTGTACATTTGTATAGAATAGTAAGTACCAACTTGTCCATCCGTACGTAATCGTTTCATGACACATGTAGTGTACAGTCAAGTGGAAATGTCTTTTAACGGTGAACGATACTTTACGCGAACGTTAAGAAAATTGTCATTTATACAAATGCGATCGTTTTCCGGATAAAAGAACTTCAAAGAATCTACATTTTGCATCATTAAGCAATATGAGTGAATCAAAAGACAAGGTCGATGGGATTTAAGACGGTTAATGCGTGCTGGACTCTCATTGGATAGTAATGGTTAGGTTAATATGAAAAAAGTCGTCTCAAATGTTCATATGGCCAGCAAAGTATCTGCTCGAGCCAACGTAGCTATATCACTCAGAATGTCTAAGTATAGACGTTTATATGTAAACTCACATAATAAAAGCGAGTTCACCTTTCTGTACGTTGGTACATTAAAATACTTCGGGAGCAAGAGTTTGAATATTTGGTATGACAAACACAGAGATCGAATTCCACGATGCTCAAACAGGGTGTTATCTATTTTGGATATTGACGAACAATGTTTTAAATGAGTGATATTTATTGTATCAACTAGAATCTATATCAATATAAAACTAAATTAAAGATTATGTCTAACAAGCTTCTATTGGTTTGAATAATTTGACAGTTATTTTGTCAAGATTTCCAACTGGTTTGAAGCCCCTATGTTGATTAAGACTTTCTTAATTCATTACGTAACTGCTGCAACAGGCAGATATCACTGAATGAATATTAAGAATCTGAAGAAACTAGCTCATTTAATTCTTCCATGAAAGAACTGAACTTCAAAAAACAAATAAATCAAGATAAATTTTGTTATCGGCGATATGAATTGAATAAAGATGCACATTTTGAATCTCTTTCTGAAGATGTTTTCAATACAATGTACAATGTACACAACCTTGTGGTGGTCATCAGCCGCAACATATACAGTGATATTTCAAGTCTGAGCCGTTATCCGTTCGTTTTTTTTCAATATCATGTCTGAGTCTTGAAACAACTCGTTTACTTATTGAGTCACAGTATCATTCTATTGTCTGATGGTTTGAATCAGTTGACAGTTAAATGCAAAAATAGACGCCTTATAAACATATCACTTCTCGTTTGTTTAACGGATGATAGATGACGTCAGACTAAATTATAGTATTTCCTCAATAGCAATGATAAAACTCCCTGCATTCCAATTCGTTAATGGTGGATACTTTTAGACAGTAAATCGTTTAATAATTTAAGTAGTCTATACGGAACAAGGGACAAATTGATCTGAAACATTAAGCAGGACAGTTTATTTGATTATTTGGTAGTGTTATTACATTTCTTGCAAATATAAAAATATTTTACGGGCTATAATAGTGATGGTAATAAAAAGACAATGCGAACATTATTATTGTGTATTTACAATGGCTAATACGTCACACGTCGATTACGAAGTTAGCGCTGTAAGGAAAACAAGCTCCGCGGGGTCTTGGGGAACTTGGTTGAGTCTTGGGTGCGTTTCATTCAGTCTCATACAATAACCGATATTCTATAAGTTCTTTGTGAAATTGGGTCACCCTGCCTTTTTTCGGCGGGGACTTGGATTTTTTATTGTTTCTTTGGCTTATGTGTGGGCATTGCTCAGGGTAGTTGCTTTAGTTTAAACAATATTTATTTCCATAATTATGCATTTTTATGTGTTACATAGACAGATTTTTCAAGATAAGAGGTACATAAAAAATTATACAATAATTAGTAACAGGTAGTTTGATGGTACTTATGGGTAGAAATTGGATTTGTAAACAAGTCCTATATAAGACTTATGTTAATACATTTCTAAGGGTAGTTGCTTTGTGGTGTCTCTAATTTCTGTGCTCGACTGGTTAGGTTGAGTGATACGTTCACTGTCAGATTTTCTTCACTACGACGAACACATATATTGTAAAAGCACAACGCAAAATAAAATGTTCGTTATTAGATGTCCATATTGGTAAATGTTAATATTTACAAAGCTTAGAATGTAATGTGTTACTTCAGCACTCATTTATGGATTGAGGGAGAAATGAACATCGTTCCAATAGACAAACATATTAAGTAAATTAAAACATCTGGACCATACTTACGTTGGACTTTGCGTTATTTTGGGATGTTATGTGTGGGCATTGCTCCGTGTTGTTGTGTTATGCTGTGTTATGCTGTGTTGTTACTGTTGTCTGTGCTCGGCTGGTAAAGTCGAGTGCTACCTTTCCTGTCCGATTGGCTCATATATTTGTTTTACAAACATCTAATACAGTTCTTACCGATTCCTCTTCGTCCATTGTTGGGCATAGGGTTGCAATGGTCTCTCACCACTTTCAGACCTTTGTTAGTAATAGGGTTGCAATGATAACCTTTGGTTTTTGTCTGTGTTTCACTCATTGATACACACATACCAGTGAGTTCTGCTATCAGAGTTCCTCGCCATGTAGTCTTTGGCCAGTAATGTTTTCGTTTCCCATGAAGATGTGTCCATCCGAGAGCAAACTTTGGAATTCGGGTTGGTCATTTCTGACCACATAACCTAGCCACCTTAGCCTTATCTGTTTAATTTCGATAAACAGCCAGATTTTTGGAATACTACTAAATTTGCAAGTTACAAACTACTACGCTTTACTTACCGATATTAGTCATCGGTCCTATTTTACTGCTGCTTTGTAAATGAATGTTCGGTGCGTTATGTTTTCGCAAAATATGCCATTTTTATCAATGGCAACTTTACACTGTGCAAAGCATATTAAATCCAGTATTGGAATGAACTAGTCAATGTCTATATTTAAAAAGCATGAAGCATCCTACATGAAGTAAAGCCTCTGTGAACGACGCAACACAGTCAATATCTATGGTAACGTAACGTGACGTCATTAAATAAACATTTGCACTATTTTCTCACTTACAAAATTTGAACAAATGTCGTGATTTTTATGTGTTAACATTGATGACAAACTATGAGACAATCGGTACAATTGATACTCATAACAATAAGATCAACAGCGATGATTTACTAGTGATACCTTGTGTAGACTGTAAAATTTGTTTTATAATGTATTTACGTAGAATCCACTTACAGTATATCTAGGGGAACATGAAATATAACGTGTGGAAAATGATCTCACTAAAATTGTCTTCGCATCGTGATGTTGTCTCGTCAGGTATTTATACATTGCGTCGTATTTTTCAATCGTAAAAACGCGGCCATTTCCATTTGTCTCCGGTAAATACACCTCGTAAATAAGTGTAGAAATACACCAATATCGTTCGCCCTCACTACTAAAGTCAGCTACATCCGCGTGAAAATAACACGTTATGTATCCGTCAATACGATGGTTATTCTGATTGTTCTGATCAATATTCTTATTCCTACGGCATATTATCTAGCGCCTATTATGATTGGAATTTACGTCTTGTTTATCACATCACGTCATAAATGATATGTCGTTTATTTGGCATCAACGTAAGCGTGACATTGTGCGAACTTTTATTTCGTAGCGTTCTTTCCTAGTTCATTCAATTACAATTGTATTCTTATTTTCAATTCTAGTATTAAGCCGCTGTCGTTCTCTTTCTCAAGTTCTCAAGTTTAAACTTTAACATATTTGTTGCCGTATGTACGTGTACATGTTGAATAAACGTAACTGGGAGAGGTGCCATTTTCGAATCATGTGACTGAAAGTAGTTCAAAATGTCGCCTTGTTATGTCAGAGGTATTTTCCATTGGATAAAAACCGAGGTGATCAGAATGCGTATTTTCGTGAGATTACGTCGTGTATTCGCGTCGTAATTGCATTTTGGTGTCGTCACATTGCGTTTTCGTGTTTTAATGATGAAACATCATATTTTGCATCTTTGTGTAACATCATATTTTAAATCTTAACGTTGTCACACGTTTTCATTTTCCTCTTCGATTTATCTGATCGCCGTTTAGCCGTTAGTGACTGAGGTTGAATGAAGCGGAACTATGCTGGTACAAGCGTTACCCCGCATTTATAATGTTATTTATGATGACGTCAGTCTCAGTCTCATTTTGAGAGGACGCGGATTCATGGTGGTACTAACGGAACACCGTATAATGCTGTAGGTGAAAGCGTCAGGTTACACAAGTAGAAGGAAATCTACACAGAATGAAACATGCTATGAGAGAAAACCCATTTCCTGCAATTAGAAATACCATGCCTGTAATACAAAGTGAGCCGTAATCAATTGTAGTTGTCAAACATTCTGAACGACATCATGGAATCAAAACGTACACCATGGCAATTTACATTTTTGTAAGTAGCAACATTTCATGAATGATCAGGTAGCTATGTTTGTTCCCTATAATTATAACCATTTTTTGTTTGGGACAAGATGTAAAACATGCTTGAATTAATCATTACAGGTTCAAAGATGTGTGGTTGATTGGTTTTCATCATGAGTTCATTGTTACATTTAAACCATTAGTATCACGGACATGAAATAATTGCCTCATTAATCCGACGATTTTTGTCTATTTGTATAATGCATACTGCCAAGGGAGATGATTCCGGACAGGAGAAGTTCCGGACAAACGGTCGTAGACGGTTTATTTAGTTAAATGATTCATTGATATTGGTATCAAATCACTCAGGTGCGTATTTAAAGGAAATCTGGAAGAAAAGAAAAATCAAAATCAACAAATAATTACTCATATACCGAAAATATCGTCTGCTGTTGTGATTTTGACATCAGCACCGCCGGGGGGTAAACAAATTGAGTGCGCATGCGCAGTATAGCGCGTGCACAGCGCGAGCGACAATGATTTTATCCGGTTCAATTATTTAGTTCAAAATTCCTAACGAGATCGTGGCCGAGTGGTTAAGCAGCTCGATTAGTAATTATCTGATGCTAAGGTCCAGCGATCGAATCACGGCGGCGCCAAAAAAATATTTTTTTTTTTAATTTTTATTTTTTCTTCCAGCATTTACTTTAGCGCAATAGACGGAAATTTGTCCTCATTATCTGTTGAGAATTTTTTTTGATATCTTGTCAATAAATCTGAAAAACTTTTTTCACATTTTGTTTCGATTTTCGGCCGGTAAACAAGATACGGTATGGATTGGAATTTAACCTGTCACGAGCGCCCCCTGGGTTGAAAACATGTGCGTCACGTGTTGCCATGTCGTAAATATTGACATATTTTTGCATGATTGTGAAGAAGGAACCCTGTTCTAAATATTTCCTGGTAATATGTTTCTAAATATTCGTCGCGGAATATTCGAAGCAGACTGTCCGGTATATCTACGGTAATATCGTTGAAAATAGCACAAAAGTGCCCCTTTTCAGGCCCCAATATTTTGCTGTTCACGTGACGTCATTTTTCGGGAAACCTATTTTTAGCAAAGATCCTGAACCAAGGTATTTGTAAACACAAAAAAATCTAAGAAAAAATCTATTTTTAACTCCAGGGGAAGCTTTTTATGCGATTTCTGTCCGGAATCTTCTCCTTTGCCAGTAGTGACGAAATGATTTTCTGTAAGACGTCTAAAATAGTCACAACATGGATAAATGGATAATGATAAAAGTAAAGTACCATTTGGTAAACAATTAACAAAACATCAGATTAAATTAATCTGGGATACATTGATAAAATAAAAAAAGAATAATAATCAGTACTACATGTAGACGGTACTTTTGACTAACACGACCTTTTTATTGGGATACGGGGAGGGGGGTTCTCCCTATATACCGGGGTAATCTAAAATACGATAGTCTGTATTTCTAATGCAAAAATACCGACTGTTGTAAAATACCCACACTCGCATAATGAAACTGAATATTTAAAATTACAGTAGAATCCACACAATTACAAATATCCATACATCATCAACAATAACTAAATGATATTTGCAATACTGGAATCTGTAATCATTGTAAATTAAAAACTGATTCTATGCAATTTGTCCACATTTCTATAACATTGTCTAGAGCGTGGTTTATTGCATCTACTTAATTGTCTCACAGAACATTTTATCAATGCGTGTTATTGATATATAACTTGAAACAGTGGTGCAATACAAACTGATTTATGGTTCTACTTAACTGAACCATCCGGTTTCTTATGCCCTTACCCTAAGCAATTATTGGCATTTTGTGGAAGCTACTGGTGCATACAATTAATACATATTTTCGAAAGATAGAATTATTTCCTACCTACAGACTTTATTGTATTCCAGCTATTTACCGGATACTTTATTTCGTCTTAACAATATTTATGTGTATAAAACATGGAAATAATGTCTAACCAGTGGTGTCCGACTGTTGGCTATATGAGGAATAAATATCTCCGGTTTATTAATCTATATTGTTATGGGTGTATAAATTGCTTAACATGATTAAACTAATTGTCTGAGCACGTGGTTGTTAATAGATAAAAATGTCTTTCCCAACGATGAAGAAACCATATAAAACATAACATGTCTGAAATGTTTCGTTTCTATGATCTTTACATTTTTCTCCAAAAGTTCTGTTGCCTGAACAAGTATGACGCGTTCGTATATGTCTGTGTATGTATTTATATGAATTCTGCTCAATAGCACATAGTTTACCATGGCTTCAAAGTCTGCACAAGACTCCTTATGATATGTATGATATAAAAAAGTTAAGTTACCAATTTCCTAGGGCTCTTTTCAGCTGATAAACTGCTCAAGCACTTTTTGACATTTTAACTTCCCCTGGTCATTGGGCTTACTGTGAACACTAACATTCGTGTCTCCCAGGAGAGACTATTTTTCTCCTGTGAGTGTGGCAGCCAACATTGATCTGCGGTGCCCAGAAATAAACTTTGCCTTCACAGGTACCAATTTATACCTTGGACAAGTGAGGCATGTGGGTTATTCTTGTTCTGAGAAATTAACCAGTGGTCCAGACGGGTTTGAACCCGGGACCTCTCGATCCCGACGCACGCCCTTCTTTTATGCCACCACGTGATATGTCTACTGTGAAATCTCTCTAAAATAATCAACATAATTTTGTGGTAAACCAAAGACAATTTGAAATATATGTTCAAATATGAACATGAAACAACAAAAATATTGTGAATTTTTAAATAAATTCAAAGTTTGTTGACTCAACTTAAAAGTACTGCGCCACACTGATATGCTTAATCCATCATTTATGTATGTGTGTGCTTAAAACAAATTCTAACGACACGCATATATGGAAAATTAACTACTGGTGTTCAAGAATAAAATTTTAAGCTTATCACAGCCATCCATACGACAATTTACACAACTATTCAATTTGGGATATCGTATAAGATATATCACTATCACTAAGTATCAACAGTTGTCTGATATTAGCATACGGTTTACGTTTGTGAGTTTCATGAATATAATTAAATGAAAATTAAATACAATGTTTTTGCATTGGAAGTTTGAGAAACTGATAATTAATTTTACTCAAGACAGAGTTTATCGCAAGTGAACCATTTTAGCATGAGACTAATATTGACATGACAGTTTTGCATTTGCTATACTCGTTCAAGTGTTATTTCTACAATATAAGTGTCTATTATAGTTACAACTTTGCAAACGTCAAGGAATTCTCATTGTGGTACTGACATATTGAAGTCGTCGTATACACTTAATCCAATCACTTGCGGGAGCCATAAACTTAAGTCCACATTTAAACTCTTTAAATTCCTTTAACAACTATGTATGGTAGTACATTGTAAATGAATGTATAATATTAACACTATTTCAGTATTAATGCACTACGATGCAACAATACCGGTCCAAAATGTTTGGTTGTAAATGCAGTATAATGACTTTGAGCATACGTGCTTTAATAAACAGTATCCAAGTCAATAACGGTTGTCGTACGATTCACTAAATTGTTCTAACCTCACTTTGTGCGTCACGGTTATTCCCCTATATAATGCGAGATTGGATCAAATCTATGATTGGCGAAATATTTAGGAAATGGAGTGTTGAATTAATCACAATTACCCCAAAATTACCCTGAATTAAGCAATTTCGGGAAAGAAGGGCGTCATACTCATATTTCTTACTCATACAATCTGTTGGCAAGACGATATTACGTCATTGATTACTGAAATAAGCGGGCGATCAGGGTGCTGATGCCGCTTTAGGTTCAGTAACCGGCATCAGTGTGACGCTCATATATTACATTTTGGACACGGAAAACCTCCCCAAGAGGGATAGAACGTGTATGTAGACTTATAGTATACTGTATATCTCAGCTATTTGATTTATAGCAACAAATTAAATTATTTGTAGGTAGTTTTATTAGGAATGTAAGATAAATCACTTTGCGGGATTGAAACCAAGTAAGTTGACATTATCTATTGAAAGTATTGTTTATATACATACGCTGGTATCACCACAATGGAATTGATATGGAGAAGAAACATGAAATTAGAGGTAACTAGCGCACGAAATGAGTTGGCTTTGCTTGTGAAGTGGTCATGCTCTGCATCTGATGTAAGCACCATTTGGTACTTCGAGATTCGGTGTTTTAAATAGGGTATTTCTTGAATGAGGGCTTATTGCTTGTGCCATTTCATTTCCTACTAAAAGTTTTACTATAATGATAAAGGCAGTGAATATTTTAACTGATATATATTCACTGCATGCAGAAGCTATCTATTAATTTTGGATTTTCCTATTCCGGTTTCTTTCCTCATCCAGAAGCCCTGTTTAACGCTATATTCGGAGTGTCTCGTCATTGTTCGTCTAATTCAATGACATGAAAAACTTGGTTTAACTATTTGAAATAGAACATTGTGCCATTGGCAATAAAGTTATCAAGGCAATCATGTCTGATGGATTTATTAAAAATAGTTTATTTTCAACCAAAGGAAATTAGTAGGAAGGCGATGCTGTTGCGCACACATTCGAGTTTGTAAATTATCACGCGCGAATTGTTATGACAAGGAAATTGACATGTTTTATTCTCACGTGCAATGAACGCGGTGAATACCGGCCGATTATTTACCCAGATTAAATAAACCCGAATCGCTGAAATTTCGATGTGCGTAATTTAACAATCCTACAACAGCAATACAGAAAGATAATGTCCTGGCCAATCCCATCAAACTCTTGGCGTCAGATGCATACATTTGCTATTTATTGTTACAATGTTAATTACAACCACATTCATATTTCTTATCAGAATTTAAGGTAAACAATGCATAACTATAATGATCCAACAATGAATCGGAAAGGGGTGGCCGCAATTAATAAAACTGCAGAGCACAACAGGCAGAACAGCTAGAACACGTCATCATACTGCGACACTATAAGCACAGACCAAGGACCAACAGAATATACAGGTCACAAAAGGTAGAAAATCTTACTAAACCACGACGTTCCTCTATGCCAGCTAAACATTGCTTAAGTCAGGCAATCAAGCCAGGACCTCACACCAGCAGCCAAGACATTCACATATAACAAGGACAACACACGAAGCAACACTCAAAAGATATAGTATATTACAAATAATGTTAGCGTGTGTACTACATGCAACGCATATTTAAGCACAATCCCTATTTAAGGTGACATTTTTATTTGAGTTGACATGCCACGGGATACTTTGCCTATGAAATTTTCGGTATGATAAGGTATGAGATTATTAAATTATTTAGAATAATGGTAGATAAATATTTTCAATAAGTATTAGGTTCTAGTATTATGTCAACTATATATCCATATTAGTCTAATGGGAACAGTAGGTCTATCAAGCGTCTGTCGGTGAAATAATTAGAACATATATGTTTGACAATATTTCACACTGGTCTGCAAGCAGGAGTCCCTTATAAGACAGGGTTTCTTAAGATTCTTTGTGATTAAAGTCCACTTTTTGTTGACGTTATTATATATCACAAAGGTCCGATAAACTGCAACACTGTATGTTGATTAAGTTTTTCTTCATTCATTAGGTAAGAGCTGAGAATTTAAGATATCACTGATTGAAAGTTAAGTTAATTTAGCTAATTTAAATTCTTCTAAGCAAGAACTGATCTTCTAAAACACATACATCGAGATGGTTTTGTTATCGTTGATGTGATGTGAATAAATATGCATTGCTCATCTCTTTCTGAATAAATGGTTAGAAACCTTGCGTTGGTCGCCACCCGCAACCACGACGGTGGTGTTTAAAGTTGAATCAAATGTCTAAACTGCGTGTCCGTTCCTTTGATCAGGATTTCAATATGATGTCTGTAGCTAGAAAGATGTCGATTAGAACTATTGTCTGATAATTTGGATCAATCGACAGTTTAATGCAAAAATAGACGTATTATAGTAGTAAGGTACAAACCAAAGCAACACAGCTACGGCGGCAGCGCGTAGTCACACACACAAGAGTCAGACATAGTACAAGCCATCCACATCCCCAAAAATGGATGCTTCAAGCGAGCCTTATATGCTCACCCCTGCAAAGAATGACAGACTGTGGACTTTGAATTTTGTGCATAATTAGCCATAATGGGAGGTAATTATGCGTCATAATTACATTGGAACCTCTACAAAACACAGAGAAATTTAGTGACTAAAATCAAACGTGATTCAATCAAAATTATTTAAATGAACGTTGCGGCGAAGGCCCTAGATCAAAGCGCTTTTGGGATACCATCAAACACTTTCTATCCAGTAGAACACCTGTAAATCTGATGCTAAAGTCATCCTAAATGAAAATGGTAATGTTTTATCATCTCAAGATAAAGTAAGTAACATCCTAAAGGATTTTTATGTTAACATAGCCAGGGATATAGGAATAAAAAGTTCAGCCATAGATCTTGTTTGTTTACCAGAGATAGAAGCCGTCAGACTATATTACAGGTTGTTTCTTTACCAATGATAAATTGTAGATTACCCTTCGTCGGTTTTCCTGTCCTTTATTGGTGAATAATTGTAGAGGTTTGTATCAAGTGCTTTTAACTGTTACTATTTATACTGGGTTTCAACTTCATCCTCATTTTTTTGGGTTTTGAGAGGGCATTAATCCTTAAGTTGAGTGCTGCTTCTCCTGTCTGATTCCTTCATAGTTACCTTTTTGTGAGTCCATCGAGCCCTTTTCCTATTTAAATACTCTTACATAATGTATGCCTAAAAAGAAAGAAACACCACACATATAGTAAAAATCAGCGAAAGAAGCCTGTAAATATATGGTAACGCAAAGTGACGCCATTAAGTCAACATTTGCACTATTTTCTCATTTACAAAATTGAAATGCGTGATTTTATAAATGGGAATACATTGATGACAATCTATGGATGTTGTCATGATTACACAGGCTATAAACTCATGAAAATAGTTCTTCATCGATCATTTACTAGTGGTACTTTTGTGAAGACTGTTAAATTTGGTTTACAATGTATTTAGAATCCACTTACAATATATCTAAGGGAACATAATATATAACTTAGGGAAAGTGTTCTTACTAATTGTATTCACATAGTGATATCATGATGTCTCGTCGTATTTTCATGACATCACGTCAGGTTTTCATACTATGTATAGTGTTTGTAACCTCGCGCCCTGTTTTTGCACTGTATCGTTTGTTATGTCGTCACATTGCGTTTAACCATCTTGGAATCGTATTTAATGCTGTAATGTCAAATTTCGCATCTTGGTGTAACGCATATTTTGCCTCTTCACGTTGTCACACGTCCACTTCAGTTTATCTTATCGTCATTTAGCTGTTAAACGTTAGTTGCCCGATGTGGAAGAAAGCAGAATGGTGATGGTACAAGCGGTACACCGTATAATGTTACTCATGATGGTGGCAGGTTACAGAAGATTGATATCATTGTGGACACCGCCCATACTTTTACAGTCACTCACAGTGTGGATGGCAATAATAGTGCGTTTCCCAATTGGCCGTTTTAAGCGTTTATATTGAAGGAACCGGAACCGTGATGATACAAGCGGTACACTGTATAATGCTGTTGGTGATGGCGTCACATTACAGAAGATTGATATAACTGGGGATACCGCTTATACTGTTACATTCCCTCACCATGTAATTATTGACCATCATAGTGTGTTCCAAATAGAAGAAAATCTACTCAGAATGAAACGTGCGTTGTGAGAAACTCATTTCCTGCAATTAAAACTGCGATGCTTGTAATACAAATGAAACATAATGAATTGTAGTTGTTAAACATTCGAATGTCGCGGAATCAGGATGCACTAAACGTAGCTTCATATAATTAAAATGTATTCAGAACTTCTGTACTAGAATGACATGGAATGAAATGTGTTTTTTTGTAGATTTGTTATGCCGAAATGTAAGTTTTCCGTCTAAGGTCTAAATATAGCCTCGATATTGAAGAGCATCCGCTTTTAGTGAGCGAGGTGCAGTGTTTGTTACATAATTGCGCAATACCAAGGACGAAACTATGATACAGATCTTTGTTCTCATTGACGCATTTCATAAATTAAACGAGAAAACCGGCTTCTCGTTTCTATGATGGTCTTATTTGCGAGTTGCATTAGAATAGGGGTATCGAGAAAGGAAAAATATAAAGTGGAAGACATTATTTTCACAATCGACTTAAATTAAACAAAATTATATAACGTTTGATTTAATTTAAATAAAAACAACTTTAAATGGTTAAACGTACCTCTTTTGAATGCAAACACGTATATACATTAGGCGGTTTCAAACAATAATAAAGTAATGAATAGAGTATCATTGTGGTGTGCTACGGTTATTGAGAAACAACACGACATCTATTCAGCACTTTTACTTACGCGCCATATTTGGGGGATATGTGTATTTTCCTATATACGGCTATCTGAAATAGGGTGGTCTATATCTCAAATGAAAATACCCGATAGTTCGTATTCGCCAAAATATAGAATCCAATGTATTTGCAATTAATATCATTATTATAGGAAAATATGTGCACTGTTATTTGCTTTACATAGCAATTCAAAATAACCATACATCATCATGAATGACCAAATACTATTAGCAATACTGGACTATGTTATCATTGTAAATTAAAAACTGATTCTACGCAATTTGTCCACATTTTTATAACATTGTCTAGAGAGTGTTTTATTGCATCTACTTAATTGTCTCACATACAATTTTATCAATGCGTTTTATTGATATGTAACTTGCAACAGTGAGGCAATACAAATTAATCTTTGGTTCTATTAAACTGACATATCCTGTTAATTATGCTCCTACCACAAATATTTATTGGCATGTTTGTGAAAGCTACCGGTGGCTACAAAAATAATAAAGATTAAAAATATTTCATACCTTACGACTTTATTGTATTCCAGCAATTTGCCAGAGTGACAAAGATGATTTATTTCGTCTTAACCATATATCTGTGTATAAAACAATGACAGAATGTCTAACCAGTGGTGTCCGACTGTTAGCTGTATGTGGAATAAATATCTCCGGTTTGTTAATCTATATTGTTATGGTTGTATAATTTGCTTAACGTGATTAAACTAATTGTCTGAACGCGTGGTTGTTAATTGATAAAAATGTCTTTCCCAACGACGAAGAAACCATATAAAACATAACATGTCTGGTCTGTTTCGTTTTTTATGCTTTGTACATCTTTCTCCAAAGTTCTGTTGCCTGAATAAGTATGACGCATTCATATATGTCTTTATGTGTATTTAGTTGCACAAAGTTTACCATTGCATCAAAGTCTGCACAAGACTCCTTATGATATGTATATAAGTTACCAATTCGCTAGAGCTCTTTTCAGCTGTTAAACCACCCAATAACTTTTTGACATTTTAACGTCCCCTAATTATTGGGCTACCTGTGAAAACCTACGTTCGTGTCTCCCTGTAGAGACTATTTTTCTTCTGTGTGTGTGTGGCAGCCAACAGTGATATGCGGCGCCCACACAGGTACAAATTTACACATTGGTTAGTGGAGCATGTGGGTTATTCTTGTTCAGAGAAATTAACCAGTTGTCAGTGGGTGTTGAACCCGGGACCTCCTGATCCCGACGCGCGTCCTCTAGGCCACCTCTTCCCAATGATTTTTCTACTGTGAAATCCTCTCTCTAAAAGAATCGACTTTATTTTGTGGCCAATACCAATAACACAATTGTAAATATATGTTCAATTGTAAAATTGAAACAACAAAAATATTGTGAATTATTAAAGCCATTCAAAGCTTGTTGACTCAACTTAAAAATCCTGTGCCACACTGATATGCTTAATCCATCATTTATGTATGTGTGTGCTTAACACAAATACTTACGACATGCATATATGGAAAATTAACTACTTGTGTTCAAGAATGAAATTTTAAGCTTTTCACAACTATTCAATTTGGGATATCGTATAAAATATATAACTATCACTTAGTATCAACCGATATTTGCACACGGTTTACATTTGTGAGTTTCATGAATATAATTAAAATGAAAATTAAATACAATGTTTTTGCTTTGGAAGTTTGAGAAACTGATTATTAATATTACTCAAGTCTGAATTTATCGCATGGGAATCATTTTAGCAGGAGACTAATACTTGAAATGACATTTTGGCATTTGATATACTTGTTCAAGTGGTATGTCTACACTTTAAGTGCCCATTATACAAACAACGTCAATCAATTCTCATTGTGGTACTGGTATACTGAAGTCGTCGTATACGACATACTGTTTAATCCAATCACTTGCGGAAACATAATCTTAAGTCAACATCTTAACTCTTTAAAATCCTTTAACAACTATGTATGGTAGTGAATGGATATGCAATATTAACACTATTTCAGTATTAATGCACTCCTATGCAACAATACCAGTCCAAAATGTTTGTTTGTGAAAGCAGTATAATGACTTTGAACGTAAGTACTTTGATAAAACAGTATCCTAGGAAATAACCATTGTCGTACGATGCCCTAATCTGTTCTTACCTTACTTTGTGCGTTACGGTTATTCCCCTATATAACTATATAATGCGAGATTGGATCAAGTCTATGTTTGGCAAAATAATTAGAAAATGGTGTGTTGAATTAATCACAATTACACAAAAAATTACTCCGAATTAAGCAAAGTCGGGAAAGGAAAACGTCATACTCATTTCTAACAATCTGTTCGCTAGACGAAATTACGTCATTGATTACTGAAATAAGCGGGCGACCAGGGTGGTGATGCCGCTTAGTGTTCAGTAACCGGCATCATTGGGACGCTACTATATTATATTTTGGACATCGATCACCTCCCCAAGAGGGATAAACGTGTATGTAGATTTCTAGTATATATCTCAGCTATTTGATTTATAGCAATTAATTCATTTAATTGTAGGTATTTTTTTAGGAAAATAAGAGAAATCCCTATTTGGGATTGAAACCCAGTAAGTTGACATTATCGTAGTGTTTATATACATACGCTGGTATCATCACAATGCAATTGATATGGAGAAGAAACACGCGCGACAAGAGTTTTCTTTGCTTTTGAAGTGGTGGTGCTATTAAAGTGGTCATGTTTTTGCATCTGATGTTTGCACCGTTTCGCGCTTCGAGAATCGGTGTTTTAAAGGCGGTATTTCTTGAATGGACGCTTATAACATGTGCCATTTCATTTCAAACTAAAAGGTTTACTATTATGTTAAAGGTAGTGCATATTTTACTGACATATATTCACTGCATGCAGAAGCTGTCAATTAATTTTGTATTTTCCTATTCCGGTTTCTTTCCTCATACAGAAGCCCTGTTTAACAATATTCGGATTGTCTTGTCATTGTACGTATAATTCATTGACATGAAAAACTTAGTTTGACTGTTTAAAATAGAACACTGTGCCGTTGGGAATTACGATATCAAGGCAATCATTTCTGATGGATATTGTTAAAAATAGGTTCGTTTCAGCCAAAGGAAATTAGTAGGAATGCAATGCTATCACACACACATTATTGTTTGAAAATTATCACGAGCGAGTTGTTATGACAAGGAAATGGACGTGTGTTAGTTTCACGTGCAATGAACGCGGTGAATACCGTCCGAATATTTACCCAGATTAAATAAACTCGAATAGCTGAAATTTCTGTCTGCGTAATTTAACAATCCTACAACAGTAATACATAAATATAAGGTGGCGACCATTCCCATCAAACTCTTTGCGTCTATCTATCTATTTATACTGCCGAAGTCCTCTTTTCGAGATATTATTGGCAGTGTCTGGCAAGGGCAGACATACAAACAATGAAGAAACAGAAGTGAGATACAAGGAATCCGGGTGCGATACCCTAGCTCGTTTCGAATAGATTCCTTGGTTCTTTAACGTGCCCGGTGTAAAGCACCGATACACGCGAGACTACCCTGGGTTACCAACCAGTTCATCTCTAGGCGGGTGGGAAACACTTAAAAAGCGTTTCTGAAATGACCAAGTTCCCCGGCTGAGGATCGAACCCGGGACCTCTCGATCAGGAGTCAAGTGTGTTACCACTCGACCACCGTGCCACACATTCGATTTTGTAAATTATCACGCGCGAAGTATTATGACAAGGAAATTGACATGTTTTAGATTCACGTGCAATGAACGCGATGAATACCGTCCGATTATTTACCCAGATTAAATAAACACGAATAGCTGAAATTTCGGTGTGCGTAATTTAACAATCCTACAACAGTAATACAGAAAGATAAGGGCATGATTAATCCCATCAAACTCTTTGCGTCACACGCATACATTTGCTATTTAATGTTACAATGTTGATAACAATCACATTCATATTTCTTATCAGAATTTAAGGTAAACAATGCATAACCATGATGATCGAATATTGAATTGGAAAGGGATGGTCGCAATAAATAAAACTGCAGATCACAACAGACAGAACAGATAGAACACGTCATCAGACTGCGACACTATTAGCACAGATCAAGGGCTAACTGAATATACAGAGCACAACAGACAGAACAGCTAGAAAATATCATCAAACTGCGACACTATTTGCACAGATGAAGGTCCAATATAATATAAGATCACAGTAGGCAGAACAGCTTACAAAACCGAGACGTTCCTCTATGGCAGCTAAACATTGCTTAAGTCAGACAATCAAGCCAGGACCTAGAGTCAGCAGCCAATACATCCACACATAAAAAAGACAACACACGAAGCAACACTCAAAAGATATAATTATTACAAATTATGTTAGCGTGTGTCCTACATTCCATGCACATGTAAGCACAATCCCTATTTAAGCTGACATTTCTATTTGAGTTGACATGCTTCGGGATACTTTGGCTATGAATAAAGCGCAGCTATAATGGCATCTTGCATCTTTATACTAGTATATACGTGTTGTCCTCGGGTAGTACGTTGTTGGCAAAATGGGTTTGAAGTATTGATACACAAGTAGTCTAAACGGACTGATGGTAAATAAAAATACAAAACCAATGCTCGTCCAATATATCCATATATTAGCAATGTGAACAATTTCCCGTTTTTAATTAATTTATACGTATAGCAGTCCAGTTATGGTAAGAATACAGTGACACAGTGGAACAATCCACTATTACGGTGTAAAACAAGTATAAATTCTTATACCAACAGTTTAATACCAAACTAAACTCTACCTGTTTAATCTTTTGGGTACACAAACCATGTCGTCACTGTCAATTTATCTTAACGACGTCCGGTGTAAAATTTATTTTAGAAAATGTTGAGGACTCACTGCATTTTAAACATTTTTAGTCTTTTGTATACCCATTAAGACAACTGCATGTGATTTTTTCTTTCATTGTCATTTAAGAGAGTTATTACTATTTTTATTTCCCTACACTTAGCGTAAGAACGTTCTGCAAAAACAAATGGAGTCAACTGCATGATAAATTAAATAACTCTCCAACAGACGATACAATAACTATAAGAGTGTGTTTAAATCTACTGATAATGATTATTTCTTCAATCGAAAGTGTAAAAATGTTATTTCTAATTATGAAGTAAATAAAAATAAAAATTTAACCCTAACCTCCTTGCGATTAAGGTATTCTTTCGTAAATTGACAATAAGTACCCTATAGATAAATGGCAATAAAATAGTATCTAAACAATTGGCACCATTGAATTTTTTTCAAAAATACTTCAAAGTGTGTGTAATGTTTTAACAAAATGTTGAAAAGTTTTACCGAGCGGTTTTGAAAATATACATTTCAGAAGTTCACAGTAACCCGAATATCATCTATTTACCACATGTTGTGATTAATTGCCTTTCATTTAATGAAAGATGTAAATATCACACTGCAGGTTTGGTGTATAAGATATTAAATGATATGGTACCTGGATATATGTCAGACATACTTAGATTTTCGAACAACTCAAATCATAATCTTAGATCATCTGAACATAAAGATCTCGTTTTACAAAAGACACCTCGTACGAACTATCTTTAACGATTCTTTTGCATATTTCAGCTAAAAAACATGGAATGATATTCCTATAACTATAAGAACATCTTGAACATTGTATTCATTTAAAAACACGTATAAAAAACTACCTATTAAATTGATTGGAATTTATTCGAAATAAGTTTAACTTTGATATACATTTTATGCATGTGTGTGAGTTTCCATTTAACACATAATTTTAATAATTATTTCTGTTTAGTGTCTGTCGACATATGTGTTTATTTATTTGCTTGTTATATTGAGTTGTAGTTTTACTTTATTTAATATAGTTGTGTGTTTCGTGTAAATACTGGTTATGTCCATATGTGACAACATACATTTCTTTTTGTTATTACTTTATTACCGTCAGTACTATTATACCAGAAGTCCAAATGAAAATAAGATGTTTATTGTTTAAAACTCTGTATATTTTATATGTAACCTTCGTTAAATAAAGATGTTATTATTATTATTATTATCACAAAGGTCCGATAAACTGCAATAGTTAATTTATAGACTGTATGTTGATTATGTTTTTCTTCACTCATTAGGTAACAGCTGCGATATCAAGATAAAACTGAATGAAAGTAGAGTTTTGACGATTCTATAGAAACTAGCGAATTTAAATTCTTCCATGCAAGAACTGATCTTCTAAACCACATACATCTAGATAACATGATGTGAATAAATATGCATTTCTCATCTCTTTCTGAATAATTGTTTAAAACCATTGCGTAGCTCATCAACTGCAACCAAGACGGTGGTGTTTAAAGGTCAACCAAATGTCTGAACCGTTCGTCCGTTCCTTTGATCAGGATTTCTATATCATGTCCGTAGCTTGAAACAAGTCGTTTGGAAAAATGGAAACAAGTCATTTCTATTGTCTGATACGTTGGATCAGTCGACAGTTTAATGCAAACATACACGCCTATAAACATATTACCTCTCTCGTTTGCTTACCATGTGATAGATGCCGTCAGACTATATTATTGCAGTTGTATCTTTAGCAATGATAAAATGTAGACTACCCTTCATCTGTTTTCCTATCCTTTATTAGTGAATAATTGTACAATTTTGTACAACTACACTGTACTTACAGATAGTAGTAAGTTGTCCTGTAGTACTGCTTTGTAATCGAATGATCTGTGCTTAATGTTTTTGGCACTATTGCAGTCTTATTAATAGCTGCTTTAAAATGAACTATCCTGTGGAAAACCTATTAAATCACATTGTCGAATGAACTAGTCGATGTATATATTTAAACAGAAAGTTACATGATACAAGTAGTAAAACCTCGGTGACAGATGCCTCAATGTCAATATCTATGGTAACGAAATGTGACGTCATCAAGATAAAATTTGCACTAATATCTCATTTTCAGGATTGAAAATTGTTGTGATGTTTATGTGTATACACGAAAAACTATGAGACAGTGAATATTGTCATGATTATCCTATAAACTCATAAATTGAGATCAACATCTATGATTTACTAGTAATACTTTTGTGTAGACTGATAAATTTGCTTTATAAAGAGCCATTGTGGTGTGCTCCGGTAAATGATAAAAGCAGGATATTTAGATATAATTTTAACTTACAAGACATGTCCCTATAGGTATAGGATCAGCTATGAGTTAGCTTTGGAGATCAGCATTTCTTAAACGAGTCTATAAAACACACGTTATTTAGCGAGCCTTTTGAAGAGCTTAATATATTGTTTTCGTGACGTGTTTAAGAAATGATGATCTCAAAGACAAAAAAGGCAGATTCTATTTATCACATTACCATAACACCGAGTCAGAAATAACGAATTTTGGCCGGCCAAATTACTTTTTCGCGGATTTGTTATCACACGTGTAGGAGAACTCTGTTCCGTCAGTTGTTATCACATGGAATTTCACGATATTTATGTGATAAACGGTGATCTGAAATAGGACGGTCTGTATATCCAATACCAATACCCGATATTCGACAAAATATAGAATAAATGCAATTGATAAATAATTATTATAGAATAATATATGCACTGTTATTTGATTAGAAAGCTAATTCAATTTAGACATACATCACAATGAAAGACAAAATACTAGTAGCAGTACTGGACTCTGTAATCATTGATAATAAAAAACTGATTCTATGCAATGAGTCCACATTTCTATGACATTGTCTACCGAGTGTTTTATTGCATCTACTTAATTGTCTCACAGCACATTTTATCCATACGTTTTATTGATAGGTAACTTGCAATAGGGACCAAACAAATTTATTTATGGTTCTACTTACCCGACCGACTCTGCTTTGTCCCTAACATATACATTTGTTGGCATTTTGGTGGACTTTATCGAGAATCGTTGATGTCTAACTAGTGGGCGTCCGACTGTTGGCTATATGTGGAATAAATATATACAATTTGTTAATCTATATTGTTATGGGTGTATAAATTGCTTAATATGATTAAACTAATTGTCTGAACGCGGGTTAGTTTATAGATAAAACTGTCTTTCCTAACGTTAAAGAAATCCTATCAAATATAAAATGTCTGATCTGATTCGTATCTATGATCTTTACATTTTATCCAAAGTCCTGTTGGCCGGGCAAGTTTGACGCGTTCGTCTTATGTCTTATGCATTCTGATCATTAACACAAACCTTTACCAAAGCTTCAAAGTCTGCTCTCAAGACTCCTTATGATATGAATGCTAGGTCGACTGTGAAATGTCGATAAAAATCAACTTGATGTTGTGATCAAAACAAGACCAAGAACACTATTTTATATATAACGTGTTAAAATATAAAAATAAAACGACAAAAACTTCGTGGATTATTAAAGCAATTCAAAGTTTTTGACTCAACTTTAAAATCCTGCGCCAAATTGATAATGCTTAATCCGTCATTTCTATGATTGTGTGCGTAGCGCTTATACACAAGACACGCCTATACGGAGAATTAGCTGTTGGTGTTTTATATAAATTATATCACAATCATACAGACTAAGGTTTACAAAACAATTAATTTTGGAATATCGTATAAAACGTCTTACTATCACAAAGTATCAACCGTTGACTGATATTTGCTTACGGTTTACGTTTGTAATTGGCATGAATATAATACGAATAAAAATTAAATACAATATTTCTGCATTAAAAGTTTAAACAGCTGGTTATAAATTTTTCTCAAGTCAGAATTGATCCCATATAAATCCTTTACGCATGACACTAATACTTGAATGGACATTTTGGCATTTGGTTACTTGTTCAAATATATAGTTATGTTCATAATTAGATGTTGGTTTGCTTATATTCAGTCCAACTTTGCACAACTATTTTAAAAAGGCATAAGCAAGAGGGATAACTTTACAAATTGATACAAAGAACAACTTTTATCTCATCTGTACGTCTATATGGGATACTTATACTCTATTATATGGACAAACTTCAACATACTAGTACGTGACCATTAGAACTTTGCATACAGCAAGGAATTATCACTGTTGTACTAAGACGCTAAAGTACGAAGTCGTCTTAAACAACGTAATTTGTTTCATCACATCCCTTATGGAAACTATAAATGTACGCCCAAATTTGAATTCTTTAAAACCTATGTTTTGTGGTACCGAGTGAATGAATATGCAATATTAACAATGTGTAAGTACTTTGATAAAATAGTATCATAGAAAATAACTATTGTCGTACGATGCCCTAAACTATTCTTACCTTACTTTGTGCGTCACGGTTATTCCCCTATATAACACGAGATTTTATCAAATCTATGATTGGCGAAATATTTAGGAAATGGTGTGTTGAATTAATCACAATTACACCAAATTACACCGACTTTAAGCAATTTCAGGAAAGTAAAGCGTCATACTCATTTCTAACTCATACAATCCGTTCGCTTGCTGATCTAACGTCATTTATTACTAAAATAAGCGGGTGGTCAGTGATGCCGCTTTGTGCTTCGTTACCGGCATCATTGTGACGCTCATATATAGTGTATTTTGGACACCGAACACCTCCCCGAGAGGGATAGAACGTGTTTGTAGACTTCTTGTATATATCTCAGATATTTGATTGATATCAGTTAATAAAAACATTATAGGTAGTTTTTTTTAATTAGGAATGAACTCCCCATGCGGGATTGAAACCCCATCAACTGACATTATCCATTCAAAGTATGGTGTATACGTTGGTAATATCACAATGACATTTGGTTATAGAGAAGAAATCAAAGCTAATTGGTGCAATAAGATTCGAATTTGCTTTTGAAATGTTCATGCTTTTGAAGTGGTCGTTCTTTTGCATATGGCGGATACACCTGTTGGTGCTTCACGATGGCGATGTTTATGTGTGTTTTAAAGGCGGTATTAGCTGAAAAGGTCTAATTGCTTGTGCCATTTTATGTTCGACTTAAATATGTGTTAAAGATAAAAAATATTTTTTCTGACAAATATTCACTGCAGAAACTGTCTATTAATTTGGAATTGTCCTATTCCGGTTTCCTGCCTTAACCAGATATTGTCCTCCTTAACGCTACAATCGGATTGCCTCGTCATTGGCGGTCTAATTCAATAACATGACACGTGGTCTAACTGTTTAAAATAGAACATTGTGCCAATGGCAATAACGTTACCCGAGCAATCCTTTGCGATGGAAATTGTAAAAAATAGTTTCTTTTCAACCAAAGGAAATTAGTAGGAAGGCAATGCTGTTGTGCACACATTATTGTTTGAAAATTATCACGCGCGAGTTTTTATGACAAGGAAATTGACATTTTTAGCTACACGTGCAATGAACGCGGTAAATACCGTCCGATTATTTACCCAGATTAAATAAACCCGAATAGCTGAAATTTCGGTATGCGTAATTAACAATCCCATAACATGAATACAGTAAGATAAGGCCATGTTCCTTTCCATCAAACTCATGGCGGTAGATGTCTTTGCTTTTAATGTTACAATGTTAATTAAAATACTTCTTATCAGACTTTAAAGTAAACAATGCATTATTATAAAGATTGTAATTACTTGTAATAATATATCTGATGGGGAAGGCAGCAATTAACAGAAATTGCATATGTACAGCACAAAAGGCAACACAGCTAAAATACCACGACATCCAACAGCGACAGCCTGCTGTTTAAGTCAGACAAACTAGCATTGTCCAAGAGCCAGTAGACAAGAACAAATCAGAGGGCGATCATACAACACAAGGACACCAACAAAGCAATATTCAACAGAAATACTATAGTATACTCACAATTTATGTTTAGAGTTTGTCCGACAGTTTCTGCTTCAGACAGTTAACCAAATTGAGAGCAATATTGAACAGGCAAGTGCGAATCAAGGGTATGACCATACAACACAAGGACGACTAACAAAGCAACATTCAACAGAAATAGTACATACAAGCTATTTCTAAATTTTGTCCAACATGTCACACACATTTTAGTTCAATCTATATTTAAGATGACATTTCTATTCGAGTTGACATGCTTTGGGATACTTTGGCTATAAATATAGCGCAGAAATTATTGCACCATAAATCTATTTGTGTTGTTCTCGGGAATTATGCTGTTGGTAAAATAAGTTTGAAATGTTGATTCAACAACGAATTAACGGAAATCAAAATACACAAAGAGCATCTGGACGCTCGACTTTCTCGTTTTTATAGTAACAAGGGCATTTGACTCACTAAATATAGGTCACATGGTTTTCAGTCGTGTCAGTATGGACTCCTCTTATGATGATGAATAAAAATGCTAAGTTTCAAGTGGTAACTTTTGACAGTCTTTGAGAAATAATTTGTGTATAAACTTAACCATCACACACACATACATAAACACAACCGATCACGTCACGCCAAGAGCTCATTTTTGCTTCGAAAAGTCTAGCTAAAACAATTGTTAATCATTGCTTTTGTACTATAATTCCAATTACGGCATGTTTATATATATGCACGCAATTTAACTTTGTACATTTGTCCTAAAATTGTGTTATTTCCACTGCTTATCCCGTACGTCATTGCCCTGACTTTGCCTTTGCAGAATACCATAGATTGTTCCAACAAATTAGACATAATGTGTTTTCTAAGAATGGCGCGGCCAATATTTTCAAACATGTGTGATTTAAGTAATTAAACAGTTACGCGTTTAATCAAAACAACTGTGTTAAAAGAGTGTTTTTGTAATCAAATGACATTGCGCAATACTTTTTTGGAAGTCATCGACTTTGGTATAAAGTGTTTGCAAGGATTTATCCTTTACCATGTGTGGTAATAATAGATTGTTTTGTCCACAGACCTTGTTTGGTTATCAATTTGATATAGCAGGGTAAGGTAGCGCGTATTGACGCAAAAACAAAGAAACCCATTTGAAACATGGTAATGTCATAGCAACAACAGCTTTACAGTATAACCGATGGCGTCAGGATGTTCATCAGTATAGCTGGTAGTATAAGAAGTGCCCGATCACTTGTCTATAATATGTTTTACATAGTTGCTGCTGGCATATTCTTCGCTATTACTTTAGTTTAGTATGTTGTTAACGTCTAGCAACAGCAAATGTAAAAATAAACTTTATTTAATGAAGATCTGCGAGTTTGAACAGTACATGTAGTATATTAGACAGTATAAAATAACGTCAACATACAAATACATACATGTAGTAATTTGGTTAACAGGTTGTATATTTTGTTTCAAATGCGATTTTGATGCTTCTTTTATGTTTGTGTCAATGTTTTTTAATTCCAAACAGATCTTGGACAAAAAAAGACATATTGGTTATTAAGTTATTTGTTAGGATGGTTTCGCATACATGTACATGAACATTTGTAATGAAAAGTACATTGGATTTTCCTAGAAGTATGTTTTAGTTGCTTACAGGTTCATATAAATATCCCAGATGTTCTTGTAATGGTTAATAAAAATCGAGTTGTTGTCACAATATATCGCCAGGAGTATAGTATAACATGGACTAAGATGTTTTATCTTAATTACCGGGTATATGTTACATGTAGGATGAGTTTACATTTCCCATATATATACATGCACATAAATTTTGCACTTGGGCGAAGTTCTTTATATTTCAGGAAATAGTTTGTAGTATTATATAGTGTACTGCGTACATTATATGGTCGTATAATGACTGTTAGATTCCTCTTGAGTTGTTTTGACAAATGCCAGGTCTGTAGTATAAATTATGCTTTGCTTAAATATGTATGTTGAAGGGACCATCGTGACTATACGGAGTAAAAACATGTGTGCTTAGAAGCCAGGTGCTCTATTGTCAGATCTTATAGTCATAGTAACGTTATTCTCTAAAGTACGGAAAAAGTTGCATTCTGTAATGAACTCCCAGTTTTACAACAATAATAAAACTGGTATATGGAAATTGGTGTACTTATAAAAGACAGATGTTGTCTTATTTGTTCATGTCAACAGCGAAGACCGAGACAAACTAAGAAATCAGAGTGTGCGTCGGACTACATAAAATAAATCTGAAAAACGCATGTTGGTGTAATATAATTATGATGATATATGAAGTTTAAGCTCTTTGATTGTTAGTTAAACAAGTTCCGAACAGGATCTGAGCCCAGTGTCACATGGAAACTAACCCAAAGGCACATGGCAACATTTGAGATGATATTCATCTCAGATTGAGATGTTTCGGGAGATTGGGACCAAACTTCTTACGTCATTTTCACCAGGTATTTTTTCTTTCTCCATTTCAGAATGTCGAACATTTTGCATCACTTTACACTGAGTTCAATATCACCTGCATACCTCAATGGTCTTATTCAAAGAACGATAACAAGGTAAGAAAATAATGTGTTAATGTAGATTTATGCACCAGCATGCACCAGACAAATTGAAATCACGTCCCCCCCAACCCCGGGAAGAGGCGTGGATAGTGAGGAACAGACCCGTTTGATTTTGCCTTTCTGATGTCCCCGCACCACCATGCTTTTGTTTCGCCCCAAAATAGCGGGGGAATATTGCCGCGAGTATTTCAATGGTTTGTAGTGGGAGACAATTTGATGATTGTAACATTCTGTATGGCCCTTTGACGTGGGTTATTTTTTACACTTGGTTTAAAAAGCAAATAAAAACCATCACCTTTCCCCGGGGTTGCGGTATGTGGTTTAAATTAACTGGTAGGAGTGAATGCTGAATACTGCAATAGTTCAATAGCAGACTAAAAACGGCAGAAGTCTGATGAACGGGAAGTAGAAAACTGTATGCTAGGCAGGGTGTGCGCCATGGCTATCATGTGAGGTAGCGTAGGACAGCAGTCTGAGTGCAACTGTTTGTCGAACAAAAATATACTATAATTATATAGCAGTATGCAGTATGATTTGGACAGCGTGCCATAGTTTACTGCTTTGATTAGTTCTGCCAGAGTGCAACAGACTACTGCTAAAGGAATTGCAGAATGTGGCAACAGTGTAAACAGAGTGTGGTAGTTGTAGGTATTTTGGAGTTCTAACTTTTTCAATCTCGATTTTGAATCAAGTCTTTACGCTATTAATCAAACTTTAAGTCTTAATATGTGCATTTACCGAGTCGTACGTGTTTGGTGCATTTTAGAAGATGAACTTTGTTTGTTCTTCAAATTTTATTTGAGTTTCAGATTAGTTTTGTTTGTGTATAATAAGTTTTATAAGAGAGTGTACGAGTCAGGGGGAAAGCGTCACGTGGATCGATGAATGTTTCTCTCAGACTGGTAAATGAGTTGCTGTAATTTTGTTACAAATATTGACGGGTCGTATATTTAGTTTAGTCTGGTTTTCAGGACGTATGTCAAAACATAGTAATATTAGAAATTATGTGATGCACAGACGTTATCTTACCGTATTACACATTGATTAAATTAGTAAGAATTTCCCTCATATACAAGACACCTTATTTCTGCCGTAGACCACGAACCTGTTAATTCGAACAATTAGCGGTACACTAAACCAATTAGTGTGTAAGAAGAAACATACATGTTTTGTCGTGTTCGGGCCAAAATCTCGCGAAATATGCCAATTAAAAGGGTTTATGAGTGTCTGATGTAATAAATACGGTTCAATGTTGCTGTAACAGACTCGAGTCCGGTCTTAGAATATTCATTAGGTTTTATCTCTGTCAAATTGGTCAAGGCACTCCCCTGCGAGGGAAGTGACACTTAGAACATTTGTTGGTTATTTACTGTGTGTAGTGTGTTAACTAATGTATAGAACCAATACAGCCAAGCCTATCTCTAGGTTTCAAACCAGACCATCTCCAGTTCGAACACGTGACTTTAATTGTAATCATACCTGCCAAGTACTCCTATAAAAGTGGAGTAACTCCTATTTTCGTTGTTTATTTCTGGGTTTTTTCAAGTTCACCTAACTTTAAACAAAGGTACATTTGGTACATTTTATGGTCTAAGAACTGTCCCATATTTATAACCACTATAATTAACACATTCTTTTTATGCATCTTCATCCCTTTTAAATCGCATTTAAGTGCATCTTGTGACGTGGTTTGCTTTATCACTCCTATTTTAGATTTAACAAGCTTGGCAGGTATGATTGTAACTCATTGGGCGAAATGGCCATAAATGTTACCATTTTCCACCGGTTTACTCATACTTAGAAACTCAACTAATTTTGGCACTTTGCATCCAAATACTGTAAAATCACTTAATTTCGATGGGACGAAATTTCGTGGTGTTGGTAAAAAGTGATTAAATTTGATGTAAAATGAACCACGAAATCCACGAAATTTAATCCCAAACGAAAATTAATGATTTTACAGTATACATCATGTCATCAATTTAGTATGTAATAAGTGCTATTATTTGTCTTAGTTTGCAAAGGTAGAAGAGACTACGTGTTACAAGCACTTTACTTGAATGTTTAAAACATCATAAATTGTATATTATCATCGCCCAAACGTTAATATTGCGATGAAGTACTGTTGGAGTGCTGGAGTAAGGACACATTATGAATCTATCAGTATAAATAATGTACATTTCAGGACGCGAGAAAGACGTGGTCGGGTGGTGTCTGACGCTGGATACGGATCACGTTTGGCTGCCGGCGCCAATGTTGCAAACGCTGTGATGGGTTAGTTTTAAGACTGTTGCCTCAAGCCTTGGCCCCACTGGACAATTTTGCCCTTGGCGATGTACTCCCGATTGACATAAATGGGGCTTCAGGAAGCACCGGGATATCACAAATGATCTACTAGTATTGATTTTTCCGAAGCTTTTCCTATCCAATAAGGGACCCTTTTCATGTCTTCCGAGGCTCATTTATAAAACCGGAAGTACATCGCCGAATGTTTACATCATTCATTGAATGAAGTTACTGTATTAATTGTATACAACTTTTTAATTCACCTATAAGTATGCAGGCTCAGAAAGACTAAAGTGTTAATTGTTATGTAACGTACATGTATAAAACATAATTTAACTTACGAACATACAAGCATAATTAATGCTAGATCATTCTCGTTCAACCAGCGTATGTTTTTTCAATTACATAGTCTAGGTACTTGACTAACCACTGATTTATGAGAATGTGCTAGATAAAACGACACAGAGTTGCAAAACCTGCAAAATGATAAAAACAAAATACAAATTGTTCAACAAGTATGGCATACGTAGTTGTGCATTCTTGAAGTTTAGATTAGTATTTAAAGTTATTGCCAGTTTAATTAAATATATAAGCTTTATTGTAGTTTTGTTAGGATTTTTTTATGCTATTTCAAAGTAGCCATGTCAACGTATACCACCATTTCTAGTCAATCCAATGTTTCTTTCAGAACCATATTTAGTGGTTGCTTACCTGTTAATACTTTTCAGCTCGACATGGTCTGTTTGGTATACACGGCCCTGGTAGACGAAAAAGAAGATCGCTTGAAAATATCGATGCCATTCAACGGAGATCCAACTACTTGTACCGTCGGTAGCGACTGTATCAAAAACCAACCAAACTGTGGAAAATATGTCCCAATTTTAAGAAGAATGACCAACAGCTATTTGACATTTATCCAAATAAGAATTCTCTATAAGCAACCCAACATAATAATGAATTGAACGGGGTTTTTAATTTATGATATTTATGAAAATATCTTTAATGACTTCTGACGATCCCTTCTGAAGCCATTACTGTCGTTACTATGGCAGCAATGCCATTTTGTACGACAAACTCCCGTGCGTTCGATTCATAATACAATAGATTTATTTACGAGATGTATCATGAATTGTTCTTTTTAAATACAAAGTTTGAAGTAATTTGAACGTACGATTAACATAGTAGAGCACTTTTCCTGGAACTTTTGAAACGCCCCTCGTATATCAGAAATTTAAACAATGAATTAATTTGCTGTTATGAAAACAAATACATGATCTTCTTGGTACTTGGTATAAATCGTTAAAACTCTACTATGATCTTATTCGGAACTCATATGTTCTGTATTTTTATTTCCGGAATATTTTATGCACACACGAAATAGCAATGTCACCAAATACGATACTATCTGAATATCATTTAGAACCTCCTACATTGTACATGTGTGGTCGGTTCGATTCGATTTCATACACACGGTGACTTACCTCTTTGTTTGTTTTGATGTTGCCTAAACTCGACTCGCATCTTCAATTGTACTTCAGTAAACGAATACATCCCATAACCGATATATTTAGTGATTTACACGTGTAAATTCCATGCACATGCCATACAATTCATAAGGAATATATTGAGAAAACCAAACGCAAATACTCGTATTAGAAGTTCTTCCAGAATTATGTATAGTGTTCATTGTTATCGCATTCAGGTCATACCAAATCGTTTCTTCGTTTAGTGAACCAGGACGCATAGGTTTGGGCATTTTGTGAAAGGCAAAAAAGTTCGTAAACGGTTATATCTTGAAAATCGATTGGGACACTTAATACTAGTATTTCTTACTTGTTCACCATCATGACCCCAACTCCTATACCGGAATAGGTTTCACACTTGTAAACAAGTTATTATGATTGACATTGCTTGAACGTTATATTTTTTAGTTGTGCAATGATATGAGGATATAATTCGTCATAGTGTGGACGCTAAATGAAAATACACTTTGGTATGGTCTTACTGTATCAGTAAAGAGACCCTGTGTGGCACTTTCTGTACGATGGACATTATTCCATGAATACACGTATGTGATGTTTTATATTATCAGATGCATCGAAGTACAGCAAACGTGAATTGAAACATTCTAATTTCTTTAACGAATTGAGAGGTAACGACAATTATATAGTTTTACATTAAAACGTAGATTGTATTGTTTTTACGATATGTGTATAATAACCTTTTGGCCACACCTCGAACGTGTACCTTGCATATCGCCTGCTATAAGAAGTTATTATTGGTCGGTGAGAACGTCATGTCAGTGTAGTTAACGTAAGTCAAATACAGGGTGATCATAAACATATGGTAACATAAATAACCTTGACAGTTTTTAAGATAATGTTTGTTGTTATATACCATTACTTAACATACATATAAGTTTTATTTAGCACATAAATCATTTTCAAATGTTTCATATTATTTTCTCTACAGATGTTTTAAGCGTTTTACTTAATTCTGAAAACTGCCAAAATCAGCAGTAAATGACGTCGTAAATTACCAATTAATTTCTTGCATTTTACCCATTTATAAATGCTTCCAGTTTCACACTGTATTGTAGTTTTTAACTTCAAGTTAAAATACTTCTTCCTAAAGGCATTCCCGTGATCTGAAATCCAAAGGGTTTAAGTCCGGGGTGACTGGTGGGTGTAGGTGAAAAATTTAAAAACGGTATTCAGTGAAATGATTCCGGATTGTAAAATTTTCTGGAATCACTGAAAATGTACGACTTTGTCGATGACGTTATTGACATCAAGTTCACGTAGCATGCTTCTGTTATCCACATCTTATAAAAACTTAGGCTCATTAGCTTTGAAATAAGGGTCAAACCACTCCTCTATCATTAAATCTGACAAAGTTATTAAAATTATTTATGTTATCTTAATTTCCTTCTAATTTAATAATATTTAGAATCTATAACTGAACTGAATAAATATCTTTCGAACCATAATACCGTGTTGAGCTTAATTATCAATCCATCCTTATATATATCTAAGTAAATGATTTTATATTTACCTAATGGTTGACATGTTTGGGGCTCTTTTACGAAACAAATAAAAAAACATTTCAACATAATTGCAGTGATATACGATTCGTACGAGTGGTTAAGAATGAGAAGGTCGCAACTAATACATGTATACCTTCTTATAAGACTGATACATTTTTACAATCAGCATCACAAGACGCTGCTTATTAGCCTATTTTCATTACAATCGGCACTTGTCATATTGACCAAACTGAAGTTGAACCAGCTTGTTTTACCATAAGTATAGAGTGCTTTTCGGACAGTTTCTTTCTGTTTTATCAAAATATTGATTTTGTACTTACGACCTTCTCATTCCAAGCCAGCGATGTGTACATGTATATGGGTACATGCAGGAAGGGTTTTTTTCAACATACAATTTACATTTGTAAGTAGACATGCCAAATCACATGTAACGGTATCATTGATAATATAAAAAAGAAGCGAACACATTTATTTGTAACATTTATAAAACAATATATAATTAACACAATTTTTTTCTCGTTTTAGTCTTTATTATCAATGATACAGTTACCTGTGTAAAAAAGACACCATACACGGAATGAATGCAAGTCCATAAATTGGTAAAAAAACATTCGACATGTTAGACAAAGCGAACTGTCATCTGGACCATTGTACATCACGACGTTTGAAGATGCCTGGAACACCATTTCAAACATTTGCTCAAAATAGGGCTTTCGTCACTTACATGTGAGAGTCCATTAAAGACTGCTTAAAAGCACAAGTATGATAGCTTGGAGCCGCTGACGTATGTACACGACAGGTTTCGTGCATCTAAAGCGGTATTTAGAATGTGTTAGCTTAAGGATATAAAGCTTGGGTAAATTAAATGCGGTTGTCTGGGATGAAAATACACTCATTGTCATATTCGATTACGTCACTAGACAAACTAATCCACGTTTAGAGATAAACCTGTGTATAATTACCATAATTGCACGTGTACCTTGAGGAATCACCCATGGCAACGAGTAAAGCGTCTTCTCGGAATTATCTGTTATGTGTAACTAAGAGATCTGTTAACGAGAATTGTTACGTTTGCTTTCAGTAAAAACGCGTACACCGTTCCTTCCAAACAAACAGTTATCAGGAAACAAGAGAAGTAAATACTTAGTAGATCTTCAGTACATTGCTCTATGGAGAATTCTGACAGCGTCAAAATACATGAATGAATGAAAACAAATATAGCCGAGGAAACCGTAAGTTAATTACATGACGTACAAGTAAATGGAAAATATGAGTCAAATATAACGAACGTAAATATTAATGACCACACTGTACTATGTCTGCAGGCATACGGGCATAGTTATACCAGGAGAGCTCCAGTCCGGTTGCCATACATTGATATAGCATGCCTGCATGTGTAAGACAACATTTACTGCAGAGGTACCATAAACGTATACCGTATTCTTTATACAAAGAGAGACAATCCAAATATTGAAGTCAAAGGGAGACACATATTAGGCCAAAAACTGCCCAAAAACTTTGTCCAAGTTTCTATTGTTCTTTTGGTCAAATTTTCTGTATATTTTATTACCTCCCTTTGATTGGTTTACTATCAAAGGGAGACTATAAAATATACGAAAAACTTGACCAAGAAAACAATAGAAAAGTGAGAAAACTTTTTCCTTCATTTCTGGACCCAATATTTGTCTCCCTTTGACTTCAAAATTGGGGGTTTCTCCCTTTGAATTAAAGATTCTTTCACTAAACGTTTTTTGCTACAAATGTACTTGGTCAAGCATTACACATTTGTCGAAACATCTCATGTACCACAGCATGTTCATCGTCATCATCTTCAGTGTTTGCCTCACTTGGTATGCAGTAAAAGTATTTATGTACAGGTGGACAATATTGGTCTGTGGTAAAAGTGACTATTTACATCTGGTTAAATCTGGATAAAACGGCTGCTGGTGTTAAGATGGCAGTGAGCTGACTAGCCAAGACCGATTGGAAACCTTCCCGTGTGATATATGGTTAATAGCGGCTCGAGGCAGGACATGCTACAAGATGATGGTGACAGGATAGAAGTTATTCCTGTAAGCTTCACTTTTCACCGGTAGTCGATACATATTTGCTGACAATGTCGTTGGGTGGGGGAAGCCTGGTTATATAGACGGATCAACCAGGTTGTGCCGGAGTTTGTACATCATCGTCGTTCTAATGATATAAGGTTGATGTTCGAGGGTATCCCATTGGAGCTTGTATTGGAACCGTGCTAAGCGACAACAGCCAAATTTCAACTGTATATAATTTTCTTCCAATATCAAACATGTGTTACGAACCTCTCTATCACAACAGTTATTTTTAACACCGATACATAAAGTCGAAAAGCGCATCTGATTTCTGTAAGGTCCATTGATCGTTTCTATGCAGCCCTACTCATCCATTGTGCCGCAGCGTCTTTATATTGTTATTTTTAAATGGTATTGCAGTACAAGGTCAACCATTGGTTAAAACATAACGGTCATATGAAAATAGTATGTCTGGGTTACAGTAAAATACTATGCCTAGGTTACAGGAAACTGATATTATATCCTTGGTTATAATACAATGATATGACCTTGGTTCCAAGAAAATAGCATGGTCTTGTGTTATCCTTGGTAATAGGAAAACATGTTATTGGTTGCAGGAACGTCTTCACTCGGTTTCAGAAAAATGATATGCCCTTGGATACAGGAATTAATGACCTCATTTTCGTTGAAGAAGAGTATTTTTCAGTCTTGAGACTTGCATAATAGCCACTGATTTATGATGCATAACCTAGATCATTCATCGGGAATAATACAGGTATGATTTTGGTTCTAGTAAAATGATATGATCCTAGTTACTGGAAAATGATATACCATTGGCTTGGGAAAATGTAACATGTCGTGTAGTGTAGACTATTCTTCTAATTTTGGTTCCGGTCATTCATTTATTTTGTCTACATTATACTCACATCATATGCATACTGAGTTTTACCAAATAAACCTGAAACATATCTTGTATCCTGGGACAACATAGTAACATTTATTTTTGGTATTTTTCCTGTTTTCCAGAGTCTGTGGCCACAATGCAAGACAAATTCCTCGACTTTTCCCTGAACACAGGGCAGGTTTCCCTGACATTTTAGAATGATCGGGCACCACAGCAACACTAATGTAGGCCAAAAGTAATTACATTGCTGGATTATAATTCAATGTGCTCTGTGCAAAAGGAAGGGGAAATATTTTTAAAAAAAAACTTGCTGGACATCTGCAGTCTGCATCTGCAAGTTTAACCAGTTGCCATCTAGGAAATATTGTTTGTTCACCTTGGTACTGTTTTATCATAACATTTAAGGAAAGTGCAGGAAGAAAATGAAAGAAACAATTGACACAAGAAAAGGTTGTAAGAAATTTATTTAAAGATTTTAAACATTTTAAGACATTTCGACCAGCGAAACAAATAAAGCATAGAATAAACAATAAAAAAAGATTGATAAAAGAAATATAAAAATATTGAAATCATGGTTTGCAGCTACATCTATATAATTTGAATTTTCAATCCAGTCTAAGAATTCAGCATTTCCTTTGGTCCGTTTTAAGCTTTGAAAAGAAACAGCCAATCAGATGCTTCAGTTTTGTGACTGGTTTGTAAACTCACTTTTTATAAACCTGAGACACAACTATCACAGAAAAGCTAGAACAATAAATATGTAATAAATACAAAATACAACAAATTACATTGCCAGTCCAAATCAGTTTGGCCAGAAATTTACAAAAACTGTTTGCTTAAATTAATGATAGATTCGTACCTTGCAAGTGGTTTAGATTAGTGTAAATGGGTATGCCTAGTGTGAATTTAATATACACTTTACTATGAGGTCAAACACAAAGTACCAGAATGGATTCCTGGATTGAAGACATGAAAGAAACAAGAGATGTTTTGTGAAACATGTATGCCCCAATGGCAGCCTTATCATCGAAAATGGTAAATGTCACTGTGAACTTGACCTTTGACCTACTGAGGGGTCATTTTCAGGTGCTGGCCAGCTTCCATGGATCATTTGGATATCCTAGGGCAAAGAGTTCCTGACTTATTGAACAGAAACTGTTTTGGTCTACCACCAGACAGACCAACATGTGCAAAGCGATATACTCAATTACCCCCTCATCAAAGATGGGTGGCATAAAAATCTATGATGTAGAAACATTTTGTTGGACAAGCATAACATTGATGTAAGTGTCTATTTCATTTTTTCTCAAGCTATCTATGTGGTTAACGTCTGTTATTGAGGTAGGCTATCTGTGTTGTTAACGTCTGTTATTTGGATAGGCTATCTGGAACTGGTCAAACTGTTGGTAACTCTGTAAAAGATAAAATAAAGCATGAATTTAACAAGTAATTATATGTTGAGAACAATAATTAATGGAGTAAGTGGAACCACACGACTAAACAATACATGGTAGATTTTATCATTTTACTATTACTTAGTTATATGATATCAAAACATTGTCAATAGATTATGTTATATAATATTTGTGTAAAACTGATATTGATGAAAACTACTTGTTTGCAGACAATCAATATTAATAATTGGCAAATGTGCATATGTTGATTTGATATATGTTTTAATATGCAGAATTGTAAGAAGGGGTGATGGATGGATGCTCCACCATCTCCAACCAATGACAAGAAAAAACGAATGGGCTAGATCAACAGGACTAAAAAAGCCTAAGAAAAGAAGAAAAAAAACTCAACAATTTTTACCTCAACAAAGTTGCCTCCAGAGAGTGTTGACGTCCCTGCCAGATGTCCAGAGTTTGTCAGGTTGGTGACGGTAGCAATCTCCTCCATACGGAAATGTAACACACCGTAGTCCTTCCACACTGGTCGTTGTATGGACACTAGACTGATATGTGATGAGATATCTGTGTCAGGTACAGCAATGGAGTACACCCTCAACTGTAGAAACAAATATGTCAAACATTATTTCATGGTTTAAATCAATTAGGGGAATTGTGATTAGTTATGATATTTCTTTGTTTAGATAGGTTAGTAATTGGATACACAGACAAACTTGTCTAACAATATTTCTAATAAATAACGTTCTAAGCCCATCGTTCCCCCTGTCACCAGTTTTTCAGTCATATGAAAACTACTACCCTGTCACATTACTCTGACACCGGGCAAAGCAGCAGCGACCTGGATGTAACTTTGGCGAGTGTCAACAAGGGAGACACACCAATATCAATTTTTAACAACTTTCAACATGTCTTACGCAACCATTCAAGTTTGTAAGACTAATGCATCAATATGACTGGATAAAACAGGTTGAATACAAGCTAAGATTGTTTCATTTTATATGGGATTTATTTAAAACGGCTGCTAAAAGTAAGCATCCATTAAGATTATATTAGGTTAGATAATTGTACAGTCCAAATTGTCTTCACATAGCATACTTTTTATTAGGCACATAAAAACAGGTAGTTGCTGAATTCAAGTGATCACAAACACTTGACTGCATAAAGGGAACGTTTGTTTTATTTATAACAATATTTAGATGTACAGTACCTCATCAAGTGTGCCTTTGAAGTAAGTATCATTCTCTCGGCCTATATACATGGTTAGATCATGTATGAACCCTTCTTTAGTCTGAAATATAACAAACATACAATTATACACTAGTCATTCAAATTATATAATAAACGGGCATTATACAAAACGGTGGTAGCAAAACAAATTGTGAGGAATTTCAAATGCTGGATAACAACGATCAAAAGGCATTAAATTGGACTTGGCTTTAGCCATGCTACTGAAATATTGAGGCCCAAGGGAAACCGAATGTGTGTGTCTCATTAAATAAAGACATTACTTACATACTTACTTACTATATGATCTTTTGTTGGGAGATGAAATTTTACCAATGCTATGAATGAATTAGACTCAGAGAGTCCCTAAGACTAATATACTCCCTGAGTATGCAACAAAGGAGTTTCACCATCCATATTTAAAACTTTTATGATTTACAACATTGTTGTGTCACCAGTATCTACAAATATTATGCTCATACAGATGTAAAATCTTACTGCAAACATTTCTTTCTATGTTGTGTTCATCGAAGCTCCGTACTGCTTAGAGAAAAAGGTCATCACTCCCACAATTTAGTTATCAAGTGCTAAAAATATCATCGTCAACTTACCCAATTAACCATAGAGACATCATTAGTGATCCCGTCTTGTACAGAGTCAATAAATATCACCAGTGTTTCATCTGTAAACAGAAATATAACATGATTTAATTAGAACAATATTGCAGTTTAACGTGACAGAGTTATTAAGCAAACTGGTTTATCATCACTGAATAGCAAGCATTCAGGTTTAAAAAATTTGCAAAAAAGGCATCATAAGATCCCAAAGTTTGTCAGGCATTATCCTGCACTGAGCCTATTCTGTATATTTAATCATCTCGGAGCACCAGCATAATATTCTGGGAATTCAATCAACTAATCCACAGCAAAAATTGTCTGAGTCCCTGCCAGGAAGACCTGCAGTATAACAATATGCGACAGAGTCTTCTTTCTTGGGTATTATGGTTAAATGCATTGGAATCAGTTATTCATTTTCATTATACCGGTAAGCTTCTTCAAAACGATTTAAAAAAGAAAATCAGAATGTTGAAAAAGTTAAAAAAAGAAACTTGGTGAGACTTACCTTCTATACTATGTCTATATACAACATTGTACCAAGTTGCTGCTGATAATGTTGAGGTTGATTCCACAGACTGTGTTCCATAGTTACCGTAAACCTTACCATTCTCTACCCATAAACACAGGCTACCATTCGATGTACATATAATAGGGTATGGTCCGGCTGTATAACCAGAGTCTAAGTTAATCCAAGTCTCAATGGTGAAACTACAAATAGAGACAACAAACATTTTTTTTGAAATAAATTGAAATAAATTATATGACTGGATGGTGGTTTTAACAATCATTCCATGAAATTTGACATTTATTCCACGAAAATTGACAATTATTCCACGAAAATTGACAATTATTCCGCGAAAAAGCATACATGTACATCCAAAGCATTCTCCAATAAGATGCTGTAAAGAATGTATGTCACCAATTATTTCCATAAATTGAGTATGGAGATACGTATTGTTTTATTGAAGTACTTACAAAATTTTAAACTTCCTTACAAATTTAGATTCTTTCTTATTTTTTTAACAACAGCGGTGAAGGAATCTGCAATCTCTACAATATTATGTTAGTTTATTAAACAGTTAAATGACTGACTGTCTAAAGCAACAAACATTCATGGACAGAATCTCACTTGTTAAATTGAACTTGAATGCAACATACCTTTCATTAATATACAAAGTGTAGATATCATCAAGTGTAACAAAGTCATCGATGCCATCAAAATGTAGAGCTTGATTAAGGTGTTCCTTACACCGTACTCTCAGTTTGGCCCAGATCATGGACATCCAGCCAAACTGTAGTACCCCGACACGCCCACCTGTGATTGATGCATCATACACACTTCCTGAATCCACCATCAATGTAGAACCACGATACACCTGTATACTGAAATATATACAATACAAAAAGTTAGCATATATCGTGGAGAGATGGTGGAGTGGGGAATGGATCAAAATCAGTACCGTACGGCACTCAATTCCTATGCAATGTGCAGTACCGTTCAACATCATTAGATTAAAATTGCACATAGGTCGCATCACTTTTATATTTACTTAAAAATCTCAGAAAAACTTCTGTCTAAGTCCAAGTCTTGTTAGCATTTTTAGGAATCTGAGTTCGAGTCTCTCTGGGGAGACTATTTCTTTCCTTTGGGTGTGGCAGCCAACATCAATCTGTGGCACTGAATAGAAACTGCCCTTACAAGTACTAATTTACTCCTTGGTGGAGTGGAGCATTTGGGTTATTCTTGCTCAGACAAAATAACCAGTGGTACGGACAGGGGTTGAACCCGGGACCTCTTGATTCCTACCTCTAGGCCTCTGATCCCCACATTTCGACAAACATGGTAAGATACAAAACTTAAAGATAACTCTACAGTAATTACACATTAGATATAAATATTACCTGATACTACCAATAGATGGTTGATGTGTAATAAACCATTGGTATGATGTCTCTGGTAACCAGCCCTGCAAGTCTGGATCCTGCCATATCAATCTGGTCTCACCCGACGTGTCATAACTATGCCAGACAGCTTCAGCTAGTGTAGTACTTGGTCCGGTGCTTGAATCAACCAGCTACATCAAATAGAAAATGTTAAAGATGTATTTATAATGTAATTCTAAATACTTAATGTTAACGATCAAATTAAGGATCATTAAAGTTTTAGAATTTAATTCATTTCTAACAAAACTTCTAAATTACAGTATAATTTACCATGAAACAATAATTGTCATTCCAATGGATACCTGACCAATTTACAAAATAAAGAATTAAAATAGTCATTATAGAATCATTCTAAAATGGCATTCTGTTTCAAGTACTAAGTCAATAGGTTTACAAACAACTGGCTGGTTTAGAGGTGCATCTCCCAGCTACGCCATGATATCAATGCTGGATTCAGATACAGTTTCAAATTTTCTGTATGGATTTGAATAGTCTGTTCATGATAAATATTAATAGAAGCTGGTTACATGGGGTATGACATACAGTGCAAGCTAAGTAGAGCAACACCTTTGGTAGATGCAAATTTTGACTTTTGTTTAGAGATGTTGCTCTACAGAGTTTAAATTTCTAGTAAAAATTGAATTAGGGAAAGTACTGTTATAGAGAGGTTGTTGCTCTACAGAGTTTAAATTTCTAGTAAAAACTGAATTAGGGAAAGTACTATTATAGAGAGGTTGTTGCTCTACAGAGTCTAAATTTAGTCTAAGAGTAAATATAGATATAGGGAAATTTTGAAAATGTTGTTATAGAGGTTGTTTTGCTCTACAGAGGGCTAATCTAAAGATGTTGTACAATACATGTATACAAGCTGGTGGTCTGTACCTTGAGTTGTATTCCTTTTATTCCTGCCCTGTATGTTGTGTTACCATAGTTATAGTGAGTACCCTTCCATGAGACCACATAGAACTTCCTGTTGTTGGTATAACCAAACACACAAGCAAATTGGTCTGAACCCAACCCATATCTCGTAAACCATGTACCCGAATATTCCATAGCACCATATGCTTGCTCACCTGTGATGGGAGAAAAACAATATCAAAACTGGAATGGTTTCTGTCACAAAAATTTATGTCCCCACCCAAGGGTGTCACTTTGGCTGATATAATCTGACCTCAAATTCCTGGAAATATGCACAACTAGGCTTAATTGGTATCAAGCATTCACATGAAGTTCCATGGAAATTAGTTTTTAAGAATTGCAAGCGCAGAAAAACTTTGTTACAGACAGAAGTCCAGAAAAAAAATAACTTGAGGTCCCCCTGCTATAATGCGGGAGAAATAATTACAAAGGACGGCAAGAATTAATGAATCACCCCAACTTTGTAAGTGCCTAGAGATGTTTCTACTTAACACAATATCCTCGTAATATAATTATCAACAAATTGACATCTAGGTCATTATGGATTGCAAAATTCCTATTACTAACATAACGTCATAAATTTTTTTACCCAGAAGAAAACTAATAAAAGTTGAAATGTTGGGAAAATTTTCATTGGATTTTGTCTTGTTTTTCATAATACTGGTATTATTAACTTACACATTCTACTTCATTGTATGTAATACATAAAAGAAGAATACGCAATTACCAATAAGCATCGAAGGTCTCCAGGTATGTAGGGACTGTGTGACCTCGGCACCGTTGCCTTTTACCTCCCAGTTTGGTAGGGTGGACGTTGACATGGGATCTAGATCCACAGTGAAGTAATCATTCAAGCTTGTCACGTTGATAGCAGGATTGTGAGGACACGTGTCGTTTTTATCTATAGTGCCGTCACCGTCAGAATCCGTCTCACAATCATCACCGACGTCGTTACCATCCACGTCAGTTTGTGCAGAGTTACTGAGGTAGGGACAGTTGTCAAGGTCATTAATTACACCATCAGCATCCATATCTGAGTCACACAAATCACCTGAAATATTTCATAATTTTATGTTAAAAATAAGTAATTTTTAATATTTCAATATGAGTGACCAAAAGGTGTTTTTCACAGTTTTGATAAATCAAACATTTAAATTTTTGAACAAGTCGTCTCTCTACGTATCTCTAAGGCTTGGAGCTGGCAGTCATAGGTAATGAATCATATTAGATAGATAACTATATGCCTAACATTGTCTAATGCCTACCAAAATATAGAATTCAGAAAGTTTTCTAAATATTCTAAGAAATACAGTAGGTTCTCATAAGCCAAATTGGTCGACTTTTGAAATAGGGGCGACACTTTATTATTGAATAGCAGAATACTGTAAAATCATAAAGTTTCGTGGGGGATTAAAGTTCTTGGATTTCAAATCAAATCCCATCAAAAAATAATTATGACGCTTATATTTAATACCTGAAATGTAAAATCCTCAAATAAACGTCCTTTCAAAATTGTATTTTTTTCCAAAACCACAAAATTTTGTCCCATCGTAATTAAATGATTTTACAGTAATAATTGAATGATTAATGCTCAAACAATGTAAGATAATACTATAGTATCATACCTTCTCCATCTCCATCTATATCTGACTGGTCAGCATTAGGATAGGATGGACAGTTGTCCTGGAAGTCTAGGATACTATCACCATCTCTGAAAAACAAATACCGGTACTTTATACTATGTTAATAACTTGTCCCAGATGCAGTTGGGTGTTCCGTGCCACAATTGGTCTTATCAAACACCTACGTACTCACACACACAACACTGAGACCATTTATGGTCATCTTAGATCACGAAAGACGAACAACATAACTTTTTCATTTTAGCTGTTTCTCTCTTTAGTAACTGTTCACATAAAGTCCATTCTAACAAGTATAGCAGAATTATAACCTTTGTAAAGCAATACCTTTTGAGAAGTACATTTAATATGGGTCATTGAAGAGAAGTTGTTGCTTTTTAGTGGTAAATATCAGCTTTGAAAAATTATGAAGATGTTGTTGCCCTACACAGGGAGGACTGGCCAACCTACATGTAAAGTTTAAATATCCTAGGTCAAAGTGTTCTTGAGTTATTGAACAGAAACCATTTAGTCTACTGACCGACCTACGAACACACTGAAATGAGCAAAACAATATTCACCTTCATCAAAGATGGGGGGGGGGGCATAATAAGAAAACCATTTTGAGGGCCCAGTGCAAAACTATGGTAATTACATCAATTTAAAGAGACATGTACCATAGTTTTGTACTGGGTCCTTATTTGGTCTACTGACCAGCCTACTGATAGACTGACATAAGCCATATTTCCCCTCATCAAAGATTTACAATACATGTTCACTTACTCATCTTTATCGGTACCCCCGACAGTATCGCAATCATCACCTACACCATTATCATCTGTATCAGCCTGTCCTGCATTAGCTACATTCACACAATTATCACATTCATCACCCACACCATCACCATCTGTATCTGTCTGACTTGGGTTGGAGACTAGTGGACAGTTATCACTACCATCCAGTACACCTGTAACAAACATTTATATGAGCCACGATCTGAGAAAAGTTTATATACTTCAGTGTTAGAAACTAACTTTTTTGTTTACTGGTCTGACCGAAAAAAAAGTTAAAATTGTAAAGAAAACAGCTACTGATCCTTCAAGACTTTCACTGGTCCTTCTTAATTTTTGCTGTCAGTGGACCAGTGTTAGTGTCAAGCCCTGTTTTTGGAATAGCCAATAGTATCTTTAGTGAAGTTTTTATTCATAATTACATGTACCTCTCTTTATGGTTAATTATGCACAAATTTCAAAGACCATACTGAATTGATCGTTGTGGGGCAAGCATAATTAAACACCTGCTTAAAACATCCATTTTTTGGGGATACAGATGTTTTTATAAAACTTATTTTTATTATTTTTCAATATTTTTATTATCTTTTTTTTTTAATAATAAAAAGTTTACCATCATCGTCATCATCAGTATCACAATCATCGCCTATACCATCAGCATCACTATCTATCTGATCTGTGTTAACTACACTAGGACAATTATCACACGCATCACCGACACCATCACTGTCTGTATCACTCTGGTTCCAGTTTGATTTATACTGACAATTATCCTGTTTAATATAGAAGAAACAACAATTATCCTGTTAAATATAGGAGAAACAACAATTATCCTGTTAAATATAGGAGAAACAACAATTATCCTGTTAAATATAGGAGAAACAACAATTATCCTGTTAAATATAGGAGAAACAACAATTATCCTGTTAAATATAGGAGAAATCAATTATCCTGTTAAATATAGGAGAAACAACAATTATCCTGTTAAATATAGGAGAAACAACAATTATCCTGTTAAATATAGGAGAAATCAATTATCCTGTTAATTATAGGAGAAATCAATTATCCTGTATAATATAGGAGAAATCAATTATCCTGTATAATATAGGAGAAATCAATTATCCTGAAGGACATCTGGGCAATCAACAGTTTGATACAACAACCATAAGTGCAAGTAATGAAAGCTTGCATATACACTTAACAAATCTTATAAGTGTGCATGTGTTTTTACCTTGTAACTTTTTTATTTTTTAACATTTCTGCATGAAGTTTTGTATATTTGCTATTGAGTACCTCAAGATTGAATCAATAAAATTTATTCTTCGAAATTAAAAGATTCGGTTCACAGAACCGTGAAAAATCAAAACCAGCAAAATTACCGGGAAATTTACACATACGAGCAAATTATGTTTAAGTATGGTCAAATTGAATTTAAGTTGTATCACCAAATTCAAACAACACTAAATAATAAGATTTGTGACTCAAAAGCATGCTATTCATCAACTTTAAAAAAAATGTTTTAATGTTGATGGTCAAAGGGAGGTAACTCTGTCAAAAATTTCCTTTTTCGGATGAAAGTGGGTATTTCTAATCCTCAATTGTACTTTATTCGATTCATGGTTTACATTGTTTTTAGACAAACGATAAGCACATATGCTTGAAAATAAAAGTTAAAAGCAAAGCGGTAAAATAGCTGCATCAAGACCCAAACAAATGACCGATGAATTCGCTGCAAAAATTGGTGACATTAGCATTTGATGATGTCATCATTTGCTTATTCTGGTTGTAGTTGTTTTAATCAGATGGTACTTAAATCAATTGAATTGTAATTCCAAATGTCCGAGCTACATATGTTGAACATTTCAGCACAATCCATCAGGTATTGACTGAGCTATCGTTAATATAAGCATGCACACTTATAAGATTTGTTAAGTGCACTTATGTTTCAAAGAAGTCTGGTCACACTGGTTAATTGGAAGAAAATACTAAAAAAGTTGGTTATTTATACCTTTTAGAATACAATTATCTTTATAAGTCATGCTCACTCAATCAAATAAATCAGTTATCCTCCAAGTCAAAGGTCATTGGCCAACTAGGCAGGGAAAAAAATAAATAATTAAAAGATCTCTACTTACCAGATAATCCCATCGACCATCGTTATCGTCATCAGGATCACAATTATCTCCTAAATTATCATTATCTGTATCTAACTGATCACTGTTGGACACATCTGTACAAATATCCTGAAATAGTAAGTTAATCACTACAAATAAACTACAAATACAACAAATTTGTAGAAAAACCTTTACTATTAGACCAAAACAAAATTAAGATCATAATTTCAAGACCATTTTCACAGAGCAACTCTTTATTCAACAATCACATTAATATTATATCAAACACAACTATGAGACTGAAGGATATTTTTTATCCAGACCTGTCAAAAAACCATAATCAGACAATAGTTGCAATATACTTTTATCAAACATTTGGTCAAAACTGTCTTGAAATTCAGACTATTTTATTAAAAAGATCTCATTGTCTAAGACATGTGTTTTCTCCATGTAGCTAAGATCACACAATCATAAAATAATTGAAAGAAATCTCCATGTAATAAAAATCACTAGATGTGAATAAGCTGATTGATAAAAGTAAAAGTGATATAAATATCTTACCCTCCTACATCCCCATGTGATACATGATACACCTTGGTCCGGATGTCCATCATTGTCCGAGTCTACACCACAGAATTCACCATCTCCAGCATACCCTGGTTTACACTGTAATATATCATAGTTTGATTCATCACACAACCATGATAACTAGTGCTGGACGCTAGACTTTCTGGTTTTTGATAGTAACAAGGGCAGATAACTCAATAAATATAGGTCACTGGGTTAACATCATTGCCAGTATGGACAAGTAACTTTCAAGTAAATACCTGTGATAATCTTTGAGAAAATGACTCTGATACTAATCTTAACCAACGCACATGCACACGCAAACAAATCCCTCACCACAATAGCTCAACTGTTTTTCTTCGAAAAGTCTCGCTTAAATAAGATCATACAAATAGTCGCAAATCAATGTTCATTGGTAACTGTTATGGAACAGCCTTATCAGCAGTAACGCAATCATGATATCATTAATTATTAGCATCGTTGTTGACAAATTTAAGAATAATACAATGTCATGATATTTTCGTTATCAATGATACAAAATGTTCATTTTATGTTTCTTATAATGCCACTAAACACCATTCTCCAGGGTGTTTTTTCAGTTTAATTCTGAGAAAAACTTTGAAGAAAGAATTATCCATACCTCACATCTGTACTGAGCTGGACCCAGATAGATACAGTTAGCACCAGCGTTACAATCATGCCAGCCAGATATACAGAAATTATCCAGATAACATCCACTCTTGTTGGTTCCTATATATCCTGTCTCACAGAAATCACAGTAATAACTTCCCTGAAAATGCAATAAAATATAACAGCTCTAACTCATTCAATTATTTCCAAAGAAAGTCTTTAAAACAAATTTCTGATTAATGAAGTCTTTATAACTCCTTGATTTATGAGGCTCAAACTCTTGCATTTACCAAATGCGGTCTTGCTACTGGCCAATTTGACAGCAACTAAACGAAGTTTTGCTTTTGGTCAATTTGACAGCACAATCAAATGCAGTAACGCTATTGGCCAAATTGATACCAGCCAAATACAGTCACGCTATTGGCTACTTTGACACCACAACCCATTGCAATTTTGTCATTGGCAAGTTTGACACCAACCAAATGCAGCCTTGCAATTAGTCAAATTTTACAATCAAACATAGAATCAACCAACCAACCAATCAATCAAACACAGACTGGTTTTCACATTATGGTGAATAAGATATCTGACACAAATTATGCTAGAGTTGAGAATATACCAGTCTAGCAAACTTACGACAGTGTTAACACATGGCATTCTAGAATCACATCCACCATTATCCACAGCACATTCATCTATATCATTACATGTCTGTATACTGGTGTTATCATGCATTGTATTCATGTAGACAAACACTCGTTGAAATACATCCCAAGCGTAGGCATCCTCGTATGTTCCCCAGTATCCCGCGGGACATTCCAAACACTGGTACCCTGGTACAGTGTTCCTACAGCGACTGTTGAAACATGGATCATGGTCAGCACACTGAAAGTTATAGTAATACCATCAAATTCATAACAAACCACAGCACACAGGTACCAGAGTGACTTTTCACCCTTTAAAGACCCTTTATTATGAAAAGTAAAGCAAAATAATTAATTTTTGTGGGTGATCAAATACAGTGAGTAAGCAATTTGAATTGATAGATACAACAAAGAGGTCTAAGGATTTCATTCCACAGGTCTGCTGACCCAATTTACAAACTACTGTTTTAACTAGAGCGCAATCTAAGCTTCAAACTGAAGATACGGTACTATTGGGTTGCACAGTAAGTTTATATACAGAGAGGTATTTGCTCAGGTATATACAATTATATAATACCAATTCACCTTAGTATAGCATTTTGTTCCCCTTTTTTTTCGTATGGGATCTTCCCTTTCAACAGCAACTTACTACAAATGTGATATAATATGTACATACCTCATCAATATCCTTACAAGACGCTCCGTCCGCCTCGTACCCATCAGGACAAGGTAGACACTGGTATGACCCAGACCCTGTGTTGTAACAGCCTGTTCCATTGAAACATTTATCCCACGTCATACATGGACATTCCGTCGAGTCAGCACACACCTCACATCCCGATCCATCACTTAGTGAATATTCTTCCGGCGGACAAACATCACAAGCCGTCATTCCGGTGCCAGTGAAGTAGCCAGCTGGACATGTCGTGCAGGAACTAGAGGCGTTCTGATCCTGGTAGGTACCCGTGTCACAGGGAGAGCAGTGTTCTACAATGAAATTATTATAAGTAGACATTTAAATGAATTCAAAATTTAGAGATTTTGGAAAGTCTGATATTCATCATGCAGAATCTGAAGGTGATGCTCTGTCTATTGGTTGACATCATTAAGCTAAACATAGCCCTTTAAGTGAAGCCAACAAGTTTGCATAGTTTAGATTTGAAATGGGTGCATCTGCACAAAAACAAATACACTGTTACCCACCATTTGATAAAGAATGCAATTATATGTCTATAGACTAAGTACAAAGGATGATATGAGCGCACAGGAACAATTTGTCAATAAGAATGTGAATATAATACATGTATTTAAATTTTATTGAAATATATTACTTACCCATATAACCATCAGAGTAATATCCCGGCCTACACATCGTCTTCTTGCCATCGAGACATGAATATCCAGGTTCACATTGTGTACAATTCTCTGGACACCATGTAGAGTTACATATAGCATACTCAAAGTCAGGGCACGGTGTAGCATAACCATCCTTACAAATCTACGAAATTAAAAAAAAAAATTTTCCTGTAGAATAACTTATTCTTGTGATCAGTAGGGTGTAAAGGGGGGCTACTCATGTACTATAACTCTCATTTCATTGTGCAATAATTCTTGTATTCCCTCCCTTGTCAACAGGATCATCTCTGACTGTCATTTATAACAAACTTATTCTAGAGTTTCACAAGGATTTAAAATAATGTATAGTACACCAAATATTTTTCCCAATCCAATGGTAAAAACAAATAACGATAAATCAAATATCTTATATCTTACCCAACCATCAGGACATGTGGTACATTCCGAGGCGTGTCCGAAAGAATGTTCTACTGGGTTGCGTCCGCAGGTTGATGTTGGGTCATACGGATCACAACGACCGCATGGTTTCTGTACACCCTCCCCTTCACAATAGTTGGTGGCCTCACACCGTACACAGCTTACATCATCTACAAACAAACGGGGCAATTATAAGACAATATCAACTTGAAAGTGATATATAGGTTGTACAGGTCAAAAAAATCCTGCAGCTAGAAAAACAGTAAAAGAAGTGAAAGCTTTTTTTTATTTCTTCGGGTATAACCCAATTTCTGAATATCCAGTTTTCCAAGACTGTATCCTAACCAGTGCTAAATTATCCTTCCATACCAAACGAGCAACTTTAACATATGTGGAGAAAAATCAAATCATGTCAAATTTTAATACAATCAAACCCAGAATGGCAGGTATTCTTCAAATGAGCTAATTTTATCGCTTGTGTTTTTAGGCTGGCGATTTGCGCCAGACTATTACAATCCTAAACAAGAGGGCCATTGGCCCTTAAGCGCTCACCTGAGTTTGTTGCAATGTTGGCTTTGTTAGCAAGATTGTTGTAGTATGAACTCAAAATACTTATGTGGCCTAGATTTGAATTTTGTACTAAAATGTTTGTGAGTAGTAGGTAAAGTAGAGTTCCTGAAATACATACTTTGGTTTGACTGCTGATGGGTTTAGTACCGACTAGTTGTACTTGTGTAGAATCAAGCATTATTGAATTTGGAACTTTTTCCACATGACCCAGTTTCAAACTTGGCCCAGATTTCATAGAGATCATCATTCTGACCAAGTTTCATGAAGATTGGATCAAATTGATGACATCTAGAGTGTAAACAAGGTTTTTCTAAGATTTGACCTAGTGACCTGGTTTTTGACCCCACATGACCCAGTTTTGAACTTGGCCTAGAGTCCATAGAGAAATACATTCTGACCAAGTTTCATGAAGATACAACCAAAATTGTGACCTCTGGTGTGAACACTAGCTTTTCTAAGATTTGACCTAGTGACCTAGTTTTTGACCCCACATGACCCAGTTTCAAACTTGGCCTAGATTTCATGGAGAACAACATTCTGACCAAGTTTCATGAAGATTAGATAAAATTGATGACATCTAGAGTATACAAAAGGATTTTTTAGATTTGACCTATTGACCTAGTTTTTGACCCCACATGACCCAGTTTCAAACTTGGTCTAGATTTCATGAAGAACAACATTCTGACCAAGTGTCTTGAAGATTGGATCAAAACGGTGACCTCTAGGGTGTACACAAGGTTTTTATCAGATTTGACCTAGTGACCTAGTTTTTGACCCCGCATGACCCAGTTTCGAACTTGGCCAAGATTTCATGGAGAACAACATCCTGACCAAGTTTCATGAAGATTGGAACAAATTAGTGACATCTGGAGTGTACACAAGATTTTTCTAAGATTTGACCTAGTGACCTAGTTTTTGACCCCACATGACCCAGTTTCGAACTTGGTCTAGATTTCATGAAGAACAACATTCTGACCAAGTGTCTTGAAGATTGGATCAAAACGGTGACCTCTAGGGTGCACACAAGGTTTTTATCAGATTTGACCTAGTGACCTAGTTTTTGACCCGGCATGACCCAGTTTCGAACTTGGCCTAGATTTCATGGAGAACAACATCCTGACCAAGTTTCATGAAGATTGGAACAAATTAGTGACATCTGGAGTGTACACAAGATTTTTCTAAGATTTGACCTAGTGACCTAGTTTTTGACCCCACATGACCCAGTTTCGAACTTGGCCTAGATTTCATAGAGAAGAACATTCTGACCAAGTTTCATGAAGATTGGATCAAAACTGTGACCTCTAGGGTGCACACAAGGTTTTTATCAGATTTGACCTAGTGACCTAGTTTTTGACCCGGCATGACCCAGTTTCGAACTTGGCCTAGATTTCATGGAGAACAACATCCTGACCAAGTTTCATGAAGATTGGAACAAATTAGTGACATCTGGAGTGTACACAAGATTTTTCTAAGATTTGACCTAGTGACCTAGTTTTTGACCCCACATGACCCAGTTTCGAACTTGGCCTAGATTTCATAGAGAAGAACATTCTGACCAAGTTTCATGAAGATTGGATCAAAACTGTGACCTCTACAGTGCTTACAAGTCAAAATGTTGACGACGTACGACGTACGACGTACGACGTACGACGGACGACGGACATTTTGCGATCACAATAGCTCACCTTGAGCACTTCGTGCTCAGGTGAGCTAAAAATGAAATCCACTAAGATGAATTTACTCCCGAAACTGAAAACACAGAATCTATACACCCAATGCAAATAGTTCCTCCTCGTTAATCAGTTTTGCAAGATAAGAACATTCAACTTTCCTTGTTTCATTTATTCTGTTCGATTGTAATATATTAGTTTCTTCTTGTAATGGAAGGAAATTGTATGAAATTAAAAGAATAGGTGCTTAAATGCGTTGATAAGTATTACTACGCGTTACCAGAGATCTTATATAAACTAGATCCTGGCGTTACGAAACGCGATATAGAGCGCGCATCAATGATTTTATTATGTTAAATTATTTAGGTCAATTTTTCTGATGCTAAGGTCCAGCGATCGAATCACGGCGGCGCCAATTTTTTTATATTTTTTTTTTTTTTTTTTTTTTTTTTGTTAAGTCCAGCACTTACCTCTCTTTCGACTTAGAAAACCACTTGATGTTATATTACTTAAAAAGCTATTGTCCCTTTGCAGTTCGCCAGCCTGTCAGTACTTTCAGTACTTTGATTTATTTTGTTAGCACTAAGTGTTACAGGATTCTATTTGGATGGGGAATGTGTTACACTCATTGCATTATAACAATTTGCTGGCTCAGAACCAGAAGGTCGTAACTACCAAATCGATAAATTGAGAAAACAAGAGAAAACTGTCTGTAATTTACTCTTTACCAATGGCAAAACACGTTTTTAAAACTTCATTTTGGTCAACATGACAATTACAGATTTTCATGAAAATATGCTCATCAGAAGCGCCTTGTGAAGCAGATTTCAAATATGTATGAGTCTTATAAGGTCGTAAGTAGGAGTTACGACCTTCTTGTTCTAAGCCATCAAATTGTAGTGTGATTATTACTGGAATGACTGCTGTGTTATTTTATGGAAATAAATTTCAAATTTCTGAGAGTCAAAAAAAAAAAAAAAAAAAAAAAAACTGAGTCAATATAATACTTACAGTAAAGTTGTTCAGCTTGAGAACATCCTGACAGTTCAATCCTCATTGATATATTACCACCGTTCCAGGATTGTGGATTGATACGGATCTGATCACTGAGTATAGGAGGGTCAAGGGAAATTTGTGTCACAGTATTACGATCAGCTACTCCAACAAACACCTACAATTAAATTATTGTACTGTAAAATCATTAACTTTAGTGGGGGATTAAATTTCATGAATTTCACAGTTGCAATCATGACTTTTAATCATAAGATCAAATTCCATCGAACACTAATTTTGGCCCTTGTGTTTATAACCTAAAATGCAAAATCCACAAATTAAGGTCCTATCGAAATGGTATTTTTTACCAAAACAACAAAACTTTGTCCCATCAAAATTAAATGATATTATAGTAATCATAAATTGTGTGGAACAAAATGATTCAAACAACATCATTTTCAAATAACTTTAAATAAGTGCAAGCACTAGCCAATCAATGACATTGTTTTCAAACATAAGACTATTTTTTTGTTACCCTAGAATAGTGGAAAAGTTACATTATTACCAATTTGGTTTGGGTATACCAGTCTAGAAATTAAGATATCTGATTGGTTACATAGAAATGAAGCTTTCAAATTGACCAATGACAAGTCAGCATTGTTAGATTGATCTGTAGTTTCTATTACAAGTTTAAAAATGCCAAACATAGCCTTTCTGCTGACATATGGTAGGCATATGAGAGCCTTCACATATATTTGAACCCACAGCCGGCCGCAGGTTCCCAGATTAGCCAGCAAGAGAAGATCTGAACTTACATTTATTCCATTGGTATCTGTATACTCATCCCAGGATGCTGTACCATCATTATAATATAGAATCTTAAACGTTGTCACCCATTCATCGGCATCAGGACGACCTTGTATATAGACCTTGGTAAATCTGTACGGTAGTCCCATATCCACCGCCAACCATTGGTCGGTATCCACCGTCCCTGCCACCCAGGATCCGGCCAACTCACTGTACACATCTGATACAAACATCATACCATAGGATTATATGAGAATAAAACAAAACTAGTTGTTTAAAGTAGAATTCAACAAGATTGTGTTCGCCTTGATGGACTTCTGGACACTGAATGTGTCAGCCTTGTTAAATAAAGGTGTTACTTACTTATACTTACCGCAAAAATATTTGAGTTTTAACAAATTATAGGTTAAAGTAGAAAACTTAATTAAGTAAACAAACATACACATTGTGACACCAACTGTGACACAGAAAGCAAAAGTTAAGTAAATTGCAGCTTTCCTGACATGTCTAAAATAGCAGCAGTTGCAAGGGAGATAATCCAATACTGCCCCAATGAAGAGTAAAACATGTCATTGAGTAGTTCCCCTTACACCATTCTCTTCTACGAAAATAAAAATGACTTATTATAGGCAACTAATCGGTATTATTTGATCTAATTTATTACTTAATACAACTTACTTTCCGTTCCATTAACACGGCCCCTTCCTGGCCCCGTATTTACATCATGTAGTGAGGAGGAAGCACTCATCATACTTTCTAAGACAATACCAGTCACCACTCCAAGATCATCATCACATACTGTAAACATAGAATAAAACAAACAATATATAGCATAGTTTAGTTTAAATTTATTATTTAGTATAGGACTCCATGAACACACCAACCAATACATTTGTACATTTCAAACTATCTATTAGGTTCAATCATTATTCTATTTCCTATAACTTTGTAAATGATGTGTGCAGTTATAATATGAGATTGGTAGATACAGTCATGTTAGTCATTCCAAATATTATCATTCGTACTCAAAGTAAACGTACCCAGACAATTCGTACATGCATCATAACGTCGTACTTGATACCCAGCACTTGTTCGAGCCATAATAAATTATGATTTTTTGGAGTGTTAAATGCTTTAATCATCTCTCTGAGGCATAATGCTCAACTGAGGCACAATGCTCAATCCAGAAAATAAGGTACATGCCTGCTTTTAAGCTATAAAGTTGATCATTCCACATGCCTAAACCAAAAATTAATTTTTGGAAAATATTCAACATTTAACATTCAGTAATAATTGGGAATTCAACAACAACACATATTTCGTAAAATTAATATTGTACTTTTTATTTTATTTTATTCATACTTTTAACATTCAGCATACGAAGCTTCAAATGCCCTTAGCTTCTAGTCATTACAGTCCTGGCATAATTCAGGGACAATTATAAATTATACAAAAGGCTTTCAACATGGATGTTATAAGCCAAGAATGAGCCAAAAAAATTATGAGAGAAAAAGATTTTCATAAAAAAAAAAAATTCTATACAAAGAACTTACAGAAGTCAATGACGTATTATATAGAGGATCTTACATGAGTGACTTTTCATATTGAATTTATTAAACAAGTTGGCTAAAAGTGATAAAATACGAGGCTAAGTCAAGTTACTAGTTTTCAAAGGCGGCTTTCAACAGTTATATACAAAGAACTTACAGAAGTCAATGACGTAGTATTTAGGTATGCGTAATGTCAAGCCTCCACTAGTTTTATCCACGGCAAATATGTACGTAATGTCACCAAACAGGACGTCCATAACGCAAGTATTACTGACTGTAACATTGACGGTTGCTGAGTCGCCACGTGGTATCGTGCCGTTGTCGATGGCAATGACGTTAAATTGAAGAGTTGTATAATTGAGATAAACATCATTCCATAGCTCCATTGTATCATTGTAATCCACAGGTGGGCTAAAATAGGCGAGAAAATCAACATGTTTGCAAATAATACTAAGTGAAGTAAATTAAAATTACCAGTTTTCTATGGCTGCTTTTAGCAGTACCAGCTCAGAATCATTTGGACATTTTAACTTCAAAATAAAACAGTATTAGTATCATTTGTTTTATCATTTGTAGCTGTTGTTTTTTATCATGTTGCTTTTATATGGTGTTGACAATGTCTTTGATGGCTCATTCAGTTTGACGGCCATTCCTTGATTGAGTTATATTCAAGTTTAAAAAATGAAGTTTTAGTTAACATTTTTAATTGGATGACTGAACAAAGGGAATAGACAAACAATTGGATGGATGGGAAAAAAAAACACTTTCTTATTCTTATTCCGCATCAGCAGATTTTATTTACCATAATAGAAATGGAAGTGATTGAAATGATGATGTGATGTAACTTACTCAGGGATCACCGCCGATATAATATATCTTACATCACTATTATCCCCGCTATCAGCGTCAGTATTGGAGAATGTGGTTAATGAAGAGTTGACTAACACAGGTAATGGTGTCATAGACGCACTAGTCGGTGTCATAATAGGACAGTTATCATTGACATCAGATATCTTCACCTAGAAATAACAGAGAAAACATATCCAATATCAGATCATTTCATGTGAAACAAGGCACACCTACCTCAAACATTCATTTATTCATCCACCTTAAGACCCGATACTCATTTTTCTTTCTAGCCAAAGTCTGCAATCTATCCTATTTTAGTAATAAGATTGTTTGAAAATATTGTATCAAACAATTTTTAACAACATACAACCTGTATTATTGGAAAACAATTGGAACTATTCAGACTCTTATAATTAGTCGTGTTTAATAATCATTATGAATCATGTTTGAAACAAAGACAAGACCTAGTGTATTTTAGGAATTTGGTTTGACAGCTTACCCTTATTGCTATGGAACCTGTACGAATGGCCCCTTGATCAACAAGGGTTAAAAGGAAGTAGTAGGACTTTGTTGTTTCATAATCAAGATCTTCTTTCAATGTAAACAATGCTGTTGTTGTGGTGATGCTGAATGTCTCACTGGATGTGTCGTTGGTCCACGACGGTGTAAATACACTCGAACATTCTGTAATATAATTTGTTTTATTAAATTGCATTGGCAACAGCTATAAAATGTTAAGTAATAGTTTCAAAATAGAGTTGTACTAAAACAGTCTCCAAATACCAATTTGATTGGTTTATTTTGAACACGATCAGAAAATTTACCAATATGAGAAATCCAGATTCATAGACTGGACACCATTGCAAGTATAGTTTTATCAAGCTACAAGAATATTAAATTATATGATGGATATTTCCAAACATCGCTTGCTAAGACTGATACATATATAAAATCAGCATCATAAGGCGCTTCTTTAATATTGAGCCCATTTTCATGAAAATCTGACCTTTTCATGTTGACCAAACTGCAGTTGAAACAGTTTGTTTTACCATAAGTAAAGAGTAATTTTCGGACAGTTTTTTTATTGTTTTCTTAACATATTGATTTTGTACTTACAACCTTCTTCTTCTAAGCCAGCGATATAACACTAGCTAATAGATAAATTATGACAAAAATCATCTAACCCATGCTGGTGAAGATAAAGGGTAGCTATTAGATCTAGAGTACTTACCAACATAATTGATTGTATTTCCATCTTGATCTATAATAGTTGTATATGATGGAGGGGTAGGAGTGGGTGTGGTAAACTGATTGGCTACGGTGTCCTCTTTAAATTCAAACAATCTGTGTTCATTTCCTGTTAATAGATAGTATTGTCGATTCAAAGATGTCTGTCAAAACCGCCATAATGTTCCATCTCTGAATAGCTAATTGCACCAAGTATAACCTCTACGCTACAGGACCATTAGCTTTTTAATCATTTAAGTGTATTATTCATGGTAGAATTTAATCCTGACATACCTTTAATAATCGACCAGGGTGAATGTTTGTTTACGCGGTTGTGACACAGATCTTTGAATCAACTATAAGTACACAGTTTAATATAACAAACAAAGACAAATGCAGGAAAGACAGTAAATGTATAAAAAAGCACAAATTATCATATTAATGAGTGAATTTCTTCCTTATTGATAATTTGTCAAACAAGTAAAGAGAAATTGACAAAACAGCACACACAATTGGGTAAAATTCTTCCACATTAGACCTCAATTAGAACTATAAATATAGAATAATAAAGAAATTAAATAATTTGCTCAATCAAACAAGAGGGCCATTGGCCCTTAAGCGCTCACCTGAGTTTGTTGCAATGTTGGCTTTGTTAGCAAGATTGTTGTAGTATGAACTCAAAATACTTATGTGGCCTAGATTTGAATTTTGTACTAAAATGTTTGTGAGTAGTAGGTAAAGTAGAGTTCCTGAAATACATACTTTGGTTTGACTGCTGATGGGTTTAGTACCGACTAGTTGTACTTGTGTAGAATCAAGCATTATTGAATTTGGAACTTTTTCCACATGACCCAGTTTCAAACTTGGCCCAGATTTCATAGAGATCATCATTCTGACCAAGTTTCATGAAGATTGGATCAAATTGATGACATCAAGAGTGTAAACAAGGTTTTTCTAAGATTTGACCTAGTGACCTGGTTTTTCACCCCACATGACCCAGTTTTGAACTTGGCCTAGAGTCCATAGAGAAATACATTCTGACCAAGTTTCATGAAGATACAACCAAAATTGTGACCTCTGGTGTGAACACTAGCTTTTCTAAGATTTGACCTAGTGACCTAGTTTTTGACCCCACATGACCCAGTTTCAAACTTGGCCTAGATTTCATGGAGAACAACATTCTGACCAAGTTTCATGAAGATTTGATAAAATTGATGACATCTAGAGTATACAAAAGGATTTTTTAGATTTGACCTATTGACCTAGTTTTTGACCCCACATGACCCAGTTTCAAACTTGGTCTAGATTTCATGAAGAACAACATTCTGACCAAGTGTCTTGAAGATTGGATCAAAACGGTGACCTCTAGGGTGTACACAAGGTTTTTATCAGATTTGACCTAGTGACCTAGTTTTTGACCCCGCATGACCCAGTTTCGAACTTGGCCAAGATTTCATGGAGAACAACATCCTGACCAAGTTTCATGAAGATTGGAACAAATTAGTGACATCTGGAGTGTACACAAGATTTTTCTAAGATTTGACCTAGTGACCTAGTTTTTGACCCCACATGACCCAGTTTCAAACTTGGTCTAGATTTCATGAAGAACAACATTCTGACCAAGTGTCTTGAAGATTGGATCAAAACGGTGACCTCTAGGGTGCACACAAGGTTTTTATCAGATTTGACCTAGTGACCTAGTTTTTGACCCGGCATGACCCAGTTTCGAACTTGGCCTAGATTTCATGGAGAACAACATCCTGACCAAGTTTCATGAAGATTGGAACAAATTAGTGACATCTGGAGTGTACACAAGATTTTTCTAAGATTTGACCTAGTGACCTAGTTTTTGACCCCACATGACCCAGTTTCGAACTTGGCCTAGATTTCATAGAGAAGAACATTCTGACCAAGTGTCTTGAAGATTGGATCAAAACTGTGACCTCTAGGGTGCACACAAGGTTTTTATCAGATTTGACCTAGTGACCTAGTTTTTGACCCGGCATGACCCAGTTTCGAACTTGGCCTAGATTTCATGGAGAACAACATCCTGACCAAGTTTCATGAAGATTGGAACAAATTAGTGACATCTGGAGTGTACACAATATTTTTCTAAGATTTGACCTAGTGACCTAGTTTTTGACCCCACATGACCCAGTTTCAAACTTGGTCTAGATTTCATGAAGAACAACATTCTGACCAAGTGTCTTGAAGATTGGATCAAAACGGTGACCTCTAGGGTGTACACAAGGTTTTTATCAGATTTGACCTAGTGACCTAGTTTTTGACCCCGCATGACCCAGTTTCGAACTTGGCCAAGATTTCATGGAGAACAACATCCTGACCAAGTTTCATGAAGATTGGAACAAATTAGTGACATCTGGAGTGTACACAAGATTTTTCTAAGATTTGACCTAGTGACCTAGTTTTTGACCCCACATGACCCAGTTTCAAACTTGGTCTAGATTTCATGAAGAACAACATTCTGACCAAGTGTCTTGAAGATTGGATCAAAACGGTGACCTCTAGGGTGCACACAAGGTTTTTATCAGATTTGACCAAGTGACCTAGTTTTTGACCCGGCATGACCCAGTTTCGAACTTGGCCTAGATTTCATGGAGAACAACATCCTGATCAAGTTTCATGAAGATTGGAACAAATTAGTGACATCTGGAGTGTACACAAGATTTTTCTAAGATTTGACCTAGTGACCTAGTTTTTGACCCCACATGACCCAGTTTCGAACTTGGCCTAGATTTCATAGAGAAGAACATTCTGACCAAGTTTCATGAAGATTGGATCAAAACTGTGACCTCTAGGGTGCACACAAGGTTTTTATCAGATTTGACCTAGTGACCTAGTTTTTGACCCGGCATGACCCAGTTTCGAACTTGGCCTAGATTTCATGGAGAACAACATCCTGACCAAGTTTCATGAAGATTGGAACAAATTAGTGACATCTGGAGTGAACACTAGCTTTTCTAAGATTTGACCTAGTGACCTAGTTTTTGACCCCACATGACCCAGTTTCTTGGCCTAGATTTCATGGAGAACAACATTCTGACCAAGTTTCATGAAGATTTGATAAAATTGATGACATCTAGAGTATACAAAAGGATTTTTTAGATTTGACCTATTGACCTAGTTTTTGACCCCACATGACCCAGTTTCAAACTTGGTCTAGATTTCATGAAGAACAACATTCTGACCAAGTGTCTTGAAGATTGGATCAAAACGGTGACCTCTAGGGTGTACACAAGGTTTTTATCAGATTTGACCTAGTGACCTAGTTTTTGACCCTGCATGACCCAGTTTCGAACTTGGCCAAGATTTCATGGAGAACAACATCCTGACCAAGTTTCATGAAGATTGGAACAAATTAGTGACATCTGGAGTGTACACAAGATTTTTCTAAGATTTGACCTAGTGACCTAGTTTTTGACCCCACATGACCCAGTTTCAAACTTGGTCTAGATTTCATGAAGAACAACATTCTGACCAAGTGTCTTGAAGATTGGATCAAAACGGTGACCTCTAGGGTGCACACAAGGTTTTTATCAGATTTGACCTAGTGACCTAGTTTTTGACCCGGCATGACCCAGTTTCGAACTTGGCCTAGATTTCATGGAGAACAACATCCTGACCAAGTTTCATGAAGATTGGAACAAATTAGTGACATCTGGAGTGTACACAAGATTTTTCTAAGATTTGACCTAGTGACCTAGTTTTTGACCCCACGTGACCCAGTTTCGAACTTGGCCTAGATTTCATAGAGAAGAACATTCTGACCAAGTTTCATGAAGATTGGATCAAAACTGTGACCTCTAGGGTGCACACAAGGTTTTTATCAGATTTGACCTAGTGACCTAGTTTTTGACCCGGCATGACCCAGTTTCGAACTTGGCCTAGATTTCATGGAGAACAACATCCTGACCAAGTGTCATGAAGATTGGAACAAATTAGTGACATCTGGAGTGTACACAAGATTTTTCTAAGATTTGACCTAGTGACCTAGTTTTTGACCCCACATGACCCAGTTTCGAACTTGGCCTAGATTTCATAGAGAAGAACATTCTGACCAAGTTTCATGAAGATTGGATCAAAACTGTGACCTCTACAGTGCTTACAAGTCAAAATGTTGACGACGTACGACGTACGACGTACGACGTACGACGGACGACGGACATTTTGCGATCACAATAGCTCACCTTGAGCACTTCGTGCTCAGGTGAGCTAAAAATAAAATCGTACCAGAATTTTAAGTACCAGTATTTATTGTTTGTATTATTGTTCAGTTCCAATGTTATTCATTTCAAATTTGGAATTTGAAAACCATGCACTTACCAGCATAAAGAGTAATCTCATAAGGTCCAACGGAGAAAACATCAGTCAGGTAAACTGTTGTTAGAATATCGTCCACATAGAAGTCTTCATCTATAGATGCACTACAACAAAAACATTAGAATATATTAGGAAATGTTTTACCACTCTGTCAGGAGCATATATATATAGCCAGGCTGGAATTGATGCTACACACCAAGGTTGGTAATAACTAGTTATGGTTTTTGGTCGTGTGATAGTGGAAATTTATGGCTTTCATTCAATATTGGCTTATTTATATTTTCACTTTTCAAGTTCATGTTAGTAACGCTGCCTGAAGCATTAAACACCTTTTGGGAGCTGCAAATATTGGCCAATATATACAGGTTGTACTTCTTAAATTTGCATTAAATATTGGCTTACTGGGATATTTTGAAAGTCTTAGAATGGTAGTTGCTCAATTTGATCCTCTACTTGGACATCATACAACATTGAATATGTGATATTTAATTAATTATACCTGTAATCTAGTGGTAATTCTGTCAATGGACTTTGACTGAACGTTGTATCCTCGACTTGGAACAGAAGTTCTGATGTACAACGACGTGTCTCCGCCAGAAACAGATCAAAATGATAGATTTCACCGACCTGAAACAATATGCAAATTGACAAGTAAATATTATAAGAGCAATTTGACTGTAGGACTTTTGACAAGTGATGAATTTCATTTGTTATTTTATTGCTATGAATATTGCCTTGAATTACATATACAAAAAGTTGAAATTATCAAATGTATATTAATCATAAAATTCATTGCAAATGCATTTAAAGAAAAGTTTGTTCTACAAAATACCTTGTATAGTTCTATGTAAAAGAGAACGATCAGAAGGAGAGAAATAGAAACCATACTGACATACAAAATGGTCTGATTGGGCCAAAATATGTCTAATAGGCTGGAGTAAAACATATTGTATTTTGTTGACATAACACTTAACCATACCTCAAGTTCCATATTAGCACTGATGGATGTAGGTGTGAGCCCTGTACAAGCTCCACCAGATAGTACACCCTCCTCTGGTACCACAGTACCTCCACCTACAGTAGCCGCCGGTGACAGGTCAATGACGAAACACTCCTGATTGTCAGCACCAGTAGAGGTATAATCAATCAGGTTGACACCATCTATATACAGCCACATTGCTTCACCACCACCCAGTGTTATCTTCTCACTACCATTAAACTTGATGCCACTTCTTACAGCAGATGTAAATCTATAATAGATAGTGTTTCCATTATAACTATCAACTATGTCATCCAAAGTTTAGCTACACATCAATCAAAGCAGGTTAATTAAAATTTTACGATATGACCGACGTTTCGGCTTTCACAAAAGCCTTCTTCAATTATTAATATGTAAAATTATATTCCTATCAATTAAAGAATCACTAGAAAAGTTATTTCAAATAAAAATAAACCAGATTATAAATTTAATACATTTTGCACTGGTCTATTACCCATGTATTTATACACTAACAGGTCTGTAAATTATGTAAAAGAAATGAAAATTCAGAAATACTAATCTAAACCTTTTTAATTTTGCTCCTAAAACATCTTCTTAAATAATATAAGGATTAGAGGATTTAGAAAAAAAATGTTTTTCAAGCAATCTGCCTGTGTGGTAAAGATTGTAGAATTTACCCAAAGTTGTGAAATGTTCCATTGCAGTCTTGTTGTTGCTCGGCAGCGAATCCAAGACCATCGACAGGGAAAAATTCTGTGTCATAAAATCTGAAATAAGCAAACATTAAAATTCAAACATAAATTGCAGGACAAAAACTGACCAATGGGAAGTGCCAAGACTGATACACCTTACTAGAAGTAGGTTGAAGATTATCTGTCAGATTCTCAAATCAATACAATGGATTGGGCACCCATTGGACTGTAATTTCTACCACAAAAATGTAATCCTAAAAGTGTACACGCTTCATCTGATCCCTAGCTATTGGCTACTCGCCTGTTGTAACAAGTAAAACACTAGCAACAAAATCAAACCTAACACTTATTGTATTTACATTTACTATATCAGAGTGTAAAGAATGCAAACGTTTCATGCTGAGCGCCGTTGCAACAGTTTTGATGTTTTTTTTTGGGTGACAATTTAATCTAATAGCATGTACATATGTATTTAACATTTAAAGGTCAATCACTTCAGTAGAGATTATAATTAACATTTTAAGACTTTTTTATAGAGGCAGCAAAGTTGGGTATGTATAGCCAGCCTGACCTGTGAGTCTCTTTAATAATATGCAAAATTATATTCTTACAGTTTGACAGTTCCAGTCTGCGCTTTTAGAATGATGGTATCGTTGAGCTCGTGGTTGACAGACGAATCATATCTATACCAGGATGAGAAGGTATCAGTGAGTGGGTTGTTTGAGATAGTTAACCATGCTCCATATGGACTAGCAACGTATGTAGGAGAACTCATAGACGGGTAGGATAAGTCATTGAAATCTGTGTGAACTTTGCTGAAGTCGTAATATTTGATATCAAGTTCCACGTCTTGCGGCCCGGCTGGTGAACCAGGAACTGAAAATACAAGCAGAATAATATCAGGTCACAAACAGAATACAGTTACACTGAATCAAAGTTCCGTAACTTGAGGGGGAAAGTTGCGAAGAGTTGTAAGTGAACATTAATTGATCTCAATTTGCTGATTTTCCAAATATTTATTTAATTTGATTACTTCAAATCATAGATAGAGCTTAATTAATGATAAAACCTATGTCTCCATTCCTTACAGCCCCAAAACTCTGGCAAGTACTAACAATGTACAAAGACAGATTTTGAACCCTTTAGCTCAGTTCAAAAGAAAAAAGACTAGTTCAAAAGAGTTTTTCAGAAAGACTAGGTAGCATCAAACTTCCTCACTCATAAAGGACATTAAGATAGGGGAATGTTTTAGGGGAGAAATGGAAATCAGAAAAGACACAGTATTCAAATGAAAATTATAAATAGTTAAATATTTCCTAAAATATATGAAACGACCACTTACCTACTTCATCTGGTGTAATTACAATGGATGGTATACTTTTAGCACTAGTGTATGAGTTGTGGACCATCTTGATAGAACAATCATATGTGGTACCCGGCACAACACCAGTACTGAATGTCATAGTGAATGAAGAGGAACCAGCGGTAGCATCACCATCAGTCTCTGTGTTATATAATGTACTGGCTGTATCACTCACACAGCTAACCTGGTACTCACTGTAATACAAATATAAATACAAACATTAAACAAGAATTTTTTGTAACATGTACGCCCCTATGGCAGCCCAGTAGTCGGAAAGATCGACCCAATGGCCAGAAGGTCTTTAGTTATTGAACGGAAACCATTCGGTCTACCTACCAACCTACAGACCGACATGTGCAAAACAATACATACTCCCTCATCAGAGATAGGGGATATAATAACTAAAAGATATTTTGATATAAAAATGTATGTCTCCCACAAAGGGTTATAAAGTCAATTACTTTGTCAAAGTTCATTAAATTTTTATTTAAACTTCCTGACAACATGCATAACTAGGCTGGGTATTAACTATTCATGTGCAGTTTCATTGAAACAAATGTAGCGCCGATAAACTTTGTGACATCCAGACATCCATCCCGGGGTCTTTGACAAACTCAAAATGTCTCCCATTGTATATTATTGTTATTTTTATTATCATACCAGACTTATACAGCGGTTTTTTTATAGATTTTTATTTATAACATCAAATACTGTGATAAAGATGATTATCATTAAATTAATGATAATGACATAAAACTGATTAAAATGACAATAAAAAAACTGAAGCCTTACACAGAACCAGATAATGCGGAACCAGCAGCGAGTGTAGAGTTAGGTTGGAAGTATAATATAGCTGGTTGATCCCAGGCAACCTCTATCTCAGTACCAGAGTTAGCTGTAGCCACAACACTCTCAGCACCTGTAAATGATGGAAAATATTATTAATAAATTTTATTAACACTGAATGAAGTACAAATCAGGTGCCTGATAACTAAGCAAAGTGCTATGTAGCACTTTCCAGGAGAAGCAATCCATGCCTTCTATACTTAATTGAACAGGAGGTAATTGAATGAAGGTGCACCATAGTGCTTTGCTTAGGCAACAGACACCTGCACACATTGATGAATGGGATTGATGAAGAGGCAAAACAGACACAATCGGATCCTCTGAGATTTCAGTCATATTCTTGTTCACAGTTTGTTAACTTGAATCATTTTTTGTCAAACATGTCAATCAGCTGAGTGCTGAACATCTAAACATCTGGTTAAAATGGAAGTTTAAATTTAATGTACTTACTACACTGGTAAAGAGATGCGTTGATCTGGCTATTATGATAGTATGTCGGATCTAACTCCAGAGCATAATCAAACGTTGTATCATATACCGAGACGGTAGTGACACACTTTCCTCCAGTTATAACTGTATATACATCATTCAGTGCTGATACTAGCTGACATTGACAAGCTAAAGAATTGCCTGTCAGAATCCTGAAAACAAAAAAAATGTTAATCGCAATTTTACACATACCATTTATTATTAATATAGTTTCAAATTGTTGTATCGTTTGTCCTGTACTATTTGTACAGTGCTTATCAATATAAATCATCGTTATTTGTGATCATTAAGTTTTATATCAACAAGCTAAAACAGAGCCAACCAAAAATTGACAACATTGTTCACTATATTTTGTATCTAACAATACAAAATATATGTTAAAACTCAGGTCATTGCTGTTATATCAGGTGAAATTTCATTTTTATTCTCTTTACAGATTTGTAATGTCAGGATTCACCTTTTGTATTGCCTGCCATTTAATTGTTGCTTTTACAATATTTGTGCGTTCTAATTCTTGTAATTGTTGTTTTGTTTGATGACCCCGTAGGAGATAAGCCTTTGGCTTAATGGGTGTTTCATTGAATAATAAAGTTACTATTATTATTCTTATTATTCTTATTATTATTATAATTATTATATGTATACACACAAACTTTTAAAACATTTCATGCCTCATTGCAGCCAAAAAGTCAGAAATGTTAAAGGGCCTGTCTCACAGATTTTTTGCAATTTTTTCTAAAAAATATACTTTTCTTACCAAATCAAGTATTCATATAATAGATCATTGTTGGCTGTTGCTTTAAGAAATATTTATTGCAACTTATTGATTTTAACCACTTTCAACATGGCGCGCATCAGTTGTTTTTCCTTTTAAAAACAGCGTAATATTTCCTTTCAACAGGATTTGTGAGTAATATTATTCACCTAAGATCAGTCGGTAACATAATCACACTTCAGTCTAAACATCTATGAAGTATTTGAGTTTTTTTAAAATTCGTTTTCATCTCATGCGAGTAAATTTCAGGCAATTTAAATGAGAGTAGTTTAAAATTCTATACCGTATTAATACGGTATAAAATTATGGAGGTAAAATACTGTAATAATTACAAAATCCTGATGTTTCACTAGTTAATATTTATAACAGTGAGCTTGTTTATGGGATATACAGGCATCAATGCCAAAATTTAGTGAATATTTGACAATTTTATTTTATTTTGCTATACGCTGAAACGTAACACAGTCCCTTTAAAATGTCAAAGCAAACTTGAAATTTGTCATTTTGACATCAAATTGTTTGTGGTTATCTGCTTTTACACACCAACCTAATATGGTGTGATCTGATAGGTTGTCCTCATCCTTAAGTTAAGTTAGATAAATATTGGTTTACTTACAATGAGGATAAGCTGTTGAGATTACTGAATGCAGAATCACCGAGTGTTTCAATGTCGTTAGATGATAGATCTATAGTGTTCATTGATTGAGTACCGAGTGCAGGAAAATGTGACAGTAAGTTGTTCTGTATATAGATGTACTCCAGGTTGACTAGATTATCAAATATATCTTCATCCACTCGCTCGATTATGTTGTTATCAAATGCACTGAAAAATAGAGTGAAATCCGCATCAACATTTATTAAAAAATAAACAAGATGGCGAAAGTATCAAATGCTTGTACATGCATATTACAAGACAGACATACAAACAGCATGCTTAAGTGTACTGTTACTTTGTTGCTTTCAAATAAAAGTTACTATTCAGTTGTCTTTCAGAACTGGAGCAGTATGAATACTATAGTTGTTATAAAACATGCAAGCCTTCTCATCCCGTGGCTAATCTGTTGTTTATGTAAGGCTAATGTGAACTTGTCCATTGACCTCCTGAGCTCTAAACAATAATTAAGGGTTCATCTAAAAGATTTGCCATAAATTTTGGCTAAGAATCCTGGCTCAATAGCTAGCTCAGATATACTTGAATTTTGTAGGGAGAGGCCAAAGTCATTGACCAAAACAGATGGAGACCTGTGGTAAAGGCCCTATATGCTCAGTCTCAGGAGTGAAGAGGAATAAATGGAAAATAAACAAATTTGAGGAAAACAGACTCAAATTAATATGGTCTCAATCAGACATTGTCAGAAATTCTGATTGACTGTCTGAAATAAATTCCTTAGATTTACCTAGGACTGACTGGCAGACTAAATGCCCAGCATAGCCTTTATTTGCCATTTTGCTTTCTGCTGATATGGCAGGCATATGCCATCATCCGTATTGCATTTATCGCCAGATTAGAAAGCAAGACCACTGAGCTAAGGAAACAGATGGACCAACCAAGTCATGTAAAAGGATGAAATATATGATTTGTGACTTACAAGTATATAAGAGCTGTGAGATCATCTAATAGACCAGACTGTATGTAGTCTATCTGGTTACCAGATAAATGCAATCTCTCAAGGTTGGTTTGACCAGCGAATGATCCATCAGGTATCTGTAACAGCAGGTTGTTCTCAATATATCTGAAAAATAAAAGAACCATGAAAACAATATTTTTTTTTATTTTATCTAGACTAAGTACTATTTTACGTATTTAAGTAACCACACTATATATACAGACTTATTTTAGCAAAATGTTGAATTTGTGGTTAAAAGTGCCAGGAATGTCTCAGTTTCGTAAAATGTCTCTTAACTTATAACGGGTTGTGATAGTTATACATTCTAGTTATTTGGTTCTAGTTATTTACACAAAATGAGGAGATTGGACACTGCATATACCTTTTCTAAAATATGCTGATTTCAAAGATACAAATGAAACAAAGGCTGACAAGACAAAATTTTAAAACAACAAATATAATGTCATATACTTGTACTTACATGCGTTGTGGGTTTTGTGAAGTGACAGCCTGTGGATAGACTGTAAGAAGGTTATTAGATAGGTAGATATAACCTAGGTTGACGTTATCAAATGCATCTAAACTCATCCCGGTAATATTGTTATCTGATAGATAGAAAGCCTCGCCAACACTTGATGTACCACCAAATATAGGACTGGTGATTGTAGCTATACTGTTGTTTCCTACGTTCCTGAAAAAAGTGAAATAAGTTCAAAAGTAAGTTACCAATATAAGAGGGCTGTTTTCAGCTGTTCAGCTGCTTAACCACCCTTTGACATTTTAAATGCCCTTGCTAATATGGCTATCTAATGTAACCTACATTCGAGTCTCCTCTTTGGGAGATTTACAATTTCTCTCCTCTAGGTGTGGCAGCCGACATGGATCTGCGACGCCCATGAATAGACACTGCCCTGAGAGGTCTATCAATCACTATCAATAAGACAATCTATCATTAGCACACCTCAGATATGTATTGCCTATCAACAATTAAGGCAGATTGTAAAAGGCAACACCTAAAACTATAACGACTACAGTATTTTTTTTTTCAGAAGCATTTATCTAAGAAAATCATTTTATTCCTACTTTTGATTTATGAAAGAGTGTCTAATTTGCTACCAGTTTGAAGGTTCCACTCTCTACCATCATAAAAATTGTGTATTTTGTAATTTAATACAATAAGATGCAAGCGTCACAAATCTTAAGTACTCACAAGTTTTCACTGACAACCACATCATAGAAGGCTTCTGTCTCCACAGTATACACTTCTCCACTGCTTATGTCGATATTCTTGGCGGACACACCATACATAGCGTATGTTGGTATTGTATCAAAGTACATGCCATTGATGTACATACTCTCAGACAGCGACACGGACGTGAAAGATTTGTAGTTTAATTCTCGCATCTGGTTACCACGGAGATCTAAAGTTTTAGCGGTCAGCCCATTGAATGCTTCTGTCTCAATTTTTGTGATTTTGTTATAGGTCAAAGATCTGTGAAAAAGAGAAATCACAATTGTAAACTTGAACATGTAAATTGGTTTACAAACACACATATATAAAGAACCAAGTTAATGTTGATTTGATCAAAGGACAATTTAACCTCCAAATTACAGCAGTAACATGACAACAAAATGAACATATTATCATATTCTTTGCAATACAAGGGGTGTTTAATAAATAATGCAAACACCATTTAAAGGTCATTCAAAACTGGACAACGTCATGATTTGTCTATCTCTTCATTACTGAATTTACTACAGTTGGTGTGAGTGAACCTTAAATAGAGTAAAACCCTGGCTTTATATACCGACCAATTTGGGTAATCTTTTAGGATATTGTCAATGAAGGATAGCCTTTTCGAAAACAATTGGCAGTTCTACCTTATTCAGCACCCAGCTTGCGTGCGCAGGGCAGTTGCATTATTTATGAAACACCCCTCATATATTCAAAAGGAAGGTAACATTTTATTTCACTGGTTTAAAATGAACGATAATTTGATTCAATAAATACAGAATATTACTGCAGTGTGTTGATAATTATGTCGGGCCTTATAACCTAGGTTGCTTGTGTAATGCTGCATTTCGCAATCCCTAAGCTCTAAATTCGCTATATACATGTTTTTCTTTTTGATTGATCAATTGATTTATAGATAGATGATAAAAGCAATCAATTATGACAGGATCATATAATATAGAAATAAGAACCTACATCCAATCATGTATCACAAGATTCACGAATGTGTCGGTCTCTAAGAAGACGAGTCTGTTGTTTGTGAAATCCATGGTTCCCTGCATTGAGTCCCCGGCATCAATGATTGTCAAGTCAGCAAAATCTCCACCATTAGGTAAACGTGTCAGCACATTGTCAGCCAAGGTGCTGGAAATAAATATATACAGATCTAAGCACGATACAAGAAGATATACTCTCAACCTTTGAAGTTTTGAACTGTCTTTAAAAACCTCATACGTATAGGCTAATAAGCATTCTGACTCTTAAAGTGCAATGATCTTCCCATAGAGTTATGGTCCATAAATGAATAAATAATATAAAAGTATTTGAGCTACAGTTACCAATCTAGCCTCTAAAAAGAATTGCTGTTTCTATATAAAATTGTATTCCTTTATGACTTACATAGAAAGTTTATGAAATGAGACTCAAGCCTGGTTTCTTAATTGTACAAAAAATACCCGTTAATTGTCCTACTTACAATCGGGTCATGGTAGTCACATGATCAAATGTTCCGTCTTGTATATAACCAATATCATTGTCATTAAACAGTATATCCCCTGATAGCGGGCAATGCTGGAAGTGGGACTTCAGAAGTTGTGGTATGTTATTGCTGTACATTTGTCTGAAATATAAATAAAATATCACTTATGTATACAATATATATCTAATCAAAATTTGAAAGCCACAAAAATATCTAGATCTACAGTAAAATCATTTAATTTCCTTGGGAGGAAATTTCATGGTTTTGGTAAAGAAGACCATTCCGATGGGACTTTAATTCATGAATTTTTCATTTCAGGAAATAAAAACAAGGGTCAAAATATATTAGTGTTAGTTGGAATTTAATTTCACGGTAGAAGGATAATTCCACAAAATCTAGGAAATTAAATTCCCCATGAAAATTTATGATTTTTTACCCAAATTGTTCAATGTAAAACTTTATTCGGTATTCATTGACAAACAGAGTAATCAGAAAATATCTGAAATATATAATATAGACGATGAAAAATGTATCTAATTAAAGTGTTTGTGACATAATAGGGGATTTAATAGTGCCGCGTAGCTGGGCTATTGAAAATACCCAGACCGGTAATAGGCGAACGTGCATATCTTCGTTGAGTTTCTGCAGGTACTAATGCTTTCAAAAAATGTTATTTCCGGTAAAAAATTTCAGGCAGTTTTCCGAGGTGAATAGTCCTTGGAATATAAAAAAACTAGTAAGCTGTAAACGGTTGAGCCTATCATTCTCTTTCGATTAAATATCATTTTTAAAAAATGTGTAATAAATAAAAAAAATATTTTTAAAAAAACAAAGGGAAGTAAGAAATACCCTGTACTCTACTGTATTCCGCTTTACGTGTCACTAGCCAATTGATTGCAAGCGTTTGCGAGATTTTCATGCGCCCATTCCACATTGAAGATGTTTTAAGAATCATAAAAAATAAAGGTGAAATTTTCATTTAAATAGCCGATTTATCATGACAGTACTCGATCTCCGAGGAAAATGGTCTTTGATAGACATTTTTACGTAGTTTTACAATGATATCAACACTCAGATCATACCAGATGCTTGAACGTAAGTAGGCTACAATTTGTTCCATGTCAACAATGCAAATCAACAATTCTATGTCTCAATGTATAGCTTGTCAAAGCAATGTTTATAAGATTATTTTGTTACTGTCAGTGTGTATAAGACTTATGTACCATTTAGTTTCATCCACGGCACCTCAGCCCTGGGTGAAGGGGCGTTCTGGGTTTTTGAGTTGTCAAAATCAACAGCCCTTCTATGGCCTGCAGGGGAAGCTGATGGTAAAATCTCCCGCATTTCCCCGGACATCTACCGGTAAATATTGTCTCTAGGCTATTGGTTTTCGTAGAAAAAATCCTAAATTTTCCCTGCCTTGCGGGGGAAGCTGGATGGTAAAAACATGGCTGTCTCCCTGGCTATCCGCCACGGATCTCGTGGTCGGGGGGAACTGTGGATGCAATTGATTGGTGCATTTTTTATTTGTGGTGGACAAACTTGTGTACTGGGAGGGTCCATACGTTGTCGCTTATGTAATATCTTCGATTTTCCAAGTGGATAAGGACGAAAGACAAACATGGGAGGCTGTAAATTATTTATATTCGGAATATAAATAAACCATCTACAGTAATAGTACAAGGTACTTCTTTGATTTTATTGAATTGGAATCATATTATGACAATTTGATTGATTGACTTGTGTGCTGTATAAAGATTACAATTCACAATGATTGCATACAACCTAGCGGTTATCTAATATTTATTAAATACCCATTATAGGCAATGCCTTAGTTCATATTATAAAGCATAATTCTAGTATATAAATAAGTAAGTAAGTAAGTAAAGACTTTATTTAACGAGGCTACACATTTTGTTACCCAATCTTCCATGCGGGCCTCAAATTCAAATGTCATAAATAAGTGAGGGGGGGAAACAAAAACTTCTCTTAGACTTACATTTCATACAATGATGTACAGTTCTGGAAGGCTAAAGGTGGAATATAACTGATCTCATTGTTACTTAACCATAACTCCTTCAGATTGGTCAGATTCGCAAACGGGTATTTGTGGGTGAATCGATATTCATTGCTATCCAATCGTCTGAAAAAAAGTGAAAATAAATTATTACATAAATTATATGTTGAATCTAAGTTGAAGACATAATTATACTTTGCGATTATTTTACCACAGATTATAAAAGATTTCAAATGTCAAAGGGTCGCCTGAAAACAAGCGAAGTCAAAATAAATTATCACATAGATTCTGTTTTGAATCTTAATAGAAGACATATACTTTGCGACTATTTCCTTGTTTTTAATTATTTACTATTTTATCTTATATATTGTTAACTTATCCTAAAATTATACATATGTCACTTTCCTCAACTTAAGTATTGAACTTTTTGTTAAATTTCATTAATTTTTTATTCAGGCTACTTTGTTAAGATGTTTACTAATAGGAGGTTCCACATCATATGTGTTTACAACAACAAAGGTACAGTAAAACAACTATAGACTAACTTACAGAAATTCTATGTCATCATTGAAGGCATCATTTTCTACAGCAATGATTCCATTTGATGCCAGATTCCTGTGAATTTAAAACACAAATATCTCATTGATAATATGAGAAACACAATGATTAATGATATCGACACAAACTGTGTACTGTACAGAAGCTATTGTGTACATCTAAAATAGTTTTCTCATATATCATATTTGCAGGCCCTTTCAATAGAGATGAAACTATCATAACATCAAGCCTTCACTGTATGTTGTAAGATGTGAACACATCATTTATGATGATATAGCAGAAATATCAGCAAATAACTGACATGTGCACTTAACACTTTGTAACACTAAAATGTATGTTTCTCACAAAGGCCCATAACTCATTGTAACCTAAAATTCCTGGCAATGTGTACACTGTACTGTACAACAAGGCTTTGAACATTTAAAATATTCCTGTAAAGTTTCATTGAAATCCAACAAATGGTTTTAAAAACTAGCACAATATAAAGACAAACTATGTGACAACCAGCCAGACAGACATCTAGCACAAAATCAGTACGGTAAGTCTCCTAAAAGTACAGTACAATATCTGTATAGAAACATCTTTGGGAGCTGCACATAATGTTAAATTCATTGTAAATATAGCCCTAGGGAGATTTTCGAGTGTGTTGTTCTAGAGAGGTTATTGATCATCATCAGAGGGTCGTTCTGGAGAGGTAATATTGCATGTGTTAAAGATATAATAAACTTGATCAGAGTGTAGACCTATTATAATACTTACAATGTTGAGAGTGTTGTGAGATTGGTGAATGTTCCAGTCTCTATGAATGTTAACTTATTACCATGCATGAATAGTTGTGTCAGGGAGGGTAACACTGTACTGGTCTTCACTGCATCCGGTACATACTGTATTAGATTGCTAGGGATATGTCTGAAATATTACATGCAACAATACATAAAAAACAACAAAGTTTAACACAGATTTTCATCAAAATTTATATCATCTTCTTCAATTTATATAGGAAAAACAAAAACTAGGAAGAAGCAAACTCATAGGTGCCATGAGTCAGAACTTAACCAGAACAAAAAGACTGTAAAGCGAAACCGAAGTATCAAGAGCTGAAGCACATAGAGAGAGTACAAGAGAGTATTACTGAAGCACAAAGAGACCATTTCACTACATCAATAGCGTAATAGAACTGCAACAACTAGTAAATTTTGAAGCAACATCCCATAGCGCATAACAATTTATATGATGATTTAGAAATCTCATTTTCAACTTTTTAAAAGGTAGTAATCATTGAAATTATAAGATTAAATAAACTATGAGAGCCTTCGATATTTATTTGAAAGGGAAGTAAGTGAATGAAGGCACTCTGTAGTACTCTGCGTAGGCAACTGTTAGGCATTGTGTTTGGTTATTTCTGTTTTTGGATCTTAATTACTAAGTTTGAGCTTTCATAATCTTTTTGTATTATAAATGTGATTTTGATATCATTTATTAAAACTAATGATTAAAGCAATTATCACAGCCAAATATGATTAAACTTACAGATAATTGAGAATGGGCAGACACTGGAATGCATCAGGGTCAATGTTGTCCTCTGTAAGCAGGTTGCTTCCCATGAACAGGTTCTGTAGATTGGTCATATTACACAAATCATCGTTCTCTACACGATCTATCCAGTTAGCATGCAGGTACCTATAATAAACAGCAAATCAGTCATGACTAATGAGTTACATCCCTTTAAAAACATTTGCTGATTTATTTTTATTTTCATGACAACTTTTTATCAAATTTCTCAATGCTGACTTTGACAAACTGCAATTAATTTTCTTCAGTAATAAAATGAAAAGGATTACAAAAGCTAATTATTGTTCAATGACATTTGATTTCGTGTTTGAAGGTGAACCAGGAAATTCACGAAATTTAATCCCCCACGAAAATTAATTATTGTACAAATCTTAGATCTTACAGTGTATGAAGCGCTGGGTATGCAGCAAATGGAGTGAATGAATTCTTTCTCTGTATATAGAGGAACTTTTGTGAGGCAGGAAAAGCTTCCTCCCCGTACTCTGTCATGTTGTTGATAGCATTGTTGTCTGCAAATCTGAAATAATACATAAAATCTATGTGATAGCACAAGTCAAATCTTTATTATGTAATTGTTAGGTTGTCATCAATTTCCTTTCTAAATAGGTGGAATCTAGACGACAAACTTTTATTTTTTATTTTTGTCGATATAAGTCATGGAAAATATAAAATGAAAATTACTTATTGAAATAAACATAAAAGGAGCTCTTGAAAACTGTTCCATCAAGTAAGTGGTTAGTCAAGTTATCAGACTAACTAAGTTTCAGATGAAAGATATGCAAATTGATCAAGAATTATGAAGTCTGGTTACAATAATATGAATATATTTCTGAACATTTATTGATCAGTTAGATTGCAAATTAGATTGCAAATCCTTGAATATTACCACTTTGAATAATATCATGTAAACTATGTTTTGTATCTTACATTCTTTCCAGTTTGGGATAATATCCTTCCTCCAGGACTTGATGTGGGTAAGTCTGTAACTGGTTCTGACTGACAAACAGGTTAATCAGTTCATCACCAATATTAGACCAGGCATCCCATGCAATGGATATCATCTTAGTCTTCTGTGAGTGTACTCTCAGCTCCATCAATGCTGCCAGATTCTCGAAACTACGACTTGGCAAATGTTGTATATCATTGCTATGGAGATCTCTGCAAAATTGAAAATAAAGAATCTTAACCATGATCTAATTTTCAAGTTCCTCTTTATTTCCTACCCCTTAATGTGTATTATCATTTGTACACAATTTATGTATTTCACTTGGTACACAACATGATGATTTGTAGGCAATGTGCCATAAACAACACTTAACAACTTGAGTTTATATGAAAAGTCATGGCCAAAGAAATTTTGAACAATATCTTGCAGCAAGCAACATAGTTTTGATACAGCAATAATTCCTCACTGGTATTTGAGTTTTTAACTAGAAACAACTACCAGTACTTACCATAAGGAAATAGTTCTATATAAGCATAATTGTTGTCCAATTAAGACACAACACCACAAATATTCAAATATTAATGCAGTTTAAAATGGACATAATATTTAAACTCTGACCAAGATATCAGTGAATACTTACAAATGAAGCAAGTTTGGCATATTAGAGAACACATCCACTTTGATCGTTGGTAACAAATTGTTGTGTACTTCTCTGAAAAAATATAACATTCATGATGATTAAACACATTAAAAGTAAAACATTGTTACGTATGATCATGTTTTACTAGTTCCTATGAGTCTACTAAGACCAAAGTATCAATTTATACCAATGAATCAAACTGTGAATGAAACTTTACTTACACACTTTATTTACTGTAATTCACTTTATATTCACATGTGTTTTATTTTGCCAATTTCTGAATTCATGGCAAAAGGTTCCAGTACAAATTTACCTTTGGTTTGTCAATTTGGACGGTATTGTATTTGCTAATTTTTAGCAAATATTAACCCTGTGAACAATACATTACATGCAATCATTATTTTTTATCAATAAAATTTAATGCTTATAATGATACCAACACCTGTTCCTGACATCATGTAATATTAGAAGAAAGTTATACTTTCACCATGCATAGTTATTTTCCATTCCCAAGGTCATGGGTCTAGTTACTGAAAATAATAGTTTTATCTAGTCTTAACAGCTGTAAATAATACACAACATTTGACTTACAATATTTTCAAATTAGGTAGCTGCTTGAAGGTTCCACGTTGAATGTATTCTATGATATTGTTGCTAATATTCCTGAAATGAGAGAAGATGTAATAATGTTAAACCAGTCTATAATTTATATTGTATTGAAATTACTAGGTTAATACATGAAACCAGTCTCATTTCATCTCTATGTAACAAAAATCATTTGAAACCTCACAGTATTACTTCCAGCTACCATTGATACCAACATACTTTTATATCAAACTTCTTGCAAAAAAAAATTGATACATGCAAATGTCAAGGACTTTAACGTGGTTTACTCTATACACATTAACAGCACAGTTGTAGAGTACCTTTGATTAAAATTAAGATAAATATACAGCAATTGCAAAAATTTTTATATCCATATTAAATTTTTAGCTTATTAGTTTTGAATTACTGGGACATGTTTTGTACAAGTTCTTAGTATGCATCCATACCCTAAATGTGATTATGTATAGTCAGTATTGAGTACCAATTACCTAGTTTAAAAAGGGCCACAAAGTTCATATCAGTTAAATCATTAGATTAAAGTCCAACCCAGTCTTTAGATACCAAGGACCAGGAGGCTTGAATTACCCAACAAGTTCCTGGCCTGCGATTGTTCCAAGAACAAAATATCTGAAATACTCAACTCCCTACCCCATCAACCTTCTGAAAACACCATTTTTGAGTAGGGAAAACACAATTTTAACCCATTTGCATCAAAGATGTCAAGGCAAAAAGGAATAATTCAACCTAGGCTAAAGAATTGCACCACTGCAACCATAAACTTACAGCTTTAAAGTTAACTCGTACAAGTATACACAGGAAAAACTTCCACGCATGAAAAACGTACGAAAAACGTACGTTTTCCATACGGTTGAAAACGTATGGTTATCCACAGAATAGTACGCCGTACGTTTTACGTACGGTTGAGAATATTAAAAAACGTACGTTTTACGTATGAAAAACATATGAAAAACGTACGGTTTTATAAACGTATGAAAAACAGAAAATAGTACACCGTACGTTTTACGTATGAAAAGTACACCGTATGATATACGTATGTTTATAATCCTTATTTAAAAGTACATTATACTTTTTTCTGTTATCCGCATGAAAACCAACAAATTAGGTCTTCAACCAGTATGTTTCTGTAGATAAGCTGCTCTACCCTGGTCAAACGGGTATATGTGATGTGCTTCTCAAGACTATAATTGAAATAAAAACAGACAATTTTAATTTAAATAAAAACAGACGATTCAAGTTAACTTTTCAGTATCTTTATTATCTATATATGATCAAATATTATTTCATGTGCAAACATACATAATAAGGCAACTTGGAATTGCAAGACTAAGTGATTCAGAAGTCGACACCTGTTTAAACTAATTTTCTATGTTTCATAATCTCCTTTCGGCCACCTCTTCACATACAAAGTTTCATAAACCTACATACAAAACTCTTACAAGACATCAAAGCAGTATATTGTCTCTTTTAACTTCATTCAATATCTATAAAAATCAAAACTAACTAGAGCTATCACAGGAGTGATGAATCATACCCCGCAGCACCGCCTTGACACAGGAATATTTTATAAAATTATAGTCACATTTGAAGGAAATCTGCTGCTATACAGATTGAAAAACACCATAATTGAAATTTCATGACTCTGTACCAAGCAATTTTAAAATCCAGTAAGAAATGACAAAGTTACAGAGCGGACACAATTTGCATGACTATAGATATAACCTTTGACCTCTAAGTGTGACCTTGACCTTTGAGATAGGGACCTGGGTCTTGCGCATGACACACCTTCTTGATGTGGTGAACATTTGTACCAAGCAATTTTAAAATCCAATAAGAAATGACAAAGTTACAGAGCGGACACAATTTGCAGGACTATATAACCTTTGACCTGTAAGTGTGACCTTGACCTTTGAGATAGGGACCTGGGTCTTGCGCATGACCCACAGTCTTGATATGGTGAACATTTGCACCAAACAACTTTAAAATCCAGTAAGAAATGACAAAGTTACAGAGCGGACACGATTTGCATGACTATGTAACCTTTGACCTGCAAGTGTGACCTTGACTTTTGAGGTAGGGACCTGGGTCTTGTGCATGACACACCGTCTTGATGTGGTGAACATTTGTACCAGGCAATTTTAAATCCAGTAAGAAATGACAAAGTTACAGAGCGGCACGATGCTAACGTAACGACAGACCGACAGACCAACATGGTGACTCCAGTATACCCCTTTCAACATTTGTTTGGGGGGGGGGGGGGGTATAATAAAGACAGGTAATTTTTAAGAGTATAAAGAGTATATTGATCACCTATTTATACCATTTCATACCAGTATCTAATATTTCTGAATTCATTCTAAAATCTAAGTAAACTGCTAATATCAGGAAGTCTGCATGTATTGTACCGTATATTATTAAAAGTGTAAAAAAATAACCACTAACTTTTTATTATTCAAACTTCTTAAAACTAATTGGCAGGTATCTGACATTAGGGCAGTTTTAAAATCAATGAAAATGCAGGTGACTGTGAGTTACAAGGAATCAAGGTGCGCTACATATATACAGCACTGACTGACCCTAGCTGGCAGTGCAGGGACAAATGAAATGTAAAAACCAGGCACCAGTTTCCGGCTATCCCCGCCTTATCTTGGTGGCTTATGTTTCAATTGACTGGTGTGGCGCTGCAGCATTAACTGCAATCATATCAGCAGCATTTGTTAGCCTGATCGACAAACAACTTATGATACTCGGGTACCAGATTATGGGTCAGGGTTCGATACATCAGACTCAGTTTTATTAAGATATCTACAATCATGGCTGCAATGTTTGGCAATGGTGAACTCCCAGACTGGCCGTGTTCAGGTGTAGGGATGAGTCAGCTAGTCATTTTGCAACCATTAATTAATCTCTCCTAATCATAATTAGGCTTCACATGTATATAATAGCAATTTTCAAAATGTTTATTGGTTATTGAAAGTTAGAAACCTGCTCTACTTTTGATCATTTAATGCAACACAGACATTCGGGAAAGTGCTGCACCATTTTTTACAGTCCTGACCACCAAATTTGAACTTTTCTTGGACAATATTTATAATTGCCGATCAACCCAAAAGTTTACCTCACGAACAGTTCAACTTATAACATTTATCGCAATAACCTATGGAGCCTGTAGTCGCTATGGTTTCTGTTGCCTATTTTGACATGAGATATGTCTTAATGATTAATTTTTTTTTTAGCGTGTCGAATGTAAATGCTTCTTCCCGTTGAAGTACAGGGCCCACTCTGGTAGTCTGGAGCTTCAACATACTTGTGATATACATGTACAAGATGAGCATGAGGCAGGTAAACAAAGGTAATTGAAGGATAAAAACGGATAAAATTGTGACTGAGGTATGTCTAGTGGAGTGTGGCCACTCCAGCCTTGAAGCTGTTTAAGGTCAGGGACATGACAATGGCTTTCGATGACTGGATATAAGGCAGGAAGAAGTCAGTGTCTGTCCGGCAATATAGCAAGAAGTGGAGGGCTGCTGGATGTAGGGGTGCCAACAGGGCAAAATTCAAAATTAGGAACATTATAAGTTGCCGAACATCTTTGCTAAATAAGGGGCCTTCAATGACATTATTTCCACATTTAACTATGTTTTTATAAAAGAAAACCCTTCTGAGCAGATTGAATTTACCATATCTTTGCTACTTCTTGAGATAGTTTCATCAAATAACTTTTATTTTGGTCAGGAGGCATTGCCTTTTCATAAATGATAAATCGGGATTAATCAGGAAAATTGACACACTGTGGGGAAGAAGTTCAAGGATTTCAACAAAGTTGTGTGTAAATCTGTACATGAGTAGCAGTTCGACTTCATCTCTCATTCTCTGCACTGTCATCTGGGTGGTGCTATTTGTTCGCCTTTAGTCCCCAGTGACATAGGGGGCTGCTCGTCTGTCAGAACCACTTCCAACACTGTGATGTTGCTGGTGGTATGTGGATCCCTAGCAGGAGATGCATAATCAATAGCTGGCCTCACCAGCATCTTGAAGCACTGCACCTTTGTACTTGTAGGACAGCTGGTGATGTTTCTCCTGAGCAATGAGAGTTTTAGCGTACAGTATGAGGTAGTTGAATCTGTGACCTCCGATTCATTGCAGTGGTTGGTAAAAGGTATGTGGCAGGGACATCAACAAAGTTGTATACAACACTTCAACAGGATACATATCATAGTAACCCATGCTTGAGCTCAGCGCTCCTGTAGTGAGGGCCATTAATTGCAGTTGGTCGAGCATGGCAGTGATGCTTCTGAAGTCTAAGAAGCCATGTGCTCAAAGACTCAAGCTTCCTGACATTTTGTCAGAGGTTGAACTGAATTGATCTACCGATTGTATGTAAAAAGACATGCACAGATAGAAAGGGGAGTAACTCTTGACCTGTCAACTTGACCATGGGTGATCATCTACTGCGTGATTTTGTAAATATCAACTTTTTTATCGTGTTTTTGAGCTTATTTTTCACTGAGATATTAATTTTAAAGCCAGCCTGTGGCAAACGATCTATTCAGTTGCTTAATAACACATAGAAAACATTAAGTGCCCCGATAGAGCGAGAATCTACGCAACTTTGAGGTCGCGAAATTTATCGAAAAAATAACGGTGCGATTAAACGACTTTATAGATGCTAATTATCTTATACCTTCGGAAATGAATCTTCACAAGACTTCTGCCACATTTGCAGTCGACAAAGTCGTTCATTTAATCGGTTTCATTCCAAATTCAAGACCTGCAGCAGACACACAAATGAAAACAGACGCTGCGCGAGATTGAAGTACGGTGTCGTTGTTCGATTCTCCCATGCAGAAAGATCCGGTGTATCTACTAAACGCCGGTATCTGCCGTACCTGTTTTCAGAAACAAAAAAGTCCTGCCTGTGGTAAATTAACTGTCCCCAACATGAAAAACTTTGTATGGGTATTTAATACCACTTCCGTTCTCCAGGTGGAGAATCTATTGTTCTTTAGATTCTTTAGGCATACTGTTACTACAGCATGTGTATACATACTGTATATATCATGGATCTAACTCAAATTTCCACATGAATTCCAAATGTATTTTTAACACTTAGATCTAGATCTACTTACATGTAGACCCATTTTATACACTCTATATTTTAGGTTGACTGTGAAACTAATACTTTAAATAAATTATACACACCTCATATCTGATGGTATACATTAATTGACACAAGATATAAGAGACACAAGCTTATAGGGTATCGCAGATACAGAATCCCTCCATCTTTAGGTTTTATGCCAGGCATAGTAATTAACAACCCAAACCAAAATGGCAAGCTTAATTAAGCTTGCGCGAAGATTGCGTGAAGCTTGCGGCTGCAAGCTTAATAAGCTTGCGCAATTGAAATATTAAGCATGCGCACGCTTGCATTTGGAACCCTGGCAAGCGTGCGGCATGCATGCGGCACGCTTGCAAGCATGCTGCACGCTTGCAAATAAGCGTGCGGCACGCTTGCAAGCTTGCGTAAATATTCAGGCTTTGCAAGCTTAACCGCACGCTTGCAAGCTTGATCGCAAGCTTGCACGCTTGCATTTGGAACCCTGGCACGCTAGTCGCATGCTTGCAAGCGTGCTGCACGCTTGTTAGATGGCATGCTTGCGGGATCGCAAGCATGCGATTTAACAAGTGTGCAGCACGCTTGCAAGCATGCGACTAGCGTGCCAGGGTTCCAAATGCAAGCATGCAGCATGCTTGCAAGCGTGCAGCCTGCTTGCAAGCGTGCAGCCTGCTTGCAAGCGTGCAGCATGCTTGCAAGCGTGCAAACCTTCAGCCTCCATGAAAGGTGGCTGCCTGAAAACTAATCTGTATTTTGATTATTCAGTTTCTTGTTGTTGTTTTTTAAATATAAACTTTCAATAATCTGCATATAAGAAGTATTTGTTGTCATTGAACTGCTTACAAAATAAAACAATTTATTGAAATTAGATTCAGACTGCACGCTTGAGTCACCTAAACCTATATAGAAAGAATTTAAAAAACAATTACATATGGTCATGGCAATATTTTACTTATGTCATTTGAATCAAAATAAAATGTTTTCCAAAGCAAGACAATGCATTTCAAAGCTATTCTGTAGTAATGTCCCATTCATTGAAAATAAAATAAACAACTGCTTCAATGTTTTGTTCCGTTCTCAAAGTTTTGTATATATGATCTTATCACAAATTCTGTGGCAAATATTCTTCATGTTCTGTATCCATGGCATTTTTCTGTTTGTCATTTTGAATTGTCCTCTCATTTGTCTTGCACCATGACTGAAAATCAAATTTAACGGTTACATACACAATGTAAACTTAATTTAGAACAAAACTGAAAGATGTTGAAAAGAATACTCATTTTAATGTTTATGTTAACTTTTTTCAATACACATGATATATATTTTATTAGAGGATTTGATTGTGTTTTCAAACAATAGAAGTTAGGTGTTATATAATATCATGAAACTCAGTGTTACATTGGGATGCTGAGTTACATAATTGATTAAATCTATTTGACCAACTCCTCTTAAACTCATTATATTTTACCTTTTAAGGAACAGTATAAATATCTGCGATGTCTACAGTAAACTTTGGTTAGTACTGGCTGCCACAATACTGTAGAAGCTAAATTCCTGGTCAAGCATGCAGTCATGCCACACTTTTGTCAGTGGTACAATCTGCATGAGTTTTGACCTGAAATGTGTTATAGAAAATAAACCATTAATTATAAATATGGCACATTTTTCAACCTGGCACATTGGTCTTATTTCTTACTGTTGTACTAATGCAAATTGTTTCATTCTGAAGGTGCAATGCTGTATTTACAAAAAATGTACTTTGCAATAATATTAAAGGACACTGTGATTAAAAGCCAGCATAGTTTACCAGTATGCTAAATTGCTGATAAACCACTTTGCTGAAGTAACATGTGGCTTTCATTTCCCTTATTCTTAGTGCATGGTTGATTTAGCCAGCTTTAGGTTTGTAATTAAACAAGAAGGCAACACATACAAATGCAGTATAATATCAATGTCTGAATTAATTATTAAATATCAACATATATCTTACCTAGTGTTTAGTTAAGCTGCAGATTCCTTTTCATACTGTTCTCCAGGTTTTCAATCACTGATTGGAATAAACCATGTAATGTCTCCCAAAATGCTGTTAAGTCTATTATTAACTGATATAATTTAGCATCCTGATACAAATAACTTTCCTGTGATCAAGAATGTTGATTTATGAAGCACTGTACACACATACACATATTTGTTTGTTAACCATCACAATTTAGCCTCCAAACATTCAAATCTGGTACCATGTATATGGACCAGTCTCCAGCCAATGGCTAATCAGATTATGTTTACAGCTGTGAGGCACGCTTGGGGGTGAAATGGTCAGTTGGTAATTGTATACCTACCAGCACATGTATTATTCTACCTATTGGTGCCCCTGTACTTATGTTACAATACTACAGAAACTGGCTTTTCAGCAGATCTAATTTTAGAACCTTCTCACATTGACCAGCAGGGTGTTATAATCTATAAAGGTTACTATGATATCAATCCAAGGCGAATAGAATCAGTTGCTTGAAAAAAATCAGGTTTACGAAATAGGTATTAAAACAATTATCAGCAATTCTGAACTGGGCATTTCAGTGTATCTTTTTCTTTTTAACCAGTACATAATTCTTTTTAAATTAGCATAGTTAATGCTGTTTCATAATTCATGATCCTTTTAATTTTCTAAAAAAATCAATTTACTAATGATTTAACTATTGTATTAATATTAGCACTATTTATCAATTATAAAAAATGTATAAATTACATATACCAGTTTTTACAGAATTTTTATAAATGCCTTATTTAGTCTGAAAATCATTATGTCAAATTAATATAATTTTCAGATTCTTCATTTTAAGTTCTTTGTTTTGAATCCCATTGTGCAGGGGAAAATAGTTTAGGTTATGGCATTATGATTTTTTAAAACATTTTTCATGTTTTTGGACTTAGAATCTTTCACTCCCACCACTGGATAAAAAATGTGATCATATTTGTTCACTGTTAATCTAGCATGAGATTTGCTTCTGATGATATTTAATCCACTCATATACACAAGTTTCATACAAATTATATCAAATACCATAACAGACTGAACTCCAGAATGTTGACTTTTTTGTAAAATGAAAATAACAGTCAAACCTCCATAATACGACCACTTTTCTTTCCCCCTTGAAAATAGTCTTAAATTTTATTGGGCCGCTCTCATTATATTGAGGTTAAATTAGCAGTTAAAGTTGACCTTCAATTAAAACTATATTGTGACGTGGTCTTATTACTTAGGGGATATTTTTTTATTAAAACACAAAGCTTCACTTTCATTACTCAAGACATTTTTGAGAGCTTCTTGGTATAATTGTAAAGAATGTACAAACTCATTTCTGTTCTATCAATGAGAATCATTTGGAATATATACACTTAGCAACTTTGGATCTTCTGCATGCTTAAGTTATTGTATTAAGAGTGCAGCCTGCAAGCTTAATTTTTTGCGCAAGCTTGCAGGCTGCACGCTTAAATTTTTGTACAAGCGTGCGAGCCGCAAGCTTAATTTTTCTGCACGCTTGCGCAAGCTCAGCTGCAATCTTAATCTACCAATTTAAGCTTGCGGCAAGCTTGTAAGAAGCGTGCGCATGCTTCGTGCACGCTTCCCGCACGCTTGCATTTTGGTGTGGGAAGGGAACAATGAAGCATGACCAGGTCTACAACTTCGACACTTCCCTTTACATGGTCAGTTCTCAACCATTGAGGTAAGCAAGCGCCTACACAAAACTTGCCGCTACATGTTATTAGATATTTTACATCCTTTTGTTTGTTTATTCAGGTTTTTCATAATTATAAGACGGTTTATTCATTTAACCAGTTTTCATAGACTTTTACATAACCAGTACAGTCAGTACTAACTTACCTTCCATATATGGGAACCATCATCTACTCCTCTATCAGCAACTTCTCCACATGTGGAGGAAAATTTACTTTTACAAAAAGGAATCGAATCCAGATTACCGGGTTTCAAAATTCAGCACATCGAGCATGACTCCAGCTTAAAACGCAGGAGGACAACATTACTGGTACCATTCCTAGTATGATGCAGCCTCAGAGGGAGCCTGTGAGCTGCTATACTTAGGCACACACTCTTCTACTAAGATAATTATCAAAACAGTTGATTTTTACCAGTTTTACTAAAATCATTTTTTTTTATACTTTGCGAATAACCAAATTTCCTATGAAAAACATACGTTTTTTTCATCATGTAAAACGCATGAAAAATTATACATATGTTTTTCATATGAAAAACATGCGTTAACCATGCGTTTGACTAAACGTATGTTTTTCATACGTTACATGGTTTTCATACGTCAGTAAACGTATGAAAAACATACGGTTTTTGACATATGTTTTTCATGCGTTGTGAAAAACGCATGAAAAACATGCGTTTCTCATATGAAAAACATACGGTGTAAGAAACTTTGATTGTGACGGATATAAAAATTTATTCCTCCATATACTTACAGGTGTTGGAACGTGCTGGTTGCTAGGGCAGCGATGCTGTTCTGTGAGATACGTGAAATCTGGTTACCATCCATTCCACTGCAACACAAAATATCACAAATGAAATATACAGAATCTCTCAATTTACAACATAATGCCTGGTGGTGACTGAAAAAAAACATAGACTACAGAATTTTTGTAAGCAGGTGGACCAAATGTTAAGAAACATAATTACTTGAATGGGAGACCATTAGAGAGTGAATCCTTTTCCTAGGGCTTTCCAAAGGAGCTAATATATGTCTTCTAAATTTAATTGAATGAGAGGTAACTAAATGAAGGTGCTCAGGGCAGCAAGTTGCTTATATGCAATTAATCCCAGGTATCTTAATTAAGTCCACTCCCGGTATATTTGTATTTTACTTACACCTTGTATAGCAAACAGACATCACAAGTTAAAACATAAAACTTACAGATATATCAGGGATGAAGTGTCACCAAATATGGTCGGGTGAATCTGAGGAAGCTGATTGTTTCCAAAACTCCTGGAAATATAGTAAAATCAAAATATGCTCAATGAAAATATTAAAAACAATTTGCACCCTGCAATATCCAATCACAGTGAAAAACTCAATAAATAAATTGATCTACTGGTATTAATAAATTTTTAACTTGCTTTAATTTAGTTATGAAACTAGTAACAATAACATCATTGTAATTTCTTTTTCATTATAATAATTGGATAAGGATTTTAAGAATATTATGGTGTTTTTATTTTAGAAAGAGTGTATTTGATATAATGTGTCCTAGTACTTATAATGTAACAACAGAATATGTTTACTTACGCCATCCGCAAGTTGGGTCCATCAACAAAATAATCTGGTAGCCAGTATAGCAAGTTTTCCATCAGTGCTCTAGAACAAAAACAAAATATTATAATACAGAAATGAACTTATTAGCACATTGTATTTCACGTCAAACAATCGCAAATCTTGCGCCACAAGTTTTGGTCTTTAAACTAATGTGTTAAGAAACACCAAACCAAAATTTCAACACTGATTCCTATTATGTTTTGCTTTATAACTCAAATTACAGCAAGAATAATAAAAATATATTCATTATTATGTTTGCAATTCGTTATAAAATTTGTTTTATTCTTTAAATGCCAGTATCAAAATGTTAAATGTAAACTAACAGGTATTGTATAGTTGTCGGCCATCTCCATCCTCGATGGTTCTCTGTGTTCAATTTAATCAAGTTACCAGCCAAATTCCTGAAAATGACGAAAATAAAACTTATTGAACTATCACTAATAGGATGTTTAACTTACAAATCATTACATAGAATTATTATAGTGGTTACTGGCTAAACACACTTGATTAAATTAATCCAAATTATAGTAATTAAAACAAAAAAACAAATCTACTTTTTATAGACCAAACAGTAGTTTCTAATTAAACCAGCATTATCTGAACAGGAGCAATTTTACTAAAATTATGAGAAACACTAAATGATTAATGAATATCAATAAAGCAACCAAATACTTCCAAATATTACATAGCTATGACTTACACTTTGGTGACAACGGTAGTAGACAAGTCTGGTACATGATTCAGTGATGTCCCTTGTACAATTCTGAAATATAAGACAGTTTGATATGCCCCTCTAAAGTTCAACAAGTTCCCATAATTCGCTCTCACTGAATAATATATTGCAAATTTGAGCGGTTAGAAAATTGAAAGTTTTATCATATATCACCTACATGTAACTCAGAATGCAAAGAACTTATAAGATTGTACTCATGCTATTGTTTAAATTCAATTAGTATCTGGGCAATTCTGTCAATCCATTTGTGTGAATCGATTTATACAAGATAATCGCGTAATGTATTGTACTTGCTCTTTTAATGAGACATAGTGCGCTTTACAACAATTTATATCAATATATATACGACCGAGTCAATAAATATCTTCAGCACATGCAGTCAAGATGTTATATTTACAAAACACTGAAAACAGAGGTTTGAATGCAAATCCAAACTTCCTAGGTTCAGACCTAGAATGAAACCTTACTTACAACTCTTGAAGTGATGTCAAGTTTTCAAAGGTTTGTTTTTCAAACAGTTCAAAATTTCCACAATTGATGATTGTTCTGAAAACAACAGAAATTTACATATTTTTACAATATTGCATCCAAATGAATGTTATGAAGTTAAGAAATATTTCACAAATAGTTAATTTTGATCAAAGTCTTTTAAAAATATTTTCTTTAGGACCTTCATCTCTAGTCCAAAATCCGGAAATGCCGGAAAACCGGTTTTATCCAAACTGAATTAGATGTTATTTTTTGTTTTATTGAATTTGTTGTAACTTTAGTCATATGTTCCGATAGACTAAATATTAAGTATGATTCATACGTCTTTAGCTGATAAAAGTTAATGTGTAGTTTCTAAACCATCACAATTGTCATAAGTTTACGAATGTCACTAGTTTTCGCGACCCAATTATAATCCAATTAAAAAACACTGGCGCATATTCCAACGTGTAATATCGCCTGTTTTACAGTTACATTATCAATTTTGATTCTCATCATGATTCTGTTCCTGGTACATGTACGTTCACACGAAGAGTCGTTTTCTTTATTTACATTTGGGAAAAGGGAACGAACTGACAGCAACAACAACAACTCCATGGTTGTGTTTAAATCTCCCCACCCGTACTGGCCGGATCCCACCAGTACGGTTACTTTGCGCATAGTCACGTATTTTAATTAACATACATGATATTTTATATTTCTACGGCTACTTAAGAGTCCACAAACCTACTGAATTATTTCAAAAACGTCCAAACACGTCTTTTGTTATTTTATGATAAAATGGAGGATATAAAAATCCGGATTTTTGTATGCCCACATGAAGAAGTGTTTTCTTTTTAAAGCCAATATAATTCGTCCTCACAAATCAGTGGTTAGTCACGTCCCCAGACGATGAAAACTACGCTGGTTGTACGATAATGATATTAATTATACAGTACGTTAACTTATCCGAGTTAGAAACATAATCAGGAACCTATATATAAGGCGTCTTGTAGAATAGGGCTCCTGGCATATCGTATACATGGTGCCTGAAGCGATGGGCCCCGTTTGTAGTATGTCTACTTACATGCTAGTTGTTGTTTCAGCAAATACACCAGCAGTGATGTTTGGGAATGCCTTTCCTCGAAGAACACTAAAATTAACAATATATAACATTATAACTGAATATATCTTTGTGGCATATTCGTGTCCATTGATCAAAATCTTCTGGTACATAAATACAAGTTTAACCATTTGTGGTTCCGTATGGAATAGATATATATCTTTTCTTTATTATAATCTCATCAATGTACATATACAATAGTTATAACATCAAATAGATCTATACAGTTATATAATATGCATTGCCACTCTATACAGAGTTATAAGAGACAGTATATACGTGGGTGAATCAAAAAGTTCGTAGAAAAATATCATAACTCACAAACCTCAGCTTCAACTGCTTTGAAATTTTTAATATAACGTGAACATAAGTATAACACAACTATTTGTCACATTTCATTGGATGAGTCGAAACTACACGATTTTTACATTAAGACGCACACATGCTGTAACACCTTTCCGGAGCACGTCAGCGTTATTCGATGAACGACGTCAAACTTACAACACGTTTTGACTCATTTTCGCTTCTCGAGTGACTAATATGTAGGTATTTCTGGATAACCATCGTGATAATAGTTTCTACATTTTCAATTGTTTGTTTAATATCGTGTGCGCTGTCCCATAAGATTAATATAAGTGTTTTGGTATATCCACTATTAAATAGCGCTGGTTCTCTTCGACGACGTTGCGGACCAACGTCACCAATATCTGGTGTATTTTATTCGGTTGTTAACTTCTGGAATCCTACACAAAAGCACCAATTCCACTTACAAATCGATGTCTATTTATTTCAGGATATATACCTACACCTTTCAAACCATGTATTGTCTCTGATGCCGTACATATATTCCAGTTTTACGCTGATTTTGATAGCAGCCCGTGGTTCCATAAATTCCGGTAGACCCATTTTAGGCCGGTATTTCTACATAGTGCGGTTATGTAAATGTCGATTAAAACGTTATTTAACGGAGAGGACTTCTGAAATTTTAACATACTTTATAAATGATATTATGCAATCAGACATAATATTTTGACGGTCTTTGGAGGTCCTACAATTGAGATATTTTAGTAAATTTAATAAAATGTGTTTCAAATTATCCGTGTGCTCCGGTATACGTAATCGCCCTTATTTAAGATATACATATTTTTAAAACCGTTATCACCTATGTAAAGAAAATACCAATGCATCCATTCAGCATAAATATGACGACAATAACTCTGAAAATAAAAAAGTTATGGCAAAATTCTACGAACTTTTTGATTCACCCACGTAGTTACAATATAGTGCATACCTTATCTAATATTACACTATGTCATTACAATATGTTAAACCCAAAACACCCATGTTAGTCGGTTATTAAAATCTGCATTAAAACACTACATGTATTAAACAGATGAATTTTGTAAATAGAAGAATTGAGAGGAGTAATATACTGCATTAAATCTGTCGATAAAACAATGAATAAGTGAGCGAAACCGTAGAATCGAACCACAAATTAATATGATTGATTCTACTAGCAAAACGTTATACGATGTAATCGCTTTCTAGCTCTCTTTTTCGGGAAAGAGGAGGCGAAAAGTCAACTTACACCGTATTTCCTGTACATGACGTCACTTCAGGAACGCTATCATCGCACGAGCATCCCGTGCATTCATCATTCTCCCAATAAGAATCTGGATAAAGATAACTACCCTGTAATGATGATGGTTCGTCTGACCAGATGCCGTTATATCTGTCGTCTGGAAATGAAAAACACGATACTTCGTAATAGTCTTTTTTATTTCAATTCACAGGTTTAAGGTATTGACAGGGTGCCTGCATCTTTCCGACCTTATCATCGACATACGACTGCGGGATAAAAAATATATCTATAGACGGACAGGCACATTATTGTAATGTGTTATTTACATGGAAGACAGACAACATATTGTCGATTCAAAGATGTCTGTCAAAACCGCCAGAATGTTTAATTTCTAAATAACTAAATGCAGTAAGTATAACCACTATGCAATAGGACCATTAGAGTTTTAATCATATTAGTGTATGTATGATGGTAGAATTTAATCCTGAGGAACCTGTAATAAATCACCCGGGTTGAATGTTTGTTTACCGGTTGTGACAGAGATCTTTGAATCACCTATAGCATAGCTCTATATCATTTAAATGTTATTTGGGTCTGGCGGAGCTTTTCCAAATCGTAGCATGTACTTTAGTATTTTTTATGGACTTTAAAGAGGCATTCCCTATTACTTAGATTGTTTAAATAGATTCAGGATAATTATACACTAAATGAGAATCATTTTTGCTTAAACTCCTCAAATTTTCAACAAAAAGCTCTAAATAATTACCGGAAAAAAAGAGAAAAATATGCTAGTTATAGGGAATGCCTCTTTAAGTTTTCTCTGACAGTCTATGTGTACGTGCATATTTACCTGTAGTATAGGCGATTCCATGAGCCCCGTATCTGTCATTATAGTACGCATCACCATAGAATGTACCGGTTACCAGGGAAACCGGAAGTATAAAGAGTACCCATGACGTAATCATCCGTCCGTAGCACACCATTGGTCCGTAACAATATTCGTCAATATAGCATCTGAAAATAACATCAAATTCATAAGTCACTATAAGCACTAACTACAATTTTTTAAAGTGTATAAAGTTATATTCTAACAGTTATTTAATGTCAAAATAATTACTTGCATCGTTTTTAGTATGATACAAGACTACCTTAATTGCAAATTTAAACTTTGGATGGGTTCCGTGTACTTTGATTCAATCGTCGAAAAATAGACGATTCTAACAATTTCATAGGGTGTTCTAGAACACTTTCGTATGAAAATGGACAATTCGCGTGTCAAATAAATCACAGAGAGGGTTTCTGATAAAACTGAAGCGAAAAATTATCTAATACAATTCAGTCCCGTTTAAAAGTTCCGGGTCCCTACATAATTGACAACTGTAGCTTTTTTCATTAATTTTTGACACTCATTCAACTTGGCAAATTTTTAAAATAACCTTCTTCATACGCACTTGTAGCATACAGTTTCTGATTTGTGTTTGGTTCAACCAATCATCCAATATCATACATTGTACATCTAATGCTTGCTTTCATTTTTGAATGGTTGGTAAAGAGTTTGTGAATGACGATAGGTATTTTAAAAGAACTATCATGCTGATTGCTAGTGTATGCTAACAAATTTGGATTTGAAGGGCTAGATCTATTCAGGATTACATGCCCTTATACTAAGACGACATTACGTCATTTATATGACTTTTTGTATGTTTCTATAGGTTTTGTATAACACTGTGATCAAGTAGGGACAATAAATACTTTTCCCATGTTACTTTTCAATTTAGATTCCTTTTGGAGTAAAAATAAGTAATCCAAATATTTGTACGTATTACAATGCATTCGATACACAACAATGTTATTGTCAATGCGATAATTCGAATTTCAATGATATGATAAATAATACTCTCAATAAAATGCTGCAACAGTTAATCGTCTTAAATAACGACTATTCCAAGTCGTTGTACAAACACCTCTCGGGGCAAAAGTAAATATTTTATAACCAAATTATTGGTCAACAAAATTTATGGCACAGGGAACTGTAGAAGCTATGTCAACATTTGTAAATTAATAATTAAAATCCCTTTGAACACATAGTGGTCTAAAGTTGCTATACGGTTTATGGTCTCTTTTAATGAGCTTTAAAATATTTAAACCGCAAATTCGAGCGTTTTATCTTTCAATCGGCTAAAAGCATAATAACATCAGTTCTTGCTTCGGTAATCTATGAATAAACCAAGTTAATGGGTTTGTGAAATATTGGTACAAGCATCTAAAGGATCGATTTTGGATGCTCCTTTAGTAAACATGTATTCATGCTTTTTCGACTTACTTTTTAGTATTTTATATACATCTTAACACTAACCATATAGGTTAGAAACCACCAAATAGATTTGCTCTATAGCTCAATGTAAATTGGCCATAGTAGGCCCCAATTTTCAACTTTTTTTAGTCTATGGCCACCTGGACCACATATATCATTGTAAAGAGGGGCATTTAAGCTTCAAAATAATGCAATAAAAAAGGGGGGTCATGTATCTTTTAAGAAAGTTTTTGTCCTTCAAACACGGTCTATCCGTTTGTACGCATGTCCGGATTTATAAGTTCTGGGTTTTACCCTAATCTACTTTCACTTTGGTATCAAGAACAAAATAGCGGAAGGATACAAATATTACAGTTATACTACACCACATGCATATTTACCAACCATTTAAATTCAATTTCATCATTCAACTTCACATTTGTCAAGAAATATCTCCATTTACAGGCAAACCAAAGTTTTTTTAAGGACTACTCTTTACCTATTAGCAACATACTAGTAAATTTTCTGAAAATAAGTGACTCCATAAATACCACTTTGTAAATGAAATTAAACAAATATTTAGATGGCTATAATGACATGTTCTAAGAAAACCACAACGACACATTCAATGTGAAAACAGCTCTCTTGTGGACTCCCCCTGGAGGAAACCAGGAAGATCACGAAATGCTTGGCTAAGAACGGTATCATCGGAGCTAGCTGAGATGAATTACCCCCTGGCTCCGGTCCACAGTTCGCAGTGAAGGACAAAGGGAAATGGTGGAAACTTGTTACGGCATTATGTACTACAGGGAACAATACGGATAGATAGGTAGAACTAACCATATACCTTACAGGACACAGTGTACAAGCTCCGTAATAGAAAAACTTCCGACTCGACAACAGAAGCGACCAACACTTATTTATCCAGGGTTCTTTAATTGGATAGCAACCCATTCTAACTTATTTTTTCGGAGCTATTGGCATCCAAACATGTATTACCGACCTCAAAATTTTACTATTTTTATTAAATGATTCAAACGGTTTCCAAACCATATCAGGACCGTACCCAAAGACAAAACACATGAAACATCACGAAGGCAATTTTTTCTGTTCTAAACAAATGCATGTATAGGTGATTCAAAGATCTCTGTCACAACCGGTAAACAAACATTCAACCCGGGTGATTAATTACAGGTTTCTCAGGATTAAATTCTACCATCATACATATACTTATATGATTAAAACTCTAATGGTCCTATTGCATAGTGGTTATACTTACTGCATTTAGTTATTTACAAATTAAACATTCTGGCGGTTTTGACAGACATCTTTGAATCGACAATACCAAACGTCATGGCGTTTGAGTCAATTAGCCATTTTATATCATAGACACCTGCCAAAGACAGACAAATGAAGTCACGTGTGCAGAACGTATGCTTTGACTGATTTATGAACAAAAGTTTGATTGTCAACCCCGTTGCAACCCCATCTACTTACACGGATCTGTGATTAGTTTGACGTGAATGTATGTAACAGTTGACAGTATGACGAAATAATAACACGTTCAATCCTTCACGTCGGGTCAAAACTTTCAGCGCGTTGGGTGATTATAGTATGATCACGTGTAATGCATGTTTGTCTAGTATATTGTTACTACCAAATCAATGAAATAACACTGTAGTATTAAGTGAACAATTAATATAATTTGATAAAAATGTAGTTCAATATTTCTAGGTCAAAATGATTGATTTTATAGATTAATGTTTTATTTATCTTATTGCGTAAAAGTAGGTTAGTTTTCACAAGAGTTACACTAATTAGTAGGTGAACTTGGCACGTACATCTGAAGTCTGCACTCAGGTCTGCAAATATATTTTGCAGACCTAGGTCTGCAGTCTGCAGTCAGGTCTGCAAATGAAATATTTTTCAGACCTAGGTCTGCAGTCTGCACTTAGGTCTGTAAATGAAATATTTTGCAGACCCGGGTCTGTAGTCTGCACTCAGGTCTGCAAATGTAGTATTTTGCAGACCCAGGTCTACAGTCTGCACATAGGTCTGCAAATTAAATATTTCGCAGACCTAGGTCTGCAGTTTGCACTTAGGTCTGCAAATGTAGTATTTTGCAGACCTAGGTCTGCAATCTGCACTCGTTGCTTATGTTTATTTTCAACTAGTTATTTGTAGTTCGCAATATTAAAAATATTACATGCCTATAAAAATGAAACTCTCCGATACAATGAAACGGACTGTAAACTGTCATTTGGCTGACTTGAGTTCTCTCGCTAGTCGGAAACGTATTGCCCTGCAGTTGTTTTGCACACGACTCGTCGACTACCGCTTTGAATTACGTTAGAAAATCGACAAATCATGACATCGTGTTTGGAAGCACTCTACTCTTACGTTCAAAATCGAACAATAACTAGTTGCCTGAATGTTTTGAGGTATCAGAAACACGTAGATAGGATAAAAAAAATGTGGTTACGTTAAGAATTATTGTGCTGATAATCGTTTGTCCCGTTGATTTATATAAATTGGAGACAACCACACAACGGTACAAAAAATTTATAAAACCGAATTTCAAATAAAATAATATTATATATTTTTTCTTAAACTCATTACCTTGTTCGATAATAATCAGTTTTTTGTTAGAGAAATGGGAAAGCAACCGTATCAGATGGTTTGGAATGTGGTATAATGTTACTGGAAACATTGTGTTTTCTAACATATTGGTCGTTTTGAAGGTCATATACCGCATAATTATACTAAGCTCAAAATGTCACCTACCACATGCTCATTCTTTTAATCTGTACATTTTGTGTTTCAAAATCGCATATTGTTAGCGTAATTTGCTTTTGGTCGATCTTTTGATCGTGTTTATTACTGGCGACATCAAATGTCAAACTTGCATGAGAATGGGTGTGTCTAAATGTTAGCTTTTACGGATCGACGTCTTTTTTACAAATGCGTAAAGTCACTTACATTACTAAGAGCTAAGACGGAAAGTTGATTGCATTTTCAAATTCATATACCTGTTCTTATTTCGATATAATGTTTGATAGGTCGAAAAGAGTTTTCTTGGGGGAAAATAGCAGCATTTTTTCTTCATGTGACCAATTTTAGAGACATATACAATGATAACGTTACTAATGAAAATAATATAACTTAGAAACTCATTTACAGTTATTCAAAACTAGGTAATGCAAATGTAACATTGCCATGCTAAGTAGAAATTTACAATTTACCCTCACATTTACGCGTACTTGAAGAAAACGTACTACTTACGACCTTAAGACTGATACATATTTAAAATCATCATCACAATGCGCTTCTTATGAGCCTATTTGTATGGAAATCAGAACTTGTCATGTTGACCGAAAGGAAGTTAAAAAACTTGTTTTACCATACGTAGAGAGCAATTTTCGGACATTTTTTTCTTGTTTTCTCAAAGCGTCGACTTTGTACTCACGAACGTCTCGTTCCATGACAGCAAATGTATATGGAGTTGGATTCGAAATGTAGTTCGTCTTGTAATGTGCGCATTAAACCAGTTGACTATATAATCGCAAGAACCCTAAATAAGTTTACGCAAATAACCAGTACCAATGTCAATAGCTATATCATACCACGCCAGCGTCCGATTGATGTAATATAAACAACACGTGTGCCGCCGTAGCTCAGTGGTAAGTGTGTGTGTGTCGACTAATCTCCGGGTTCAAATCTGGGTCGAGGCAAATAATACTATTTCAACGAAGGCTGACTGGCAAATAAAGGCTATGCTTATATCACAGCCAAGATGTGTGGGGAAACATTTACGGCCACCATACAGCACAAACAGCACATACCTAGTCTGTTTAATACACCCTATGTTTATAAGACAACGTCTCTATCTACTCTTTTTTTCATGAAAATATTTCCCTTTGCACCCTCAAACATAAATAATCAAGCAGAGAATAAATTCTAGCTATAATTGAAAAGAAGTTATGCTATTCGAATCATAAAATATATTATCTAGTCGGATGGCCAGGCTAAGCACATACCTATTATACTGAACAATTGTGAAATACATACATGTACGTATGTTGTACCTGTAGTGGGATTCGAAAAAAAACATTTACAAGACGTTATACAGACAAATACTCAAATACAATCATAGGGTCAGAATAGCTACTTCGGAAACTGACATCCGCGGTAACACCAAAATGATACTGCAAGTTTTCAAAAATTCAAACTAAAGTGCACATTATATACTTTATCAGAACAACCAACTTCAAACGACATCGTGCCTGATTTCAGCTCTTGGTAACAGGAAGACGAACATTTCGTAATTTGAAATCCGTCTGTCAAAGAATTACTACACATTTAACGCAAACTGTTTCCTATAAAAACCTATAAAACTTATTTAAAAAAAAACACTTTATTTCTTAAAATTCCTAAACAAAAGATCACACTTATAAAAAAGAAATATTTCAAATGATATCCCTATGGAAGCTCTGGCGGGACATTTGAAATTAATACTTAATAATTCTATCTTGATATTTAAAATTTATATTAACAAATTTAATAATTAATATTTGAAATTAAAAGGTTAATATATTCAGTAAATTTAAAATCACCATATTATAGTATTGTCATATGGTTTTGAACTGCCTTTGAATAGCTTCATGCGTACATGTCTGGTTTTGTTCTTTGAAGAGGGGCTGTATACGAACAAAAACATTGCGTCCGTTCGAATAAAACCATTCTATACATGAATAAAACAATGTACAAAAACAATATTGTATTGCCTTTTTATTATTGACGACCGTTGCGTCCCCTTTCTGTTATAATCCTGTTCGTTCAACTTTAATCATGTTTGTTAGCCACGACAAGCGACCCTTTATGTTATTGCAAAAGTCGGTGTGAGCAATTGTTTTCTGATATATATCTTCTTAAGATTTTGTATTCTTGCCCATCCCTTCTCCAA